>CM077454.1:20744147-21944147 GCA_039654765.1 Mylopharyngodon piceus
AAGTAAATGTTTTGAGATGTTTTGTTAAATTTTATTCTTCTCACCTCGACTCATATTTGGAGAGTTTTCGCTCTTCCCATTCTGTGTTTCCACCACCAAAATTGTAATTCGCTGTTTTTTCAAGACCCTGTGAAAAATGCAAAAGTTAACACTTAACATATCTAAAGAGACCCTAAAACATATTCGGACACTTAAGGAATAAATTGAAGGGAACACAATATGCCAATATGTTTTCGAAATGTAAATGTCTAGGGAGAAAAACAATGAGTTGTATTAGCAACATTTTAGAGTTTGAACATACAACTTCAAATAGATATCCATTACTTTTGAATTAATTTTACAAAAAAAGTAGCTTGAATACCTCTGCTCTCAACCACTAGAATATGGACATAACTCTTACTGTATCTTTTGATCACACTGCAAAAAAAGTGTTGTACTGTCTAAAGATTCTTAAATCAATATGCATTTACTGGAGATACAAAATGACCAAATATGAAGTCTTGTTTTCTGTGAAATTGATCAAAACAAAGTGAATTTATGCTTAAAACAAGAAACAAATATCTGCCAACAGGCTCAGAAAAATCAACTTAATTCAAAGGGAAACTCATTGACAGATATTTGTTCTTGTAAGTGTAAACTCACTTAATTTTGTTCAATTTTTCAAGTATTCATTTTACATTTGCGTCTCAAGTCAAGTCACCTTTATTTATATAGCGCTTTTTACAATGCAGATTGTGTCAAAGTAGCTTTACAGTGATAGAGGGAACATCATTTGGCTGTACAGCAGCTCTAGAAGAAAATAGTGTCATTGTCCAACTTAAGTAAATGCATCAAAGATGTTTCAATATTTGTATTGGAAAACAGGACAAAAATACTGAAAATGACAATTTTTTGCACTGCATGCAACATTTAATGCCATAATAAATTTAAGACTTTCGACTCTGATTTAAGACCTTTTTAACACCATAATTTGTGTAAGGGCTAATTAAGACTTTTTAAGACCTGCAGAAACCCTTTTTAAACATGTCTGAATGCCACTACAATGAATGTAGCATCTCTGATGTTAGAGACTTTCTAAGAACAAACACTTTTCTGAATAGCATATGGATTGTTTTGTCATTTTAAAACTAACAAACTTTTTATTTAAAGAAATGTGTCGCTTTAAATGTACTATCTTTCTTTAAGATAGAAAATACATACCTTGTCAAAATTGTCGACTATTTGTCTGCATGTTGAGCATAACGCGTTAAAGTCCTTTGTATAGATAAATCCAAGTGGTAGAAACAAAACAACAAACATCAAGTAAAAAATACTATATGAGAGTAACATGGTTTCGTCAAGTGTATTGTCTAAGTTCAAATGCTGTCAGGTAAGAAAACACTGTTTTTTCTGGGTTTGTCTCCAGCTAGTTAGGATGCCCTGAATCAACATCTAGTGCCTGAAATTATGACACGTTAATTATAAAGATGTGTATAATGTCACTTTTACATATCTCCATGCCGCCACACCAGCTAGACATTCAATTCGGATTTCCGCGTCAGCCCTTTGGTAACATTGTGTCTTTATGTAATTGGAGAGTTCTCCTGGCCATCAACATATGAGCCAATGTACTGCCTCCACGCGCAAGTGTATCCGACTGTGTCCCGCAGTACTACAAACCCCGCCCCTACAAGTTACGCCCCTCCAACGAAACAACCAATAGGGAATCCCTGATGTCGTCACTAGTACCGCTCTTCTTCTACTTCACTTTCTTCGCTTTTTTTCTTCTCACTTTCGCCACCTAGCGATAAGGTGGTATGACTGTCTTGGACAAGTCTTGAATCAATCAGAATCATATTACTTATCATAACTTATGCTGTGTCCCAATTCGCCTGCTTATACTATGCCCTAAAATATAAAGAATATCAATATAAAGAATCCATAGAGAAGAACGTATGTGCAAATAATACAAAGAAACTGTGGGATATCATGAAATCCATTACAAATATGATTTCTACCAGGAAACCACTGCACAAAATAGATGACATTATGGCAAATGATTTGAATAACTTCTACATCAGGTTTGATTCACATGATTTCTCTCTAGAACGGGACAGTGTCATTAATACCATAACAATTGATGAGTGTGTTCCAAGGATAGACATTAGTCCCAGGAAAGTCATAAGACTTTTTAAAAGAATAAGTACTAATAAGGCAACAGGCCCTGATGATGTCTCAGCCTTTCTTCTGAAGATATGTGCAGAGGAACTCACACCAACTTGGGTCCCTGTCTTTCAAGGGTCAGTTGACTTTCATACAGTTCCATCTCTTTGAAAAAGGCAATCATTACTCCTCTTCCAACAAAACATGTTCCTCAAGAAAACAATGATTATAGACCAGTAGCCCTGACTTCTGTTGTAATGAAGTGTTTGGAAAAGCTTATGGTGTGAAAGCTGAAGTCAAACATTAAGGGACAGCTAGACCCATATCAGTTTGCCTATAAAGACAATCGGTGTACTGATGATGCTATAGTAACCATATTACATTTTATTGTGCAACATCTTAAAAACCCCAAGGCCTACGCTAGACTGTTATTTGTAGACTTCAGCTCTGCTTTTAATACTCTGCAGCCACACATCCTTCTCAGTAAGCTCAGATAAATGTCTGTTAATCCATATATTATTAGGTGGTATCACTCTTTTTTGACCAACAGGACCCAGCAGGTCAGAGTGAACCAGACATTACTTTAGACCAGAGTCTAAAGTCATCAATACAGGTTTTCCTTAGGGATGTGTGAGTTCTCCCATTTTGTTTACATTATATACGAACGATTGTACAAGCAGTCATTCCAGCACTTTTATTGTAAAGTTTTCTGATGACACTGCTATTTTGGGACTTATGGACATGGATACTGACATTTCTGGTTACAGTTTGGAGGTTAAAAATGTACAATGGTGTGAGGATCATCATCTCATTGTAAATACTAAGAAAACAGAAGAAATGATTTTCGACCTGGGACATGTGGGGAATCATTTTCCATTACTGGTCAAGAACACTTGTATTACCCAGGTTCATTCTTACAAATACTTGAAGAATGACTGTAATCGGTCTTGGAACATCCATGTGAGTTCTGTATGCACTAGGATCCAACAGAGACTTTACTTCTTGCGAAAGTGTTTGGGGTTGGACAGAGGGTAATGATTGTTATTTTATCATGCTGTGATTGAGAGTGTTTTACGTTATGGAATTGTAGCTTGTTTGGTATGTTTGGTAACATATCAGTTAAATTTAAAATCACAAATAAACAGATTGGTTTATACAGCAATGAAAGTGATAAGGGTTAAGGAGTTTCCCTCCCTTCCAAATTCTCTTAGAGAAGGCCATAGTTAAACACGCAAAGAAAATTCTAGCGGACACCTCCCATGTCCTGTACTCCGAATACAAACTACTCCCTAGACACTATAGGGTGCAAGTTAAATACAGGAAAAGATACCTAAATGGGTATAAAAGTTCTTTCATTCCTCTATCATTGAATCTTCTAAATTCAGGATGTAAGGCAGTGTGAAATGAATAGTAGTGTCTGTATTTGTTTTTGTGTTTGTTATTGTACTATAATTGTATGTTTTTTTATGTGGCAGCCTTTTGTCCAAGACAAATTTCCTAAGGGACAAATAAAGTAATCTTGAATCTTGAAAAGAATGTACTGTTTTTGTGAAGAAAAAGTACACACTTTTGAATGTGTAGCAGAAGAGTAGGTAAGCTTTGGACATACTACTTTGTGATAATTGCGTCTTTTTTTTAAAAGTAATGTTCAATAACATAAGAACATTGTCAAGGAATTACATACAAAATACATATAATAAAGCAAAGAAAAAAATAAGGATTATACAAAAAACAATAAAAAACAAAAGATGAGATGACAAAGAGAATGACAAGAATGTATACACTACAACTGTACTGATACAATAACATACAGACATTAATATACAGGGAAAGTTTTGTATTTTCTTTAAATATTTCTTCATAATATTTAATAAATCTTAGGGATTCTTTATTGTTTATATAATGAAGAGATTTAAGAAGTGAAATTAATTCAGTTTCAAAGTGGGGATAGGATGGAATACCATTTGCAAACTTTTGTTATGAATGAAGAATTTGCCATTTATTGTCTCTATGCAGATGATTTATTATTATGCTTACAGGATCCCTATCACTCACTACAAGAAACCTTCAAAACTATTAATATTTTCTCCCAAATTTCAGACTACACAATAAACCGGGATAAATCAATTATACTACCACTTTCTGAAGACGCCTGGGATCCTACAGCTCATAACACATCTCTCCCACTCCGCACAGGTAACATCACATACCTTGGTATCAACATTTCCCCCAAGCTGTCTGAGTTGTTTAATCTCAACTACAAGTACATGATCTCAAACGCTGGACAAACCTTCCACTATCACTTATGGGTCACATTGCTACAGTTAAAATGAAAACATTACCTCAAATTTCTTATTTGTTTTCTATGCTTCCAATAACACCCACAGATAAATGGTTTAAATCACTTGATTCATTCATTTCCCACTTTTATTGGAAAGACAAAACACCAAAAATATCATTGACAAAATTACAAAAAACAAAACTACAGGGTGGTTTACAAGCCCCTAACTTTCCATTTTACTTCTTAGTAACTTAATTACAATATTTAGTTTAATGGATTCACAAAAACAACTATAGTAACTTGTGGATAGATCTGGAACAAAATCGATGCAACAACACTTCAGTCGCAGATCTTGCTTTCCTACCAACTTCAATTAAGAAAATGAATTACTTCAAGAAAATTACAATTGTGAGAACTCTGACAGCCTGGTGGAAAGTGAACAAGATTTATAATTCATCACTATCACCATGTACATGCACCCCAATCTGGCTCAATCTGGACTTTCAACTGTATAATAAACAACAAAAAGGAATAACTAATCTCCATAATTTATTTCAAAATAACCAATTCATATCATTTAACACAGTATAAACAAATAAAATCCACAATCAAATCCAGGATTAATATAATAAATAACCCATTACATCCCTCTCAGTTGATGGATGAGATAATGAAAATCACTAATTCTAAATAATTAATATCCAAACTTCATAAAATTATATCAAATACCAATACAACAATGATTCTACCAGTGGCTAAATGGGAAAATGACTTGGCTTTCTCCTCCAACACCAACTTCTGGAAGGAAATCTGTAGTAATATATCTATGACTAACACAAATCTACAACTTACAAGATAATTACAGTACAAGATAATTCACAGAACACACGTCACTCAAAAGAAAAAGTTTAAAATGGGTCTAAGCGACAGACATTTGTTCACTGTTTGCATGCCACATGGATCTGCCAACCTGTTTATTAATTTTGGATATCAGTGACCGATAAGCTTTCCATCATTTTGGGCTGTAGGATTCCTCCATCTCCATCACTTTGTTTATTGGGTAATACCATAGAAATCAATAATCTTCCAATTAAATACAAAAATCCACTCCTCATCTCTCTAACTATCGCCAACAAAATAATTCTGTTAAACTGGAAATCCAAAAAAAATATATACATATTAATCACTGGACTAACCTTCTTATAGAATATATCACATTAGAAAAAATAACATACATAAACAAGAAAACATATTTATATTTACTGATATTTGGAGCCCATTTCTGATTCATCTCAATATACATCAGAAACCTGGCTCCGGACCCATGCACTCTCCAAATTTCCTAACAGCAACTTTACAAATTTATAGAGAAAGAAAGGGAATAAGGGGAATATATTTAGATATATGAAAGTATGTATGTGTATATGTTTATGTATGTGTGAATGTGTACACATGTACTGATCTACATTATTGACATAATATATAGTTTTGTTATTATATATTCTGCTTCTACTATTATAATAGCACCATTGAATGTATATATGCAATCTATACATCTATCTTCTTTCTACTCCTCCCTTTCATTTATTTATTTATTTTTATTTATTTTTTTTTTTCTCCTTTATCCTTTTTCTCCATTTATTTTTTTTTCTCTACCGGGCAGTGAATGAATTCTCCCCATCAAGGGTGAGAGGATGACAGTCCAGTGGGAACACTCTCAAACGGAGGATTCCCAGCTGTTCCACTCTGATGCCCCTAAATAGCGACCTAATCTAATACCACCTCTGTGCCCCCATACAACCTTGTCCTTTTTTTTTTTTTTTTTTTTAAATATATTTTTGTTCTTTTGCAACTTATGTACCTATTTATTTATTCTCTTTTTTCTTTCTTCTTTTTTCTCTTTTTTTCTTCTGCTCTCAACTACCTCACCATTTCTCTGATAATTTACTTTTCCCCCCTTTTTCTTTCGTTTTTTCTCTTTTCTTCTTTTTCTTTTCTTTTTCTTCTTGTTTTATTTTTTTCTCCCCTTTATTTTTTTTTCTCTCTCTGTCTCTCACTTATTACATTTCTGATCATTACTATTGCTGTATATATATTGTATATATAATGAGCAATGTTCTACATATTAGGAAACTTAATAGAGATATACACATACTTAACACAATTTTACACACACACTTCACATAATTATATGTACATCTCACTTTCTGTTTTATGTTTTTTTTATTGATGAAATCGTCTGACTGTGTTTCGTCTTATATTCTGCTTTAATAATAATAATAATAATAATAATAATAATAAAAGAATTTGCCATATAAAATAAAGAAATTAACAATGTACTCTAGGGGTCTATTTTTATCATCAGTATAATAAAAAAGAATGTCTTTTAGACTGAAAGAATGAGTAACATTGGCAGAATCGAATATGCAGGAACCAAGGTCAATTGTTTGGATATAGGGCAATCATAAAACAGATGTGCAAATGTGTACTCTGCTTGTTTACAAAAAGCACATAAGCTGCCAATGTCCAGATATTTAGAAATATTGACAGGATATATTTTATGTAACATTTTTAAATGTATTTCTTTAGCTTTATTGGACATACAGTATTTTTCCAGGTAAAAGCCAGGCCCTTTTCCAATCTATATCTTCTACCAAAGACCTCCAATAGAACTTTCCTCTTGGAGAAATTTTTTTCTTAAATTGAAAGAATTTGGCATACATGTCTATTGGTACATTTCTTGTCAAATAGATCAATCCCATCCAAGAACAAAGTAGATTGTATTGTGACTGTTCTCCTTGGATTATATATGGAGTGGCTTTTAACAAGATGAATTAACCCAGGTGAGATTGCTTTAACCACTGTATTAAACTCTTTTGGAGGAATCGGGAAATTGTGGTAAGTCATAAATTGCTCATAAGTACAATGTGTGCAGAATTATTAGGCACACTGATTTTCTGATCATATTTTTTTTCCAGGCACATCTTACCAAAACCACATTAATCTTAATAACTACTATTAATTTTATATTTAATAATTTATAAGTGATTTATAATTGTTCATGAAGGCTGGAAATGAAAAATGCCTTATATTCAGTTGTGCATAATTATTAGGTACGTTTTCTTTTACAGATAAAATGAGCCAAAAAAAGAGATTTAATCAATGAAGCTGTCTACACTGTACAATGTATCACATATTTACATAATGTGTACACTTTGTTATAATGAGAGAATTTGCAAGCATGCAGAACGCAGAATTGGACAAAAAATCTGGCTTTGAGCGAAGAGTGGATTATAATTAATCACCTATGATTGGCCATTGCGTTCAAGAAATCAACAGACTTGTCTGTGATTGGCTACATTGCTCAACGCTGCAAAACACATTGTAAATAGAAACTTTTGACGCTCTCCAGAGAGCAAACACAGATACGCACTGGATCGTTTGCCAAATCGCCAAAATGCTATTATTAAGGAGAAAACTGATCCTAGACCAGCAGTTATGATGAGCTTTTTTTTTTTTAAATGAAGATCTTTTTGATGAAGTCTGAGAGATGTCTGTCCCTCCATTGACTGCCTTCGCAATGGCCAATTTGAAGCTTCAAAAAGTTCATAAAGAGATCGGAAAACGAATCCACATGAATCGAGCAGTTTAGTCCAAATTTTCTGAAGAGACATTTTTTATGATGAACAGATTTAATTTAGGCTTTTACTCACATTGATCTAAACATTGATCAGCGAACATTAGCAGAAGCTCAACCTAACCTAAATGATGCACAAAAAACAAACCTCTTCCAGAAGCTCAAACGTGCTGCGTTGGTTATGCGGAAGAGGTTTGTGGGTAAGAAGTGGTCATTGCGAAGAGGTGGTCATTGTCATCTCATCAAAAAGATCTTAATTTGTGTTCCGAAGATGAAAGTTTAGAACGACGTGAGGGTGAGTAATAAATTACAGAATTTTGATTTTTGGGTGAACTAACCTATTAAATTTTAGGCCCTATATAGGCCTAAGACTTGTAGCTTATAGCACGAGAAGGCGAAATTTTGTTTATGAAAGATTTCTATTGTAAAGATCAACAGTAGTTTCTTTGGATTGACTATAATGATCTTTCTGTTGACCATTTCTTTTTTGTTTGTGTGTAATTTTGTCACAATATCAAAATAGCTACTTGTAGCCTATATATTTTACAGGCTACACATTTTTTTCCCCTGACCTTTATTCTTTTGCAATTGCTGACATTAATCAGTAAATTATTTAAACTTGGACTAGGACTGGGTACATTAACATCTGTCGAAAATTTTCTTAAGACTATGTATTCACAACGAAAATGTGTACATGAATAAAATGTTTCCATACATCTTTGGCAATAAGCACTCGGAAACCCCCCACGTTGGTAGGCTACCTTGTTTTATGGAAGTCCTAAAAGCATGCAGCAATTTTTATTTTTATTTCTCATGATTGTGTGAGTTGTTTTCTTATGATCTAGACATAACAAAGTAGTTGCAATCGCGAGAAAACAAAAAAAACAAACAAAAAACAACAACAAAAAAAAAAAAAAAAAAAAAAAACAAGAAACAAAGAACAAGAAGAAAATATTAATGCATGGCTTCTTAGGGCTTCCGTACTATTTTCTATTGGATATTTAAAAAACGCCTATCCCGGTGTGAAAACGTCCAATTGTTGTATTTTTTCTACAACGTAAATTACACATAGGCCTACTCACACTCCAAACGTTCTTGCTTAAAATGTTTTTTTGAATAAACATAACAGCTTAAAAAATTGTGTTTTCTATATGGGTGTTTGTAATTTACGTTGTAGAACAATACGTCCACGTATAGTCAACTTATGTTTACCACAAACCTTACTCATAATAAATTGAAAAATCCATTATAAAAATCAATAGGAAAATATCGAGGCAAATGGCAATTAGTCTTCCGGGGATTGACGTCAACTTGCTCTATTTACATCTGACTAATGAAACTTTCTAACTTTAATATGCACTGAATTTAATTCAAAAGCGAGTTAAATATATATAGTTAAATATATATTTAGATCCAACGTACCGGATCAATCACAGAAAACATTGGAGCCGCTAAGCCCCGCCTATTTCATAACTTGCTTTGCTGTCGAATTTCTATTCCACCCACTCAATTCTTTAGCTCAGATGTTTGCGCACGCGCCTGAGGACATGAATGACGCGCTATGATGGCGCGGAAGGAAGCTGTAAATGAGCATCGTCTCCTAATTTTTATGATCAGTGTTGTATTTCTACATTTGTTTACCTGTCCCTACACTAAAGTTGAAGAAAGTTTTAATTTACAAGCAATTCACGATGTTCTGTATCACGGATTTGAATTTGAAAAGGTAAGATCATATCTCAAAAGCAACGCTTTTTTATGTTTTTTTTTTTGTTTTGTTTTTTTAGGGTCAGGGTTATGTTCTGTTTGATAAGTTGTGTTTTAGTGTGTGAAACTCAAGAGACTCGTGATCTTTGATTACATGTGATTAGATGGATTTTTAACAGTTAAGTGAAAGCGTTCCGTAAAAGTATGGAGGAAGGCTACTATAGTACTATCAAAATTGTAACACCATGCTCCAGATTGATTAACCCTCTACAGCACAGCGTTGCCCTCAGGCAACGGAAAGTTTTCTTAAGCCCTATGTTTAGTAAATTTTTCTTTAAATGATTACAACCAATTAGAAATGTCGAGAAAGTACCAAAGAACAGTCCAGTAAGGTGTGGGAGTCACTATCAAGCACCATTTAAAGGTGGGACATCCTGTTATGACACATGGTCACAGGAGCACATGGTGTGAGAAGAAGGCAAGATTATTTGTTTTAGTAATCTTATTTAAAATGACATGAACTGTACATAAAAAATATGTGTGTGTGTATGAAAGTGTAGAGAAGCCTTTTGTGAGGTTTTATTAAGTTTTTTTTATTTTGCATGTTCAGATGTTGCATGTTCAAAAATTTTTTTATCAATAAAATGTTCCCAAATGAACCAAAAAATTGATGTGGAATATTTTTTTTCATGTGCCATCAACATGTGTGCAGTAGAGGGTTAATATTCATATACCATGATATGTGTATGTTATTTGAAAATAAGTAAAATGACACCATGGTATTACAGCGGAACATGTCCAGAGACATGTTAGTACTATATACATGTCTAAAGAACACCTGTAGTTGTACTGTGACACTTTGTTGTCTCGCAATAGCATTAGACTAACTAGACCCACATTAGGATGAAAGTTGTGTCCAAAATGACATACTGTACACTATGAACTATGAACTGTGTCCTCTAGTGCAGGGGTGGGGAACGTTGATCCTGAAGGGCCATTGTCCTGCAGAGTTTAGCTCCAACCCTAATTAAACACACCTGAAGCTAATCAAGGTCTTCAGGATTAATAAAGTTACAGGCAGGTGAGTGTTTTTTTCAGGGTTGGAGCTAAACTCTGCAGGACAATGGCCCTCCAGGATCAACGTTCCCCACCCCTACTCTAGTGTATGGACCCCAACCCCCCAACCTTCCTCACATAAGGTAAACTGTGACAGTTGAGTGCATGAAGTGTGCAACTTTCCACACTTGGAAATTTTCAGTGTGAGCAGACTACTCTGTTTATACACTCTGTTTATACTACAAAATGGCATAGAATAGTGCATATGTATGCAAATTGGGATGCACATTAAGTCTCTATTAATTCTTTATTGCTTATTATGGTTTCTCCAGTATGATCATCATGAGTTTCCTGGTGTGGTTCCACGGACGTTTCTTGGACCGCTGTTCATATCAGCATTCAGTGCACCAATGACGTGTGTGCTTGCTCTCCTTCAAGCACCAAAGTTTTACACTCAAATCCTAGGTATATCCTAGGAGATCACAGTTTGTAGCTTAACATTACTCTCATTTTTTCCCCTCTTCAATTTCATCACATTTATGTTCTTCTCTGTTCCGCAGTGAGAGGAGTTCTTGGACTATGTGTGATTCTGTCACTATGGCAGATGCAGAGAGAGGTCCGGAGGCAGTTTGGGTCAATGGTGGCCAGTCTGTTCTGCTTCATCTGCACTACACAGTTCCATCTGATGTTTTACAGTACCAGAACCCTCCCAAATGTGATTGCTTTGCCTTTAGGTACAAGCTATAAAGTACAAAGTCTGCATATAATACAGCCAGTAAATATGGTTCTTAGGTTATCATGGAGCAATATTTAGAATTTTCCATTTTGTTCTTTTGGTTTAAAAGCAAAGCTAAAGCAACATGACTGTTGTCTTAATATTACTACTAATTGCATGAATTGTCATCATACTTTGTTAAGCTTTGAGTGGTTGTGAGAACAATATTTATATTATGAGAGGGAGTTAAGGAGATGTTCATGATTAATGGTTAGTTAAAGGTGCAATGTGTAAAATTTGGGAGGATCTATTGACAGAAATGCAATATAATATACATAACTATGTGTTCAGTGGTGCATAAAGACCTTACATAATGAACCGTTATGTTTTTATTACCTTAGAATGAGCCATTTCTATCTCATACACCGCGGGTCCCCCCTTCATGTCAAGTCGCCATTATGCGCCGGCATGTTTCTACAGCAGCCCTAAACGGACATACACTCTACAGAGCGCTTTTAGTCACTATGTTGTTGTTTTTCTTCTAAATCGTTCGTGTTGTTAGAGGCAGTTTGCATCGTCACTACGTTGAATACGCACAAAGTAGTAGTAGTAGTAGTAGTAGTTTTTTGTTAGAAGTAAGAAGAAACCTCACTGCTTCACACAGGCTACTCTCTGCTGTCTCAGACAACGACATCTTTGTCTTGTGTCGGCCAGACGGCCACCGTAGCTTCTCTGAAAGGGAGGGGTGCGAGGGGTGGGCGCCGTTAGTTGCAGTTTGCAAACCTCACCACTAGATGCTGCTAAAATTTACACATAGCACCTTTAATTGTTGTTAAAGGGATAGTTCACCCCAAAATGACAAACTTCTTTCAGACGAACACAATAGAGATATATTAATAAATATCCTTAGTCCTCCAAGGTCCTCCAAGGTTCTGAAGTGAAGCGATGCGTTTTTGTAAGAAAAATATATCCATATTTAAAACGTAATAATTCAAATAACTAGCTTCTGGCGGACGACCGTACGCAGAATGCGCAAGTCGATTTGCGGCGGAAGAATATCCTTTGACCTGATGCACAACGTAATGACGAACACAGAGGCACAGAGGATAGAGCAAAACAAATCACCGGTCACAGACTGTAAGTCTAAAATGATAATTTTTAAAGAGAAATTTCAGAGGATTTCGATATAAGAGAAGAGGAGCTTAAATTTGTTGCACACCCCTATTTGTTTGAACCGCGAGAGGCATCTAAGCTTACAGTACTCCTACATCCTGCGTCATACATCGCGTCAGAGGATTACTCATTTGGCGCAAGTCGACTTGTGCATTCTGCGTACGGTCGTCCACCAGTTATTTCAATTTATAAAGTTTTAAATATGGATATTTTTCTTACAAAAATGCATCGCTTCTCTTCAGAAGGCCTTTATTAACCCACTGGAGTCGTATGGATTATTTTTTTTATTTTATTTTTTTTTTTAATGGATGGATGCATTATTTTTGACTTCAAAACATGCCCCCCCCCCCCAATTCACAACCATTATAAAGGGCTAATGTTATTTCAAATACACTGCCCGGCCAAAAAAAAAAGGTTGCTGTTTGGATTTAAATAGGCATATGCTTAAGAATCTACGACTGGATCATTATTGCAGTCATTATTAAGTTTCTAGCATGCTATATGTTTGGCAACAGTTCCTTTAACCCTAATTGGTGGAGTGTGTAGCTTTTCATTTCTTAAACAACCATGTAGGAAGACACATCATGGCCATATTCCAAGATGACAAAGCCAAGATTCATCTGGCTCAAACTGTGAAAGAATGGTTCATTGAAAGTCTTTGGGATGTGCTGGAGTAGACTTTACAGAGTGCTCACCTCTTGCATTGTCAATACAAGGTCTTGACCAAAAATCAGTGCACCTCTTGATGGAAATAAATGTTGTGATGTTATTTCCATCAAGAGGTGCATCAGTTTTTGGTCATGATCTTGTATTGACAATGCAAGAGGTGAGCACTCTGTAAAGTCTACTCCAGCACATCCCAAAGACTTTATATGAATTTAAGGTCTGGACTCAGAGGTGCCAATTCATGTGTGAAAATGATTCTTCATGCTCTCTGAACCATTCTTTCACAATTTGAGCCTGATGAATCTTGGCTTTGTCATCTTGGAATATGGCCATGATGTGTCTTCCTACATCGTTGTTTAAGAAATGAAAAGCTACACACTCCACCAATTAGGGTTAAAAGAACTGCTGCCAAACATATAACATGCTAGAGACATAATCACTGCAATAATGATCCAGTCATAGACTCTTAAGCATATGCCTATTTAAATCCAATCAGCAACCTTTTTTTTGGCCGAGCAGTGTAAAATCTCTGATTGTGTTCGTCTAAAAGATGATAGTCATATACACCTAGGATGGCTTGAGGGTGAGTAAATCATGGGATAATTTTCATTTTTGGGTGGACTATTCCTTTAAGGTAATCGACTGAGCTTATCAATTAATTTCAGTTAGGATTGTAAGCACATGGCAAAATCACTGCTTATATAGTCATGTAAATCGGAACATTTATTTACTTCACTCTAATAAATGTGGTTGTCACTTCCAAACCTTTGCAGTATGTGGCTAAAACAACACAATAAGAATCATATATTCTTATAATATATAATAGAATTATATATTCATAAAAATTGCATCCCTTTCTATTAATATGTGTGCATTATTCTGCACTTTTAGCATACAAAATTTTCTCCAAATTGTGTTTTACTGAATAGTTCTGCTGGCGTTCACATCTTGGCTGGCCCAGAGACACGGTGCCTTCATTTGGCTCTCTGCTTTGGCCATTATTGTGTTCCGCTCTGAATTGTGTCTCTTCTTTGGCCTGATGTTGTTGATGTCACTCCTGAGCAGGAAACTCCATTTTCTGCAGCTGCTTTACCATGCCATACCTGCTGGTGTTTTATCTTTGGGTCAGTTAAATGCTTTTAATTCTGTCAATATTTTTCTGTCTACTTTTTAGCTTTTTTATACACTAAATTTAGACTTTTGATGTTTTATTTCTCAGCAAAGCATGGACACAGCCCTTTACAGTCTGAAATGTGTTTGCTTTCTCTTGTAGGTCTCACTGTCATGGTTGACACAGTTTTCTGGAATAAGCTGCTCTGGCCTGAGGGTCAGGTACTGTGGTACAACACAGTCTTGAATAAAAGTTCCAACTGGGGAATATCCTTTTGCAAACTGCAACATGGAGAATTTTCTTTTATGGGCCAACTAATCCTTCACCAAAAAAAAAAAAAAAAAAAAAAAAAACTATTTCTGCATGATTCTGTCTCCTGTCAAAGTTTTGTATGTTTCCTTGACTCCTTCCGTGCCTCAAACTTCCCCTTTTCTGTGGTACTTCTACTCTGCTCTTCCTCGAGCACTTGGCAGCACAATACTTTTTATTCCACTTGGCCTATTGGACAGACGGACAAGAAAACCATTCGGCGTAACTGTAGGCTTCATTCTGCTGTACTCCCTTCTGCCCCACAAGGAGCTCCGTTTTATCATCTACACCTTCCCTGTGTTCAACATGATTGCTGCCTGCGGTTGTTCCTTCATGTAAGATACTGAACATGAACATATTTTGATAGTAGTTGTTAAAGGGGTCATGAAATTGAGAATCAAAATGTTTTTGATATTTATGCATATAAGCTTACTCTACAGTAAAAACATACTGCAAGTTTCAGAACTCAAAACTAACTCTCCAAATTAAAATATGAATTATTCTTTTTTTTTTTTTTTTTTTTTTTACCCTTCTGAAACACGGATCAGAAATCTGAGATTATTCTCAAGTCAACATGTAGTAATTAAGATTTTTAAATAGTGGAAGAAACTTGGGCATAAACCAAAACTCGCATGGGAAACCTAGTGAAAAATAAATATACCAAAATGTATTTGAAATGCATTTAATTTATGCTAGGTATAGTATACTACAAATACATGTACATATTTATGTACTTAATACCCTGCAAATGTACTTTTGGTGTACTAAATTTAAAGTCTGCTAAATTGGAACAACTAATGTTGTACTTAATGCACTTTAGTTATCCGGAAGTAGTGCTGAGGTCTAACTAAAGATATACTTGAGTATATTTGATTGTGCTAAAATGGTAAAATTCTTGCATCATTATATTCTACAGGGAACCCAAAATGCTCCAATACATGCTAGCCATGATGACTGTTGTTGTCAACTGCTTAACATACCTCATTCACATGATCACAGATCACTTTGTATCTTTTCACTGCAACTCTGCTTTGAATTTTTAAGAAATTATTACTTTAAAAAGTAACAGGCAGGAAAACTGTCTTTCACTCTATGATGGTTAAATATGATTCATGGATCACATGCGTCCCGAACCTTGGGGTGGTGTTTGTACAAAATCAGTTTATGGGTCTATGTAACTATGATCTTTTACACCCCTATTTAATAGTAGTAATGAGTTTTCTTGCATGAAATCAACTTAAAGGATTAGTTCACTTTTAAATGAAAATTAGCCCGAGCTTTACTCACCCTCAAGCCATCATAGGTGTATACGACTTTCTTCTTTCTGACTTCTTTCAAACACTTTTGGAGATATTTTAATAAATATGCTGACGCATCCGAGCTTTATAATGGCAGTGAACGGGACCCACGAGTATGAGCTGAAGAAAGTGCTTCCATCCATCATAAACGTATTTTACTTTCTTCGCATGTTGAATAAATAAATATGGTTACCATTATAGTCATATAGAACCTGTTACATTAATGTATTACTACTAATTACTAATTAGAAAAGAAAACCCTCTTTTTTTTTTTTTAACTTGATATAGTGACATTTCATGCATTTCAGAATAGTCTTATACAATGTATCAGGGGCTGAAATTCAATTTAGTATCAGATTTGACTTTCAGAATAATATTAGGTCTTGCAAATGAATTGCTCATATACTGTTCATATTATTTATATCACCACCATGTGGCTACTTGCTTAGCATACCAATGATAGAAATGTATTAAGAAAAGTAAAATATGGCCTTGAAAGCCAGTTTTACAGGAATAGCAGAGCTCTGGTAGAGATAAAGAGGAACAGAATTCAAGAGCTGGGCACTGAGAAGAGAGACTAGTACATTGGTTATGATCTTTTTTCCTTTCCTTGAACATGTGATTAAGACCAAATCTGAGACATTTAAACATGCCAATTCAGCAGATTACAGCTGCTCTGCTGTACTAAATGTTTTTTTTTTCATGACCAATGTTTTTTAGCAGACCCTCTTCTTTTGGTATGGAAGAGCAAATGTCTTCGTTAATATTCAGTTCTACGGTATTTAATTTTAACAAATGTTTTTACTTTCTCTTTTGTTTTGATACAGTTTGAAGAACTACCACAAGTCATGGATGTATACAATTGGCTCCATAGTTGTGGTAGGACATCTGATGTTAAATGGAGTATACACAAGTATTTCTCTGTATGTTTCCCATCACAACTACCCAGGAGGGAAAGCAATGTATGAGCTACATAGGTTAATGCCAGCAACAGCAGGTAAGTTGATTTTGATTGCTCATTTAATACTGAATTATTGCAATCCAAGCAATCTTATTAAGTTGCATACTTGCCACACAGATGTGTCATTACATATTGATGCACTTGCTGCACAAACAGGAGTCTCACGTTTTCTGGAGTTAAATAGTAACTGGAGGTGCGTGACCATCAAACTATCAAAGATAATTTGATAATTATGTGCAGTGAATGATTTGTCTGAATGTATTTCCCTTTCATTTCCTAGATATGACAAGAAAGAGGATTTGACCCTTGAAGATCCAGTTATGAAAACATATTCACACCTGTTAATGGAAGCGAATACAACCAAGATATTGCTGCTCAAAGACTCTCACAAACCTTTGGTCTTCATCCCAGGATACCAAAGCCTTGCATTTGAGGTGTCCCACTTTCCACCTCTCAAAATCAAGCTAAACAACAAACTTGTGCTTCTAGAATCTAAATAATGAAAGTTTGGAGTGAAATTGACTAATAAACACTGAATAAAATATTTCATTAGCTAAGACCAATAAATGTTTACAGAAGTGGTTATCTGAATTATGTTGGTCTTTTTTTTTATTTTTATAAACTTAGTTTATTCAGTGCAGTTTAACACTCTTCCCTGATACTTAATTTCACAGTATACATATTATCCCCCCTCCCCCCCCAGCAGGTTTAAGGTTTTTGCAATGGCACAGTTATCCGCTCACTGCTTCCTTTTGAAACAAATTTTAACATCATATTACTATGCCTCCCAGTGGTTTGTCAACTGCATCGTTTGCATGAATAACACAACTCTGAATTCATAAAGACGCTTAAAGGGATAGTTCATCCAAAAATGAAAATTGTCATTTACTTGCCCTCATGTCATTCCTAACCTGCATGACTTTCTTCTGCTGAAAAAATAAAAATGTTAGTAACAAAACCATTTTGGAGACCAATTACTTAAATTGAATAGACAAAAAAATATTTTGTTTAATGTTTCACAGAAAAATGAAAGTCATACAGATTTGCCACTCAGACTGTCCTCTCCAACAAAGGCCAAAAAATAAACTTTTTTTTTTTGAAAGTACAACTACTCTTACTACATTCCCACATTTTTTTTCAGTTTGAATTAGAATAGATCATCCAGATTTGGAAAAATATATGCATCTGGTGACATAATTACAAGAAAAAAAAAAAAAAAAAAGAAAAAAAAAAAATCACATAACCAGAAACAAATTTAAAAGCAACATGGTTTCAAATGTAACGTTTTATTTACAAATTACCACAAAAAGAAAAAAAAAAAAAACTAAATTATTCCAGTTTGAATTTTTCCTCTATCAAATTATATTTTGGAAATTATTTATAAAATGTACAGTACATTTCCTTGATGTCCCATAATTTAACCCTTTAGATTTATATAAAAAAAGATTTGTGCTTGAGACAAATTTTCAAATAGATTTCAACCTGAAAGTACAGCATTATGTACATTTTTTTTAAACAAATACAAACAAAACAATCATCAGCAAAAAATATATATATATTAAAAAACAAAAAAAACAAAACAAAAAACAATTCTAACAGTACCATGAGCCACAAAAATCACAATAAAAGAATTAAATAAAATACATTTAAAACATCTCTCAGTCACAGCATTTATTTTGGGCCATGTATTTATATAAAAACAGTATTCAGCATGTAGTTTCAATTTTATAAAATCATTAAAATCAGAAGACTACGACTTGCTTTGCACATCAATTAATATTTACAGCATGTTGACCTGAAGTAGTTTGTATAAGGCACAAAGAGAGAGAAGACAAAGATAAATTTTATAAAATAAAAAGAATCAAAGTACAGCAACACACAATAACTACCCCTATAACTAGATAACCCTCCCTCCCTGAAAACACTTTTCACCAGGAATAAGACTCCAGTTATCAAGTGTACTCAACAGTAGTACTCAAAGCAGTCTTTTATTCAGTTAAATATCATTCAGATGCTCTGTGTATTGAATATGAACCGCAATAAAATGAATTGTGGTTAATTAGGCCTTCTCAGAAAAGTTACTCGAGTGGTCCTAGGTTGAGGTTCATCAGAGTCTTAAGAAACAGCCTTGCAAATATAAATACATAATCATCAGTACTGAAAATATATCAAAGGAAGGTTGACCTTTAAAAATAGAAGTCCTTCAAGATTTTCTAGCAATGGTCGGGACTGATTCAGAGCACAGTTGACACTTGATGTGCTAAAAAGTGTGTCTGCTGGTACAATGCTGGGTGGACAACCCACATAGCGTACAGCTACTTTGGCAAGGTCAGGCCACAGTAACTTCTTCAGGTTCCAATAATCCAGAGGATCACAACTCTGGTCAAGAATGTCTTCCTCCAAATACTCAAGCACAGCAAGCTCCAATGATTTTGGTCTCTCCTCTTGCTTGATTTTCTGTCTAATGTCATCCATAAGAGCCCAGAGGTTCTCTTTGTTTGAGGCCAAGCTGTTTGATGAAGCTGGTATTTCACTACATCCGTTTGACAGTGGTGGCTTAGTCTCCACAGAGTTAGATGTAGACACCTCAAGCTCTTGTATGAGGTCATGCTTACACTGCTCTGCTTCTTCCTCGGTAAAGAGGGAGGTCTTATACCTCGGGTCCAACATGGTTGCCCATATGTACCTGGGGTCATGAAGTGTAGGAGACATTCTAGTCACCATTGCCTCCTTTAAAGACTTGAGCATATTATCAATACCCATTGTCTCATCAAAAAGCATATCTATCTTTCGGTTGAGTATGTGAATGAGTGGAATGACCTGACCTAGTGTTGCAGTGCGATTGCTCATCTCCCTGCAGGCTACCTCAAAAGGCTTAAGAGCATTGCAGACCGACTGCATGACTTCCCACTGGTCACAGCTTATCAGTTCCCTGAAATTACACTCTATTGACATCTCATCAATGGCTTTCTTTTGCTCTACTAATCGCTCAAGCATAAAGTATGATGTTTTCCACTTAGAGGGAACATCCTGAACCAGCTGGTTTTCAGGTAACTGATAAGCTTTTTGCAGCTCTGCCAACTTCTCCTTTGCTTTAGCAGAACGATGCACCCTTTCACAGATTTTTCGAGCAATACTAAGCAAGTTCTGAACCATCCTCTGACTTTTAATGGCTTCGTTAACAATGAGGTCTATGTTATGACCAAAACACTGCATGGTGGTGTGGTCACTGCTCTCTAGTATGCTTCCAATAGTTTGATTATCTGTTACAGTAAATCCAATTTTAAGGCCTGAGGAACCAATCCAGGTGTCCCAAAGATATTCAAGCTGCTTCTGTATGTTCAGCATATTGTAGTCACAGTCAATTGAGGAAACACCAAGGAGGGCCGAGCAGTGGAAATCTTGACCCTGAGGCAGAACTTGAGACTCAAATGTTACCCAGTGGGCTGTAAGAATTAAGTACTCTTGAGTTTGGCTGCTCACCCAAACACTTGTTGTGAAATGGATAATTCCACCTTCAGCCTCTTTTAGGTGGGTCAGAACTACTTCTTTCACACTCTCATACATTTCTGGGATTGCAGTGCTGGTAAAGTAGGATGAGGAAGGTAGAGAATACTGTGGTTGGAGGTATTCCAGTAACCGGTTCAGGCCAAGATTTTCCACTACAGTTGATGGCTGAAGATCCAGTGCAAGCATTTCTGCAATGAGTTTGGTAATTTTTTTGGCAGCTGGGTGGCATTCACTGAACTTTTCTGCATTCTCCTCATAAGTAGAAATGTCCATGAGCTCCTGCTTTACTTGAATTTCAGCAGATGACACATCACCTGAGATATGACTATTATTTTCAAGCACATGTCCATGAAATCTCTGCATGTGCCTAAATAAGCAACTAGTGCCTAAATTGGTTGTCTTTTTGCCCCTGCTAATTGTGCGGCTACAGTGCAAACAGACCACCTTTGTTGGGTCCGCAGAGGAAATAGAAAAGTGATTCCATAGCTTTGAAGTCTTTTTGCTGAAAACAGGCAGGGTATGGGGTTTGTTCTCAACAGCAGGGCTGTCCGTTGCATTTGTTGTCATGTCGTCCTCTGCAGCAGGAGTAGAATGAGGTGACTGAGGTGAGGAAACTTTGTCACTTGTGCTTTTTTGGGTTTTGAGAACATCAGGATGCCGTCGCATTAAATGTCTCATTAAACAGCTTGTGCCAAAGTCACCTCGTTTACCACGGCTTATGACACAGGGGCAATATCGACACAAAGCTTTGAGTTGGTCAACAGGAGAGACAATGAAATGATGCCATACTTCTGATTTCACCCGTTTCATTATTTTTTTGTTTTGTTGAAAAACTGAACTCTGATCTTGGGATGCACTGTGCCCCTCAGTGTGTTCCTCTGGAGAGGATGACAGAGGTGTATTTTCCCCTTTTAGTCTAAAAGATGCATCAAGTGAGGACTCTTGTCCAGATTGATATGTAGCATCGTTTGCCTCATCTTCAAGAGTCATGTGCTCACTGTCATCATTGGGCACTTCATCTGATATGGTATCAGGGCGATGTGAGATACAGAGGAAATCCTTTTTGACCTCTGTGGAGTCCTGTGTACGTGACAACAATGTTGGTGGAGTGGTGTAAGGAGGAGGAATGCTTGAGCCCTGTCCGTTTTCTTCAATGACTATGTCTCGATGGGCCCGCCACATGTGGCGAATAAGGCAGCTTGTCCCCAAGTCTTTCCCATTTTTGCCACGACTGAACTCATTCATGCAGTGAATACACACTGCTTTTGAGCTGTCAGCAGGTGATAAATAAAAGTGTTTCCAAACTGCTGAGCGCCGGCGAGAACTTGAGCTTTTAGGGGCTGATCCAGGGCTATCAGTCAACAAGTCTGTGGCATCGTCATTATGGTTGTTAAAGGAATGTGGGGAAGGAACCGCACTAGAGTCATTTTTGACACTCTTTTCTGCTTTTGGTTTGACCTTTTGTAAAGAGTCTTTGGACACTATATCTGTGGCCTCAGCTAGAAAGGAGGACAGTGGAGTATGGTTATCTGTTGGTTGCTTGATGCTTACAGACAAGTCTCCATTGTTTGGTGATATATTGGGAGGTATTAAAGATGACGAATTGGACAAATTATTTAATGAATCACCATCTTGCAGAAGAACAGTGGGATGAGCCCTTCGCACATGCCTCATTAAACAACTAGTACTGAGGTCTTTCTCATTTTTACCCCTGCTGAACTCTTTCATACAGTACATACAGATTGCTTTGGTACTATCACGTGGTGATATGAAAAAATGGTTCCAAGCAGGAGATTTTTTTCTAGGGTTAAGAGGACTTCTTATGGATGATAGAAGGCTTTGTGTGACAGCATCCATTGCAACATCATAAAGAGTACTTGAGTACCCACTGAACAAGTTACCATAATCATCGTCGTAACCTCTAGTGGCAAAGGGGCCAAAGGCCCCATCAAATGATAACTTTTCATCATCCTGAGTGATTTCACCCGTTTCATTTGGTTCTGCTTTGATACATACACTTGTTTCAATTTCTGAATTATTTATTTCAATGTTCTGGCTCTTATTTGAAATAGCTGGCGATGTTTGAGAGTCATGCTTTTCACAAATTTCTGCTGCTGAATCCTCTGTTGAATGCCCATCGACCTCAGAAGATCCATCTTCCTCTGCGCCCTCAAATGACAAAGACACCAAAGAAGAGTCTTTTGCCAGTGTCTCAGAGGGAGAGGTATGGGGTTCTGCTTCCAATATCTCTTGAGGAGTAATTCTGTATGATTTGAACACATAACCATCTTTCCCTTCGATTTTTAAACAGGTTCCTTTGGCCTCTATTCTCTTGTTATCTTTGGAGCCATTATGCTCGTGGCTTGCATCCTCAGTCTTTTGTGAGAGGCTGTCCTCTCCGTCCATTATTGCAGAAAGAATTTCTGCAGTGAAAGAAAAAAACTTTCTTTATTCAAAGCAGCTTTTTAAGTGTTCAAGTGTCATGGGTGTGGCTCTTTCTTCCATCCAGATGTTTACTTTAACATGTTATATCTGAGCCCAGATGCAACAGACATATTGACCTCCATTTAGGATAGTGTAAATCACTTGTGTTCATTTGTAGAATCTGCAAAATTAGATAAGAGATAGAAAAACATTAAAGTCGGCATGAAATCAAAATTGACAACTCTTATTTTTTTTTATGGAATATTGTAGTATTTATTATCAATTTGTCCGTGCACTTCATTTTTTTAAAATTCATGTGCCCTCGTAATCTAATCAAAAACATTAACCTGCTCTCCCACTCAAAACGACTCATCGTCTCTTCCTGTCACATGCTATGGTGCGAGGGCGGAGCTATCTGGAACCGCCAGCAGATCCAGTGACGTGAGAGGAAAATGCTGTCGCTGGGGCTTATGCCAGTTATTCGGGTGTACAGTACCCTCAAACATTGAAAGGAACCTGATGGAGGACACGCTTAGTCAGTCAGGCTGCGTGTCTACTGGAGCAGAGCAAGCGACCAGAGCGTTTTTTAAGATTCATTCCTATGGAAGTTGAGCGTCACGCAACGTGCGAACGTGAGGCTCAACTTCCATAGAAATGAACCGAAAACGCTCGCTCTGTGCCAACGGACAGACACAGACAGACAGACAGACAGACAGACAGTCAGTCAGTCAGTCAGACAGTCAGTCAGTCTCTCTCTCTCTCTGTTAAGTGCCGTTGACCGTCCTCGTCATCCTCAATAAATAAAGTTCTTACAGTAACGTGAGGGTGCTCGGAGTGAGTCCGGTGGAGATAAATCCCCCACACCTGACTGCAAACGGATATTCAGATCTGCCTCCATTTTGTTAGCAATGCCCAACTTCCAACGATCCAATCAATTCCCGAAGGATGAAATCAAGTCCCGCCCTCTCATTTCAGATGCCGTTTCACTCGGATAGACGTCACAGTAGAGAAGAAAAAAATCGCAACTTCCGCTTCATGCCGACTTTAAGATAACTAAAAATACAGTTAACATTATAAAGTACTCAGCTTATCGCACCTGCATGTGTGATAAAACATGCTACAAAAAAGAAAGAAAGAAAAAAAATGAATAGTTCAAAACATACTATTCATGGCCAACATTACTATTGGTGCAAAAATATTTAGGATCAGTCAAAATGATAAATCATACATGAATGAGCCGTATAGTATTAATTCCTGTGAATATGATAATAATTAGTCAATGTTTTGCAGGTCACTAGTAAGTCTTGTGTCTTTGCAAGTCTCGAGTCAAGTCCTGAGTCAAGACAGGCAAGTCCAAGTCTAGTTGCAAGTCCTCAACTTCAAGCTTTTAAGTCATTAGTGCTCTTTGTCCAAATTAGTCTCAGTATTAATTATGAAAGTAATTTATACATTTTCCCCATAATTTCATGTTTCTTTTTACCCAATTAATGATCTGTATTATCTATTTTAATATTTAAAGTGCCATATATGTTTTGCAAATACTGTAAATGCCCGACAACTCTATGACTATTTCCACTGTTTCACTGTAAATGATTCTGTGTTTTTAATGAATCAGTTGTCAACAACTTTGCTAATAACACGTACAGCAGACACTCATTTATCATCACCTACTGACAGTTCTACAGAAATAGCCACAGAGTCAAAGCTTTATTGGCCTGATTGTTGGGCATTTACAGTATTTACAAATCATTTTTGGTACTTAGACAATACAGAATGTTAAATAGGCAAAGAGATACATGACATGAAGGGGAAAATAAATAAAAATATAACAATAATAATAATAATAATAATATTATATAATGAAAATATAACAAATATAATATATACAAATATTAAATAAAATAAGAAACCATCAGTGAAAGGATTTAAAAGACGGGATGGATAAAATAGTTTTCTTGTAGGCCTATATTATTTTATGTTCTTTTTAGCATACATTGATAAGTTATAGAATGAAGAAATTATAGAAGAAAGTTTTTAATGCGACCATTATTTCAGAAAGTATTACATTCCTATTTCTATGGCGACATATCAAGCGCCACGTGACACTTTCACAGTCATGTAACTGTATGCTATGGCTGTATGACTGACATGTCAGTTCTCAAAATATTCATAAACTTGTAAACTAGTTTGTAAAATATCTGATATTCAGATTCTCAAATATATGCAAGTAAATGTATTTCGTGTTTTGAAATAAGTTTATAATGATCATAGTTGATCGCTAAGTTTAGGGGTTATACGTGAAAGAGAATTCGTGCGCAATGTGTGAGAAAGCTGCGCGTGTCAGACAGTGTAATCAAATACGGTATTGTTTAGAATATAACAATGTTTTTTTTCTTAGGAATACATCTGAAAAAAAAAAGGGTTTGTCTTATATTCAGGGTCTAGACTTTTACGTCAATAATACACCCGCAACAATAGGTGGCGCCAAATACATGTAAAACGAGTGTGCACGGAAATACGGTGTGTCAAAGTGTAATGTTAGAAAATCACGAGCGCAAAAAGACAGTCTTAAAAATGCTAACAGGCAAAGAAAAGCTCACAGTCTAAGAGCCGCGTGACTGCCATGTTTGCGTGCCTCGTTGATGGGCCCGAACCTCCCCTGTACGTGATTATAAAACGTAAGACAGTACCCAGATTTCAAAAACACAATAAGATTTCGATTCTGCTGTTAATTAAATTTTGGTAGGCTACATGGTTTTCAATATGAGATGAATAGCCTAATTGTTATATAATTCAGATGGGCTACAGGTTATTTGTATGGTATGCTGAAAAGTATTTATTTTTAAATGTGATTGTTCATTCAAAGGCAAATTATAAGGCGATATATGCAACAGAGTGAACGCCCACATCAGCTCGAAAAAGTGCCATCAAGCTTAGACAGATTCATGTAAATTGTTTTGAGACACAGTGAGGAATAATTCTGGAAGAATTTACCTCAGAGAAAGAGCACGACTTTCAATTTCATTTCGAGGATCAACTTGATCAAGCCGATGATTGTGAATGGTAAGTTTTTTTTTTATTCTTAAGTTCTTTATTCTAATTGCGATATAGTGTCTGAGAATATTAAACCACAAAAAGAAATGAATTAAATATGAATCCTGCAAGTTTTGTGTGTGTCTCTGTGTGAATGAATAGGGCAAACACGTGTTTAGTTTACTACACCTAACTTACATCAGTAAACATGCCATATTGGCTATTCCCAAACTACAGGTGCTGGTCATATAATTAGAATATCATCAAAAAGTTGATTTATTTCACTAATTCCATTCAAAAAGTGAAACTTGTATATTATATTCATTCATTACACACAGACTGATATATTTCAAATGTTTATTTCTTTTAATTTTGATGATTATAACTGACAACTAAGGAAAATCCCAAATTGAGTATCTCAGAAAATTAGAATATTGTGAAAAGGTTCAATATTGAAGACACCTGGTGCCACACTCTAATCAGCTAATTAACTCAAAACACCTGCAAAGGCCTTTAAATGGTCTCTCAGTCTAGTTCTGTAGGCTACACAATCATGGGGAAGACTGCTGACTTGACAGTTGTCCAAAAGACGACCATTGACACCTTGCACAAGGAGGGCAAGACACAAAAGGTCATTGCAAAAGAGGCTGGCTGTTCACAGAGCTCTGTGTCCAAGCACATTAATAGAGAGGCGAAGGGAAGGAAAAGATGTGGTAGAAAAAAGTGTACAAGCAATAGGGATAACCGCACCCTGGAGAGGATTGTGAAACAAAACCCATTCAAAAATGTGGGGGAGATTCACAAAGAGTGGACTGCAGCTGGAGTCAGTGCTTCAAGAACCACTACGCACAGACGTATGCAAGACATGGGTTTCAGCTGTCGCATTCCTTGTGTCAAGCCACTCTTGAACAACAGACAGCGTCAGAAGCGTCTCGCCTGGGCTAAAGACAAAAAGGACTGGACTGCTGCTGAGTGGTCCAAAGTTATGTTCTCTGATGAAAGTAAATTTTGCATTTCCTTTGGAAATCAGGGTCCCAGAGTCTGGAGGAAGAGAGGAGAGGCACACAATCCACGTTGCTTGAGGTCCAGTGTAAAGTTTCCACAGTCAGTGATGGTTTGGGGTGCCATGTCATCTGCTGGTGTTGGTCCACTGTGTTTTCTGAGGTCCAAGGTCAACGCAGCCGTATACCAGTAAGTTTTAGAGCACTTCATGCTTCCTGCTGCTGACCAACTTTATGGAGATGCAGATTTCATTTTCCAACAGGACTTGGCACCTGCACACAGTGCCAAAGCTACCAGTACCTGGTTTAAGGACCATGGTATCCCTGTTCTTAATTGGCCAGCAAACTCGCCTGACCTTAACCCCATAGAAAATCTATGGGGTATTGTGAAGAGGAAGATGCGATATGCCAGACCCAACAATGCAGAAGAGCTGAAGGCCACTATCAGAGCAACTTGGGCTCTTATAACACCTGAGCAGTGCCACAGACTGATCGACTCCATGCCACGCTGCATTGCTGCAGTAATTCAGGCAAAAGGAGCCCCAACTAAGTATTGAGTGCTGTACATGCTCATACTTTTCATGTTCATACTTTTCAGTTGGCCAAGATTTCTAAAAATCCTTTCTTTGTATTGGTCTTAAGTAATATTCTAATTTTCTGAGATACTGAATTTGGGATTTTCCTTAGTTGTCAGTTATAATCATCAAAATTAAAAGAAATAAACATTTGAAATATATCAGTCTGTGTGTAATGAATGAATATAATATACAAGTTTCACTTTTTGAATGGAATTGGTGAAATAAATCAACTTTTTGATGATATTCTAATTATATGACCAGCACCTGTATATTGCTATACTGAGATGAGTGAAATAGACTAAAATTAAAAAGTAATAAATACTGAAATAAAATGTGTTGGCAATGTATTAAACTGCACATTAACATTTAGGCTCTATAATATAACAAATATAATACATAAAATGTCATAGAGATAATATGAATGTTTAGACCAGTGGTTCTCAAACCTGTCCTGGAGGACCTCCAGCCCTGCACATTTTATATGTCTCACTATTTCTGAAACACCCATTTCAGGTCTTGCTGTCTCTACTAATGAGCACGAGTTGAATCAGGTGTGATATATGAGGGAGACATACAAAATGTGCAGGGCTGGGGGTCCTCCAGGACAGGTTTGGGAACCACTGGTTTAGACGATTTCTTTGGTCTGTATTGAACAGATTATGAAGTGTTTACTGTGAAATAGCCTAGTGCCACATCAATGAAGCTTTTGTTCACAATGAATGATGAAAATTCAGCTTTGCATGACAGAAATGCACTATATTTTAAAGTATATTAAAATAGAAAACCATTATTTTAAATTGTAATAATATTTCACAGTATTGCTGTTTTTTTCTGTATTTTTGATCAAATAAATGCAGACTTGATGAGCATGAGACTTCTTTCAAAAACATTAAAAATGGTAATGTGTCCAATCTTTTGACCGGTACTGTAATTTAAAATATAATGGGCCTATACAAAATTTTCTTTACATGATGTGCAATAATACGTGCATGCATGAGATCACAAAAATCATGTTTTCTGTTAAGAGTGGACATTATATTAACGTTAATACAATAGCTGATATGATCCTGTTATCAGCATGGTCACAGAGGGTTTTTTTTTTTCTTTTATCCCACAGATTTGAGAATCATAGTGACCAGATATTGGCCCACATTGGACTGCATGCATATGATACTAAGATCACTGACTGGAAGCAGTAATGTCTTTTTCTTTCTTTCTTTTTTTTTTTTTCTCTCCAGTGGATAGAAACACCAAACACCTTGGAAATGCCAGGTATGTGATGTTCACATATCTTTGAACAGGATTTATTTTAGGGCTGCACAATTAATTCGAATTCGAATTTCTAATCGCGATTACGGATGCCACGATTTTGTAATTGTTCAAAGGCGCGATTACAAGGAAAAATATCCACTTACATTATTCTACGTGTTTAAGAGGTGTGTTATGAGCATGTCACATTGTGAGAGGCGAATCACGACTACTTCTGACTACTTCACGACTGATATGTCGAATGCACGCGAAACACCAGCACCCGCCATTTTTAAAAAGCTGTGTACACAGCCTATATATTTACTCCACGAACTAACTCTACAAACATGAAAAACAGTGATAGATGGACCTCTGAACCGTACGCTAAGGAGAAAATCCAGGGCGACTTTGAGCAGACCAAGCGAAACATGATTATGTATTTCTGCTAAGCTAGTGACAATGGGCATGGCAAAAGCTAATACAGTTTCATATACTGTCTACTTTCTTTGTATAACAGTTCTATCTAATAACGTATTAGACAGGACTGTTAAACAGATCGTAAACTAATGAAGACGGAGAATGCGAGCACTGTGCGCTCAGGATCTGTCTGAACTGTTCTCAGCGCCGTCAAAATAAAAGTAACAACAACAATCGCAGTTTACGTCACTTCGGGCCCTAGGGGAACGTTACGCCCGTTTCACACTGCAAGCTCGAGCGGCACGTGAGCAGCACCTGAGCGTAACTACATCGTCACTGCAGCTGCAGAGACGCGCGAGTATTCACACTGGAAGCGTTTGTACAGCATCACAGCAGCAGCTCGAAGCTACATATAAAGTGAGCGTTTCTTTACAAAGACAGCTATAAATTTGTTTTTATAAGTTGGTCATTTATAAACTTGATAGTCTTGAAAGATTGTTAACATGGGGAGGTGTACAACATTCGCATATAAATGTAAAAAAATAAATAAAAATAAATAAAAGCCTCGTGTCATCCATTGCTGCACACAAATGAGGTAAGCTTTGTGTTTTACATCATCTGCTGCGTGCACGTTTACAGGACAGCAAACTCGGCGAAAAAAGTCAGCAAACTCGGGTTTGCTGCAGCTTATATATCTGTCTGTGTAATAACTAAAAGAATGTTTATATATCATATTTGCTGGCTAGTTTAGTTTTTTATAATACACCATATTTTAACCCAAACTAAATAATAAGTTTAAATGGGTAAATCTTCTATAAATATTTTTGATTCTTAATTTTCTTTTCTGTCATACTCAAATTCTTGTTAAAACACATTAGACATGCTTATTCTGTGCATTTTGAACACTTTTTGTGTGAAATTATATATATGATTTTTGTCATAATCGTGCAGCCCTAATTTATTTCCAGATATAACCGTGTGCTCAAAATGTGTTTGACTTTCATTTATATATTTAACTATATTCTAAATAAACTACAAAATAAACTACTTTGTCCTCGGTCTCCTCTTACATATCTGATTAAAAAGGCTCATTATGCAGGTCATTGTCTCCTCAGGTGTGAATCACAGCATTATTCAGGATTATTCATGCCTCCACGCGTACTGTCTTTCTAAACAAAACATGTCTTACAAAATTTAAATCAATATATTCACTGTAAATAATGGTCATGATTTTAATGGTAAAAGAATGTAAAAATGCTACGGTGAAAAACTGTTAATTGGGTAACAAAGTTTCCATACTATATATATGAGGAATAACTGTAATAGATCTAATTTAATGTAATTTTGCAGTAAAATACCGTTAAATTTACAGTTTTTTGGAAGTGAAAAAGAACAAGTACTTGATTTGATGTATTTTCGTTGAAATAACTTTCTTCTTAGTTTTTTTTTTATAGTTTTTTCTAATCAGTTATGTAAATTAGGGTTTTATGTTACATCTAATGTTGTTAAATTAATGTTTATTGCATTTTTTAATTTCATGTGTGTTACCATGATAGTGTTTAACTTTTGTGTGAATGACACTGCACCTTCTATATATATTAGCATTAACCTTCTCAGCTGGTGGAAAAGCTGCTTGTGATGAACTTTGATTCATCATATGACTCATCACCATTGTGTTTGATGGTTGTCAGTGTGTATTATAAAGGTACAAAACAGATATTAGTTCTTCAATAGTATGGTAAATTAACATTATATCAGTTAATGAAACACGGTAAACACGTAAATTTAACATTTTTTTTACAGTGTTGTTTAATGTGAATGAGTAGGCAGGATGATTTTCACATCATTTTGAAGCAAAAATTCTAGGCTTCTACATTCAGTACACTGAAGTCTTGTGGACACATATTCAGTATGTGTTTTGTGGCCTTATTTCAGTGACTTAAATTAGTTTTTTTCAATAACCACGCATAAACGTTATTCTCTCAAAAATACAAACATGTACATACATGTGCTCGCATATTATGGTAGCCTAGTTCGTGCTGAATACTTTTGCCATTAATATGTTTATAAGCAACTGAAAAAAGCACAAATATCAGGGCATGTCAAAACTTCTCCAGGGCCCCAAAAACCCCCAGACCCCTGAGGGTTAAAGGGACACACACAAAAACTGCATGTTTTTGCTCACACCCAAATAGGGTCAAATTTGACAAGTTAATAAATGATCTGTGGGATATTTGAGCTGAAACTTCACAGACAAATTCTGGGGATACCAGAGACTTATATTACATCTTGTAAAAGGGGCATTATAGGTCCCCTTTAAAATAACTTAACTCAGACACCTTTAAGTGGACCACGAGGTGAACCAAGTGAAAAAGGACCCAGTTTTCTTTACGTTCACACTGTCCCTGTCCCTGAAAAAGGACTCCGATCCTTTTTTGGATCACGTGCCAGGTAACGGCTGTGCAACTCTGTGAAGCACTGTGTGTATAAGATGGTAAACTAATAAAGCCTATATCCAGCCTTAGCTTGGGTTCAACATATTTAGTGTCTTGTGTGTGTGTTCAGGAAATTGCAGTGATGGGAACAGTGACAATTTAAGATTGTGTTTAGACTATTAAGGAAATGTAATTTTGCCAAAGAAGAACTTTTACTTTAAATAAATGTTCATTTAAAAGCAGTTGGTGCTGCCACCCCCTGTAAAAGTGTGTCACTCACTTAGAACCAAAAATTAAGTAAGATAGAGAAAATTGTGAAATTCGATGATACTTGTGTGTGAAAATGTTAAGAGACCCATGGATTTACACCGGTATTTCAGTTCTACTTAGCCAAAAAAAGACAGGTCAGAATAGAAATTCATAGAAATTTCTGTGCAGTTAGAACCAAATGCACATTTGTGTTTTTGTTTTTGATTGATATTTCGACTCCTGTCCAATTTTCTACATAAAAAAAATTGTCTTTTTTTACTGGGGCTAGTTAAATTCTGCCTGCCCGAAGGGCTACCAGGGATTTTGAAATTTTGCGAGCCCTGAAAGGGTTGAATGTGATGTTTATCATTTTATAAAACTTTTTGTTTTGAGGATGTTACCATAGACATGGCGTTTTTCAAAACATTGCTACCTGAACATGCAGTTCTATTATAATATTCCCTGAAATAATTTCAACTGCTGATTCTATTTTTTCCCCCCAGAATTTAAAGAGTAGCCTATAATGAGTTGTTCTCCCTCCCACAACCCGTTTCATCACATGAGGTTATGATGCTGTTTTTACTCAATGAGCTGCAAGATTCTGGAAATTGAGAATCACTTTTTTTTTTAAAATAGTGTTCACAATTCTCCCATTATTCTGAATAGACAACTAAAAAACTAAAAAGGTTCTGACATAATGTTAGTTGCTGCAGTCTATTTACAAAAACATTTAATTAATTTGAATGAATTATTATTTCTAAAAAAAATTGGTTTGAATAAATGATTCAATGACTCAATTCTAAAGATGTCACTTGTTTCATTACTAGATGAATCAACGTTTTTGAACAAATCTTTTTAATGAATGATTCAATGACAAATACATTTTTAACAGTCACTTGTCGCCACCTACTGGTGTAATGATGTAATTGATGCAATCTTTATTTGAAGCATCAAGATACTTTCAAAAGGTGATTTACTCTATTTTGTTTGCTTCCGTTTGGGAGAGGGTTGTCTCCCTCGGTTGCAAGGGCGTAGTTTGGGTTTGCTCCCTCGTGAGGTTTATTTATTTGTTTGTTGCTTTATTTTTGCAAAATGGTCCACACCTGCAAAGTTGGTTGATAACACAACTGCAATAAACAGCCTATAGTTAACAATCACTTGTTTACAAAGTGCCATGGGAAGTTAAACTATCTTTACTTAAAATGTTCTTATACTGAACATGTTAATTTCCTGTCATTTCTTGTAATACAGCCAGGTTTTTCCTAATGGGCATACCTGTCATATCAGCAGAACACATTTTACACATGAGGAAAACCAATGTTTAATCAATAATTCAAGAAGGTCCATACTTTTAAGCTCTTGATTCTAACTTGTATTTGGCCAATGAAAATGTAGTTCTTGTAATTGTTTAACCATAGCATTTATTACAATAGGGATATAATTACAGGTAGACCATTGATGGCTCCTCATTGCATGCTTAGGGCCATTATAACTTTTTTCTTTCTTTTTTAAATCTATTCCTTTAACAGATTATATATTATAAATTCTTCAACAAGTTAGTTAAAATGTACCACAATAAATATATTGGAACATGATAAATTCTAGTAAAAGGTGGTCATGAGAAGTCTTTTTAGTGGCTGTTTTTAGATCTTGTTTGACCTTCTCCATCTTACTACATTCTAAATAGAATTCAAATGGGTTTCACATTTTATCATTGGAACGGCTCATGCAAATCTCATCACACCTTTGGAGCACGCTGGTGAATGCGCGCCACTAATGCTTACAAAAGCTCCGAACGCACAATGTATACCATTAATTAATAGCCTGATTCTGTTTTTCAGTGTGGGGGTTTAAAGTACCGGCAACATGTGAGAAGTTCCGGTACGCAAGAAAAAGCGAGAGTATGCTACAGATTAAAATATAGAAGTGGCGGTGCATACCGGCCCACTTCGAGCACTGAGTAAGATCGCATGGGTGTTTGAATCCAGATCTCGATCTTTTAATGATTAATCATGCTGTTTTATTGCGTTATGTTTTTGTGCTGAATTCGTATTGTTTTCGTAGGCTATTGAGAGAATAAAATACAGAAATCCCTTCATTTCCCTAAAAAAAAAAAAAAAGAAAAAAAAAAAACCACAGACAAATTTGAACTGGAACGCCGTCCCCCCGTGTTAACCCCCATTTCCACCCCTGCTCGTAAAACCATTTTAAACTGGCAAGGCATGCGTCTCGCAGTTTGGAAGTGGTTGAAATTACAATAAACAAGTGTACGTTGTGATGAATAATTTGCAGAGATCTGCCAGAAGAAGCAGCCATGATGAAAAGCCGATTTGTACGGAGGCATCTGATGACCAAACTACATTGGAATTCGCGAATGGAAAAATGAAGTGGGCCCGGACTGATTTGTGTTCACAATGGACATTTTTAGCGAACTGTACCATTAGCTGAAAGTGAACCGTAACATTAGCTGAACGTGAACCATACCCAGACCACCTCCTGAGATGGTCTCCGTTCGGTTTGCTTTAAAGTGGTCTGAGATTGTTTGGAGCATTCACATATGGGCCAAAAATCATGCAAACGCCACACAGACCACTGAAAAGGAGCAAGTGTGAAAACACCCAGAAAGATCGACTGAGCTTGTGTGATTACCTGCGTCTGTCCTTCAGGTCAAGTCATATTCGTGAAAAAAAAAATATGTTTGCCATGTCTCAAGAGGAAAGCGGTCTTTGTCGTAGCATCTTTTCAACGTTTAAGGGTATGCATTGCTGGTTGTTTGAGCCTGTGCTCAAAGTTAAAATAATTTCAACACCTTGATTCATTAATGAATGAATCAGTGTTTTTAAACGTAGTAGTTGAATGAATGGTTTAATGACTCACTCAAAGACCGCAGCGCTCAAAAGCAGTGCTGATGCTGGATACTATTGGGAAATATCAGTACTCTTAGACCCCGATCAGACAGAACTCGTTTTTTGCAGTGAGAGGCGCCTTTTTAAAATTGTTTTCTATTGGCAGTGAGTGTTTTGCGCGCTGTTTATGTGCCCCGGGCGCCTCGTGTTTTAGCTGCCTGCTGCACCTCGCGTTTTTGCAGGCTCTGAGCGCCTGAAGTTGAAAAAAAAAAAAAAAGCAACAAAAGCACCGACGTCATTTGCTTTTTTTTTTTCCATTGAAAATGAATGGAGAGACGGGTCTTCAGTTGTGCTGACGAAAGTTTACAGTTGCTTGGACACTGCAATGATGGAGGAGAAACTTCTTGTGGCTGTCGCGGGTTACCCGGAGCTGTATGACTTCACAAACCGAAAGTACATAATATGACAGTTTAACAGCAAACCAAAGAGTGTTCGCGCTACACTGACAGGACAGCTGATTCAGTGGTTGCCTAGCAATATATATATATATATTAAAAAAAAACGCAGCGCACTGCTCTTTTTTTTCTAAAATCAACCAAAAAAGGCAGTGCGGTGTGCCTTACGTTTTCATACCTGAAAAACGCGTTCTGTCTGATCGGGGCCTTAGAAAGCCTCTCGTCCAGTCAGATTTGAGGATTGTAACCAACAGTTATACATATAACATTAGCCCAACGAGCGTACTATCAGGTTTATGTTCTGTTATGTGGACCCTTATTTTGACATACTTTTCTGTTTCCTTTAGTTCCTGTTTCCCCACTGGTTTCACTGGTTAATGATTATGTCCTCGTTTGTTTCTATAGTTACGTATTAGTTTCACATAGTTTATTTTCCTTTGTTCTACCCCTGTTTATTTAGCCCTGTGTTTCAGTTGTTCTTGGTCAGTTCTCGTTTATGCATTGTGTGGTTTGCATGGTCATTCAGAGTGTTTGGATTATTAATAAAACCTGTTTTGTTTTATAATAATCTTCGTGGTTGCTGACTACATCGTAACATTTATATAGCCAAAAAATATATATCGCGATATTGAGCAACTCAAAATTACCACAAGGGAAATTACTTTACCGCAGCAGCCCTAAATGCATCAGTAATGATTTGTGCACTACACAGAGATCCGAGAAAGCTATACTGTGATATTCACACGTACCTAATTTCTTGAATTGCAACAGTGTTCATTGATTAAAGAGCATGTAATCCTTGATTTTAAGAGGAACCCAATATTTTTTTCTATATAAACTATTACTATTCGAATTAGTGTAAAGAATCTAATAAATAACGTTTACATTTTCTGTCAGTTGTCACGATATATTAAGGCATAAATAAAACGAATAACCAAAAATGTACATTTGGGCAACCTACTGTAATAATTATGACTGTATATTATTATTATTATTATATGTAGTTTTTAAAAAAAAAAAAAAGGTGTAGTTTGCCAGTCGTTTCTAGTGAGGAAGTTATAGTGCTGCTTGAGCTACTACTCATCAGCACACGCTCTCGCGACCTGACGAGATGTATGCGCTAGCTCTAGCAACACATGCTAGCGGCTAGTGCATTAGCTCGCAGACAAAACAACAGGAAAACACTTCTCTCCTGCCATAACGATTTAAGCGACTCGATTTATTTGTTTGTATTTCCTTAACATTTAATTTGTAAAAACGACTGCTTGGGGATTTAAAATACCTTACACTGAATCATTTAAAGACGTATAATAATGATATTTGACTTAGTGACAACTCAATGGTGTGGCTACGTTAGGCCACACAGGACATAACCTGATGAGGCAGAACCGGATCCTGGTCGCACAAAACAGAGAAGCTCGTCGAACTACCTGGGTCACTGGATCTAAACCAAAATCATACATGCGTCTTTCTGAGACAATGTAAAACACTCGATCAAAGACATAAGTATCGCTTACCTTTGTGTCCTGAGGTTTACTTAAGTGAGTTTCGGCTGTGAAATGGTTAAGTAAAGCCTATGGTTGATCCAGTGTTGTAATTAACTTGGTTGCTTTGTCTCCTGTGCCGTAAACAGTGCGCTGTAGTAGCGCCACACGGCGTCAGACGGAAGAAACAGAGTTCTATGGCGTCATAGAGGCTTTCGATACGGTGGGTGGGGTTAACAAAACAAAACTACAGCCATTCTATCCCATAGCAAATGAAAGGACATAATCATGTAAATAAAATTACGAAGCACTTGCTTCTGCATTTTGCAAACTCATGCATAAACAATCAAACCACAGAACGAAAACTATAAAATGACAAGAGCTTGTTCACTAAAGCAAACATACGGGGTTTCTTGACCCGAGGGTCTCTCTCAGGGGCAGCCAGGCACCAGAAGGGGTGGGGCAAAACAACAGAACCTTTGATATTTAAATATGTTTAGGACGGTGGTAAAAACGTGGTATTTTTCTGTATTTTTGCTGATAGATACTCTATTGTCCTTAACCAGCTTTCTATTAATGTATATTTCCTGTTTGCAATTAAGTGATAAAAATGCATGTATAAATATGTTGGGATTTTTTGTTGAAACAATTAAAAATGCATACAATTACAAACAATAATCCTTGTTATATTATAAATTAAGAAAACAAATAGTGCAAATACAAAACAGTAGTATAAACTCAAATGAATAAAACGTTTTTAATAAAATAGAATAAAATGTTTTATGATCAACCTTCCTTGCGCTATCTTTCTTTGGGAAGTTAGAAAAAAAATGTTATAGATAAAAAATAATTTTAAAAAATTGTCTGGAAACAGAACCAAATGAATGAAGTACATTTTCCTTTATGAAATATAATGTTCAAAACAATGAAGTAATGTTGTCTAGCCTGTGCCCTATAGTACGTCATGACGTAGTGCGTTGCGGGTGGGACGTCTATTCGTAGTGAACCATCCGCATTGTTGTTGGTTGTAAGCGCAGAGTCGTATCGCCGCTCGTTGCAGGAAAGGAAACGATACTGCCTTTGAATGGCAATTAAACCAGTGATTTTCCTAGTGATTATTAGTCCAGTACTATAGTCCTGGCGGCCGCTGTGGATAAGGTTTTGCAGCATTCCAGATTTATCCATGCAGAACTAAATCAGTGGCCTTTGGATGAGAACATTGTGTACGGAATTACTGCAGGCCATCTCGCCATCGCTTTAGAAAGCTGCTCCTCTCTTTATCCAACAAATCAGAGGTAATATGATCCTTAAATATCGGTCAATGTTTTGCGATTTGCAGGGTGCACCTGTTTTATAATGCACGGGGTTATAAAGCAATACGGTTTGAATGTGCATCTTTATGGTGTCTCAAAACATAAGGAAATGCCTACCTAGACAGCATTTTAGGGGATCATAGGCGATCCCCAAACGTGGCCCTGATGTTCAAAAAGGAAACAATTGTTTGCAATGCACATAATGAACAAAATGTTTTGAATCGTACGTTTGTCTCTGATCTTGCCTGTGATGCCCGAAAATGTTTCGATTGGAATTGCAGGAAAATATAGTAATCAATGTTCTCTTGTAGCACCATAATAATACCGTGGTAAAACCGCAGTATAATTAGAAATACATTGCACTTCACTGCCATGGTATACATTAAAATTATCATGGTATCTGATACTATCATTGTACTATGGTAACAGTAAGTTTGAATAACTTCCTCCTTGATGACATGGATAAGTTTTTTAGAAGCAGTCAAGTAAATAAGCATGACTTGAGGCATGCATCTACATCTAATTCAGCTGCACTGTTGTATTAGGGATAACAGTAGTTGTTCTCTATTTTCAGCTTTGTAAGGATCCCCAATGAAAAGAAAATCTCTGCCTCACAAAGTATCCACCCCCCAGCGGCTGCCTTCTCCAAACCGCGAAACACTGACCTACGCTCAGGCCCAGAGGATGGTGGAACTAGAAGTCAATGGCCGGCTACACCGGATCAGCATCTTTGACAAGCTCGACATCATCACGGATGAGGATCCCATGGCACAGGAAATTATAGAGTGCACCAGCAATAAGGAGAATGCTGAAAAACACCAGCAGGTTTTGGTACGTTCTGCACGCCTCAGAAACAACCAGCAGAAAAAGAACGCTGCTGTCACTGCACAAAAGGCTTTGGTACAAGATCGCACCCTTCCCGAGCCCAAATTCCGCACAGTGGATTACAATCTCCCAGCAATCCCACGCAGACCTTCTACATACTACAAGTATGAGGAGAAAACATTAGAAGAGCTGAATGAGGAAGTGGAGTATGATATGGACGAAGAAGACTATGCCTGGCTTGAGCTAGTCAATGAGAAAAGAAAGTGTGAAGGTCTTAACCAGGTTTCCCCCAATGCCTTCGAATTCCTTCTTGACCGTTTTGAAAAAGAATCATTCTTAGAGAGTCAGGGCCAACAGAACCTCCAGTCCTTAATCGATGAAGATGCTGTTTGCTGCATATGTATGGATGGAGATTGCATGGACAGCAACGCCATTCTTTTCTGTGATATGTGCAACCTAGCTGTTCATCAGGATTGTTATGGTGTTCCGTATATTCCAGAGGGCCAGTGGCTTTGCCGACATTGTCTGCAGTCCCCTACACAACCCGCTAACTGCATCCTCTGCCCTAACAAGGGAGGAGCGGTCAAAAAGACGGAAGATGACCGATGGGGTCATGTGGTTTGTGCTTTATGGGTTCCAGAGGTTGGGTTCTCCAATACGGTCTTCATTGAGCCCATCGATGGTGTTGCAAACATCCCGCCTGCTCGATGGAAGCTAACCTGCTACCTCTGTAAAGAAAAAGGTGTTGGGGCTTGTATCCAGTGCCACAAAGCCAACTGCTACACCGCTTTCCATGTCAGCTGTGCACAGAAGGCCGGTCTCTTTATGAAAATGGAGCCTATTAAAGAGTTGACTGACTCAGGTGTACCCACCTTCTCAGTAAAAAAGACAGCCTACTGTGGGGCCCACACCCCAAACGGCTCTGTTAAAAGGCCGCTTACGATATATAATGACACTAAGACAAATTACAGTCTTTGTCAGTCGGTGGACAAAAAGAGCAGCAGGATAGGATTAAAAAAGCAGAAGAGACTTAAAAACAATGAGGTAGATGTTGTAGCCCCAGTTCCATCTGTGTCTGTACCCAGTTTTTCATCTGAAAGGTATGTTCGACTCTGTTGATTTTGCAAAAGTTTATGAGATATCAGACCATTTTAAAGGGTTAGTTCACCCAAAAATGAAAATTCTGTCATCATTTACTCACCCTCATGTCCTTCCAAACCTGTAAGACTTTTGTTTATCTTCGGAACACAAATGAAGATATTTTTTTTTAATAAAATTTGAGAACTTTCTGTTCCTCCATAGACAGCTACGCAACTGATATTTGACTCTTCAAAATGTTCATAAAGAGATCGTAAAACTAATCCATTTGAATTGGTGGTTTAGTCCAAATTTTCTGAAGAGACATGATCACTTTATATGATGAACAGATTAAATTTAGGCTTTTATTCACATATTAACATACATCAACTCATAAATCAGTTGTGGTAAACGGAAGCTCTAGCATGTTTGCTTGACACGTGCTATGCGAGAACCAATGAGGTTCATTCTCGTGTGTTACACAGCACATTTGTGCTTCCACGAGAGGTTTGTTCTCGCGCATCAAGTAGGTTCGGTTGAGCTTTTGTTTATATTTGCTAATCTATGTTTATATATGAATAAAAGCCTATATTTAATTTGTTCATCATATAAAGTGATCGCGTCTCTTCAGAAAATTTGGACTAAACCACTCAATTCATATGGATTAGTTTTATGATCTCTTTATGAACTTTTTGAAGCATCAAATTGGTAGTTGCATAGCTGTCAATAGAGGGATAGAAATCACTCAGGTTTCATTAAAAATATCTTCATTTGTGTTCCAAAGATGAACGAAAGTCTTGTGGGTTTAGAACAACATGAGGGAGAGAAAATGATGACAGAATTTTCATTTTTGGGTGAACTATCCCTTTAAGCCATTTCAGTGCAAATATTAATATCAATATATATATATATATATATATATATATATATATATATATCACCAAAAGGCTACAAAAAAAATAAAAAAATAAAGTTTTTTTAGCCATTCCGCAACACCATATTATTTTACAATGATTGTGCAAAATTAAAACGATGCTTTTTTTTTTTTTTTTTTTTTTTTTTTTTTAGCAATAGTTACAAGATCAGATTGTAAGATTGTTTAAAATATTTCATTTCATTGTACACTGTCATTCTCCTACAGGTTAAACACAATCCTCAATCAGGTTTCTTTACAGAAGAAGGCGGCATTTGGTGAACTTATCTTGAACTATTGGACCCTTAAAAGACAATCAAGAAATGGAGTGCCACTCAACAGACGCCTCCAAACTAGCCTACATTCCCAGAAAAACACACAGCCGGTAAATATCAGCTTATGCATCGTTACTAAGTACTTGAATATGGTGATGCAAATTTTTGAATTTTAATAACAGTTTATTTAAAACTTTAAAACATTGTACTGACAGAAACAGTCAGAGGAGGAGACTCGAGCATTGAAGGAGCAGCTGAAGGAGTGGCAACGGTTGAGACATGACCTTGAGCGAGCGCGACTCCTGCTGGAGCTGATTAGGAAGAGAGAGAAACTTAAGAGAGAGGAGGTATGAGAACAGTATGCTTTAGGTCAAGACAAGCATTTGTATTGCTAATGTTTACTGTTTGCATGTACGTGTTCTTTGATAATGACTCTTGTGATTCTGTTGCAGATAATGCTTCAGCAGACTTTAATGGAGTTCCAACTCACTCCTTTCACAGTCCTTTTGAGGGCTGTGCTTGATCAGTTACAGGAGAAAGACCAGGCACGCATTTTTGCAGAGCCTGTCAGCATTAAAGAGGTTGGTCTGTAGTTTCCTTAACTTTAAAATAAGTCAGAAGGCATTTCACTATGTATACAGTGTCTACATACAAAAAGTATTTGATACATTTTAATGTGACTTAAGTGTCCCCAAAAAATGTCAAAGCAAATGCAAATTTTAAAGAAATGTATTTTAAAGAAACAGCACAAGCACGCTTTTCAAGCAAAACATATGCTTGCTGAATTTTTCAAGCAAAATCAGGGTGCACAATATATATCAGGTAAAAGGGGAGAAATGTGAATTGTAACTTAATAACAACAGCTCCTATATTAATAGCTTTAAATAATGAATAGTTGTCTAATAAAGAGTCTATGACCCATGATAAATTAAGCTAAATGAATGCATCGAAAGCCAGCTTTTCTTTACCAACGTATCAAAATTATAAAAAATAATAGCACACACGTGAACAACATGAACAATTGTGCGAGGTCAGAGACACAGCATAAAAGTCAGTGGGTCATGATCCGGATACACAACAAATGTTTAGTATGTAAATTAATAATACAGTGAACCATATAAACTGGAAGATGTCAATCTAGCCGCAATTAAAACCATTATAGGAATGACCAAACTAGGGCTGGGCGATTTTTCCGATTTTTTCGATTAATTCGAATTTAATGTTTTGCCTCGATTTTGAATAAAAATGTTAGCAAACGTTACAATTAGACGTTGACAATAAAGCAATGATCACCGTTAAGAGAAGAAAATGATCTGACCACATGATGGCGCCGGCGCGCCTGATTAACCGCTCTCATGTGACACTCTATGAACGTAGAACACATCACTATTCTTAAGCGGCTGTTCATTCAGAAATGCGTTATTGCTTTATAAAAATGAGACGCGGGCAGTGGAATGGGAAAAGAGTAAAGTTATTAAACGCAAGTTGATTTTTTTTTTTTTAACTTGACCGCCACATTTTTAGAATGCCGTTTAATGGGTGAGACGCTAGAAAGACGCGAGACACGAGTGCAACACCCAAACATAAAAATAGCGCAATGGAATGCAAAAACCTTTAAAGAACTACTACTGTATGTTTGATATTTCATGTTTGCATGATGGTGACAGGCTGAAAGGTGCTGTTATTTTCTGTTTTTACAAAGCATTTGCTGTTAATAATAGCCTATTAGTGGTGTTATTTATTGCTATTACTTTGTGGCTAAGAAATATTTAGCATTTTTCTTATTTTAAATTATTTCTGAGTTTAAAGGATGTTTAAGATAAGTTTGTCATATTTAATGCATATTTTCTGCAAAGATATTTAACAAATAACAAGTCATTTGTTTTACATTTACACCATGTTGATCTCTTCAGGTGTGGTGCACTTGGAATAGAACTTTAACCAGATGGTTAATAAAGAGAATGTTACTTGAATCATATTGTAGTTAAGTTTTTAAGTTGACTAGTTAAACATCTAGATTTTATTTTTTTGCTAAATCGCCCAGCCCTAGACTAAACATTTGAAACAGATTAATCGTATCCAACATTAAAGTATTAAGTATTTGTTTAATGGCATATTTTTGCTAAGTACTGTGAATGAAGGCCAGTATCATAGATACTGATGCTGATACTGATGCCTCCATTTTATTTTATTTTTTTTGATTTCTGGAGAAAATGAGTAACTATAGCTTTCAACAATACAGTATAATTGTTTTTATTTATAATTTATCAATTACAGAACATAAAAAGCAAGTTAAGTGAACGTAAAACAATATTCACATGAACACATAAACTGTCACATTTAGTTGTTTTTTATACATTGTATTCGGTGATGTTTCTATCTCTGTTTAAACTGTGTGTCAGCTCTCTCTGTTTTAATGAGAGCTGTAAGTTCATTTTTTTTCACTTCCCAAAGCTAATAAATTATTTCTTCTCCAAGCTAATAAATAATAGAAGTACTAAAATTACTGTTAAAACATTTATCAGTGTTTTTATGTAAGGATCGATTCTCTCGATACAACATCAGTATCTCAAGTATTAATATTTCCACACTTACACTTAATCATTGAGACAATTATGTTACTTACATGGTCATCATGACCCGACTTGGCTTGCCACGTTTGGTCATCCTGCATATGGGTATCACATGTCGCACCGAACTTGAATTTTGTTGGTTCTTTAATATTGCATTAATGGGCCATGAATCCCCTTTTTCAGTTTCAATTCATAGTTTTCATGTGACGACACACCCTTAAAGGAATGTCCACCTGGAGGGCAAAACAAGGCTTTTCTCCATTGCCCGCCAATCATTTTTACCAGGTTTGTAGTAAGATCTAATGTAGTAAGACAGTGATATTAAAAGACCAAATTCAATATATACCTTATTCATTATGCATACTTTGTACAGGCAAACAAATGAACTCAGAATATTAATGCAACACGAGGTTTCTCGTTAAGCGTTTTTTCCATCGAAAACTATTATAAAGAAAATGCATTGCGTTCATATTCTGGGCTCATCTGCTTGCCTGTATATAGTATGCATCATCAAAAAGGGTTTAACTGAATTTGATCTTTTAATATCACTGTTTTAGTACATTAAGGCACTTTAAGGGTGGGTTGCACTAAGGATTCTTTAGCCTGGCGTCGGTTCACCCTCCGCCTATGCTGCTTGATCAGCCCTTTAATTCTAACGGTCTTTCTGCGTAGTTAATCTGTGTTTAAAATTAAGTAGTGCAACACAACTCGATTTAAAATAAAACCCAGATCAACAAATCCTTGATTAGTGTTAAACTTTGCTTAATTTAATCCTTATTGGTGCAACCCACCCTAGTGTTTTTCACATTAGCTTTTTAAAAAATCGTCCTGCTGTTTTTAGTGATTGAAATCACTGCAGGTGCTGTATATGGATCACAAGTGCCCAAAACTTGCATCTTGTTCACATATTTTTGTTTTTAAGATGGAAAATTGACAGGCTTGTGCTGCAGTTACATGGCTGTTTTGCCCTCCAGGGCTCCACAACAGTCACGTGACTGAAAACTACGAATAATTCTCAACGCAGTTTTGAAAATTGCTTTTTGAAAAAGTGGGTGTGGTAAGCTGCGAAGTGAAGGGGGAAGAAGGGAGGCAGCACAACAACAGCTTCTGATCCAGTCAGTTTTGTTTCGCTCTCTTTAGCTGTTTCCATCCATTCCATTTTGGGATATCGCATACAAAACGCTGGATGGAAATTCCAAGATGCACATAAATTCTAAAAATATGGATTAAAAAAAAAAACGTATGCGCTCAATTAAGGTGAATAAATTTTTATCCAATAAGAAAACATGCACATAAACTATGGTGAAAACACATTAACAGAATACATCCCTCATTGCACAACAACAAACTGACTTTGTTACTTTGTGGATGTGATGTGGATGTGGATAACTGAACTAACCAGCGGACCAATTTCATTGCACAGCATCTCAAATGTTCTTTCTTTCATTTGCATTTATTTTTGTGCTTTTAACACTCTGAAACACACTGACATAGTGCATGATGAAATCTATTCACAAGTAGTGGTGTACCATTGCCATTTTATCCTTTACTGATCTGATTCTGATAACTTAATTCTGCAAATCAGCCCATAGGCCTACCTGATTTTTGAGCACATACAAAATTTAATGATGATTCCTCTATTGATCTATGACTTGAAAATACAGGTAAAAGACAGTGTTTAGGATTATTTTATGTGAAGAGGCTTGAGTCTTTATCACTGATCAGAATTTCACCCTTATTTTGTTTGTGTTGCTCACAGGTGCCTGACTATATGGACCACATCATACACCCAATGGATTTTTCCACCATGAGCAAACGCATTGATGCACAAGGCTACAAATATCTGGATGAATTTGAAGCAGACTTCAATCTCATTATTGAAAACTGCATGAAGTACAATGGAAAGGATACATTCTTCTACAGGGCAGCTGTTAGATTGAGAGACCAGGGTGGAGCTGTGCTCAGGAAAACTCGTCGAGATGTTCAGAGAATCGGCTTTGATTTTGAAACTGGCATGCACCTTCTTGAACAACCCAAGATTGAGCCATCTGCACCTTTCTCCTGGGAAGATGGTAAATGCACAAAACTATGCTAGTATACTGCTACAAAGTTTTTGTGTCCATCAGCCACAGTGACGATTTGTGCTTGTGACAATTCATCTGTAGCCACAATGGTATCTCAATATCAAAATGATGTGAACCTGCATGTAAAAGGGAATTGCTCGTGAACATAAAGCAAACTAAACTCACTGCACCTTATGTGAAGGTGTGAGATAATTTGAGGTGTTTACGTGTAAAACAAAATGTGGATACACACACCCACTGTTTTTCTTTTCTGTTTTTCAAAATATAGCAAAAGAAGTGTATTTTATTCAAGCTTATGTCCTTGTGTCTAAGCAATGGCATTTTTTGAACAAATGTCACTCTTAGATGTACTGACTGGTATTGGTCAATTTAGTGCTTCCTCGAAACTAAGAATCAGAACCATTAAATTCCTTGCAGTTCCCATCCCTACAATTTAACAAATCAATCAGAAAAATAGGCTTTAACAAACAATTCTACTTCTTCTTTCAGTGGACAGTTTATTGGTTCCAGCCAACCGGGAGCACATGTCATTTGAAGAGCAGTTGAGGGAGCTACTGGAAAAGTTGGATCTAACTACAGCAATGAAATCTAGCCCGTCACGGAGCAGACGACTGAAGCTTCTCAAGAAAATCATCAGTGACGTGAGGATGGAGCTGAGTATGAGGAAAGCTCTTCCTGCTGTTGAACTGAAGAATGCTGAGGAACAAGCTGGCCATATCCTTCAAAAAGGTTTGTTTGAAAAATCTTGGTGTAAATGTTTTCTTGCTATTAACCAGTTGAACATTTGTCAAAACCAGCCTTGTGGGCAACACTTTGACATATCACCATTGTCCCAAGTTTGAGTCTCAGCTTTTCTGATCCCAACCCCCTCTCCTCTATACAATTGTCCTGTCCAATAAAAGCTAAAAATGCCCCAAAATATACTTAATATAAACAAACAAATAAACAAACAACTTCTTGTTTGTATCCAGATGTGATAATACTTTTCTAATCAACCAGACGTATAATTTTTCACCTTGTATTTCAATGGTTCCCAACCCTGGTCTTGAAGTTCACACTGGAGAACACTGCATGTTTTGTATGTTTCCTATTTCATTTTTATTCAGCTCATTTGTAGAGACTCCAAGACCTTGTATGAACCACCTGTTAGCCCAAAAACGGAATCCAACAGCATGGTTGAACGTATTCTGCTTGCAGGTCTTTTTCTTGCGTTTCTGTAAAGTGCATGTAATTTTTAGCTACGCGTTTAATCTTGCTCCAGTTTCTAAAGATTAAAAAATGCAGACTGAAATTATTATTAATTTTAGTTCCGTTTTTAGATATTTGATTATGCCAGTATTCCCATTTCAGTTATTTGTTCATTAGGGACCCGATTTCAAACAAGTATGCAACATAATATAATTATATATATATATATATATATATATATAACTCGTCAGCCTGATCTTAGTCAGTCGTTGCAGAGTTAGGTCATACCTTTAAGTTGAACACTTTATTCTTGCTCGTGCAAAAAGTGTAGTTTTCACTCACTAAGTCAGCGATTGACAGAAATCAACAGGTCCCAGATTATAGATATCTTGATCTGCTGTCAAATTGAGACAGTTCTAACTAATCCCACTGAGACATATCATGACAAGATTATTACATTATATGTGGTATATAAGCATTCTAAGTGAACTTTTGGTTTTATGAGTGAACTATTAATGACCTGAGCCTAGTGGACTAGAGGGAGAGAAAAGCCCAGAATAGATGAGGAGCGATAATTAGGCAAATGGCATTCTGTCCCCTTACTTCGTTGTCTCTAGTCCAGGCTTGTAGATTTATTGTTTTAATGCATGGTTTTGCTGTGAAAGTTCTTGAGTCCAGTCTTATAGGTTTTTACGATTGCTTAAGCACAATTTTAAAAACAAGGCTAATTTTGTCAAAACACTACACACAATTCACAGATCCACACACACAAGTACCAGAACACCTCAGTTCTTTTGCAGAATGAAACACTTCATTCAAAACTTTACATTCATTTAACAAAACCCAACTTTGACACCGTATGGGAACACGCATGGTTCATGCATTCTGATTCTGTTTGATTCATTTACACACTGCTGTGCTCAATCTTAAACACTTGTAACTTTTATACTTTTCTAATGATATAGTCTGGGTTTGATTTTTTTCAGAGATATTGTTAGAGTAATGCACATGAATATATTGACAAAACAAAAAACAAAAAAAAAACAACAACACAAGACCAGTACTGCACATTGATGAAAATATTTATTTCTCACCACATTGTAAAACCATTCAATACATCCATGCCTTTCCAAAGGTTACATTTTGCACTGAAAATCAGAACATATTCTAAATACAATATAGTACACGAACAAAAACATTTGTGGAGATGAAACAAAAGCATGATTTTAAATGAAAAAAATAGAAAAAACACCTAAGCATCATCTCTGGCCTAGCTGGATCTGGCCATAGCACTTCATCCACATCACAGGCGATGTCCTCTCTCGCAAGACAGCGAGGGAAGAATCTTCTTGAAAGGCGAATCCATCCTTGGACAGACCCTGCATCAGTTAGGTCACAGGCCTTCTCCATGGCTTGAATGAGGCATATCCTGACATAGGGCTGGAGATTGTAAACCTTCCATGGCAAAAAAAAACCCCTCCTCAATGGGTTTAAGGAAGGGACAGTATGGTGAGAGGTATTGGAGTGAAAATTGTGGTCGCTAATGAAACCAGTTTTGGACCAGAGCAGATAGGTGGAAATGTACATTGTCCCATATGACAATGTATCTCATTTGCTCTGCATCCATTTGGTCTTCTGCTGTGACGATTTTGTGCAGTCTGTCTAAAATGTGAATATGTGGGCCGTGTTGTAAGGGCCTAAGTTGGCATGCTTGTGGAGGAGAGTACTTGCACCTGATTGTTGAGTTTACAGTTAAGCACCTAAGTGTCTGCACACCTGACGGCTGTGTTTGATCGATTGGTTTTAGGTGTGGTATTTTGGAAAGCAGTGTCTTGAAATGGCAAAGAAGTGACATTATGTTAGATTTCTGTGTCTAATTTAGAGAAGTGTGTTTAGTGTTGTGCAAAACAATGTGTGTAGTGTTTTGCAAAAAGTGTGAGGCTGAGAATGTGCTTATAGTTGTGCAGATCTGGGCTAAGGTTTTGCTCCTTGAGTGTAGAGTTTCAGTAACTGTGTTATTTTTAATTTTAGTGTGTAAGCAATCGTAAAAAACTGTTATAGGAAATCAAGCTGGAGTGCGTGCAACAGTTAAAGGAATAGTTCACCCAAAAATGAAAATTTCCTGGTGATTTACTCTGTGAAGTGTTCATGAGAGGGTTGAGTTCACAACCTTTCATGTGACATATGCATGTTGTGACAAACGTGCTGCGTAACCAATGAGGTTCATTCTCGTGTGTTAAACAACACATTTGAGCTTCCCGAAGAGGTTTGATCTTGTGCATTATTCAGGATCTGTTGAGCTTCTGCTTATGTTCACTGATCTAGTGATGGCCGATTTCAAAACACTGCTTTGAATCTGCTACTTTCTCATCGCTTTATAATATTAAGATTGAACCACTGAACTCACATGAACTTTAAATATGTTTTGAGTACCTTTCTGGATTTTGAGAAGTTCAATGACATTGCTGTCTATAGAGGCCTCACTGAGCCATCGGATTTAATCAAAAATAACTTAATTTGTGTTCTGAAAATAACTTAATTTGTGTCCCTTACGGGTGTAGAACGACATGAGGGTGAGTAATAAATGACATTATTTTCATTTTTGGGTGAACTAACCCTTTCATTTCTCTTCGGCTGAGGAAGGAAAGTCATTTATATCTTGGATGGCCTTGGGGTGAGTAAATAATCAGGAAAGTTTTGGGTGAATGTTTACTTTAAAGGGTTAGTTCACACAAAAATGAAAATTGTGTCATTAATTACTCACCCACATGTCGTTCCAAACCCGTAAGATGCATTCCCCTACAAAATTTCCAAACAGAGCTATTTAAGTCATCTGGTGAAAATTCCTGTATTTTTTTTTATTTATTTTTTTTATCATACTGACTATTTTTCTGAGAAAATGTACAAATCTAGTTTGTTTTCACTGAATTTCTACTGCCATGCATTGGCAGTTTATATGACAGTATCTCCTTGTTTCATGGCAGGTGATAAATCTGTCCCACCTAAGCTTGAACGATCTGTTTCTCTGCTGCCCCTCATTAACACGGGAAGTCACTCTGAGCCACCCACACTGAAACCTATTGAACCCTGTCCCGACAAACACCAACATCAAAGGGATGGCATTTCCCAGCCACTCAATGGACACTCCCATCTGCAGATAGAGGACAGCGATGTCAGTGTAGTAGCTACATCAACTCTGGCTGAGCCATCAAGCCCAGTAAACCGACGGACTTCTGTGCTTTTCTGCAAATCAAAAAGCACAAGCCCTCATAAGCCCATGAATGATGGTGAAACTCCCAAGGGCAGTTCTCGGCTAGGTACAAAAACATTCCTGTCAGTCGTCATACCACGTCTGGAGACGCTGCTCCACACCAGGAAAAGGCCACGGAGTGCCAGTGGGGACAGTGGCAAGGACGAATCGCCCATCAAACGACTAGACACAGGTAGAATCTGTCAAGTCAAGTCACCTTTATTTATATAGCGCTTTTTACAATGTAGATTGTGTCAAAGCAGCTTTACATTGATAACTGGTACATTATTTGGCTGCACAGCAGCTCTTAAAGAATAGTGTCAAAACCGTTGTGATTGATATAAATGCAAATTAATAGCGTTAGCACTTTTGTAAGAGGCCAAATTGCTATTTCTCCCTCTTCCTTGTTGTCCGTCAGGGCTGTCAAACGGTTTTGGCCTGAATCCGGAGAAGGAGTTGTCTTCTAGCAGGCAGTTGGAGCCTCGTCGTAGGTGTGCATCTGAATCCAGCATGTCTTCCAGCAGCAGGTGGGTAGTTGACTAAGTACTTTTGAGAGGGTGACGTACTGGTGTGACATGTTCCATCTAAAACTATTTTCAATAGCATTGTGCTTATCTCATGTAGTCTCTCGAACAACTGTTTTTGTACATTGCAGGAACATTTAAAATGAACTAGTGAAGACAAAAGAAATGGTGTCCAATTACTGAACTATAATATACAGTTTCTCTTATACATTCCAAGGGGGAAAAAAATGTCAGTGGCAGTTGTTTGACTGGTTTATAAACAAATTGAAATATACAACCTGCAGACTACCATCTTGGCTCATGGGTGCTTCATTCTGGGAATGTTTGTCATGTGACAGTTCACATTCTTTCACATTTTCTTTCAACTTTCTCATTCAGTCCATGTTTTTAAGATCCATCTAAAACAATCTCTCACTTACAATACACTACAATAATATAAAGTGTTCTCCACAAATATTAAACTGAGTTTTTTTCAGTTTTTATTAGTCTTTGATTCAGAATATTCACAAAAATCAAACCTTCAATTAAAGTAAAATTAGACAAAAAATAAATGTGGAGTACATTAAATATAAATGTTTTTTTTTTTTCCTGGAAAATATTAGTGCCTTTTATGTTTGGTTATTTATTTTCCAAACGCCCGGGACACATAGGCCCAGTTTCACAGACAGGGCTTAGATTATTAAAGTGTTAGTTCACCCAAAAATTAAAATTCTGTTATTAATTAATTTTCCTTCATGTTGTTCCAAACCGGTAAGTTCATCTTTGTAACACAAATGAAGATCTTTTTGATGAAATCTGAGAGCTGTCTGTACCTCCATAGACAGCTACACAGCTACCACATTGACGCTTCAAAAAGTTCATAAAGAGATCTTAAAACTAATCCATATGAATTAAGTGGATTAGTCCAAATTTTCTGAAGAGACTCAATCGCTTTATATTAGGGCTGAACGATTTTGGAAAATAATCTAATTGCGATTGCGATTTAATATGCGATTATTTTTAAGCTCTTTATCTTCTGTATTATTCAACAAAGACAAGCAATAAATCATTGTAGGGGTGGGAATCTTTAGGCACTTCATGATTCGATTCCGATTCTGAAAGTCGCAGTCCGATTCCACAATGATTCTTGAACTTTTTTTCTTATTGACTAGTCTTATTAATAAAACTTTTTTATTACTTAATTACATATGTAAATATAAGTTCTACTTGAATTTATTTGTTGTGGTAATTCTATAGTTTCTGTGGTAACATAACTATGATTAGATTAGAAAACTTTATTAATCCCTGTAAGGGGAACTATGGTAATATAAACAAATTACTTTACCCAATACTGTACTAAGTTTTCTACAACTATAGGGTATATTATACTACAGTATACACTACAGTTTACTGCAGTAAAAACTAAAGTATACTACAGTATTTATTACAGTTTATCAGTTCACTATAGTTAATACTACAGTATGCTGTAGCATTCATTAACACAGTGTTATAAATACTATAATTTATACAGTATACTACAATTTACTATAGTATTTACTATAGTATTTTTTCACCTGGGTCCCTTAAGACATAACTGACTGTGTTTACATTAATTTCGCGTCATAAAAGCATTTTGAGATGCAAGTATATTTAACCACTTAAACGGAGTCGTGCACAGCCGCATGACCGAGCACTTTTCACAAAGCGCGAGTCAGCATTTGAAATTGACATAACGACATATCTGAGGCGGCATTCGTAGAGCATTTGTAAGGAAAATACCGGCGGGCGAGACGACACACTGCAAACGTCAGCAAAGCACACGTTTCTCACAGCGCATCCTGTGCAATGAAGCGCGCGAATATCCTTCAACCTTTCCGAGCTTTATTAAAGATTATTTTGTGGATGGTTCGAGTGGTGTGTGTGTGTGTGTGAGAGAGAGAGAGAGAGAGAGAGCGATTGGAAGCAAGCAGAATAAGTTTCTAAAGCACATGCAGAGCCATCGCGTATCTGTGGTTAAAAACCAAGCTCAGAATCGATCCAGAATCGTTAGAGAGAGAATCTTTTCTCCCATCTCTATTGTATAGTATGAACAACACAATATTAGATAGATTAAACATAAACTGTGCTTTTCTGTAGGCCAGGCATATGCGTAGCGTGCCAAGTTGATGCTTCCTTTGCAGACTGCTTACTCTCGCGTCACGTGACAAGCGTGTAATCGCAGACTTTGCGGTTAAAAAATCGCGTTTTGTCATATCGCGATATTATCGCAAATGCGATTAATAGTTCAGCCCTACTTTATATGATGAACGGATTTAATTTAGGCTATTATTCACACATAAACATTGATCAGCGAACAAACAGAAGCTCAACCGAACCTGCCTTACGTGCGAGAACAAACCTCTTGCGGAAGCTCAAACGTGCTGCGTAACACACGAGAATGAACCTCATTGGTTCTCGCACGCGTCAAGCAAACATGCTTGAGCTTCCGTTTACCACAACTGATGTGTGCGTTGATGAATGTTTATATGTGAATAAAAGCCTAAATTAAATCTGTTCATCATATAAAGAGATTGTTTCTTCAGAAAATTTGGACTAAACCTCTCGATTCATATGGATTAGTTTTACGATCTCTTTATAAACTTTTTCCCATTGCACTGTATTGAAAAGCAGTACTATATTGAGCAGTACACTGTGGTCCGATTGGTTAGAGTTGGGACAGCAACTGTATAACATAGTGACATTCAGTACAGGTCAGCACCAATGTTCTGTTTGGAACATATTTATATTTGCTCATTTCATCCAAAGCATTTTTATCAGTTCATGCATCCCTTGGGAATCAAACCCATGACCTTGGCATTGTTAGCACCATGCTCAAGTGTATGAGCTACAGAACACATGCACACAAAAGTACTCGAGTACTCGGCTGATTTATCTGTCAATTGCTTAAGTAGTCAAAATGCACATCCCTGTATCCCTGCACTATTCTTATTTTCATGTGGAGGCTTTTTGCCACACCACACCATCATGTTTTCTCATCTGTTTTTAGCAGTATCGCACTTAATCTTCCGAAGTGTGGGAAGGGAAAGCCAGCCCTCATCCGGAGGAACACAGTGGAGGACAAGAGTGAGATTATTGCTTGCATCGAGAGTAGAAACTTCGCCAAAGCTGCTAGAATAGCTGCTGGTAGGTATCCATCCATCTCTATTGTTTTTACTGATGTGTTTGCCATAGTTGACTGAACACTGTCTGTGTTTAACACCTGTGCAAATTGTCCATTGCAATCAATGAAAAGTGTAATCACAGCTGTGCTGATATTCACAATTATGAGTGTGATATTGTTTTTATACAACATTTCTATAAACAAGTTAGTATTGTATATTGCAAGTTGGCTATTTTATTTATCATTGCTAACCAAAATAGAATGGTGCAGGGATGACATCAAAACCTGGAAGACTAATTTGCCAGTGGTTCCTTTAAGATTTTCTTATGGGATTTTATGTTTTTTTAGTTTTGTTCTACAATGTACACTGCACACACTCACACCCCAAACAATCTTATCTAGTTAATTATTAGAAACATACATTTTCAAAAATAAACATAACAGATTCAAATTCGCGTTTTCATTATGGGTGTGTGTGATTTACGTTGTAGAAAAAAACATCAAAGTGTTGTCAAGTTATGTTTGCCACAGGCTTTATTTTACTCATTAATGGAAAACCTCATAGAAAAATCTCGAGGGAACCAGCAGCAAATTAATCTTTTGGGTTTTGACGTCATCCCTGCACCACTCTAGTTCCAAACGAAGAGAATCAGGGACCAAATACAGATATGCTCCAGTTTAAGCGTCACAATAATCAATAAAAGATTGAAATCTTGATTCAAACACCTATGCACTCTTATATTGCGTGCTGCCACTGAAAAATAAAAAGCAGTTGTCTTATCTGAAACCGCTTCACAAACAGTTTTAATTTGTATATTATAAACAGAAGCACTGTGATTTTTATATATATATATATATATATAATTTTAATTTTCTCTAATCTGCCTCTCTAGGCAGATTAGAGAACCGGAACTAACTTTTTAATGAAAACTACTGTATGTCCACATGCATGAAAATGTGCCTTGATTATTTTAAACATTTAACTTTGTTTTACTTTTTGCATTAAATATTAAGAATCTAATTGTCATAGCTGTTAGATAGTTTTTGAAAAAATCTTGACATTTCACTGTAAATACTAGATGATATCTAAAATATTGAGATTTTTTTGTTCTGGCAATCACTAAGCCCTAATGGAAATTTAATAGCCTTAACTGTGAAGTAATTGACAGTATCATGGTTGAATGTTTGCGCCATGCTAACTTGGTTGTTGATATTCCTGCTTTCATAGAAGTTGGCAACAGCAGTATTTGGATGCCCACTAGTGCTGCAACAGTTATGCTGGAGCCTCTCAAACTAGTTTGGGCTAAATGTAGTGGATACCCCTCCTACCCTGCCCTGGTGAGTCTGAGTGTGCATGTGTAGAAACTTACTATTTCTCTCTCTCTCTTCCTTTTTTCCTCCCTTATTCTCATCCATGTAAAGGAGACAGTGGAGGTCTTGGGAGTAGTGTCTGTAGTGCAGACGTGTCCAGTCCTTTTCCTTGAGCACCACCTTCCTGCATAGTTAACAGAAAATGTAAACTGTAAAAATGTAGAAGAGCTTTTGGCCACTCCACTTGGTGCTTGTGGCTTCAGTCTTGCAGTCTTGTCTTTCACTCTCTCTCACAATTTCTTCTTATCAATCCTGCAAGCTTCCCTATTTTCTATCTACTGATACTCATGAAAGCCATCTACAGAAAATTGCTTTTAAAAACCCAAGAACATAAATTGGCATGTTCCCCGGTTTCACAGACAAAGCTTAAGCCTAGTTCCAGACTAAAATGCATGTTTGAGCTTAACTGAAAGCAACTCGCACTGACATATCTTAAAGGGTTAGTTCACCCTAAAATGAAATTTCTTTCATTAAAGGGATAGTTGGAAGAAGGTCAGTAACCAAACAGATCTTGCTCCCCATTTACTACCATAGTAAGAAAAATAAATATGGTAGTCAATAGGGGGCGAGATCTGTTTGGTTACTGACATTCTTCCAAATATCTTCCTTTGTGTTCAGCAGAACAAAGAAATTCATACAGGTTTGGAACTACTTGTGGGTAAGTAAATGATGACAGAATTTTCATTTTTGGGTGAACTTTAAGTACTCACCCTCTTATTGTCCCAAACCCGTAAGACCTTCGTTCATCTTCACAACACAAATTAAAGATATTTTTAATGAAATCCAAGGGTTCCTGAACACAACACATAGGCAGCAACCTCACTGCACCTTCTGTCGTCCAGAGAAGTAGTAAAGACATCGTTAAAATAGTTAACGTGACTACAAGGTTCAACCTTAATGTTATGAAGCGACGAGAATACTTTTTGTGTGCAAAAACAAAATTAAAATAACAACTTTATTCAACAATTTGAACTGTTGTCATACGCAGCTGATATAGTGAACGCAGTTCAGAGCTTCCGTGTTCTATGTCCGAACGGCGATTCATTATTGGCTGGCTCCTGTGTCACCATCACACATATGCATCGTGCTGCTCACATGTAGAGTGTCAGCCAATACTGAGCCGGCGTTCAGACGTAAACACGGAAGCCTGCACTAAGTTCACTACGTCGTTAACTGCGTATGACAGTTCAAATTGTTAAAAGAAGTTATTTAGTTTTGTTTTTGCGCACAAAAAGTATTCTCATCGCTTCATTACATTAAGGTTGAGCCACTGTAGTCACGTTGACTATTTTATCGATGTTTTTACTACTTCTCTGGACCTTGAATGACAGTAATTTTGTTGCTTTCAATGGAGGATTTAAAAAAAACATCTCGGATTTCATCAAAATATCTTAATTTGTGTTCCGAAGATGAACAAAGGTCTTACGGGTGTGGAACAACATGAGGGTGAGTAATTAATGACAGAAATTTCATTTTTGGGTGAACTAACCCTTTAATTTGTGTTCGGAAGATGAACAAAGGTCTTACAGGTTTGGGACGACATGAGGGTGAGTACTTAATGACAGAAATTTCATTTTTGGGTGAACTAACCCTTTAAAATGTGACAGTGCCATTGTTTTGTCTCAACATGTTTTTTTCCAAGGCACGTTTATAAAAGCTACTTAAATGTCCTGAAAAAAAAAAAAACCTGAACTAAGGCCTTATCCTGGCTTAATCTAAGTCCTGTCTGTGAAACCAGGTCATTGGGTTTTATTCATTCTTTATAATACTTATAGTTGTCAAAGTTTTGTCATTTATAGACACAAGTAAAACATGTGACATTGTTTCTCTTCTATCATGTATATCATTAATTTAGAGTTAAACAGCCTTTGCACAAGTGAGAATAAACACTTCTTTTTATTAAAGCACTAATAACTAAGTAATAAACGATCAGGGACCTAAATTTAATTTTAATCGCAGTATGCTTTCATAAGCTTTAGTGCTGAATCTTTGTGTTGTTGAACTTGTTTGTTTGGATTTCTCCATGAGAGTCTCTCCTCTTACACGCACATATAGAGAGAGAGAAAGTCGGTGTGCATGTCTCAACTGCTTAACTTTATTGCCGTCAATATAGCATCTATTATTAGTCACTGTTTACATAAAACAGGGGTCATATCCATGTCATTTGTTTTTGTTATTGGATTTTAAAGTAATGGTTTCTGTTTAAAAATTCGGGCAAGAATTTTCTTTTTTTTGCATTTTCAGATGAAATTATGTGGCTGAAATTTTGGGTCATTCCTAATGCATCTCCCATGCTTTCTATAATATTCCAAAATATAAACTGGATTCATAATTTTCCTTGGATTTTTAGGAGCACTTCTCATTTAGGCAGCTGTTGTGTAATCAGGACTTAGAAAAATATTATTAATAGTTCTGGATTACATGCTCATTTGGCTGGACTCTGAGTGCAGCAGTGTATTTACTTTTTTTTCTTCATTTTTTTAGAATGTCATTTTTTAGAATGTTATTATAAAGCCTTAGTGTCGTGTTTTAAAATGTTTTGGCATTGTATCTAAGTTATCAGTTATCGGACAGTGTATATCAGTACATTTTTGTCATCGGCACAATCCATCAGCATGTGCTGAACATGTCCCGCCACACTCTCAGTCAGTGGAGTATACTTTGAAAGTCTTGTATGCTAAACTTGGCACAAGATAGAGCGGAAAGTAGAAAGCCAATTATACCCGGGCTTTTGGCTATATTCTCAAACAAAACTCCCAATATCTTTCAAGAATTTGATGTTGCTAACCTTGCAAACCTTGGCACTTGTCACACAACAGTTTCTTGATGCCCTCACTCCCAACCACAAGTTGGGAGTCAGGGCATACAGCCGATCGGTTAAATCTTTTTTAAATCTTACTAGATGATTTTCAGTTTCATGTGCATTATGCATCAGATGGTTAGGGCACCGACTGAGTCCATCTGTGTGCAGACTGAAGCTGAGACTAAAATAAGGTTGGCAAATTAAAACTCACTAGATGAAGTTCATTCAAACTTTTTAAAGTTGAAAAATTTATAATAACCATCAGAAAATGGTTTGTGTTTCAAGGACTCGTTATCTCTGCAGTATAGCCTATAAGGAGAAATGCACGTTAAATAAAACATCATGCTGTTAGCGCGGTACTAAATTACCTTTCGCACTCCGCACGCACAATTGGATGCGTGTCTAATAATAGCGCAAACTTATCTAGATTAATGTTAAAGTGAGTGGCCATGGAAAGTGTCTAATGTTAGGCTACTACACTTTGGATTTTCTACCGGACATAATTACTACATGGACTAGCCATGTTAACGATTTATCCATCATGGACTGCGTGACTTTGCCACTTCCTGTGGAGCTTTTTTCTATTGTGACCAACCAACTAATTAAAATTTTGCCGACCAAGCCTTTTCTCATCGACTAACGCTTGGTTGACTATTAGGGAGCAGCCCTTGTCATTTTACTTCCAGGATTGTTTCCAAGATTGTCATCATGTTATTGTTTTGTTACAGATCATAGACCCTCATATGCCACGAGTGGGGTGCCAGCACAATGGAGTCTCTATCCCAATGCCCCCACTGGATGTGCTACGAATCGGAGAACAGATGCAGTACAAGTCCGAAGAGAAACTTTACCTTGTTCTCTTCTTTGACAACAAACGTAGCTGGTGAGATTTTTAGGTTATTTATTGGTGTTTGCCAAGTCAAGCATCACTATTACTATTGCTTATACTTAGAGTTCTTCTAACAGTTCTTCTAAGTATAGAACATCTGTAGTTAACTTGTCCTTGTGCTACAGACAACAATATCTCAAATTGTACGGCTGCCCTTCAGTTACTGCTCAGTAATTGTTTTTACTAATTAACAAGTTTTACATATAAAGAAAGAACAGCACTTATGATAAATATTATTAAAATGATCTACACTCACATGAGATGAACACTCCAGAGATGTCAATTTTCTAGAAAAAGCTGTTTTCTACATGGAGAGGGTTGCCCCCTAATGGACACTGCCATGTTGACATCACATGACCAGCTGTAATTTACTAATAATATTTTGTCACTGCTCTAGGTATTTTACAAAGCATAAATATAGAATATTGTGTGTAGCACTGACATGCTCACCCCTACTAACAAAAACACCATATGGGCTCAACAGATTTTTTTTTTTTTTTTTTTTTTACTACTGGGCCAGTTTGTTCAAATTTGTCAAGTCAAGTAACCTTTATTTATATAGTGTTTTTTTTTTTGTTGTTTTTTTTTTTTTTTTACAGTGCAGATTGTTTCAAAACAGCTTTACAGTGATAACAGGAAAATAATGCAACAAAGGTTTTTTTTGGCTGTACAGCAGCTCTAGAAGAAAATAGTGTCATTGTCCAGCTTTAGTAAGTTCTGTATTGATTTATTTCCGTTGTAAAAATCATTAGTTATTAATTTAGTTCAGTTATCTATACAGCAGCTCTGGAAAAACAGTGATGTCATCGTCCAGCTCAGTTCAGTTCTCATACAATGGTGTCAATGCAGGCAGATCAGTAAAATTGTTGAATATTAAGTTTGTATTTGCCCTGCCACGATTTTCACTGCCACTGCTGTGACACCAAAATGTTAAATTTCACAGTTCACTATTCCAATTTTGATACCACAGCAAGAACTACTTGCCTAACTAATTATGAAGTTCAAACATTATTAAAGACAATTAAACAAGGAAATAATTAAATAAGAACAAATAAACAAGTTACTTTACTTTAAACAAACGTGTATGTGTGTGTGTGTGTGTGTGCTGTTTTCCTTCTCCAGGCAGTGGCTTCCTAAATCCAAGATGGTTCCTCTCGGTATTGACAAAACCATCGACAAGATTAAAATGATGGAGGGACGCACCTCAGCTATCCGCAAGGCTGTTCAGACCGCCTTCAACCGCGCCATGAACCATCTGAGTCATGTCCAAGATGAACCTGTTAGTGACCTCAGTGACATTGACTAAGACTGGCAAATGCGGGCACATTTCAAAGCCTTAGTAACTGTCATTCTTGACTGGCACCTGTGTGGCTTCTGTATTTTCTGCTACTCCAGATCTTCCACTCCAGTCTCATTTCCACGGAAGTCAATTCTGTAAATAATGTAAATCGCTTAACACTAACTTATTCTTCAGATTTACAATAATGGGTACTGTACATACATTTTTATAGTATTTATACATTTTAGTGAGTTATACCCAGCATAATTACTCATTGATGCTGGAACAAATGGACAAAATGAATAAACTGTGTGAAACTAAAGCAGAAAAATAGTGTAATCAGGGCTGGAACATAATGTGAGAGTGCTTGCTTTTTATGTTTAAATTATTGAAGTTTTTACACACAGGCTTTTATTTGGCATTAATGTTTTTGTAACATCTAAGAATGTTTTTACAATTTTAACCTATTTTGATGTATTTATATAACTATATATATATATATAAAAAACTGTATTTGTCTGTTTTTCACATTAGAAAGTCTTGTTGTTATGAAACCACAAGTGCGTTATTCTAATATTCTAATGAAACCAAAAAAAAAAAAAACAAACAAAAAAAATGCTGCCCAGACTTTTGTTTGTGTTGAGTGAAAGGTTTTGCTTCAACTGTATGTTTTTTTTTTTTTCTCTCTCTCTCTTTTAAAGTTTTGTATTCTGTATGCGAGACTCTATAATGGCTGTAGGATGTTGTACTGGTGTTAATTTATTGGGGGGTAATTCTATTCACCGGGGAAAGGAAAAAAGTTATACTGGACTTTAGGAATTAATCTTGTTTTTGTTTTGTTTTTTTGTTTTGTTTTTTATCATTCATTCTTTTTAAGGCAGCCCTAGTAGATATGACTGTTTACAGTGACTTCACTTATTTATGTTTATTCTGGGTTCCAGTGGGTAGATTTTGGAATACTTTTTTATACCATATGTCAGTTGTTTTAATTGAAAATAGAACTGTTAATGACATTGTCCTTTTTTATTTTTTTAATAAATTCATAAATAAGCCATCTAAGTCTTGTTCATTTAAAAAGTGACTGTATATCGTAGCACATATTATTATTTGCATGGCACTTTAAGATATTTCTAAGAATACCAGTCCCATGGTGCCATGTCAGAAAAGCAAGTGGTATTTAAAGTGGTATTTCCAAAAAAAAAAAAAAAAATTTCTAAATGCATTTTCAGGTCCTGCTTCATTAACACAAAATAAAAAGTGAGTTGATCAGCATTTTTGAAAAAGAAAAAAAAAAGATTGTTGGTATTATGGTACAATTATAGTAACATTATGGTGCTGATGCTCCATTGCATTTCAGTGCTACTCGAGAATACTAAAAATTGCTTTGGTAAAATCATGTATTTTATGGACATGTATCGTGGTAGTACTATTGTATTCTTGGAAGTATCTTCTAAATACCATGGAACATTAATTTCAGTACAGTAGTAGGCTATATTTCAAATTACCACAGTATTGCCATCTGATACCACCACTGTATCATGGCACTGCCACAGTCATTTTTTGTCCTTACAAAAAATGAATCTGTAGTGCTTGTAACGGATTTACATTGAAGTACAAGGGTACATACACTGTACAAGCACTACAGTGTATGTACTGTGGTACAGCAACAGTAATGCCTGTATTGCCTGTAATGTACTTTTTTTTTTTTAGTGTAAATATGTACTGCCATGGTATAAGCAAAGTACCATTGTGTTACTGTCTGGTACAATGGCACTGCTAATTTGTTAGGTTATAATTACTAAAAAACAACAACAACAAAAAAATCAACATTATTTAATGTCTAATGTCAACACATTATCATATCTTGCCAATGTTCCAAAGCCTATTCTGTCACTAGAGGACACTGTAACGCTATGAAAGAAAAATAGAAAAAGAAAGCAAGTCTACATTTTCACTGAGACAATGTCATTAAGACACTCCTTCACACAGAGTGAAATTAGGCAGCTCCTGAATAATGAGATTTTCTGAGGGAATTTGTACATCACTTATCTTTATATCTACCTGATTCCATTTTCTGATTTTTAAAACTTTCAGAGCTTTTGCATATGTAGTTTCCCCTAAAACATCAGATAAACACTGCTCACGGGAAACAATGGTGAATTTAAACTCCTTTATTGATTTTGTGTTTAAATTGACCTTGTTGAAAGTGTTTAGAAAGCTGTTGATTATTTTGATAGACTGACGGTGGTGTATTGTATCTTCAATGCAAATAAGTTGCTGTCTCTGTTTGGTGTCTAATTGCTTCGGGAGGTAAACAGCACGCTCGAGTGGACGGAGAGTGAGGTGAAGCATGAATATCAATCTCTCACATCAGTGTCATCAAATGACTTTTACAGAGTTGAAGTGCCCTAATTAGCTGCTGGCCCCCAGTGGCCCTCCTCTGATGGCACAGGTCTCTGAGATGTACTAATGGATATCAGCAGGTGCGTTTAGGTCTGAATAATGCATTATTCTGCACATGCAGGCTTGTCGCTTACTTCAGCATTTGAGATTGTTCTATGTAGGTCTCTGTCAAAAGCATAACTGATGGTTTTATTGATGGAGGGGATATTATTACAGTTTATTTCTGGCTATGTCTGGAATGGCATACTATAACTCTTACTGCAGTGTGTATTATATAGGCTGCGTTTACAGATCATCTAAACTCCTTTGGGGTCAAACAAAACGTCACTAGACCCACTCACCGTCTTAATCATACACTAGATTTAATTATATCACATGGAACCAATCCTACCGATACAGAAATTCTACCGCAAAGTGATGATGTCACTGATCACTACCTTGTAACACGAATACTGCATACTGCTGATATTTGCCATATTGCGCCGCCAGGTAGAACAATTCTCCCGACAACTATAGATAAATTTACAAATAACCTGCCTGATCTGTCTCAACTGCTCAGTGTACCCAAACACACAAATGAACTTGAGGATATGACTAGCAGTATGTGCACCATTTTCTTTAGTACATTAGATACTGTTGCACTCATCAGATTAAAAAAGGCCAAGCAGCCATATCACCCTGTAGCCCAAGACTGGTTGCCCACTGAAGCTAAGCAGGGCTGAGCCTGGTTAGTACCTGGATGGGAGACCTCCTGGGAAAACTAGGTTGCTGCTGGAAGAGGTGTTAGTGAGGCCAGCAGGGGGTGCTCACCCTGTGGTCTGTGTGGGTCCTAACACCCCAGTATAGTGATGGGGACACTATACTGTCAAAAAGCACCGTCCTTCGGATGAGACGTTAAACCGAGGTCCTGACTCTCTGTGGTCGTTAAAAATCCCAGGATGTCCTTCGAAAAGTGTAGGGGTGTAACCCCGACATCCTGGCCAAATTTGCCCATTGGCCTCTGTCCATCATGGCTTCCTAATCATCCCCATATACTGATTGGCTTCATCACTCTGTCTCCTCTCCACCAATAAGCTGGTGTGTGGTGGGCGTTCTGGCGCAATATGGCTGCCGTCGCATCATCCAGGTGGATGCTGCACATTGGTGGTGGTTGAGGAGATTCCCCCTTCCATATGTAAAGCGCTTTGAGTACACAGAAAAGCGCTATATAAATGTAAGGAATTATTATTATTATTATTATTATTATTATTATAAAAAAGGTTAGAGAGAAAAATACTGCACCATGGTACAACAGTATTACTCACGCTATCTGCCTTGCTGCTCAGAGTGGTTTGCGTCTGTAACTCCGTATAGCTTTGTTTTGAATCTCTTACTTTCATTCATTGTTGCTTATATTATCATTACCTTATATCTAATATTGCCTACCACATTAATCTGACGTCGCTAGCTTTTAATCTTTTAATCTAAATCACTATTACAACGCGTTTGCATCTCGCTACCTTGTTAACTTGTCATCAGTCTCTCGCGCACTCATTTTCTTTTCTACGGGTTGATCAAACAGCTGTGGTAAGTCGGATCAGTCTACAAACACGGTGAGTCATGTCATCCTCTCCCAGTATTATATCGTGTTCTATTTGTCACATGTTCAGTATAGCTTTCTCTGTCAGCGATGAGGGATTTACATGTCATAAATGTAGGGAAATAGTCAGGCTGACAGAGAGAATCTCAGAATTAGAGACACACATCCAAACTTTAATTGAGGATAGTAAGAATGCAAGGGCTTCAGATACTGTTTTGGATGCGACTAGCTTAGTGAACTCTGTACATTGTTCGGTTCCAGCTGTAGAGTCCGCGCAGCAGGGCACTTGGGTAACGGTGAGGCGGCCTAGCCGCGGAAAACACCACTCTTCCGTTCCAATAAGAACATCAAACAGGTTCTCCCCCCACTCAATGACGCACCCACTGAGAATCCTGTTGAAAGTGCCCTAGTTATTGGCGATTCTATTACATGGAACGTGAAAATAGAGACACCAGCCACCATAGTCACATGCTTGCCGGGAGCCAGAGCACCTGACATCAAAGCAAATTTAAAAGTGTTGGCTAATGCTAATCGTAAATACTCTAAAATTATTATTCACTTCGGCACTATTGATGTTCGACTTCGCCGGTCGGAGATCACTAAAATTAACATTAAAGAGGTGTGTGAACTCGCAAGTACAATGTCAGGAAAAGTCATTTGCTCTGGCCCTCTTCCTGTTCGTCAGAGTGATGAGATAGTTAGCAGATTATCATCACTCAATGGCTGGCTGTCTAAGTGGTGTCCGCAGAATAATATAGGTTTCATAGACAATTGGAAAAGTTTTTGGGGGAGACCTGACCTGTTGAAAAGAGATGGTATTCATCCCTCCTGGGATGGTGCTGCTCTTCTCTCTAGTAATATGGCACATAGTCTTAGAGCGGAAACATGATAAACTACGGCCCAGGTCAGGAAGCAGACATACCGGCTAAACCGACCATCTGCTAGCTGCCTCACGTTACAGAAGTCAGATAATTCCCAACACATAGAAACTCTTACACCTAGATATTATCACATAGAGACTGTGTCTGTACCCCAAATTAGTAAAAACAAAAAACTTCCAAACCCATTCAATGGTAAAAATTTAATTGATGTTCAACAAATAAAAAATAGAGATAATACTGATAAACAAATGATAAAGTTTGGGTTGCTAAATATTAGATCCCTTTCTTCAAAAACACTTATTGTAAATGATATTATCACAGACAATAATCTGTGATGTGTTTGACAGAAACTTGGCTAAAACCGGACGATTACATTACTTTAAATGAGTCTAGCCCTCAAGGTTACGATTATCGACACAATCCTCGTCAGAAAGGCAAAGGGGGAGGTGTTGCTGTAATTTATAGTAATATTTTTTACAGTATTAGTCAAAAGTCTTTCAAATATAATTCCTTCGAAGTGATGGTACTTTATGTAACATTATGTAAGTTGACATTTGTGCTGGCTACTGTATACAGGCCACCAGGACACCATACAGACTTTATCAAAGAATTTGCTGATTTTCTATCGGAGTTAGTACTAGCTGCAGATAAAGTCCTTGTTGTTGGTGATTTTAATATCCATGTAGATAATGAAAAAGACGCATTAGGATTGGCATTTACAGACATTCTAAACTCTAATGGAGTTAGACAACACGTGTCAGGACCCACTCATTGTCGTAATCATACTTTAGATCTAATATTGTCACATGGAATCGATATTGATGCCATTGAAATTCTGCAGCAGAGTGACGACATCTCAGATCATTATCTAGTCTCGTGTATACTACATTTAGTCAAGGCTGCTAAACTGCCTCCCTGCCATAAATATGGTAGAACCATCATTTCTACCACTAAAGATCGCTTTATAAATAATCTTCCTGATCAGTTTCATCGCCTTAGCATACCGGACAGCTTAGAAGACCTCGATGTTGCAACAGAAACTATTGCCTCTGTCTTTTCCAGCACATTAGACTCAGTTGCTCCTTTGCGCTTAAAAAAGATTAAGGAAATTAATCCAATGCCATGGTACAATGAGCACACTCGGGCCCTAAAGGTAGCAGCCAGAAAAATGGAGCGCAGCTGGAAGAAAACAAAACTAGAAGTTTTTCACATTTCGTGGAGAGAGAGAATGATTGAGTACAGAAAGGCCTTAAAAACTGCTAGATCTGCCTATTTTTCAAAACTTTTAGAAGAAAATAAGCACAACCCTAGGTATTTATTTGATACAGTGGCTAAATTAACAAGAAATAAAGCTTCAACTTCTGATGTTTCCAAAGAGCACAGCAGTAATGACTTTATGAACTTCTTTACTTGCAAGATTGATAATATCAGAGAGAAAATTATAACCATGCAACCGTCTACTACAGTATCGCGTCAGATAGTGCATTGTAGTGTCCCTGAGGAAACATTCAATTCATTTACTGCTTTAGGAGAGGAAGAATTGTTAAATCATCAAAATCAACAACGTTAGATCCTATACCGACTAAGCTATTGAAAGAAATGCTTCCAGAGGTTATAGATCCTCTTCTTAATATCGTCAATTCATCTTTATCACTAGGACACGTACCAAAAACTTTTAAGCTGGCTATTATTAAACCTCTTATTAAAATACCACAACTTGATCCTAGAGAATTAGTCAATTACAGGCCGATCTCAAATCTCACTTTTCTGTCAAAAATACTAGAAAAGGCAGTATCATCACAACTATGTTCCTTTTTAGAAAGAAATAGTATCTGTGAGGATTTCCAGTCAGGATTTAGACCGTACCATAGTACTGAGACTGCTCTCATTAGAGTTACTAATGATTTGCTCTTATCATCAGATCGTGGTTGTATCTCTCTATTAGTGTTACTGGATCTTAGTGCTGCATTTGACACTATTGATCACAATATTCTTTTAAATAGACTCGAAAATTATGTTGGCATTAGTGGAATTGCATTGTCATGGTTCAAATCATACTTATCTGACCGTTATCAGTTTGTAGTAGTAAACGAAGAGATGTCATATCGATCACAAGTTCAATATGGAGTACCGCAAGGCTCAGTACTAGGACCGTTGCTGTTCACTCTGTACATGCTACCCTTGGGAGATATCATTAGGAAGCATGGCGTTAGTTTTCACTGTTACGCTGATGATACTCAGCTCTATATTTCTTCGCGCCCTGACGAAACTTACCAATTCACAAAATTAACGGAATGCATAGCTGATATAAAAAATTGGATGACCAGTAATTTCCTACTACTAAATTCAGAAAAAACAGAGATTCTAATTTTTGGACCAAAAACTTCTTCACGTAATAACCTAGAATACTGTCTAACACTTGATGGCTGCTCTGTTAAGTCTTCGTCGTCAGTTAGGAACCTGGGTGTGCTCTTTGATACCAATCTTTCATTTGAAGGCCATGTTACTAGCATCTGTAAAACCGCATTCTTCCATCTTAAAAATGTATCTAAACTACGACATATGCTCTCAATGAAAAATGCAGAACAGTTAGTTCATGCGTTCATGACCTCAAGGCTAGATTACTGTAACGCTTTACTGGCTGGTTGTTCTGCTCGCCTGATAAATAAACTACAGCTCGTACAAAATGCAGCAGCTAGAGTTCTTACTAGAACTAGGAAGTATGACCATATTAGCCCAGTTCTGTCAACACTGCATTGGCTTCCTGTTAAACATCGTATAGATTTTAAAATCTTGCTAATTGCTTACAAAGCACTAAATGGTTTAGCTCCCCAGTACCTGAGCGAGCTCCTAATTCATTATAGTCCTTCACGTCTATTGCGATCTCAGAATTCAGGCCAGCTGATAATACCTAGAATATCAAAATCAACCGCAGGCGGTAGATCCTTCTCCTATTTGGCACCTAAACTCTGGAACAATCTTCCTAGCATTGTTCGGGAAGCAGACACACTCTGTCAGTTTAAATCTAGACTAAAAACGCATTTCTTTAACCTGGCATACACATAACACATTACCAATTTATATTTTCAAATCCGTTAAAGGATTATTAGGCTGCATAAATTAGGTCAGCCGGAACCGGGAACACTTCCTATAACACATGATGTACTCGTTACATCAGAAGAAGAATGGCATCTACGCTAATATTAGTCTTTCTGGTTATCCCGAGGTTCACCGTAGTCAACCGGATCCGGGCCGTATCCAGGTGAGACCAAGGACCTGCGCCTTGACACGACCACAACGCAGCCCTGAAGTATCAGCAGAGATTGAGTCAACTAGATCATCCACTGTGAGGGCCTCATCGACACGACAGCCACGACACAGTTCCTCAACAACCGTCCATACCGGCGTGATGAATACGATCCTCAATTGGATGGAACTGGAATAAATACTTTGAATGTTGCGATCCTATTGGACTTACGATGGCAACCTGAATTGTAACAAAGCACTGTTGGCCAGAGGAGAACTGGCCCCCCGACTAAGCCTGGTTTCTCCCAAGGTTTTTTTCTCCATTTAAACACCTATTTGCCACTTGTCTGCCACCTGATGTCACCTGTTGGAGTTTGGGTTCCTTGCCGCTGTCGCCTTTGGCTTGCTTAGTTGGGGACACTTGACATTTGACTTGACATTTGATATTCAACAGTGCTTTGATCTGCCTGCATTCTTTAAGAGCTGCTGTGCAGCCAAAATTATATACCAGTTATCACTGTAAAGCTGCTTTGACACAATCTGCATTGTAAAAAGCGCTATATAAATAAAGGTGACGAGAGAAGAGAGAAACTCGTAATCTAGAGTGCAAATGGAGACAAACTCGTTTAGAGGTCTTCAGAATTGCGTGAAAAGACAGCTCTTCCCATTATAAAAAGCAGCCAGGGCCGAGCATCTCCGCAAACTAATAGAAAATAACCAAAACAATCTAAGGTTCTTGTTTAGTACAGTGGCTAGATTAACAAATAAACAGACATCACCAGAACAAAATATTCCATTACAGTTTAGTAGTAATGATTTTATGAATTTCTTTACTGAGAAAATCGAAAGCATCAGAAATACAATTGTAAATATACAACCTTTGACAGCATTTTATGATTCAGCCTCAATTATTGCCCCTCAAGAACAATTGCAGTGCTTTACAACTATAGGACAGGAAGAGCTAAATAAACTTATCATTGCGTCAAAACCAACAACATTATTAACGGTTGAAGGTCAAAGTTACAGTTTCAGTGCAGCTTCAAAGGGCTTTAAACGATACCAGACGAGAAATAAGGGTCTTATCTAGCGAAACGATCGGTCATTTTCTTAAAAAATACAAATGTATATGCTTTATAAACACAAACGATCACCTTGCACGTGCTTCCGCTTTCAGTATTCTTCAAAAAGCTTACGCTGTATGTCCTACGCCTTCCCTATTCTACTTACGGAAAAAAACGGAACTGGCGCCGCGTTCGTTCCGTAAGTTGCAATCTTATATAAGTGTTTTGACCTTGATGTATATTACTTTATCGTTTTTTAATTTATTTTTTTTATTCTTATTTTTCTTATCTTACTTAATTAAATGTTATTTCTATTCTCTTGTATATTTATATACGTATGTATGCACCAATGTATGTATGTACTGTATATACCCAGAGCTCCTGAAAATCACAACAAATTCCTTGTGTGTTTGTGCACACTTGGCGAATAAAGCTCATTCTGATTCTGATTTTCTCGAATATCAGCATGATTACAAAATGTGACAACAGTTCCTCCACATTTCATTTAATTTCCTACTGTATTGGAGAGAAATGTAGTAGCATGATGATCTGCCAAACTGAAGTCATATGGACTATTTTACTTCCTTTCTGGGCCTTGAAAGTGGTAATTAAATTTCTGTCTACAGAGGGGTCAGAGAGCTCTCAGATTTCATTTAATTTGTGTTCCAAAGATGAACAAAGGTTTTACGGGTTTGGAATGACATGAGGGAGAGTAATTAATGACAGAATTTTCAGTTTTGGGTGAACTAACCCTTTAAGGTAGCTACAAGTATTATGCTGTTAAATGTCAAAATAACTCCAATATCATACACTAGAGTTGTGTGGGGTGGGGTTAAATTAGACGCGTTATGCTGTGACGTCACAATCGTGTTGCGTTGTTGTCTATAGATCTGCCTGAAGTTCCTTGATATTTAGTAGACTTGTTCCCTCTGTCAAAATCAAGGGGTTGAGGGTCTGTCCAAATAAACTTCCCTCGCCATTGACAAAATGAAGTTGAACGCACTTCAAAATGGTGGTGGGGATTCCCTCGAGCGGAAGTGCTTAGGGAAGTTTGCGAGTGTATGACTAAAAGTTGGAGACTGTCCTCCTCCAAAAAAACGACCCTATAGGTCGTTTTTTCAAGCACCTTATTACGACCTATATTTACGTTTTAAAGTCATGCACCCTCTAGCTGGCGTAAAAATAATGACAGTGTCGTGTTACGTCTGTCGTCATGAAATGACGTATGACCGTCGTTACTTGCAGCCATACTATGCTTTGGGACACACTTATTCTAATCTCACATAATCACACATAGGATGGATAGTATGCACATTGGGATGCAGGCTTGCATCTTTTATGAATGAATGAAGGTTTAGTTTCATGTTTCTCAACATTTCATATTTCTATATTCAAAATGTTATATTTAGAACATTAATCTCATAACATTATAATTGTTATTGCAGTGTAAATGGATTTTGATAAATGGTAAGATGGATTTTGTTGATACTGATTTCATTTAATTGTTATAACAGCCCTATTGTCATGTAACTGCTCCTAGACATGAAGGTTGAGCATCCAAATGCAGTATTAATTAGAAGGGTAATTCACAGCTGTAATCCACAAAACAGGCAAAGGTCAAAACACAGGCAAACATTCCAAACAATAACAGAGTCCAGGGCAGAGGCAGAGGCAGAACAGAGAAATCCTGAGGAACAGGCAGAGAATCCAAAAAACCAAGAGACATGAATGCTCAGAAATGCAGTACAGACACATACGAGACTTAGCAAACAGTGACTGAAAAACCAGGCTTTATATAACCTCAGGGGTAATGAGGTTAATGAGACACCCCTGTAAACAATCATGGATGATTAGACCTGGCAATGAACTACGGGAAATGAAGTCTGTGCAAGAATAACAATAGTCCGAAATGGAGTGCCCTCTGGTGGCAATCATGGGCACTCTAACTGGTGACTGTGACACTAATAGTGTATAGTGTTAAATAATACTTTATTTCATAAATAATTATAAGAGGGGTGCCCTTTTTTTACTTGAGCACCTGAAGTTATGAATGTAACTTACAAACAGTGGCACTGATATGTCAGTGGCATTGTTTTGTCTCCAGATGCACACCAGTAATGTTTTTTTTTTTCTAAGACAGGTTTATAAAAACTACTTGAATGTCCTAATTGAACTATGGCCTAATTTTGGCTAATCTAAGCCCTGTCTGTGAATCAAGGTCCCAGGTTCCTAACTGATGACGAAGACTTGACAGAGCAGCCATCAAGTGCTAGAGAGTATTCTATGTTATTGTGTGTGGAGGTTTTTGACCCAATGATAAAACCTCTGTTTTTTTATTACTAGTCATCCATTTTTTTATATCGACTATGCATTCCATTTGTTTTGTGAATTGGTATGTTTTGTTGAGTACCACCAAGTCAAGTCAAGTCACCTTTATTTATATAGCGCTTTTTACAATGTAGATTGTGTCAAAGCAGCTTTACATTGATAACTGGTACATTATTTGGCTGCACAGCAGCTCTTAAAGAATAGTGTCAATGCAGGTAGATCAAAGCACTGTTGAATATCAAATGTCAAGTCAAATGTCAAGTGTCCCCAACTAAGCAAGCCAAAGGCGACAGCGGCAAGGAACCCAAACTCCATCAGGTGACCAGTGAGTACCACCAGTGTAACAGTCAATAATAACATCATGTTTTCTAATGATATCTCCCAAACTGTAGTCTACTCAAATATTGTCTTTCCAGGTTGCTGATCAAGATGTAAACTTTTGGCCTAAAACCCAACTTTTAACAAAGTCATCACATATTCTCTCTGCTTCTTTTTGTTTCTTGTGTCTGCTGCGATTCTGCCTGCATGCAGAAAATGAGCCTCCTAAAGAGGAAGTACCTTTTCTCCTGAAGAAAATTCAAATAATGGGAATGACACAAGTGTGTGTTGTTCATGCCAGTGGGGTTGTTCTATTCTCAGATGTGTTGCTATTTATTTATTTATTTATTTATTTATTTTTTAATAACTAGGGCAGTAGTAATCCAGTGTGGCAGAGAAATGCAGAATGAGAGTGTGGAGCAGGCTGCATGGCAACTGAGGCAGTACCTCCTTAAAAACAAAGCACTGACCGACAAATTGATTAACACTACAAAACAAATATTACAAAAATGTGAAAAGGAAAGTTTATAAATATTCTTATACAACAGGGATGGCAAAAGATTTCTGGGAAATTGAGCTCCTAAAGTGTGACATGAATGTGAGCATGGTAACTTACAGGTGAAAAGTGAGATACAGGTGAAAAGTCACATGAAAGGAGGCAATACTTCCACTGCGCAATAAGTGGCTCATTACCCTGTCAAAAAACAGACAAACAATCAAACACACAAACAAAAAAGTTCAAAAGTTAAAAACTCGCCACTTACACTGGTGTATGTATGTGTGTGTTTTTCTTACAGGTTTGAAACTACATGAGGGTGAGGACTTAATGACAGAATTTTCATTTTTGGGTGAACTAACCCTTTAAGGTGTCCTTGTTACAGTATAATTATACATTTAAGTACTGAGTAATATTAATTAACAACATGTACTTACGTTTTTAACACCCCAGTATGAAACAGCATTTGGCTGAACTCTGGTGTAAGAATGGTCAATCATAAGCCAAAAAGAGAAAAAAAAAAGGATTTGTTAGTCTGGTCAAATACAGCTATACCTCATTAAATTCTCAAAGCCAGCTGATTTCTGGGTGAGTCAGGTTTGCAAAAATTTGGCTGAATGCTGACAGGAATACAGACAAATAAAAAAGGTGTGTTTGATTTGCTGTGCTGCACAGACCAATCGGCGTCTGACTTGAAGCAATGCATTTGCAGGGCAGTTATATATATATGTATTTTTTTCAGTAAATTTTGTCCGACTTGAGACGTCGCCAACGCCGCATCACTGTGACGTATGCCATCAAAGTACCTCAAGGGCAGTTGGTTGGGTCAGCCAGTGCAGCTTCTCCAGATGATGACAGCTACTTCATGACTGGCCTGACTCACTGTTGACAACAATAATGTGTGTTTCATGTTTATTCTGGCAACTTCAGTTCCGTTAATGCAGACAACAGTGTGTGTTTTTAAACCTTTTTTTTTTTTGGACAGGGTAATGAGCCAGTTATGGCGCAGTGGAGGTATCGCCCCCTTTCATGTGACTTTTCACCTGTATCTCACTTTTTACCTCTAAGTTACCACGCTCACATTCATGTCACACTTTAGAAGCTCAATTCCCCTGAAATATTTTGGCATCCCTGTTGAATAGCAAAACTTTATAAACTTTCCTTTTCACATTTTTGTAATATTTTTTTTAAAATCAATTTCACTAACACATCTGAGAATAGAACAGACCTATTGACATGAGAACAACACACACTTGTACCAATCCCATTATTTGCAATTTCTCTAGGAGAAAGTTAATTTAATGAGAATTATCACCGGCTAATGGGAATTAGAATTAGTCAGATGAAGAAGATTATCTTGGCATAATTAGCACTATCTGTCAACCTCAATTAAAATGGGAATTAGGAGAAGGCTCAGTATTTCTGCTTGCAGGCAGTTATTTGCTGGACAGAGGAAAGCCAAGCTTCTGTGTGACTGACAAATATCTCTCTATAATAATAATAATAATAATAATAATAATGATAAATTTGAAAGAAATGAAAAGTGAAGGTGGCTGCTGGGTAGTTGTGACACTGTCACACAGCTCACGTTCTACCGCTCAGTAGATATCAGGATGGTTTTATATATGTTCGAGTTTTAATTGGTTTACATGTTGTCTTAGCCAGTTTATTCCTCTTACCTATTTTAATGTGTTAATAGGTGTGTTCGACTTAGGCTGTGGCTGGATGCAACCAATCGGCGAGAGTAGCCGCGTGCAGGTGGGGAGGAGCAGAAAACGGAGATGTGAAGTCGGACACTTTCTGCTTCCCATAGTGATGCTCATGTGGTGTTTGCATACTTTATCACAGCTGAAGTGAAATAAATGCAATATTTGACTAATACACCGATGTTTCAAGACATTTTCTTTTAATACTTTATGTACTGCTTACAGCGTCTGTTTTTACAAGAATAAAGTTCAATATAAGCCTATACTATTTAAATACTAATGTAGTGGGGTCTGTGTTTTTTTATCAGTTTTATTTTGCTAAACATGACACAATATAAAATCGCGACTACATGAAAAGAGCTTTAACTGTTATAAAAATACATTTTTGTGAGCATTAGTGGAACTGAAGGTTACAGAATAAACACGAAACACACGTGATTGTTGTCATGCGGTGAATCCGGCCAATCGTGAAACTGCTGTGTCGTCATCAGAGCCCGTGCAGCTGCTCTTGAGAAACTGCACTGGCTGTCTCAGGCGGCTGCTCTCGAATCGCTTTCGCGGTACTTTGAAGTCATACGTAACAGTCACATGGCATCTGCGCTGTCTCAAGTCGGACAAAATTTCTTACCGGCATGCATTGCTTCAAGTCAGCCGCCAATCGGTCTGTGCAGTGCTGCTTCAAGTTGAACAAGCCTTATGTCTTTAAATGTGTATGGGTCTGCTCACATGACAGGAAACAGGAAGTAAAGCAGCATAAAGGAGGCAGTATGACAAACAATGCTCTCTTTCACAAACTGGTGATCACCGACTGGCTGGACCGTGGAATCACTTTTAAAGAACTTACCTTTCTAGCACAGTTTGGATTAACACTTCCATGGACTTCGTATATACACCAGTGGACACTCACTTTCACATTGGGACTCACACTGGGACTCATTCAGAATGTTTTAGGGTATGGTGTTCTGGACTCTGGTACAATGAGTACACTCGGGCCCTAAAGTTAGCAGCCAGGAAAATGGAGCGCAGCTGGAAGAAAACAAAACTAGAAGTATTTCGCATTTCGTGGAGAGAGAAAATGATTGAGTACAAAAAGGCCCTAAAATCTGCTAGATCTGCCTATTTTTCAAAACTTTTAGAAGAAAATAAACACAACCCTAGGTATTTATTTGATACAGTGGCTAAATTAACAAGAAATAAAGCTTCAACTTCTGATGTTTCCAAAGAGCACAGCAGTAATGACTTCATGAACTTCTTTACTTACAAGATTGATAATATTAGAGAAAAAATTATAACCATGCAACCGTCTACTACAGTATCGCGTCAGATAGTGCATTGTAGTGTCCCTGAGGAAAAATTCAATTCATTTACTGCTTTAGGAGAGGAAGAATTGTCTAAACTTGTTAAATCATCAAAATCAACAACATGTATGTTAGACCCTATACCGACTAAGCTATTGAAAGAAATGCTTCCAGAGGTTATAGATCCTCTTCTTAATATCGTCAATTCATCTTTATCACTAGGACACGTACCAAAAACTTTTAAGCTGGCTATTATTAAACCTCTTATTAAAAAACCACAACTTGATCCTAGAGAATTAGTCAATTACAGGCCGATCTCAAATCTCACTTTTCTGTCAAAAATACTAGAAAAGGCAGTATCATCACAACTATGTTCCTTTTTAGAAAGAAATAGTATCTGTGAGGATTTCCAGTCAGGATTTAGACCGTACCATAGTACTGAGACTGCTCTCATTAGAGTTACTAATGATTTGCTCTTATCATCAGATCGTGGTTGTATCTCTCTATTAGTGTTACTGGATCTTAGTGCTGCATTTGACACTATTGATCACAATATTCTTTTAAATAGACTCGAAAATTATGTTGGCATTAGTGGAATTGCATTGTCATGGTTCAAATCATACTTATCTGACCGTTATCAGTTTGTAGTAGTAAACGAAGAGATGTCATATCGATCACAAGTTCAATATGGAGTACCACAAGGCTCAGTACTAGGACCGTTGCTGTTCACTCTGTACATGCTACCCTTGGGAGATATCATTAGGAAGCATGGCGTTAGTTTTCACTGTTACGCTGATGATACTCAGCTCTATATTTCTTCGCGCCCTGACGAAACTTACCAATTCACAAAATTAACGGAATGCATAGCTGATATAAAAAATTGGATGACCAGTAATTTCCTACTACTAAATTCAGAAAAAACAGAGATTCTAATTTTTGGACCAAAAACTTCTTCACGTAATAACCTAGAATACTGTCTAACACTTGATGGCTGCTCTGTTAAGTCTTCGTCGTCAGTTAGGAACCTGGGTGTGCTCTTTGATACCAATCTTTCATTTGAAGGCCATGTTACTAGCATCTGTAAAACCGCATTCTTCCATCTTAAAAATATATCTAAACTACGGCATATGCTCTCAATGAAAAATGCAGAACAGTTAGTTCATGCGTTCATGACCTCAAGGCTAGATTACTGTAACGCTTTACTGGGTGGTTGTTCTGCTCGCCTGATAAATAAACTACAGCTCGTACAAAATGCGGCAGCTAGAGTTCTTACTAGAACTAGGAAGTATGACCATATTAGCCCAGTTCTGTCAACACTGCATTGGCTTCCTGTTAAACATCGTATAGATTTTAAAATCTTGCTAATTGCTTACAAAGCACTAAATGGTTTAGCTCCCCAGTACCTGAGCGAGCTCCTAATTCATTATAGTCCTTCACGTCTATTGCGATCTCAGAATTCAGGCCAGCTGATAATACCTAGAATATCAAAATCAACCGCAGGCGGTAGATCCTTCTCCTATTTGGCACCTAAACTCTGGAACAATCTTCCTAGCATTGTTCGGGAAGCAGACACACTCTGTCAGTTTAAATCTAGACTAAAAACGCATTTCTTTAACCTGGCATACACATAACACATTACCAATTTATATTTTCAAATCCGTTAAAGGATTATTAGGCTGCATAAATTAGGTCAGCCGGAACCGGGAACACTTCCTATAACACCTGATGTACTCGTTACATCAGAAGAAGAATGGCATCTACGCTAATATTAGTCTTTCTGGTTATCCCGAGGTTCACCGTAGTCAACCGGATCCGGGCCGTATCCAGGTGAGACCAAGGACCTGCGCCTTGACACGACCACAACGCAGCCCTGAAGTATCAGCAGAGATTGAGTCAACTAGATCATCCACTGTGAGGGCCTCATTGACACGACAGCCACGACACAGTTCCTCAACAACCGTCCATACCGGCGTGATGAATACGATCCTCAATTGGATGGAACTGGAATAAATACTTTGAATGTTGCGATCCTATTGGACTTACGATGGCAACCTGAATCGTAACAAAGCACTGTTGGCCAGAGGAGAACTGGCCCCCCGACTAAGCCTGGTTTCTCCCAAGGTTTTTTTTCTCCACTTAAACACCTATTTGCCACTTGTCTGCCACCTGATGTCACCTGATGGAGTTTGGGTTCCTTGCCGCTGTCGCCTTTGGCTTGCTTAGTTGGGGACACTTGACATTTGACTTGACATTTGATATTCAACAGTGCTTTGATCTACCTGCATTGACACTATTCTTTAAGAGCTGCTGTGCAGCCAAATAATGTACCAGTTATCAGTGTAAAGCTGCTTTGACACAATCTACATTGTAAAAAGCGCTATATAAATAAAGGTGACTTGACTTGACTTGACTCTATGCTTTTAACAGCCGGAGGTTTCCTAGTTTTATTGTGTTGTTTTAGTCTTTATGTGAATATTGTAAATACAAATTTGATTTTCACTTTAAAATTGTCATCTGTCTCATCTTTTTAAACACTCCGAAATCTCACACAGTATAATCTGACTCAATTTTTAATCCATGTAAGTCAACCTATTGGGATGATCATTATATAGTGAAGACCCCATCTTTGTTTTTAACGAGCTGAGAGCAAATCACATTGTATTGCGAGGATATCTCAGTATGAATCTAGGCAAACATCTCTACTGTAAGGTTGACTGAAACTATTCCAGTAAAGGAATTTTGTTATATTTACAATCCCAATACTATTGATGGTGCCAGGCCCCCATCAGAAACTGATCTCTTGTGATGTGCAGATTCATAGAATTATACACCAACAAACAATTAAGTGTCTCTAATTCACCTATACTGCATGTTTTTGGATTGTGGGGGAAACCGGAGCACCTGGAAAGCCATGCAGACAACAGGAACCAGGGACCTTCTTGCTGTGAGGCAACAGTACTACTTACTGAGCCACCCTAATTTATTTTTATTCAACATATTCATTGGTGAAATGTTAAAGAATAGTGAGCCTTTTTTGCCCTGTTCTTGTTGCAAATTGATTCTGTCTGCATGGTTGGCTCAAAGCAGATGAGTTTTACTTTGGGAAATGTGGATTAACTAAGACCTGAACTTGAAGTGTGAAAGGACAAACCAGTCAATATGCACTGATTACTGATAATGGCATGCAAGCCACTGGATAATCTTTATAAGCTTGTTTTTATCTAAAGACTGAAAGAGGGAAGACAGACTGTAAAGAACCCAAAGCAAATGAAATCCTTAGAATGCTGAATGAATGTTTACTGTATGGATGCCAAATGCTGGGCAGCAGAAGACAGTTGCAAAGAAGATTTTTATGCTTTCTCAATGTGAGTGATGCTTGCCCCTGCAAAAGGTGCTGCAAGGGTGGCGTGGGTGGTTGCTTACTGACCTAAGTCAAAAGAACCCACACCCAAATCTCTATGAAGTTTTGATTGTTGGATATGGCTTGGATTTTTTTGTCTGTTAAGTGAAATCTAATTTCTCATAGCAGTGATGGCAATTACAGTGGTAGCACACCTCAAAAAGCAATATATATACGCATACACACACTAGATTTTAACAAATTTAATGTCAAAGATTACATTTGCACACTCTTACTAATCATGAACATTGTTATTGCAGTCATGATTAAAATTCAGAACTTTTATCCATTATAATCAAATGCTCTTTGACAGGAATAAAAAGGAAAGGATAGTTTATCCCTAGATTGCTCATCAGTCTTGCACATCTGAGACTTCTACTCAATTTTAAGACTGAAGAAAATTATTCAAAACCAAAGCCTGAGAGATTCTCCTTGGGATATGCAGTAATAATAGCTAATTTATGCACCCTCATGGATGCAATTATTTCTTTCTGCTGAATTTGTGACTGTGGCACAAAACCAGTCACAAACTGAAACATGACACGTAAATATCCTGTTTATCAGCAGATGAATTATCACCAGTTTATTGAGATTAGTGACCTCGGCTGACACCTGTATGGATCCTGGTTTCTTTCTCTTTCCATAATCCTCTTGCCTGAGGATTGTTGAAGATTTTAGTCTTTGCGGATTTTATCGTCTTTTAGATCCCCTGGTAAAGCTTAAGGCGCCATCTTACCTGTCACTTGTGGCTTATACTGTTCAATGAATATAGAAAGTCCTGATTTAGAGGATTGAGGCATGATTGATCAATAGTGCCTGAAAATGATTGTGGTGGAATTTGGAAAGCTACAGAACAGAGAGCTGAGATGATTGGAATTGTTTAGGTTTGTAGACTAATGGAAGTTATTGGGGTCAATGACTGAAAATAACCTAAGCTTAAAATCAACATGAAATAAAAGCGAGCCTATTTTCTTTTTGTTATACAGACTCCCAATGAACATTATTCTAAAGAAAAAATGTCTTCATAATCTTTCATCAAAATCTAATAACTTGCTCCACCTCTAAAATGACTTTCTTTTTCAATTGACATAACCCTGACAACATGAGCTAATAGATCATGTTAATCAGCAGAAGCAAACCTTCCTACTATTCTGCCCTACATGCTTTGACCATTCATAAACCAGTCATTTAGAACTCAAAGGTCCGACCTTCAACTCTTTGACCAACAAACTTTGCCTTTCTTGCCAGCATGCTCATAATTTAGCCTTCTGTCAAACATGACATATTTTAGCTTTTCAGCTTTCTAATGTTACTAGGTTCCCAGAGTCTACCTTTCTGCACTGTAATTTAACATTTATTAACTAATAATCAACTATTACTGCTTATTGACCTTCTTCAGAATTCTGATTGGTAACGCTTTATTTTGATAGTCCAATTTAGACACTCTACTAACTATAAGTAACTTTGCAACTACATGTCAAGACTGTCTGCTTAATATCTGCTAACACTTTATTTTGATGCTCCCCAACAGACATTTTGACATACTGACTTTTTCTACTAACCCTAACCTTAACCTAACAGTCTACTAATGCTCTAAGGCAGAGGTGCCCAAACTTCCAAAAATCAAACTTGACTGAGGTCTGTGGGCCAAAAGTAAAACTTGCATTATATCAAACTTTTATATTAAATTTAAAATGTTTTAAAATTGGTTCCCCTGATTCATGATTTCATAATTTTAAAACATTAAGCAATCTGCTGAACTAATCCAGTTTTATTTTCAAAGTTTGTTGTACCCTGTCAGAGTTTATTTTGTTGCTGATTGCATATTATCTGTTACATAACACATATAAACAAAAGGCAAGTTGCAGCAGAGTAGAGCTGATGATTCTGGATAAACTGAGGATCATGTTTTTTTTTTTCACCCCCAAATAGAGATCACGATTCTCCCATGATTCCAAACAGATAACAAAACAAAATAACATGTAATTTACTAAAGGTTCTGACAAATTGTTAATTGCTGCAGTGTATTAAAAATGTTTAATTAATTTGAATGAATTATTTAAAAAAAATATGAATATTCGTAACACAGAAATAACGATACTGTTGTCACAATTATATTCAGTTTAGTTTGGTTTTCTGTCCTTGTGTTCATTTCCTGTATGCGTGTCTGATATGTTGTTATGGTTTCTGATTTAATTGTATTATCCTGTTCAGCTGTGTTCACCTCGTTAACCTGTGTATTTAAGTTCCTATGTTTGAATCCTCATTTGTCCGGTATCGTCAGTGTTACGTGGTTGTACTCTTTGCCTGCCTGGCTTTATCTGAGTTTGTTCTGTGTGTCTTTACTACTACAGGCTCATGGGCTGGAGCGGACTCTGGAGCGGACTCAGGGGCTGTAGCCGACACTGGAGCAGACTCAGGGTGCTGGAGCCGACACTGGAGCGGACTCAGGGGCTGGAGCCGACACTGGAGCGTACTCAGGGGCTGGAGCCGACACTAGAGCGGACTCAGGGGCTGGAGACGACACTGGAGCGGACTCAGGGCCTGGAGCCGACACTGGAGCGGACTCTGGGGAGCATACTGGAGCGGACTCTGGAGACCATACTAGACCGGACTCTGGAGAACATACTGGACTGGATTCTGGAGAACATACTGGACCGGACTCTGGAGAACATACTGGACCGGACTCTGTACCGTGCTCAAGGGCTGGAGCCATCAATGGACTCTGGTCAGGGGCTGGAGCATGCACTGGACTCTGGTCAGGGGCTGGAGCCATCACTACTCTGATGGTGAAAGCGGAAGCCTTTCTCCATCAGGATCTTCATGAGGTAGTCAGTCAGATCACGGTCAGCCAAGTCCATACTTACCGCTGCTATATCCATATCCAACTTGCCCAGTACACAGCTTTTGATGATGGGACCATTAAAAGTCTGTTCTGGATTGGAGCCAATTATTATTTGCCAATGACCTACCTGATCTGAGTGAGGGAATATGGAGAGAGACCATCCTCAGGTGTCTCCAGTGGGCTCACCCCGAACTGATACCATCACTTAGAGCCACTGCAGAACCTGAACCAAGCCCACAGCTCACCATCCGCAGCACAGAGAGACAGCCAGCGACCACCGCAGATGGAGTACTGAAGCCTCGTGAGTCTGACCTGGTGTGCGAGCCAGCCACATCACCCGAAGTCGAGGGAGTGTTGGTGGAATATGAGGGGATGGAGGAGTTCCCTGCACACACCTTCGCCGCAGTGAGTGAAACAAGGCTGAACTCCATAGACTATTTACTGGGACTTGAAGAGTATAAAAGCCTCCGTTAATATCACTCGTCTCATTGTCAGTTCCACTGGTCCCGCCCTCTCCCACCTTCTCTTCCAAGTTCAACCCAGTCTCCAATGTCTCCCATCAGTCCCTCTGTTCATCCTCAGCATCCTCTCTGCAGCGTGGATTCACCTGGGGCCTTCTGCGAGCCATCTCTGCCTGGGCCTGGGGATCCCCTGGCTCTGCCTACGGCCGCTGATCCTGTCACTCCACCTCAGTCTGTCGCCCTGACTCCTCCACCTTCGCTGCTCTTTCCCTTGGCTCCATGAGGGACCATTGGGCTATCAGCTCCACTAAGCCAATTCCACCTCAGCCCTCAGGTACCCCGCTTCCACCTCGGGGGGTCATCACTGTGGCTCCGTCACAGACTCTGAAGCCTGCGGTTTCGTCTGGTCCCAGCAGCTCTCCATCTTCACCTAGTGCTCCATTGGCTCCATCACCATCACTCGTCGCCGTGTCAGTGTTGACGTCATCACCACCATGACCCATCGCCGTGGGGCACCATCCGGGCATCTTCTTGGCTCCTCCCACCATCAGCACCTCCCTGGTTTCTTCCATCATCTTCTCTGGATCTCTATGCGCTACTCACCATCACAGTCGTCCTCAGCCTAAACCTCTTCCCATCAGTGAACTGTTGACGGGAGGTCACACCTTTTTGGGAGGGCCTTTTCTGTGTGGTTTGTGAAGTTGTGTTATACCAACTGCTACATAACAACAGTCCATCAACACACCCAAAGCTTCACAGTCATTTCTCTTCATGGGTTTGACATTTCATTCGGTAGCGTTAGGCAGGTTTGGATTTATGCTGTTTAATGTTTGATGATCGCGTTATTTTACATATGCATAAGAAATCTTCTATCACTTGTTTCTGCTTCCTCTTCATCTGTGTTTTGATCCGGAGATGTACTCTTTCAGAAGATGCGTATTAGTGCTCCCTACTGTATAACAGTGAAAACATGGATAGCCGGAAAATTCTGTCAATGGTGGGGAATGTCAGGGTTGCTGGTTGCAGTACAAAGAAAAGTGGTCTGGATCTTGGTGCAGCAGCTTCTTTTATTAAACAAACTCAAACTTTACAAAACAAACTTGGGAACAGAACAACCAGCATTACGAGGACAGACAGAGAACTGAAAGAAACACAGGGTTTAAATACAAGAACAAACAGGGTAGCTAACAAGATAATTAATCATACACAGCTGGGACAAATGAACTCAACAACCCTCAGATGACCACCCTACGCGATTTCCACCTATGGACTTGCAAATTAATGAGAGTTAGTTGACATGTAGTGGCAAAGTTACTTATACTAGCTAGTAGAATGTCTAAAGTGGACTATCAAAATAAAGTGTAACCTTCTGATTTACCAACTATTTAATTAAACTCAACAACTGGATAACTCATGGCTGTAGAAACTGTATAATCTAACCCAGTAGCCCTGCTACTTAAAACCACACCGTATTATCTTCTTTTAATGGAGATGACAACCAGCTCACACTGCCTCACTGCAACAGCTTTATCAGGAAAGACCTGCAGGGTTTTGATTCAGTCAGCCATTCTAATTTGCTGATTAAGCCAGAAATGTTAGTGTACTTTTACATGAAATCAATGTACTAAAAACTGCAAAGTTTTTCCTGTGCATTTTTCGTGTACAGACAACACCACTGTCAAAATGATCCCCGTTCACACGGATCCTCAAAAACGACTAAAAACGCAGTATTATTCATGACAGGCCAGTAGTTGGCAATGTCACTTTGTAAAGAAACACTACGCATATATAGAATGAACACGTAACATGCGTATGACATCACCGTTTTCACAGATGCACGTTTTTGTAGTTTACACGGAGACGATAACGGTATCGTTTTCAAAAACTTGCACTTTTAAACCCATTTTCAAAAGTTTGTATTTTCAGGCCCCCAAAACTCTGTTGTCGTGTAAATGACACAAAACACACAAAAAGTTTTCAGTTTTTAGTTTAAAACATGTTGTCGTGTAAATGGCCCCTTAGATCCATACCAAGATGCTGGATCAAGTCTCTTTCAAGTCTCTATCATCAATTTGAAAGCATGGTTTCAGGCCCATACATAATTCACTACCCTGTACTTACCCCCATACTGTCCTTTCCTTAACCCTGTTTCTCCTTCTCCACATGGAGGTGTAAGTTATGATAGGCGTCCTCACAAACAAGTCACCCTTCTCATCTTGTTAAAACAAAGGGCCAGTTTACACCTGGTCACTTCATGTGTTTTTATTGATTGGATAGCTATCCGTTTGATTTGTTAAAATGGTTCCATTCACACTTGGCTGCCTAAATGTGTCTACACAAAATGAATATATAACCGATCTTCAATTCCCACACTATATGCAAATTTAACGGAGTTCACGTCAATGAAAGCAACAGATATGAGCTGCATTTTATTTATCACTGGTAAGCACTGGTAAGATCATTTAGTCTCACTTTTAATGAAGATGATTGTGTTTTGAGCACTGTTATATCTGGCCCCCATCTGAGGGTTGTTCCCCCCTAAAACTATCATTAAAAAGCATGCTGTGTACTGTAAATAATATAATGATATATACTAAAATAACTGTGTAAGTAGTAAAACAATACAAACGCAAATGGAGCAAACATTTTGAATCCCCCCTCCCTTGCCTCACAGTGCTTTCGTCCACTGCCTGCTTTCCTGTTTTACCTTACGTACACACATAAGTCTGGTGGGAGAGAACCAGTGTTGCCAGTGCTGCATTTTCAAAACAGCCCAATTATGTGGGAAAACCGCACAATTGAAAAAGGATGCCTTTACTAATGTGTATTATCATTGTAATGAATAACTGGCAACCTAAGGACAGCGGAGAGACGGTACTTTTGATGTCACAAATTATATGTGAGTTTCACCCACAGCAGAGATTTTAAGGTTTTCACACCGTAGAAATGAACATGACAACAGCCAAAGCATGTCACTTATCAGTCTGTTCTGCGTGTCTCTGTGTGAATGAATGGCGTTAAGTCTACTACACAAACTCAAACACACGTGACGCTTACTGTGTTACATGAACTTCAGTCACTTCAGAGCTTCCTTCACCATTTCATTTGGAAAAACACGACAAACTGCCAAAATAACACAGTGATAAGCCTATGTGTGAACTGATATTTGGCTAATATTGTAGATCTAATATTGTGTTGGGTTTTCCTCAATATGATGTTAAGTGGCAGATCAGTGAGCTTGCTGCAGTTGAATATAGTAAGAGACGTTCTCTGTCCTAGACGAAACCTAAAATACTGTACTATGTGGAGGACGCAAGATAATTTAATAATTATAATATGACTGCGTGGTGAACCTATGAACCAAACTCGTATTTAAACAACTATTGCTTTGTGTTGTTGGCCAGATAAAATGATAGAGAAAAGAAAAACTGACATAAATTTTGGCTGTATTATTTGTGTCCCCTTCAAAAATTGCTCTTGAGAAATTTTATGTTTATTTTATGTTTATAACTGTTAGATGAAATTTACGCCCCTGTCTGGGAGGTGTTAAGAAACAGTAATCTTAAACCCACAGCCCCTTTACCCCATCCTCACAAAGCTTGTCTCGACAAATGTGACAATGTGCTGTCTCCATGTAAGGTATCTGTTTTTTGGCCTGAGATGATACACCTATTTCCGAACTGCTGTGACTGAAATTTGTAAGAGATTGTATGACAATGGTCTCAAACTCAGGTCCTGGAGGGACATTGTCCTGCAGAATTTAGCTCTACCTCACTTGTCTGGAAGTTTTTAGTAATCCTGAAGACCTTGATCAGCTAGCTCAGGTATTTTTAGTTAGGGTTGGAGCTCAAGTCTGCAGGGCAATCGCCCTCCAGGAGCTAAGTTTGAGACCAATGAGGAAAAAAAAGTCCCTATGAAATTTTAGTATGAATATGTTAGCCTTAATGGTTATCTATAAGGTCGTGTACTCAACAAGGACACAATTTGCATTTAGAAGATATATGCATTCAAAATTTACAGCCTCTCATTTCCCCCAGTACAAATCAATGATTCTGATGGCATCACTCTGCACTTCAGCTTCTCATCAGTTTTTGTGTCGAATCAAATGCTCTCTAGAATCTGAAGTGTCCTGCCCAACATTATAAAAAGACGCAGAACTGCAGCTGAAATCGGTCATTTGTTCACTTATTTACTAATTTCTATATGGTGAATTCGCCCCCTAACCCAGACTATCCTGCCCCCTCACTCAAGATGAATGTGAAAATTGATTTGACATTTGACACACGAACTTCCCACTTATATGTGAAAATGTTTACAAATAGAAACACATTTTACAGCTTTCATATTTTTTAAACATAACATTGTATTTAGGTATTGTTTAGCTTTATTGTTTAGACATAACACTCCATCTCCTTAGCCGAACCTAACAACACTGGTCCAAATTAATACATTAAGTCACTTTAGCAACTAAGTAACAATTGAAAAAGGTTTTACTTCTGCATAAACTTTCTTTGTAAACTCAGCTCAGGTAAATGGTTTTACACCTTGAAGGTTATGGCAACAACAATGTGTTTTTGCAATTTTTTTAATTGGCCAAGCCAAGATAGCCATTTTGAAATCACAGTGAAAAAATGCAGGAAAGAATGTTGATATGGTAGCTATGTTTAAGTCTTAATAGAATCTTGACAGATCATTGAGTAGCCTATACTACTATCAATGTTGCTTCCCTTTTTTTTCTTTTTCTTTTTTTTTTGGGATGGAGATGAGGTGTTTGAGAGGCACTGGTGACTGTGTGTGAGTTCAGAAGTTTAGTTTTTAATTGGTAAAATGAGTTTGGTTTTTGTTTTTAATTTTATTGTTTGAAAATGTATTTTGTTTATATTTTTGTTTTTAACCCTTAATTGTTATGAATAAAAGGGTTTTTTAAGAATACAGAATAATTTTGGGCGGGGATTAATTTAAACACAGAAATCGGATACCAGACATGTCTAAAGTGAATGTAAACAGCAAATCAGATATGGTCAGATCAGAACTGTGCATTAAGTCTTGCAGTGAACGCAACATGTTATTGGTCTGATCTATGCAACTCAAATGAGTAGCGCAGTTTTGTTCCACTTTCAATTTGTTTGCTGTTTGATGTTTCTCATATGCACAAAAATGGCAGCTTGTATTATTTGGGCAACATGGTGGTAGCACCAGTACGACTGCTAACAAAATTTAGTCACACCGGCAGGAAAAAAGATGGCAAAATGCAACCATTTGGTCACAGTCGAGAACCCTGGATAGAAGTCAAGTTAAGCCCAAAGTATACTTCAGTTTTTACAGGGATCCGCGTACAGCGCGCGTGACGCAAAGTTCGTCACCAGAATAGTACGCACACTATTTTGTATTTTTGCAGTTTGCACATGCACATTGAATTTGTTTTGCACAAAGAAAAATTGTTCCACAAGGTGGCAACACTGGCCCGGGCTGTTGTTTCACAGTGGAAAAGACATTAAAAAGACGGAACAACAACAAAATACTAGAGACTACAACAACAGATGCCTGCATTGACAAGCGCTTTGTGTGAGGGGGTTATGGCCGGACAGTGAGGGGGACAACCGCAACTTTAGGCCTACAAGATTTAAAATACATTCAATGATTGTTTCCTTTTTTTCTTATTTAATATTTGTATACTGTATCTCTTTACCCAGTTAACATTCTGTATTATCTGTTTTACTACTTGAAGTACCATACAGGTTTTGTAAATACTGTAAAAATACCCAATCCCATGATCTTCACTTCACTTCACTTCACTTCACTTCACTTTACTTTACTTTACTTCACTTCACTTTCACTTTCATGTTCCAGGAAACACTTTCTTCACCTTTAAGCTCAGCATAATCTGTGTACCACGTCAGCAATGATTAAGGTGAACTGGCAGCATTTATTTTCATCAGTCATCTCAATATGTGGTGGTGACCACAGAAGGGGTCTGGTCTTGTTGCAAAACTCCTGGTGTGCTAAAGGACACAGGTCTCACTTGACACCTCTCCTCTCTGAGGAATGATAGGTTGACTCTCTAGTCATCACTGTATCCCAACACTACAGGGCTTGTTAAGCTTCTCAGATTGGTTTGTGCCAGTAAAACTTCTCTGTGGAATAACATTTTCTGAACCTTTCTTCTTACTCAAGGGATGTCTGTTTGGTAATCCAGTTTTCTCTACAACTGTGCAAACACTTCTGTCATGTAGTCATATCACTGTTGAATACATTAACACAGAATGTGTTATGCACATAATTTCCAAAAAGTAATTTGCTTTTTGTTGGGTACAGTATAAAATAAATGTAGGACGATAATAATATAATAAGATAATAATAAAATAAAACATCAACAAAATAAAAAAAGGCTCAAATATATTATTAATATTCATGCTAAAATTGCAAGTTTGAATTGAACCAGGGCTTTTAGCAGATTTAAACTGTTCTAGTCATTTTTTTTTTTTTTTTTTTTGTTGAAAAAATGCATTTTTTTTCATAGCATATGTACTGGTCATAAAAACAGCTGCCATAGATTCCACCTCATAATACTTTTTTAATAGCTTATTAAAGACCACACAATAAAGCACCATTTGGTGCATCACCGTTTTATGATTCCCAATCACATCTTTTTTCACATGCATCAAGATTTCATCAGCATCATTAGCAGTCTAATATGCCATATACAGACAAGAGAACTGTAACGACTGAGACAAATCAGACACAATTATTTGTTACAGTTAACCAATAATTGGTTAAAGCTCACTCTGGGGTCTGTCCCCCATCCCCCGAGAATTTCTTAGTTACAAGTTTTATTGCGCTAAAGAATGTGGTTGCCACATTGAGAGCAGAGAAGGGACACAGGAAACGTGCATCTTTCCTGCATTATCCCCACATAACACAGACTCTCCTGCATTAATGTACAGACAGACTGTTCTATAAATGAACATGCACATCCCCAGGAAATGGTATCCATTATTACTGTTGTTGTATTGCACTCATTGTATTCACACGTTTTATGATACATTTAAGGTAACTTCAATTATGCCACGTTTAGTGTCTATGGGTTCGTATCGAGAAGATTTAAATGCTTGTGTATGCAGTATGTCCATACCTGTGCAACACATCAGTATTACAAGAATCTTTAATAGTTCTTCTTCGAAAACTCAGCCAGTTGGTCTGGCTCGGTCATAAATGCCCTGACAGGAGGCGTGGTGTCGCCCGGAAATACAACATCTTCATTGGTCTGATCAACAACTAAGAGGTGTGACTTTGACCAGAGGTTAAAAGCCAGTGAACAATGCCACTCCCTCTCTTTCCTTGCTTCTTGGACGACTGAAGAGACCCCCTTCTTGCTGCAGGCCTGTAGGCCTCGGCCTACAACCCAGCCATGTGCTCATCCATAAGTTGTTTCATAGTACTTCATCTAACGCAGAAGATACTGGCAACAACTTCGGACCAAACCATCAAGATTACAACCCAGCCTGCAGATCCGATGCTCCTCAGCCTAAAGGCATCTTGCAAGTATCGTACATTTGAACACTAAACAGCGATTTAGTATTGATTTGTAAAACTTACCTTTGTCAGCAAAGGTGTTTTATTACTGAGGAAACTGATGATTCTTTTCCAGATTGTCTTTGACTTTTTCCTAGAGCTCCATTCCCGGTTCAATTCTATCATTGCTCATTCTTACCTACGTATGTGTGTGACCTGCGTGTATGTTATGTGTTTGTTAGTTTAGTTATGTGTTTGTGAGTTAGTTAATAAAGATTGTGCACAATACATGTTTGGTTCTGACTCTGTCTGCTAATAAATTGCCTCTTAAGTGATTTAGATCCTGACTACATGCTCTGAGTAGTACTGTACAATACGAATGTTGTTTTTCCATAACCTGGAAATGAACATTTCTTAGAATTAATAAACAATCAACACTGAGTGTTCCCTGGACGAACAGGTTAATTGATTGTAATATTAATCTTAATGTAGCTACATCCAGTTAATCTGATTAACTGATTTACATATTCATAATTAATCATAATTAATAATCATAATGAGTTATGAATAATTATTAATATTTCCCCTTTGAGTTAATTCGCTACAGAACTTAAAAAAAAAAAAAAATAGGTATATTGGTAAATGGAGTGTACTAGCATGCTTGATGTACAATGATGTTTTTGGTTGTAGTAGTAGCAGTCTCAAGATCCCTATTAAATCAAATCATTACGACATTAAGCTTACATACGTTTTCTAAGGAAGCATAACTGAAATAGTAAATTCTACAAAAATCTACCAATCTCATAGGAAACACATGTAAAATTACTTTAAAAAATAGTATAATAGAATTGCTATGCAAATTTAAGAAAGCTGAAAAAAAAAATTAATTGAAATTCAAAGAAATTCAAATAAGTACAATAACAAAAAAACACGTATAGCTGCAAGCAGAAATGACAGGTCCAAGCACCGCTTTGGGAAAACAGTAAAAAGTGGGCAATATGCATTTAATGCAGTTAAATATATTTCAAAGCCATTGGAAAATGCCACATGTATACCACAATAGCCACATCCATGAGATCTTTCAAATTTAGATAAATTTCATGTCATAGATCAATTTCAAATTTCAAATCATTTGTAGCTCAAAATTTTCAGAGGTATTCATCTTAGTGTTACAATACAGAAGGGTCAGAGATGGAAGGTAACAGATAATGATTGTTTATTGACACACAGCAGAGATAACAGTGCAGCAGGTGAGTAAATGGGTGATGTTGGAGTGAATAATGAGTGATAGTTAAGTGATACTGTCCTTTGTGATTTGTAGAGATGATGATCCTGGATAACGATGGTGAGACGAGACGCTGGAGACTGAAGACACTCACACACAGACGTGGAACACAGAAGGAGACTTGGAAACGCTGGAGACAGGTAAGTATAACAACAGGAGTCCTTGAGGTAAGCATGGAGGTAAGTCCTAATGCGAACGAGACCAGACAGTGACTGAGTGCGTGTGAGTGTCTTTTGTAGTGGTGGTGATTGCCGTGCTGATGAGGTGCAGGTGCGTGTGATCAGTACTCTGGTGATGGAGTGCGCTGTGATTGGACGGTGTTGGAGCCTGGTGTGTCTGTGACAGTACCCCCCCTCCACGGCTCGCTCCTGAGGGCCGAGGACCCCGACGTCGTGGTGGTCTTCCTCTTCCACGAGGGGCAGGTCTGTTGGGATGAGCAGCGTGGAAGGTGTCTAGCAGGTTGGGGTCAAGAATGTCGTTTCGGGGGACCCATGAGCGCTCCTCGGGACCATAGCCTTCCCAGTCCACGAGATACTCCAGCAGACCACCACGGCGCCGGGAGTCCAAGATCTCGTGAACCTTGTAGGCTGCTCCGTCGTCCAGGATGAGAGGAAGGGGGGGTTCAGTGGCTGCTACGCCAGGCTCTGTGGAAACAGGGACAGAAGGGTGGTGAGGCTTTAAGAGTGAGACATGGAGTGTGGGGTGAATGCGATACTGTGGTGGTAATTGGAGTTGATACGTGACCGGGTTGATCTGCTTGGTGATGGTGAATGGGCCAATGAACCTGGGACTCAGCTTACAGCAGGGCAGACGCAGACGGATGTCCCTGGTTGACAGCCAGACCTTCTGTCCTGGCTGGTATGCTGGGGCGTTGGAGCGGTGAAGGTCTGCTGTCATCCTGTGTCTGCGTAGGGCTCGCTAAAGCTGGTGATGAGCGGAGTCCCAGACCCTCTCGCTCTCTCGGAACCAGTAGTCGACCGATGGTACATCCCATGATGGTTGGTAACCGAGCACGCACTGGAAGGGTGTGAGTCCAGTAGATGGCTGCCGCAGGGAGTTTTGTGCGTACTCGGCCCAACCCAGATACTGGTTCCAAGAGTCCTGGTGGCCGTGACAGAAGGTACGGAGGAAGCGGCAGATCTCTTGGATCTTCCTTTCCGTCTGCCCGTTCGACTGCGGGTGGTAACCAGAAGATAGGCTGACGGTCACACTTAGGAGTGAGAAGAAGGCCTTCCAGACCCAGGAAATGAACTGAGCTCCTCTATCTGATACGATGTCCTCGGGGATACCGTAGTACCTGAAGATGTGATTGAACATAAGTTCGGCAGTCTCCATGGCTGTGGGCAGTCCCTTTAAAGGAATCAGACGACATGATTTCGAGAACCGATCAACCACGACAAAGACACAGGTACAGTCATTGGAAGCTGGTAGATCCGTGATGAAATCTACTCCTAGGTGTGACCAGGGTCTGTTGGGAACGGGCAGAGGAAGAAGCTTGCCTGATGGAAGATGGCGTGGGCTCTTGGAGATGGCGCATTCCTTACACCCCTGCACGTACCTTTTGACATCAGTTCCCATGTCCAGACACGAGAGGGTTTCATTGACCCCCGGGTGGCCAGTGCCTAATGACATGTGGGCAGAGTGAATGAGTGGAGTGCGCCGTGTTCTGGTGATGTACTGCAAGCCTGGCGGGCAACCCTACGGAGTGTTGGTGGAGGCATTGGAGGAGGGTAAGGTCTCCTCAGACCAGGTGATGGGACTGACGATGAGTTTCTCTGGAAGGATGGCTTCAGGTTCCTCAGGATTCTCCTCAGGAGCAAATAGACGTGATAAGGCATCTGCCTTGACATTTCTGGAGCCGGGACGGTAGGAGATCGTGAAGTTGAAGCAGGTGAATAATAACGACCAGCGTGCTTGTCTTGGATTAAGCCTTTTGGCCACTTGCAGATACTCAAGGTTCTTGTGGTCAGTAAGCACCAAGAAGGGATGTTTAGCTCCCTCCAACCAATGGCTCCACTCTTCCAGGGCCAACTTGATGGCGAGAAGTTCCCTGTTGCCGATGTCATAGTTTACCTCCGCCGGGTTGAGCTTGCGGGAGAAGAAGGCACATGGATGGAGTCTACTTGGATTCCCCTGCTGCTGTGACAGGACCGCTCCTACTCCTGTGGTGGAGGCATCAACCTCCACGACGAAGGGCTTGTCGGGGTCGGGATGTACGAGGAGAGGAGCGGTGGTGAAGGCTTCTTTTAGGATGTTGAAAGCTTCTGTGGCAGCTGGTGTCCAGGACAGAGACTTGGGCTTATTTCGGAAGAGGCTTGTAAGTGGTGATGGAGCTGTAGTTCTGGATGAAGCGTCGATAGAAGTTGGAAAAGCCTAGAAAGCGTTGAAGTTTCTTTATTGTAGAGGGTGATGGCCAGTTCCTGATGGCATCCACCTTCCTCTCGTCCATCCGGATGCCACTGCTGTCGATGTTGTATCCAAGGAACTGCACTGAGGGCTGATGGAAAGAGCACTTTTCTGCTTTCAGGTAGAGTTGGAACTCCCTCAGGCGTTGCTGGACCTCCACAACATGGTGGCGATGTTCGGCCATGCTCCGGGATTATATAAAGATGTCATCGATATAGACCAGGACGAACTTGTGGAGGAACTCCCGGAGCACCTCATGTATGAAGTCCTGGAATACGGAGGGGGCGCTGACCAGGCCATACGGCATCACGAGATATTCATAGTGTCCAGTAGGGGTCACAAAGGCAGTCTTCCACTCGTCCCCCTCACGTATTCGGATGAGGTTATACGCGCTGCGGAGGTCCAACTTGGTGAAGACAGTGGCACCACGGAGATGTTCTAGCGCAGCTGGGACGAGAGGAAGGGGGTATCTGAACTTGACTGTGATGTTGTTTAGAGCCCGGTAATCTATGCATGGCCGCAAGCCTCCGTCCTTTTTTGCCACGAAGAAGAAGCTAGATGCAGCAGGGGAAGTAGACAGATGGATGTAACCTTGCGCCAGAGCCTCCTTGATGTAATCCTCCATGGCCTTCTCCTCCGGGATGGACAGGGGATAGATTTTACCCCTGGGCACTGACTCACCCGGAAGCAGATCGATGGCACAGTCCCATGGCCGGTGTGGAGGCAGCTTGGAAGCTCTTTTGGGGCAGAAGACATCGCTGAAGGGGGCGTAACAAAATGGTATATCCACGGAACGTTGTTCAACTGGGCTTTCAATGGATGTAGCACAGACAGAGAGATGTTCAGAAGGAGGAGAGGATGGTACTGGAAACTCAGAGAAGCAGTTTGTGAAACAGGTGTCGCCCCACTTCAGGATCTCGCCAGTCTTCCATGAGATGACTGGGTTGTGCTGCTCCAACCAGGGGCGCCCTAAGATCACGTCAGCGGTGGATTCCTCCAGAACCAGCAGATGTAGCTTTTCCACGTGAAGAATCCCCACTTGTAGTTGGATGGGACCGACACTCCTACGTACACGTCTTCTACTGAGGGGTTTCCCCGTTACTGAGTGGATCTGGTAGGTAGACGGCATAGCCGAGGTCTTGAGCTTGAGCTGACGGCAGAGGGTGCCGGAGATGAAGTTGCCTGCTGACCCAGAATCGAGGAGTGCAACCACTGGAATAGAAAGATCAGCAGCAGTAAGGTTTACAATGGTGGTGAGTGGTTTCATCTTATTTATAGGGGGAATGATGGCACTCACCATGGGACGAGGAGGACGAATTGGGCATGTGGAAATTACATATTTCCACGAATTGGGCATGTGGAAGAACCACAATAGAGGCACAGATTCTGGGTCAGCCGCCTCTGCCGTTCGGTGGAAGTGAGTCTAGAGTTATCCAGTTGCATGGGCTCGTGGGCTGGTTCTGGAGGGCTGACAGATTCTGGTCGACAGAGGGAGGTGTTGAACAGTGGCTGGCCCTGGTGCTCTTCGAGACACGACTGCATACGAGTGGCGAAGCGTATTGAGAGTTGGATGAAGCGTTCTAGCCCGATGGTATCCTCGTATGCAGCGAGATGCAACCGCACTCGAGGGTCCAATCCTTGACGATACGTTGTCAACAGAGCTTGCTCATTCCATCCACTTGTGGCAGTGAGGGTTCTGAATTTAAGAGCATATTCATTCACAGTCATTGTGCCTTGTTTCAAATTATACAATTTCTCACCAATAGACGAATCCCAAGCGGGCCTTCCGAAGACTTCCTTGAAATGAGCGACGAAGCTGAAATATGACTGGGTGACTGGATTATTTTGGGACCAGATGGAATCGGCCCACTGAAGTGCTTTTCCATTCAACTGTGAAATAATAAAGGCTACCTTGGAGTGGTCGGTGGGATATAAGTGTGGTTGCATCTCCAGGACCAGCGAACATTGCAGGAGAAATCCGTTGCAATCCTCCGCTGAACCAGAGAAGGGCGCCGGTTTGGCCATGGGACTGGCGTACACAGACGGTGAAGAAGTGACAGCTGTGTTGACGGAGGTGATCGCTGGCTGTGACAGTGGTGGGTTGGTGGTGAGTGCTCGGCGCAAAGCGTCAACAAGCTCTTGAAACGGGTCCGGGTGGCTCATGCTGGTGTCAAACGGTCTTGGTCCGGTCTTCTGTTACAATACAGAAGGGTCGGAGACGGAAGGTAACAGATAATGGTTGTTTATTGACACACAGCAGAGATAACAGTGCAGCAGGTGAGTAAATGGGTGATATTGGAGTGAATGATGAGTGATAGTTAAGTGATACTGTCCTTTGTGATTTGTAGAGATGATGATCCTGGATGACGATGGTGAGACGAGATGCTGGAGACTGAAGACACTCACACACAGACGTGGAACACAGGAGGAGACTTGGAAACGCTGGAGACAGGTAAGTATAACAACAGGAGTCCTTGAGGTAAGCATGGAGGTAAGTCCTAATGCGAACGCGACCGGACAGTGACTGAGTGCGTGTGAGTGTCTTTTGTAGTGGTGGTGATTGCTGTGCTGATGAGGTGCAGGTGCATGTGATCAGTACTCTGGTGATGGAATGCGCTGTGATTGGACGGTGTTGGAGCCTGGCGTGTCTGTGACACTTAGTGTCCTTTTTTATGATTTTTTAAAAAAAAAAATGTATTTAAATGTGTGACCTTTTAACCTTTAATGGTAAGGTAGACAATTTCAGAGAGGCTAGCAATAGTGTAACATCTGGACCAATCAGACACACAAATTATTCATTATATTTAATGAATAACCCAGCAAACTCACTCTCCCAACAAAAGTCTGTGAACCATCCCCCTAAACTGTAACAAATGCCATCGGTTGCCAACCTATAGACTAAACACATAAATGAACGGCAAGAATGCATTAAAGGTATTCAGTTTTCAGTAGGAAAGGTGTCATTTAAACAGCCCCTAAAGTAATAATTAACAATTTTTACAACGGAAGTGATTCAATCAAAAACCAACTTTAGCTTGATAATAATTTTTTTGTTCTTAGCGCTGCTGTAAATCCAAAACAATATCTGTCAATTAATTTTCCTATTGTCACTGTGAAGCTGCTTTGAAACAATATGTATTGTGAAAAGCGCTATATAAATGAAGATGACTTGACTTGAAAAAAATGCAGAAGTTGCCCTAAACTCACGTGAAAAAGCAGGGGCCATAGGGAAGACACAAAGCCTGTAAAAAGACTCTTTTGTCTCAATTTATAGACAAACTGTTCTATAAATGAACATGCACCCCAGAACATTGTGTGTATGATTATAATTGTCCTGTAAAGTGTCTTTTGTATGGCATTTTGTTTTATGCATATTTTATGATAGAACCAATGGTTAATTTAACCTAACCTATAACAAGTTTGGGGTCTATGAGTACTTTAATAGTGTAGTGATCAGCAGGCAGACATGAGGGCAGACTCCACCCATCACCTCATCTGCCATGATGAAAAGCACAGGACTCCAAAACTCACACCGCCAAGAGAAGTTCCACAAACAAGGAAATAGATGGGCTAGGAGATAAGCTTGCAAATACAATCACCCTGACCATTTGTGCAAGGGAAAAATTATGACATTGGCATGTCATTGAGCAGACTAATCCTATCACTATTTTCCCCATTGTTCACCCCAGTCCCTCAGTCTTAAGACCTGAGGTGTGAACTGACTCTACTCACCAAACAGATTTGCCATGTGGCCTGAAGCCACAAAGGACACAAAATGGACACACAATGGACAAAATGGAGCAAATCTTCTCCATTTCTATAAACAGAACTGTATATACTTAATGAGTGTTGTTTGTGTACATGCTAAATATACAAACTTACCTATTAAGGTATAAATGAATGCATAGGTAGTTCAACATAACCCAATGATGTTTGGACTTTATGTTTTCAGCACAATGCCCTGGTTAATCTGAAATTGGTTTGGAAAGTGAATTATGCATAGGAAAAACCTTAAGGACATTTTTCTAAACATGAACTTTAAGCTATACAAATGAACCTCATGCAAGAGAGGGGCCATCCAGTGGCCACCTCTGACAGCATCAGCCAATCAAAACACTGGATCTGAAAGGTGTCAATTTGCATCTCCCTCTTTCTTGGGACAGATTAAAAGGCTTTTCTCTGAGACAGAGAATGGTTCCAGTTTCTGGGTTGCTGCAGTTTTCCCATTCTGGTTCCTGTTCCAGTCCTGGTTCAAGGTTCTGGTCCCAAGATGTGCTAAGCTAAGTCAAACTCTATGGAGTTGTGAAGTTGCTCTCACAAGACTCTGAAGCTCTAAAGAGAGAAACAAGGAAGTTCTGCAAGAAGTGAATTTAGGGAGTTAGAAAACTACATGGAGACAAAGACGACAAGCTTAGCCCACATCTTCAAAATACCTTCTGCATCAACTTTAAAATCCTCTTATCAGAGATCCTCCAGATCTGCATGTTCCAGACTGCCCGGATCTGCACTGACTTCAGAATCTAAAGATCCTTCCATCTTCATGTTCCAGAGAATAAGGATTGTCTGCACAGACATCAGAACCTTCAACTTCAAGACTTCTTCTTCTGCGTGTTCTCTGTGTTTGAGGAGTTCAACATTCAAGTACTTTGTGTTTAAGGCTGTGAAATGGATTCCAACTCCTTTCTTCCCACTGCAACATTGCCCAGGTCAACAAATGGAAGACGTCACCCCCAGATTCAGCACGACCAGGCAGACGTAAATATCACTTACCAAACCTCTTTCCAGAGACCTTTGCATTAGTTTATATTGTCAGTATATGATTATCTAATTTGCATTAGATTTTGCATAGCTGATATCAGTTAATAACAAATAATCTCTTGATTTATATGTTGAATTCAGAATAGGGTTTACTTTATTTCTTCTAGAGAAAATACAGTTTATCTTTCCATAAGATTAACTTGTAACTGCCATAGTAACATCCTAATCATTCACTTGCATTTATCAATCTTTTTGCACTTGATCCATTCAGTAGTTGTTAGTTACACTTGTCTATCCTTCTGTTAATAAAATCCATTTATTACACTGTCTTCTTTCAGATTGGTCAGATGACAAACTTCCTCCAATTTATATAATTGTAATTCAGTCAACAATCTTCCATGATTGTTCTTTATTGTCAAGGTGAGATTCCTTGGCTGGTGCCCCAAAATATTGGAAGGAATCATGACTAAAAACTTAATATTAATACGAAACATTAATATTAATATTTATGACCATAAATAACTAAATTTGTGGTTCCCTTGTGTGAGGCTAGTCCAAAACCACTACAATAGTTTCTTCTTCAACAACCCAGGAAGTTACAGTGGGGATCGAAAGTTTGGGCACCCCAGGTAAAAATTTGTATTAATGTGCATAAAGAAGCCAAGAAAAGATGGAAAAATCTCCAAAAGGCATCAAATTACAGATTAGACATTCTTATAATATGTCAAAAAAAGTTAGATTTTATTTCCATCATTTACACATTCAAAATAACAGAAAACAAAAAAATGGCGTCTGCAAAAGTTTGGGCACCCTGCAGAGTTTATAGCATGCACCGCCCCCTTTGGAAAGCTGAGACCTGACAGTGTCATGGATTGTTCTCAATCATCGTCTGGAAAGACCAGGTGATGTCAGTCTCAAAGGTTTTAAATGCCCAGACTCATCTGACCTTGCCCCAACAATCAGCACCATGGGTTCTTCTAAGCAGTTGTCTATAAAACTGAAACTGAAAATAGTTGACGCTCACAAAGCAGGAGAAGGCTATAAGAAGATAGCAAAGCGTTTTCAGATGCCAATATCCTCTGTTCGGAATGTAATTAAGAAATGGCAGTCATCAGGAACAGTGGAAGTTAAAGCAAGATCTGGATATCAGACAGAACAGCTCGCAGGATTGTGAGAAAAGCAAGTCAAAACCCACGTTTGACTGCACGATCCCTCCAGAAAGATCTGGCAGACACTGGAGTTGTGGTACACTATTCCACTATAAAGAGATACTTGTACAAATATGGTCTTCATGGAAGAGTCATCAGAAGAAAACCTCTTCTACGTCCTCACCACAAAAATCAGCGTTTGAAGTCTGCAAATGAACATATAGACAAGCCTGATGCATTTTGGAAACAAGTTCTGTGGACCGATGAGGTTAAAATAGAACTTTTTGGCCGGAATGAGCAAAGGTACGTTTGGAGAAGAAAGGGCACAGAATTTAATGAAAAGAACCTCTGTCCAACTGTTAAGCATGGGGGTGGATCAATCATGCTTTGGGGTTGTATTGCAGCCAGTGGCACAGGGAACATTTCACAAGTAGAAGGAAAAATGGATTCAATAAAATTTCAGCAAATTTTGGACACTAACTTGATGCCATCTGTGAAAAAGCTGAAGTTAAGGAGAGGATGGCTTCTACAAATGGACAATGATCCTAAACACACCTCAAAATCCACAGTGGATTACATCAAGAGGTGTAAACTGAAGGTTTTGCCATGGCCTTCACAATCTCCTGACCTCAACATAATTGAAAATCTATGGATAGACCTTAAAAGAGCAGTGCGTGACAGACAGCCCAGAAATCTCAAAGAACTGGAAGACTTTTGTAAGGAAGAATGGGCGAAGATACCTCAAACAAGAATTGAAAGACTCTTGGCTGGCTACAAAAAGCGTTTACAAGCTGTGATACTTGCCAAAGGGGGCAGTACAAGGTATTAACTCTGCAGGGTGCCCAAACTTTTGCAGACGCCATTGTTTTGTTTTCTGTTATTTTGAAAGTGTAAATGATGGAAATAAAATCTAACTTTTTTGACATATTATAAGAATCTGTAATTTGATGCCTTTTGGAGATTTTTCCATCTTTTCTTGGCTTCTTTATGCACATTAATACAAATTTTTACCTGGGGTGCCCAAACTTTCGATCCCCACTGTACATATGCAAATGCCCTGCTAGAAGGACAAAGGCTCATAAAACCCCCACAGAGCAATTTCCCGCTCGGAAATTCCACCTTTCTCATTGGTCAAGTCAACCCTAAGAGGTGTGACTTTTCCCATACTTTAAAGAGCCGCACACAGCTCTGCCTCGCTCTCTCTTGCTCCTCCGACTGACGCTAGACATCTCCTGGTTGCTGGGTGGCCTGTGGTGGCCTCAACCTGCACTCTAGCCATGTGCTTACCTAGAAGAGAGAGAGAACTCTTTCCCCACAACAAGAGTCAAACTAACCACGCAAGTTCGTAATTTCTTCATTAAACGCAGGATAAATCGATTGCAACTTCAACACCATCGACTCACCAAGAAAACCTGTTCAGAACAACAGACTGCTTCTACTGCAAAGGCATGCAAGTATTGAATATTTTAACTAAACAGGGGTTTACGATAAGCAGTAAAATCCTCTTAACAAGGTCTTTTGAAAACAGAGACTGGTGGTTCTTTTCCTGGTAAAATGACTCTTTTTCACAGCTTCATTCCCTGTTCCCATTTCTGGCTTCATTCTGTCACTTTCCATCTTACCTATGTACATGTGATTGTGTTTGTATGTGTTTGTTAGATTAGTTGTGTTCGTGATGTAGTTAATAAAATCTGTGCACAATACATCTTTGGTTCTTACTCCCTGCCTGCAAATAACTGTCACTTAAATTATCTCGATCTTGTTACACGCTCTAAGCGCTGTAAATGCTAAGAAAGTATTATTTTTCTGTGGCCATGAAAAATACCCTTTTCTTAGAATTAATTAGTAATCAATACTGAGTGTTCACAGGATAAACTGATTAATTGATTGTAATGTTAACATAGCTACATAAAGTTAATCTGATTAACTGATTCGAATATTCATAATTTAACAAGTTATGAATAATTATTAATATTTCCCCTTTGAGCTAATTTGCTACAATAGCAAGCTTGCTTTGAAAGCATAACTAAGCATAAATAAGCTCCCTTCAGAGCACTCTCCAAAGCCACACCTCCTCCAAAACACACTGCAGAGTCTGCAAGTTGTCACAAGAGACGGCGTTAAGTTACCTCATGTCTCAAGGCATATAACATTACAATGATAATGACCACAAAGCACTTAAAGAGCTCAGATTTGTGCCACCTGACTGCTTCAGATTCATTTTGACGTTGATAGTGTTGCCATAGAAATGCATGAATCTGAGTCTGAGGACGTGAGCATGATTTCAGATATTGCCACACACACACACACACACACACACACACACACAGGTTTGTTTTGCTATCAAAGTAAGGACATTCCATAGGCGTAATGGTTTTTATACTGTACAAACTGTACATTCTATCACCCTACACTACCCCTAAACCTACCCATCACAGAAAACATTCTGTATTTTTACATTTTTAATAAAACATTGTTTAGAATGTTTTTAAAGCTATTTTAAATAATCACTCATGAAATGTCCTCATATTTCATGTTTACATCATAATACCAGTGTAATACCCATGCCATTATACAAATTTGTGTCCTCATAAATCACAAAAACACACACGCGCACACACACACACACACACACACACACACACACACACACAGAGAGAGAGAGACAGAGAGAGGCAGAATGAAATCAATGGCTAAGTTGGAGACTGTTTACCAGTTAGCTGATCTAGAAGACCAAGTTTGTGTGTGTGTGTCAAGTTTCATGAAATTTTAAGCATGCTAAGAGCCTCAAAAGCACACAAAAAGAATATCACTCTTTATTGGTATTAGAGCTTGCCATGGCAACACTATTTAAGATATCAAAAATCCTTTCGCAGTTTTTCATCTGCTATGTCTTGACATTATTCTGAGCAAGTTTTATCAAAATCAGTCAATGTATGCGGAAGTTACACACTTCCTGTTTCCCCTTTTCCGCCATAAATTCATTGCCTTGCCACAGCCAAATCATTCAAAAATCTTCTTGCAATTTAGCATCCTTAGTGTCTTGGGATCATGTTGAATAAGTTTGGTGGCAATCACATGAATCTTTTGGGAGAAGTATTGAAAAGTTCAGTTCAACATCTCCATGGTCAAACATGGAGGTGGTCCATTCTTGTTATGGGGGTTCTTTGGTGTTGCAGGAAGTAGAAATCTTGACTGTATGAAAGACATCATGAATTCTTTGAAGTATCAAGCCATTTTGGCAAAGATGGTGATGTCTTCAGTGCAGAGACTGAAGCTTGATGATCAATGGACCTTCCTGCAGGACAGCTGTCCCAAAGTATACATCCAAATCTACCTAAGCTTGGTTCAGGGATCAGTCGTAGAATGTTCATGAGTGGCCTGTACAGTCTTCAGATTGAAATCTTATTGAAAATATTTGGTGGAATTTGTAGAAAGCAGTGGTAACATGGAAACCAAAGACTATCAGTGATCTGGAAACTTTTTCAAGCAAGATTGCAGTAGAAAGATGACAGAAGCTTCTAAGCACTTACAGGCAGCGTTTACTGGAGGTTATAAAGAATAAAAGATTCTGCACAAAATTGGACTTTTGGGGGTTGAATAATTTTGTACACATATGTTTAGAGCCAGTTTGATTTTTTTCATTAACTTTACATTCTCGGAATCACTCAAATGTTTATTAACAAACTTTGTATAATAGTTTACTGATGCCTTTGATTAATTGTTTTCGTAAAATTTTGTTCTCAGCAGCAAAATGTCTTGCAGGTTAAGGGGGTTGAATAATTTTGATTGCAACTGTCATATATATATATATATATATATATATATAAACCATATATTCTTTATATAACTTTATACAGTATATTATAATTCTGTCATCATTTATGTACTGTCATGTTCCATGGGGCCTAAATTAAATCTACTCATAATATAAAGTAACTTCTTAGATAATACAACTGAGAAAAGGCAACCTCTGAGCAATCATTTTCTTCTGGGAGGATTTCTTTTGTGTATGAAAAACCAACAAATTTGTTAATAATATTGACTGTCCCAATACTTTGGACACCAACAATTATAAAAACATATATATATATTTTTTTATGTCAATGTCAAAGCCACCAACCCCATTCTCTCTCTGTTTCTCTTCCTCCTCTCTCATTTTTTAAAAAACTTCTTTACTCTTCTGGTTTTTCTGCACCACCATATGTCGATTTATCTTAGCCATGTGCTGACACTCTGGAGAGATGGGAAATGCTCAACTGAACATGTGCCAGCTATCAATTCCCCCCACCGCTGCTGGCCTTCAGCATCAACACCTTCATCCAGTCTCTCCTCTCTTCTCCGTGCTACTACTTAGGAGCTTTTTATTATCTTATATCTCATAATAACCACCATCATATGGTTTCTCATGAACACTTTTTACACATTTCTTTACTAAGATTATACACAGCTAAAAATACAATTTTGAATCTGTATTTATACCTTAAATACGTGTATGTGCAATGTGCAATGATTTGATGTACACAAATATAATTAAATAGTTAAAAATGTAAAGAAGCATTGTCTTTACAATTTTATGCTGTAGTTACTTTTTTTTTAGTATTATAAACATAATGTAATCCTCTCTCAAACTGTTGGCTTGGAACGAGTGAAATATCCCAGGATGTTGCTTATCCAAATTAACATTTCTTTTCTTTTCTTTTCTTTTCTTTTCTTTTCTTTTCTTTTCTTTTCTTTTCTTTTCTTTTTTTCTTTTTTTGTTGCATTAAGTAAAAGATGAATGTTAAGAATATGGTTGACTACAATAACTAGCTGGTGTCACTTTCACTTTTTTTAATAAAAAATAATATGTTTACAATTGTAGCAAAAATACTGTGCACTTCACAGAAAATACATATGTAAATATCAAATGCAAGATGTTAATATGTGATGCAAGAGCAGCATGTCTAAGTGGAGCATAACTCTGTGACCATTGATGCACATTTACTCTCACTTTCTCTGATAGTCAACATCACAATTATCTCATCAGCTCACACACTTGTGGACACAGGTGTGTGTTCATTATGTAATGGCATGATAGCAGGTCATGCATTTGAACAATAGACATGGACCAGGAAAGTGCATTCTGTCAAGCAGCCATACTGCAAAAATCATTTTCCTAATAAGTATTTTTTTTCTTTTCCAGTAAAAATATCTAAACATTCGTAAAACATGGTAAATTGACTCGAGAAGTAAAATTTCACAAGATATACAGACTTTTCAGAGAACACGGTACCTTGAATTAGATCTATTCTTATCCTATGGGCAACCCTCATTAATCTTATTTAAAACACTTATTGTTATTTAAAACAGAATTAAATTTCATAAGTGGATCTTGCTTACAGTTGCCATTCTTATATTGTTTTGAAGGGGCTTTTGTTTTTTTGCCTAGATGTAGTCTTGGGGGCATAGGTGAGTTTGTTGCATTTGACATTTTCCACAGGGCTTTTTCAGGCCCACTGAACTGACGGAGAATGACATTTAATTACTGGTGAGCAGTCACACAGTTCGGCTAATTACAATCCCCGGAGTTTTGTCATCATACCTAATTAACTTTTACTTTCATGAAAGCTTAATGACAAGGGGCGACGGTGTTCCCGCATGCTACACTTTACAAATATTGACAATGAGTTTTGAAAATGAATTAAAAAAAAAAAACAAAAAAAAAAAACAACTTCTGACTTTGTGTGTACCTTATGTGGAGATCAAGCAGATCCATTTGCAAGATCAGATCTATTTGTGAGGTCTTGTACGAGAGCACCACACTTTGAACTCTCAGTTCACCCACTGTGCTCTCATCAGACATGTTGTTGCCCCCCTCTGATTGGGTGTATCATGATGATAATGAGCAAGAGAACGCCACATGCCGCATTTCTACCCCTCACCATGGTAACAGAGGGCAGAACACTGGTTTCAAGCTGCTGGTCACCAGAGTGTCATCTATCTCTCGGCAGGTGAAAGCGTCACTCTGGTTTTACTCACAACCATGGGGAAGTACAAGGTCATTGTTTGAATTTGTTGACTCAGTGGTACTCAGAGCTTATGTTTTTGTACAAGTCAATGAATGGATCGTATCCATGTTTATTAATGAAAAATACATTGTTCAAAATGCCTTTTAGGCAAGGATTTTCAATCAGGGGAAAATGAACAGAAGATGAACAGAATTGTCGATCAATTGTTTCAATAGAATTCCATAATGTAACATTAGTTAAAGGGATAGTTCACACAAAAATGAAAATTCTGTCATCATTTACTAACTCTCATGTCTTTCCAAATCTTTATGACATTATTTCTTTTGTGGAACTCAAAAGAAAACATTGTTAAACCAGGTTGCACTTGATGGCAAGTGTATTATACTAGTATATGTAATATTAATATAATAAAATACTGTGATTGAACCCATGTGTAATAGTTATATTCTGTTTTGGTTTAGTTTTGATGTGTTTTAGTTCTGTTTTCCCTGTTCCTGTTTGTCTGTGTGACCTAGTTTCCTTGTGTGTGCCTGTTTGAATGGGAAAAGCTGCCGAGTTGTCAGAGTTTGATAAAGGACAAATTGTGATGGCACGACACCCCAGAACTTCGATCTCAGAAACGGCGCACCTTGTAGTTTGTTCACGCTGTAGTGAGTATGTATCAAAAGTGGTGAACGGATGGTCAGACGACGAACCGTCATCCAGCCATGTGTTGTCCGCAGCTCATTGATGCCAGAGGGGAGTGGAGACTGCCACGCATTGTTCACAGCGACTGCAGGGCCATAGTGCAACAAATCACCAGCAGCTACAACAGTGGTGACCAGGGCAGTGTGTCACAGCACATAGTTCATTGCAGACTTCTGCGTATGGGCCTGTGTAGCCGATGACCCAGCTGGGTCCCCATGCTAACCGCATGGCATAACCAACAACTCATGAAATGGGCCCAAGATCATCGAGATTGGACTGTGGATGATTGGAAGAAAGTGGCCTGGTCTGACGAATCAAGATTCCTGGTGCATCACATCAAAGGCCAAGCTCGAATAAGTCGATTACCAACAGAGGCTATGGCAACTGGATGCACTTTTGGGGCGGACACAGGCCGGCAGCAGTTTTCTTGGGACACTTTAGGCTCCATTATCCCAATAGCACAATCCCTGACAGCTGTCAGGTATCTGAACATCATTGTGGACCGAGTGCACACATTCATGGCAACTGTGTTCCCTGCCAGTGATGGCCATTACCAACAGGATAATGCCCCATGCCACACTGCCAGAATCATCAAGGAGTGGTTCGAGGAACATGATGGTGAATTTCTGTTAATGCCTTGGCCTGACATGAACCCAATCGAACATTTGTGGTCCGACTTGGAAAAGCGGGTTTGGGAACTGGAGGACCTGCTGTTGACATTATGGTACCAGATACCCCAGGAGACCTATCGAATCAATGCCTCCCTGCGTGGCCGCTGTTTTGTGGGCTATCGGTGTGTGTGTATATTATATATATATGAGCAATATCACACGAGAAGCCTTGCAAAATGGCTGTATATCAGCATGGCTGTGATTTGGCCGTGGGTAATCACAGTGTGCAGCCAGATCACACGGCTACGAGCATGATATTGCTTTTATACAACAGTTTGACAGCACGAGTGTGTAAATAAATAAGAAATAACAACGGAGTGTCTTTAAAACCCTCTTTTGTGCAGAACTACTTCTTTCCACCACGGATTCAAATCTCAAGTTGACAGTTTGACAAAGCCTCCGTTACTAATTCTAAAACATCACTTTAGAACTAGTAACGAAGGAATGTTGAGTCCCTGCATTGAAACTCATTGTATTTTGTACAATATTAGAGAGAGAGAGAGAAAGAGAGAGATCGCCTGAGCGAGCATTACCTGTGTCTGATATAACATTCATTCTTCAGGTCGATGTCCATAATATATCCATTATAAAAATCTGTTTGAATGTCTGCTGAGGAAAGTGATCATTGTATTTGTTCTTTTTACAGCTAAAGGAACTTACATACAGCGCTAAAACAACGTCATTTGTTTGCAAATATCCCTTTCAATTTAAAAGTCTCTTGCCACTGACTCATTGAATAAGTCTCATACACTTGTAAAGTTTTGCTGCCATCTAATGGCGTATTAATGTAACTTCCACTCAATCCATATTATGCACTAATGCACCATTTCTCAATACCAAATACAACATATTTATATAAAATAATATTTATTGAACAACAGTATTTAAATTAACAACAATAATCATTATAAATGAAAATAGAAAATAAACACAATTGTACAATTCAGTCAAATGTACAAAAGCAGGGGTCTACCTCATAAATCCGCCCCACCTCTATTGTGAAGTGCCGCACCCAGTTTGGAGATCTCCGCTCTTTTGCAATGCAAAGGTACATAAAGATCTGATGTTTGAAAAAAAAAAAAAAAAAAATGTACAGCATTTTCTTTGCTCAAGAAACACCATGTCTATAAAGGCTAATGTTTTATGTATTTGAAGAGTGGAGAAGAGTCTTCACCTGATATTTCCCGTCTAGTTGTAGCCAATATGCTATGCTATAGAGGATGTAAGTTAAATATAGCCTTAATGTAATATTAAATTATGAAATTTAACATAGCACAATTCGATTTGCTCTGGAACAAGTAATAGATTAATAAGACCAAAGATTGCCAGTCTTATGTACCCAAAATGAATTATGTCTCATGTTTAACCACTATAAGACACAGCGGCAAATCCCCGAAGCACTGGCCAAAATGAAGCTGTTCTTGGCGTGTACACGAGCACTGAACGGCCGCTGATGGCCTGGAGCTCGTATCTCTGAAAACGTCTAAACAAATTGTAAAACAGGCGCTATGATTAAATATGAGTCACATATTTCAGGTCTAAACAACTACATTCTCGCCTAAAAAAAACCTCTTAAAACTACAGTTCATTAGGGGTGTGAGAAATATTGATACACGTGAATATCGCAATATTATGTTTGGCGATACTGTATCAATTCTCAAAAACACTGTATCAATATTTATTTATTTGTTTACATCCAAGAGTCATGGCTTTGTGTTCGGTTTAAACCACAGACTGTATAAAACCCAACCACTAGATGTCAGTGTTATCTCAGAACGTAAACTGACGCAGAGAAGCACAAGGTGCGTGTATCGCTAGCGTTAGCATTAGCAAACCCAGCTCACAAGACGATAGAACTATTGCGCTCCAGAGCTGAAGTGTGGACTCATTTTGGCTTCAGCTACTATAAAGTAACCACTAAGGAGATCGACAAGAGTTATGTTGTTTGCAAAATAGGCCATGTTAAAAACCAATACTCGGGAAACGCATTGAATCTGAGAGCTCACTTAACGTTAACATCTCGACGCCATCCGCGCTGCTGAGTGAGGCGCTTCGATAGAACATGTAATATGTACTGCACACTTTCCTCTCAATAACAAAATAAACACACAACAAAAATGACAGCGGTGGCAGCAGCAAGAAAGTGTCTGATCATAACGATGTGGATATGTTTGCACCAGCTCTGCATTTCAGCACTTCAGTGAAGGCATGTTTATTTAAAGAACACTTTATACAATAGACTGCTTGAAAGCAAGCAGCTTTACAGTATTAAATATATATAAAAACAGTCATGGAATGGACTATGCACTTTCTGTTATTAAATAGTTTAGAAATTAGAAACTGCTATACTGTGAGCCTGCAGTCACTACTATTTTCCCTTTACTTAGATTGCACAAAATAGTGATTAATGATATAAATGCAAATGATACTGTCTTGATTAAATAAAATAAAGTTTTTTGTCAGGTTTAATGCATGTGTGTTCTTTATGACAGTTTTTTTTTTCTAAAATTAGATCCTCTTTCTAAAAAATAAAATGACTCTACCATGACAGATATTATATCTGCACTCAGCCCTAAGGGAATGGGGGCCTTTCTTTAAAAAGCCACCCACATTCAACCCAACGCTTGAACGTTAGTTCAGCGGGCTTAAGGGAGAGCCTAGCTAGGGGCCTAACTGTTAGCTAGCTTCTGAAGTGCGGGGACACAGCAAAAGAGCACTCTATGCAAAGTGAAAGGGGCCTAACACTGCCCAGGAGACAACTGCACCGGGGAAGCCTATCCAATGGCCTGCGACCCTAGTCGCTACCTATTCTGCCTCTGCGCCAACCTGCATTATACCCTAAATTCAGAAAGTGGGGTGGGCCTTGGCCGGACAACTCTCAAATGAGAGGAGGCCAACACTAGGGATGCTCAAAAAAGAACCCCCACTCAGATAATGAAGGGTCAGGGGCGGGAATGCTTTAGCAAACTGCCTCCACTATCCCTAGTGCTTAGCCTAGGCCATCTATCGAGGCAGCCCTGGTGAGGGCCAGCCCATAAGCATAGATCTACCTGGGGCTCATAAGAGCAGCAGCCTCTACAGAACGACTCTCAACATCGAGGGGAGGCAGAATCACTCAACCTGAATAACCGCTAAGGTGGCCTGAATCTACCATGAAAGCCTTAGCTACCTATCAGAGCTCAGAGGTGCGATTCTTACCCAGGTCACAATGTCAGGCAGCCCTGTGGGCCAACGCTAGACATTTAATCTATCTGAAGTTCAAGCGCTCGTCTCTTGCACAACAACTCTCTAAACCTTGTATGAGAGGAGACAAGCTACTCTACCCTGAGGTGGCTATCAAGGCAGCCCAAGGAGGGCCAGCTTTTTACAGAGCGGTGGCCTCAAAACCACTCCCATTCTGGGAGGAAACCAATTCACTTGATACAATACTATTTTAAAAGCTGAAATGAGCGGTGGTCTCACCAGTGAATTTACAATAAGCAAAACCAACACTCACCTAAGAAGACCGAAATGGTACTTCCCGAATATTTTTCTAGCCAACCGACAATGGGAACTTCAGGGCCCTAAATACATTACTAGTAATTAAAAAATCTTTTTTAAAAAATCTGAGTAAATTTTTATTTATTTTTTATTTTTATTTTTTTTTTTTTGGTAAATCCCCACAAACTCTACATAGGGAACAGTGGTCTACAAAGAAAATACTTATTTAGTATTTTAAATAAAACAAAGACCTAAAACAGTTTAACCTGCGGCGACCTACCACCATGGAAAACGTGGGGTCTGCCACCCTTTCAAGCCTGAAAGGGCATTCTCACTATCGAAGACAAGGCGGACCGTCAGAAGATCACAGTTCATCATAGGCCCAGCCACAGGCCTGATGTAAGAAGCACCTGGGGGAAACAGAGAGGAAAAAGAAGAACAGAGAGGGTAGTTCTGGTCACCCTCAGAGGGAAGAGATCCATCACCGATGCTGACTGCATTTGTGCTGGATCACCTCCCTCAGATCCTTCTTCTTTCTGGAGTCTCGCCTTCTCTGCGACCTACTCCTCCATGGAGGGGGTGCACAAGAGGCGACGCTAGCCTTCTGGCCCTGTCTCTGGCCCTCGGGTCGGGACGGGCCGGGCCATCCTGCCTGTCTGGGTGTGGATTCAGATCTCAGCGGTATGCATGTTTTGAATGCGGCTGAGCGTGCCTTTCCCTCTCTGAACCCACCGCTGCCTCGATGGAGGTGCCAAAAAGTTCCGAGGGCGAAACCGGAGCATCAAGGAGAAAGCCCTTTTCTTTCTCCCCGATGTCGGCCAGGTTCAGCCACAGATGCCTCTCTGTGGCCACCATTGCCTCCATCGATCTATGATCATGGCAGTGGTCTGTTTGGTTGCCTGGAGAGCAAGATCTGTGGTGCGGCACAGCTCTTCGACCTTTTCAGGGAGAGACCCTGCCCCTGATCTAAATCTCTCAGCAGGTCCGCCTGGTATGCCTGCAACACAGCCATCATGTGCAGAGCAGCAATAGCCTGACCCACTGCCGCGTATGCCCTGCCATTTAAGCATGATCTCACTTTAAAGGGCTTAGATGGCAGAGTCGGAGCTTTTAGTGTCGATGTCCCAGACACGAGATAGTTAGCAAATGTCTCGTCAATCGGTGGCATCGACACGTACCCATATTCCCCCAATCAAGTCAAGTCATCTTCATTTATATAGCGCTTTTTACAATACAGATTGTTTCAAAGCAGCTTCACAGTGATAATAGGAAAATTAATGGACAGAGATTGTTTTGGCTTTACAGCAGCTCTAGGAAAAAATTATTATTGAGCTAAAGTAAGTTTTTGATTGAATTGCTTCTGTTGTAAAAATCATTAATTATTAACTTAGGGGCCGCTTAAATTACACCTTTTTAACTGAAAACAGAAGACTTTTAATGCGTTCTTGCCATTCATTTACATGTTTAGTCTATAGGTATGCGCATTTGAATGTGTATGTGCACAGATGCTTAGTCTTTCTTTACAACGTGACATCGCCAAATTACTTGTCTGGCCCGCATAATACAGAATTATTAGTCATTTCGCTTTAATTCTACAGCATTAATTCTTAACGAGATGCATCCTATATCTTTTTTGGAGTTGGCATGCCAAACGCACTATCCAGACCACTCACTCTGCGTGTTCTACATCTCCAGCCTCAGCGAGAAGCACACCTTCCAGGGAGTGGTCCTTTTGAGGACTTCGCCGCATTTGTAGAGTTGGTGCTGGTGAACAACCAGTCGGTTCACCATCGGCCATGCGGAGGACAACACCAGCCCCACTCTAGACCCAGAGCCCAGTCAGCCTTCACCCTGCTGGATGGAACAGAGGCCTGTGCTACCAGAGCCAAGGAGCCAGAGCCTGCCACAGACAACGAGCCAGAGGACCCATCTGAGCCGTACCCCGCCCCGGAACCTGAGTGCAAGGACATGTCTGACCAGGTGTGTGAGCTGGCAACAACGCCCGCCCCCAAGGGAGCTCTGGTGAAATTTGAAGGTATGGAATGGAGCCCCGCCCACACTCCCGCCACTGAAGGTGAGCTGCCACTGGCTTCTATTGACTTTACATTGGATTTGGTAGTGATTATTTCAATGAATCTCCCTTTCCCTGCTGGTTCCACACAACCCTGAGTTTCCTGTGTCCCTGCTGGTTCTGTCCAGCTCGAAATCGACAGAGGCATGAGGCATGCCTAGGAATGAGGAACCCCTGTCTCTGCCACCACCAAGCCCCGGACTCCACCTTAGCCCTCCGACCCATTGGCTCCACCTTGGCTCCTTGCTCCCTCATCTCCACCGTGGCCCGTCATCTCACCAGTTCCGCCGGGCTCCCTCATTCCCCCATCTCCGCTTTGGTCAGGCATCATCCTGGTTCCACCACGGGATTCCTGGCTTCCGGTTATACCTCTGCCCTCCATCCCTATACAATATATGAATATACATTATGCAAATTAGCCTATAGCCGTTTGAGCAAGGCACTCAGTACCAGATACCATCAAAAGTGGCTATAGTAATGTTGTTGATTTATGGGTGCTTGAAGAAACTTTCTTTGTTCCTAGGACTCAACAGCGCTGACAATCCAGTTATTGTTCAGTTGCAGGCAACAGCCTACCAGTTGTTAAACCTGCTGTCTATAGACTGATTTGTTGCCATTGTTTTTAAGGCCAAATCAATGTGTCATCTGTGAACTTGAAGAGCTTTAGAGAGGTGCTGTCATTTGACAGCATGCAGCCTTGTGATGCTTCAATTACTAAATTATGCTTTAACTCACATGCTGTTTCCTGTCAAATAAGAGGTCTGCTATTATCATATTTCTCAGAGGTTACTTGTTCATTGCTGAGAAGACTTAATTGACTTGTTTCATATAGGGACCCCATGTCATTACTTGATGAGTGCAGTTTTCTTTGTTGACATATTTCCTACTGAAACAAAAAGTTTTAGAGGGTATTTAATGCCTTGTCCCTTTTTTGAAATCTGAAATTTCTGTTCTACTAGCATCACCAAACCAAATAAATTTTGAAAAGGATTTTTCAAACTTTTGATTGCAGACTTTTCTCGTCAAGTCTGAGTATAGTCTGACATGTTATTAGAGCGAACACTAATAGGGATCTTCTTATTAGGAGAAACATCTAAAAAGCAGAAGACTTTGTTTATTTTCTACATAATGCTGTCCAGGAGAAAAAAAAAAGGTATTAAAGACATCTTATTTGTGATTTTTCTTTCCTATGGGAAGATGTTGGTGCAGACAAAGAGCCACAGATAGTTGAATTTAGGTGTTGTAATGAGGTTGCTAATTCAGATGCCAAGGGAGAACTATAGATTGGCTCTTGTGGCATTTCTGAAATTGACTTTGCTAATTGGTGGTAGAAAATATTTGGTTTATGTAGTTTAAAGGTCAACCGCTGTCAAAAAATTTGTTTTGAAGTGAAACGTTAAATGAGTTTCTAAAATGGTAATCGACTAAATGCCATCAGCACATAGCTTGATTCTGTTCAGATGCCAAAAACATTTCTAAAACTGCTCACATCACAGACTGGCACAATTTAGATCATCATATTGCTTTTGTCATACTATCCTTCATATAAACCACCTCCAATTATGGTTGCCTGGGTATTGCTATGCAGTCTCTAGGGTGTTCTTTGTGGTTGCTTATTGGATCAAGTAAAAAGAAGCCCGCCCTCAAGTCTCTATAATTTTTTGTTCCCTGTATATGGCTCTAGTTTATATATGCCCCTCCTTCAATGAACAAGTAAATTTTTTATCCATTTTATCATCTGCTAGGTGAAATTTTGACATCTGTTCACTTAAAGTAGTAGAACACCTCTCCTCAAGCTTCAAATTTGAAGTATGATTTATGTCGGTAGCATAAACAGTGCAGGACGAGTTACGCTCTACAATAGTGAGAGTTAGAAGTTTGTTCACATTTCTAACATTAATTTGAGCAGTGATGCTTGCCTTAACAAGCTCCAATAATACGAACATTTGCTCAGATTGCTTCCTTTTCTTCAGCCTTGAATAGGACATTTATGTTTAGTCTATAACACAACATTGCCAGTAAATCACTTTTAATTAGGTTAAATGCCAGACTATATTGCACCAACTGGTTTTGCTTCTTAATAACTGGCAGCTCATTAGTGGGCTTGTGAGGACAGTCCTGGTAATTAACAGCAACTATGTCAGCAGTGACTGACCTAGCTTAGACATCTAAACCTTAAGCTGAGACTGACTTGCAGGATTTTCATTGGTTATGAGGGTTTAAGAGTTGAGGAGGTGACTTGCAGTGAGGGACAAGGCTCAAAAGAGTGCACTCGTAGGTGACATCTCATCCGTCTAGCCCTTCCAAGGCCTGCAGGGAGATCAATGATGCTGAGATGGCCAAACAAGCTATCTGCATCTACATTAGTATTCTTAGGTGGCACAGGGCATTTAGCAGCCTTCCAGCACAGATGCCATGTCGATAGATTGATAAGACAAGAGACACAAGGACCCTAGAGTCCACGGTCAGAGAGTGATTTAACCGGGCTCATCACACACATGGACAGTCAAGACCATCTCCCTCTGTCAGTTCTATTTTAAATCACATATGTGTCAAATGGAAGCTCAATGCTAATTTTTATGATGAACAAGATGCCATGCATTTTCATGCCACACAGAAAAGTTATGATTAGACCAAAAACCAGTAAATCAAACAGGATGCTTTTGACATTTAATGTTATTATTAGTGGTGATTTCTAAGGCAAGCATCACTTTATCACATTTATGGTAAACCTCAATGCTGCCTTCATGTGTTATCAGAAATTTGATAATTCCCACTTCTGAAGTCATGATTACGATCTTATCGCATACGAGTTTCGACATGAGAGGGCATTCATGTGCAATTTTTTACCTAGGAAACTTATTTAAGATAATACCGAGAGCACGTGAATGCAGCATAAGTATTACATGTTGCTGTGTGACTTGTACCACACAGTTTAACATCTAAATGATCAGGCGCCGAAAGTTACTGGCTGATAATCATTTTATATAGATTTATCGGTGGTCTCCAGGCCATTCAGAAGAGGTGATCAGATGATGCAAAACTTATGAGAAACTTTTCTATGCGCAGCTAGAAAAAAAAACTATATCAGGCCAAAACAAAGTTTGTTTGGAGTTCGTTTTGGGAGTTCGCAAACAGCATACCAAAGCGAACTTTCCAGAAAAGTTCACTCCGTCTGGTAAACACTTTCATACTACCATTGGTAGTGTGCTCTGAGGCTCCACCTTCTTTGATGTGGAAATCTTCTCTGGTTCATTTTTTCTGTTCAGTCCATCGAGGTCAGATGTCGTGAGTGAAAGCATGAAACACGGAAAGTTGCTTTATAGTAGAAAATGAGGTTTTAATGTGATGAAATAAGACACTGGCACTGTTTTTCATGTTTAATAGTGTAAATCTGCTTGCTTTTAAGCAATCTATTGTATAAAGTGCTATAGGCTAAACGTGACGTGACTTTACTAGAGTGCCGAATTACAGAGCTTGTGCAAACATACCCACATTTTTATTATCAGAATCTTATGCTTTATTTAAAAAAAAAAAAAAAAAAAAATGTTCTGTTTTCTCATTTTGTTGTGTGATTATTAAACGCCGCTCTAAGCAAAGAACGAAAAGAACTTGACGTGAGTATATCGGGGCCTTAATGTCCAAATCAGCTAGATCAGTGATTGTTGGAAAATTCAGTCTAATATTGCCAAACTGCAGGATGTGCACAATAATAAAAGGAGCAATTAAAACTGCATTAAGTCACGAAAGAGTTACTGTTCTCCAAGCGGGTTTCTGTGTGTGCACTCCGAGACAGAGTGAAACACGGACAACGAAACTTTAAGCTTTGGGTTTGCAACTGTGGTTAAACACACAGAAATGTCAAAATACCCTGTTTGGTGATTCAGGTATTTGCTTAAACACGGTTGGTTATGTCTTAAGTGAACATAAACAGTTAAGAAATTAATAAATTGCATATTCAATTGGAAATAAATTTCATGTGTAACAGTATATTGCAGAGGTCTACAAACTCGGTCCGCTGCAAATATAATATATAAATAGTAAACTATAAGTATGATTGTAACGTGCTGGTTGAGAGGAAACATGACGAAGAAGATAACTCTCAATAAAGTCGTTACTTGAATCCACCGGGAAAGATACAGATACAGGCAACACAACACAATCAACATACGAGACCCAACGATGAACTGAGGGAAGACAGGAACTTAAATACACAGACGATTAACTAAAATGACAGACAGCTGTGATGATATGGTTAATGTCCATGGTGACTGATTGTGGCGGGAAAAAGGGAACAAAGGAGCACATTTGACAGATGTAAACTAAAACAAACTGAATATGACGGCGACCGTGACAATGATGTTATGTTCACTTAAAGAAAACTTACAAGTCAAGTCAAGTCAAGTCACCTTTATTTATATAGCGCTTTTTACAATGTAGAATGTGTCAAAGCAGCTTTACATTGATAACTGGTACATTATTTGGCTGCACAGCAGCTCTTAAAGAATAGTGTCAATGCAGGCAGATCAAAGCACTGTTGAATATCAAATGTCAAGTCAAATGTCAAGTGTCCCCAACTAAGCAAGCCAAAGGCGACAGTGGCAAGGAACCCAAACTCCATCAGGTGACATCAGGTGGCAGACAAGTGGCAAATAGGTGTTTAAATGGAGAAAAAAACCTTGGGAGAAACCAGGCTTAGTCGGGGGGCCAGTTCTCCTCTGGCCAACAGTGCTTTGTTACGATTCAGGTTGCCATCGTAAGTCCAATAGGATCGCAACATTCAAAGTATTTATTCCAGTTCCATCCAATTGAGGATCGTATTCATCACGCCGATATGGACGGTTGTTGAGGAACTGTGTCGTGGCTGTCGTGTCGATGAGGCCCTCACAGTGGATGATCTAGTTGACTCAATCTCTGCTGATACTTCAGGGCTGCGTTGTGGTCGTGTCAAGGCGCAGGTCCTTGGTCTCACCTGGATACGGCCCGGATCCGGTTGACTACGGTGAACCTCGGGATAACCAGAAAGACTAATATTAGCGTAGATGCCATTCTTCTTCTGATGTAACGAGTACATCAGGTGTTATAGGAAGTGTTCCCGGTTCCGGCTGACCTAATTTATGCAGCCTAATAATCCTTTAACGGATTTGAAAATATAAATTGGTAATGTGTTATGTGTATGCCAGGTTAAAGAAATGCGTTTTTAGTCTAGATTTAAACTGACAGAGTGTGTCTGCTTCCCGAACAATGCTAGGAAGATTGTTCCAGAGTTTAGGTGCCAAATAGGAGAAGGATCTACCGCCTGCGGTTGATTTTGATATTCTAGGTATTATCAGCTGGCCTGAATTCTGAGATCGCAATAGACGTGAAGGACTATAATGAATTAGGAGCTCGCTCAGGTACTGGGGAGCTAAACCATTTAGTGCTTTGTAAGCAATTAGCAAGATTTTAAAATCTATACGATGTTTAACAGGAAGCCAATGCAGTGTTGACAGAACTGGGCTAATATGGTCATACTTCCTAGTTCTAGTAAGAACTCTAGCTGCTGCATTTTGTACGAGCTGTAGTTTATTTATCAGGCGAGCAGAACAACCACCCAGTAAAGCGTTACAGTAATCTAGCCTTGAGGTCATGAACGCATGAACTAACTGTTCTGCATTTTTCATTGAGAGCATATGTCGTAGTTTAGATACATTTTTAAGATGGAAGAATGCGGTTTTACAGATGCTAGTAACATGGCCTTCAAATGAAAGATTGGTATCAAAGAGCACACCCAGGTTCCTAACTGACGACGAAGACTTAACAGAGCAGCCATCAAGTGTTAGACAGTATTCTAGGTTATTACGTGAAGAAGTTTTTGGTCCAAAAATTAGAATCTCTGTTTTTTCTGAATTTAGTAGTAGGAAATTACTGGTCATCCAATTTTTTATATCAGCTATGCATTCCGTTAATTTTGTGAATTGGTAAGTTTCGTCAGGGCGCGAAGAAATATAGAGCTGAGTATCATCAGCGTAACAGTGAAAACTAACGCCATGCTTCCTAATGATATCTCCCAAGGGTAGCATGTACAGAGTGAACAGCAACGGTCCTAGTACTGAGCCTTGCGGTACTCCATATTGAACTTGTGATCGATATGACATCTCTTCGTTTACTACTACAAACTGATAACGGTCAGATAAGTATGATTTGAACCATGACAATGCAATTCCACTAATGCCAACATAATCTTCGAGTCTATTTAAAAGAATATTGTGATCAATACTGTCAAATGCAGCACTAAGATCCAGTAACACTAATAGAGAGATACAACCACGATCTGATGATAAGAGCAAATCATTAGTAACTCTAATGAGAGCAGTCTCAGTACTATGGTACGGTCTAAATCCTGACTGGAAATCCTCACAGATACTATTTCTTTCTAAAAAGGAACATAGTTGTGATGATACTGCCTTTTCTAGTATTTTTGACAGAAAAGTGAGATTTGAGATCTGCCTGTAATTGACTAATTCTCTAGGATCAAGTTGTGGTATTTTAATAAGAGGTTTAATAATAGCCAGCTTAAAAGTTTTTGGTACGTGTCCTAGTGATAAAGATGAATTGACGATATTAAGAAGAGGATCTATAACCTCTGGAAGCATTTCTTTCAATAGCTTAGTCGGTATAGGGTCTAACATACATGTTGTTGATTTTGATGATTTAACAAGTTTAGACAATTCTTCCTCTCCTAAAGCAGTAAATGAATTGAATTTTTCCTCAGGGACACTACAATGCACTATCTGACGCGATACTGTAGTAGACGGTTGCATGGTTATAATTTTTTCTCTAATATTATCAATCTTGCAAGTAAAGAAGTTCATAAAGTCATTACTGCTGTGCTCTTTGGAAACATCAGAAGTTGAAGCTTTATTTCTTGTTAATTTAGCCACTGTATCAAATAAATACCTAGGGTTGTGCTTATTTTCTTCTAAAAGTTTTGAAAAATAGGCAGATCTAGCAGATTTTAAGGTCTTTCTGTACTCAATCATTCTCTCTCTCCACGAAATGCGAAATACTTCTAGTTTTGTTTTCTTCCAGCTGCGCTCCATTTTCCTGACTGCTAACTTTAGGGCCCGAGTGTGCTCATTGTACCATGGCATTGGATTAATTTCCTTAATCTTTTTTAAGCGCAAAGGAGCAACTGAGTCTAATGTGCTGGAAAAGACAGAGGCAATAGTTTCTGTTGCAACATCGAGGTCTTCTAAGCTTTCTGGTATGCTAAGGCGATGAAACTGATCAGGAAGATTATTCATAAAGCGATGGTTCGAAGTGATGGTTCTACCATATTTATGGCATGGAGGCAGTTTAGCTGCCTTGACTAAATGTAGTATACACGAGTCTAGATAATGATCTGAGATGTCATCGCTCTGCTGCAGAATTTCAACAGCATCAATATCGATTCCATGTGACAATATTAGATCTAAAGTATGATTACGACAATGAGTGGGTCCTGACACGTGTTGTCTAACACCAATAGAGTTTAGAATATCTGCAAATGCCAATCCTAATGCGTCTTTTTTATTATCTACATGGATATTAAAATCACCAACAACAAGGACTTTATCTGCAGCTAGTACTAACTCCGATAGAAAGTCAGCAAATTCTTTGATAAAGTCTGTATGGTGTCCTGGTGGCCTGTATACAGTAGCCAGCACAAATGTCAACTTACATAATGTTACGTAAAGTACCATCACTTCGAAGGAATTATATTTGAAAGACTTCTGACTAATACTGTAAGTATTACTATAGATTACAGCAACACCACCCCCTTTGCCTTTCTGACGGGCATTGTGTCGATAATCATAACCTTGAGGACTAGACTCATTTAAAGTAATGTAATCATCCGGTTTTAGCCAAGTTTCTGTCAAACACAGCACATCTAGATTATTATCTTTGATAATATCATTAACAATAAGTGATTTTGAAGAAAGGGATCTAATATTTAACAACCCGAGTTTTATCATTTGTTTAGCATTATTATCTCTATTTTTTATTTGTTGAACATCAATTAAATTTTTACCATTAAATGGGTTTGGAAGTTTTTTGTTTTTACTAATTCGGGGTACAGACACAGTCTCTATTTGAAAATATCTAGGTGTAAGAGTTTCTATGTGTTGGGAGTTATCTGAATTATCTGACTTCTGTAACGTGAGGCAGCTAGCAGACGGTCAGTTTAGCCAGTCTTTCTGCTTCCTGACTTGGGCCCCAGTTTGTCATGTTTCAGCTCTAAGACTATGTGCCATATTACTTAGAGAGAAGAGCAGCACCATCCCGGGAGGGATGAATACCATCTCTTTTCAACAGGTCAGGTCTGCCCCAAAAACTTTTCCAATTGTCTATGAAACCTATATTATTTTGCGGACACCACTTAGACAGCCAGCCATTGAGTGATGATAATCTGCTAACTATCTCATCACTCCGACGAACAGGAAGGGGGCCAGAGCAAATTACTTCTCCTGACATTGTACTTGCGAGTTCACACACCTCTTTAATGTTAATTTTAGTGATCTCCGACTGGCGAAGTCGAACATCATTAGTGCCGACGTGAATAATAATCTTAGAGTATTTACGATTAGCATTAGCCAGCACTTTTAAATTTGCTTTGATGTCAGGTGCTCTGGCTCCCGGCAAACATGTGACTATGGTGGCTGGTGTCTCTATTTTCACGTTCCGTGTAATAGAATCGCCAATAACTAGGGCACTTTCAACAGGATTCTCAGTGGGTGCGTCACTGAGTGGGGAGAACCTGTTTGATGTTCTTATTGGAACGGAAGAGTGGTGTTTTCCGCGGCTAGGCCGCCTCACAGTTACCCAAGTGCCCTGCTGCGCGGGCTCTACAGCCGGAACCGAACAATGTACAGAGTTCACTAAGCTAGTCGCATCCAAAACAGTATCTGAAGCCCTTGCATTCTTACTATCTTCGATTAAAGTTTGGATGCGTGTCTCTAATTCTGAGATTCTCTCTGTCAGCCTGACTATTTCCCTACATTTATGACATGTAAATCCCTCGTCGCTGACAGAGAGAGCTATGGTGAACATGTGGCAAATGGAACAGGTAGCAATGCTGGGAGAGGATGACACGACTCACCGTGTTTATGGACTGATCCGACTTACCACAGCTGTTTGAAGAACACGTTGAAAAAGGAGCGCGCGAGAGACTGTTAACAAGTTAACAAGCTAGCGCTGCAAATGCAAACGCGTTGTAACAGCGATTTAGATTCAAAGATTACAAGCTAGCGACGTCAGATTAGTGTGGTAGGCAATATTACATATAAGGTAATAAAAAAAAAATAATAAAGTAAAATAAGCAACAATGAATAAAAGTAAGAGATTCAAAACAAAGCTATACGGAGTTACAGACGCAAACCAATCTGAGCAGCGAGGTAGACAGGAGCAATCGAGCAGACAGGAGCAATCGAGGAGAACAAGTAAACTTGCAGTATAAAACTACTAAACTAGTAGTTTACTGAGAGTATACATCAAAGTGTACTTTCATAAACTAAAAAATGTACTAGTATTATAATAGCAAACTACTAGGTTACTTATAAGTTCACTTACAGATCTAGTACAAATGAGAAACATAGTTGTGAACTAGTTTTGAACTTAAAGGTTAATACTGTTACACTTATAGTACACTTAAAAGTACACTTTTATATACTAAAAAGTGGGCCAATTTATACGGAGCACCCTTAACACTGCTTGTGCTATACAGACAGGAAAGATACAGAGGTAAATTCACAATATTATATATTCTTGGCTTGGGCCCTATTTGTTACAACACAGAAGGGTCGAAGACAGGAATTCACAAACAGGGTTGTTTATTGGTACCAGTTGAGCCAAAACAGCAGTGCATGTGAGTAAAACTTAAAGTAGTGATGATGAATGGAGTGTAGAATAGTGATACTGTCCTTTTGTGGTTGCAGAAGTGGAGAACTTGAATGACGCTGGAGGATCTTGACGTAGGGGACAGAGAACACTCACACACAGACGGGAATTCACACGAGGAGAACAGGAGACGCTGGAGACAGGTAAGTAGATCGCTTGGAGTCCTTAAGGTAAGCATACAGGTAAGTCTAGATGCAAACGAGACCGGACATGGAGTGATGTGTGTGAGTGTTCTTTATACTGTGACTGATGAAGTGCTGATGAGGTGCAGGTGCCGGTGATCAGTACTCTGGTGACTGGGTGCGTTGTGATTGGCTGGCGTGTCTGTGACACTATTGACTTGGGAAATAAGCGACCACCCAGAACAGTACTACAACTTCAAGAAGCAAAAACACACACACACTCTAGCAACCGCATACAGTAGCAACAAACTAAGGTTACACTTTATTTGCGATAGTCCACTTTAGATATTCTAGTAATAACTATAAGTAACTTTGCAACTACATTTCAACTAACTCACTGTTAGGTTAGGGTTAGGAGAATAAGTTGACATGTACTTGGGAAGTTATATAATACAAATGTATAAATAATACAAATGTAGTTGACTGTTAGAAGAGTGACAGAAAGTTATTCCTGGGGCAGAATGTAAATGTATGTTGTCTTGAACATAAGGTAGAACCACTTTACAGTCATTATTTTCTGTCCCATTAGGGCTACAGGCCCTTTTGTAGGCTACAGCATGAGAAACATGTGACATGAATGGCTAATCTGTTCCCCAGCCCTGTCTAGAACCACTGCTGTCAATCAAAGCAGGAGACAGCTTGAACACGTTGTGCTGTCTGTGATCGAATCAATGATGATGCCGATAAGGAATGACACATGCTCACCTTGTTCAAGGATGCTTCATCTACTTGAGAGGGCAAGGGTACTGCATTCCTGCACACCTGTTTTGATAAGGTGAATCACAATAGACTTGAGCGGGATGTGAATAGCTTCTGTTTGTTTGCTATGTCACTGTTAGTGCGACCTTGTCATTCTTCCTATGATGAAGAGATTTCAACACTTTACACTCCACCTGACAAGAATAGAGAGTTTGAGTCAGCTTTGTTTTTGGGAGGGGGAGAGAGAGAGATAGAGAGAGAGAAAGAGAGAGAGAGAGAGAGAGAGAGAGAGAGAGAGAGAGAGAGAGATCATCAGACAGCTCACCCATGGGCTCACCCATTTCTCCAAAATGACAAGCTCGAATCTTTCTGGCTGGCTTTATGTAATTTCCTAGGAGTCAGTGTGCACAGGCTAAAGGATCTTTTCCAGTTGAACAACGACTGCCACCAGTACTTACTAACATAACCTGCCCTCCAAACATAGATATATGTTTATATGTCATATATGTCAGCGTCTTTATGATATCATAGGCTGACCTTGATGCAACAATATAGTGTTAAGTATAACACTATATACGGATACAAAATATTGTTGAATATAACATCTTAGGCCTGGTATTAAAATGTGTTTTGGTCAACTGGATCACAAGTAGACGAGAGAGAGACACATTTCTGTTTACACCTGGTGTTTTAATCCTTCATTTTCTGTCCAAAAGGAGGCTATGGAAAAACATACAGAGAGAGCAGTTTTTATTTCTGCTCTGACAGCCGCAAGACGTGTTAGAAATAGGGGAATGGTGAGAGAACATTGTGCCTACCCTTAGGAAAAAGAAGTTTAGCCTATTCAAGTGTGCTATTAGTATACTTCTTTTAAACTAAAAATAAGAAAGTATACTTTCAATCTACTTTTTATGTACTTTTTAGAAGTACACACACCGTACTTCTCAGAAATATACTTAAAATTGCACTTACCGACAAAAAAGTCTAAAAAAAGTATACTTGAATGCACTAAAAAATACTTAAATACAAGCAAGTACATTTGTAGTACATTCTTATTTTTTGTGCTAAATAAAATTGTAAAAGTTATACACTATAAATACACTAATTAAAAGTAGTACTTCAGTAGTACTTCAGTGCACTTAAAAAGTATACTAAATACCATTAATACTTAAATTGATTTTTAGTGCATTGAAATAAAGTATACTACTGCAAAAATATACAGATGAGTTTTATTAGTGTATTTCTTAAAAGTGTACTTTGAATGCTTTAAAAAGTAGTAGACTTTTATATAGTAATCCTAAATTTAAATTAAATTGATTTTATTAAAAATATATTACTAATGTACTAGTACATTTTCCCAACTGTGGTACTTAAGTACACTTAATATAAATGCACTAATTAGCATTAACACTTAAATTGATTTCAAGTGTAGCCAGATAAATTAAACAAAATATACAGAAGTGTTTTATAAGTGCATTACTTAAAAGTGTACTATGAACCCTTTACATAAAATTTTAGTGGATTTTTTTTATATATACTGTCACTAAGTTCTATTTTAATGGATTTTCATGAAAAATAAAATGTAAAATGTTTACTAAAATTCACAATTTAATAGTAAGTATCCTTTTAGCATAAAGTACTTAAAGTGCTATATTTTATATATTTTAATGTGGGGGGAAAAGTGCTACTAATGACATACTAATAGTGTACTTGATTGTACTTGTCACGGTTTACGGGTTCACTGCTGTCTCTCTGTGAGTGTGTGTTGCTGCTGATGAGCTGATCATCCACTTGTGATAGTAAGTGTGTATAACATAGATCATCAGGTTTTGCACAAAGAAAATCTAAAACTTTATTCTCAAATTGTTATGCTGATAATATAAATTGCATTGAAAAAAAAAAATGGTTATGCTACACCATAACTATAGTAGATAGTAGTGTGCACCTCAACAGACTGGATGTCAAAGCAAATACAGATTCTTTTAATATAATGGAAGTGATCTTTTTATTTATTTAAGTTTGTCGGTGGAAAATGAGGTAAAAGATGCATTTACAAGTACCCAAGTACTTCCACTTGTAAGGAGGTACAAGTCACGGATTTATTTTAGATGGTAGATGGTAGAACTCATTCTGAGCAACTTTGCCTCTAGGACCACTGCTGTCAAGTGAATTGTTCATTAAATATTGGAGATTTCAAAAATCTACTTTTGCGAACTAGTCCTAGGTTTTTGGCTCAACTTCGGTAACTGTTAAAAATTGTTAAAACACATACATTTCCTTAGTAAACTGCCTGTTTTGGCTGTAAATGGCTGAAAATGGTCTCTTCCATCTATGAACTAGGTGGTTACAGGCTTGCAAAATAAAACATAATACCTTCTTACACATGTGCTTAAAGGCCTTAAAGTGCTTGAATCCATTAATTGCTGCTTGCAGCTATATTTTAGATTAGATTCCAATCGAATAGACAAATAATAAGATTTGGACTGACAGTGTGAACATAGCCTTAGTCTTATGCTCTTAGGATTTTATTAAATTTCAGATTTATCTGGACCTCATGTTAAAATGTGGACCTGGAAGTCATGTTAAAAAACTAATTATGTTGATTACTTTACATATATTTAGATGGTCTCTGCCTAAGTGGCTGGTTTTTGACCTGAATAAGCTGCAAAGTGTACATGACTTTTAATGCCGATGACCGAACCCTAGAATAAAAGACAACCAAGGTGAAATTATTTGTTGAAGACTTTGAGAGGTCCTATTTCTTATTGTGAATCAATTTTTGAATGAATTGATGAAAGCCATTCAGTGATTATAAATGAGCCAGTTATTTTCATGGCTTATAATCTTTATGGTTTATTGCACATTTAGGAGCTCAAATTGAAAGACCAGAATTCATCGTCTTCTGGGAATTGGGGGAAATAGGAGCGTTTTTCAATTACTTAGCGAGACAACAAGTAATCTAAATAACCTCTTCTCTCTGTTCGAGCTCAGAACCACTGAACAACATCAAATTAATGTAGACATTTGGAATTGTACATGTTCATGTCTTGGTTTATTTGAGAACGACACCACTTATCCCTGCTGGAATCTTCCTGGCTTCCATTCAATAAAGTTCAAGTAATCTAGCCATAAAGATGTCAATCACTGTTACACAAGATAATGCTCTCTTACAATTGGTTAAGAGATTCTGATTGCTGCATATATTAAAACAAGGAAATGTAAACCAAGATGGAATATTCAATTTATTGAATATATCACTTTTTACTCCCTCTCTCTCTAGGCATAGATGAGGTCTAATTAGCTATAAATCTTTAGCATGGCTATACAGCCAAACACCCTTTAGACTTACAAGTTTTGCAATAGGCAATCCAACATAACCTCAAATTGCCTGCAGCACCTGTGTGTTTTACATACCATCTCTCACCAGGGTCTCTGTGTGGCTAATGACTGGAGAGTTGCCTATTGAAGAAAGTTGTTGTCGTTTATGCACACTTCCCACATGGCTCATTGTGTTGTTTTCATGCTCCTGTCGATTCTAAGGTAATGGAGACTGAAGAGAACAGCAGGCGTCAGAGACTTTTAGAGAACATATGAGGGGAGGGCATCTTTAATATTATTGCCACACTTTCTATTACTCATATGCAATTTTGCCCTTATCTCACCATAGCTAGAGAGTGACATTCCATATAGTCCAGCCAAAATTCTCAGCATCTCCTAGGGAGTTTTTCATGTACTGTATAATGATGTTTTAACATGGGTTTTGGTGATATTTTAAGTGATATTTTACAGTCTAAATTCAGGATTAGGCCTACATGTCTATCCCCCGGTTTCACAGACAAGGCTTAAGCTAAATACCCTAATTGAACTAAGGTCTAATCCTGGCCTAGTCTATGCCCTGTCTATTTAATGTCTAAAATGTTATAAATAAGTCTATTAAAAATGTTTATTAATCTGAATGAATTCATAATGTAAAAAAAGGTTTGAAATTAATTAACGAAGACTTGTTTCGTACAGAGTTTTTGAACAAATCTCTTGAATGAATGATTAAATGACACATCAAATAACTTTTAACAGTCACTGGGTGCCACCTACTGGCATAACAATATAAGATATACAATGTTTATTTGAAGCGTAACATTAGGTTCAAAGGTCATTTACTCATTTTGATAGCTGCCGCAACATCAGCGTTTATATCCGGACTATAAACTTTTATCCCAGTACTTTTGTTATTATTTGATGTTTGCAGCACAGAAATAGCAATACTGTGTAGTTGAAAACACTGTTTATGAAGCTATTTCAGACATAGACATATAGCTTAGGCTACGTCGCTGCTTCCTCTGGCTCAGTGGCAGTGCGAAAGCAGGTTTAAATATTAAACAACATAGTGCAATCATTGTCAGTTAGGAATAAGATTGTGTGTGTGTTTTTTAATCGAGATTGCGATCTTTTAATTTTCAATCATGCATACATATGAATGTGCACACATTCCTTCGTTTAGAACAGTGTTGATGCCAGTAACTGGCAATCTAAAAGATTAACTTCATGTTCATTGTTTTAATATATAGAGAAATATCACCCTTTCATTGCCTCTTTACCTTCACAATTTCAGAATAACAAAATTGTTTTCATTTTGTCAGAAATTCGATAATATTTTTGAAAAAAGTTTAAAAAAATATCACAAGGGTCAGGTTCAATTCTTGTAAAAGGATGGTTTAATATGAAAATGGAGCATTCTCATACAGTAGGTGAATTCAGCTCATAGGTGGAGTTTCAGTTTTGTTTTAGGGATGCAAGAATCATAACAGTGGGAAATGTATAAAAAAGTTCTCATTGTTGAGAAACACAAAACAAGACTCATGGTGGTTGTCATGATATTGTTTTATGAGGCAAATCGAGACTGTTCCGACGTTATTATTATGCAAGTTTTAAGTTTAAGTTTTTCTATAATGATAAAGTGTTTTAAGATTGTAATCAGATGCTAATTCAGTCGTAACCATCTACCCATACATTTTTATTCACATGCTCTAGCAATGTTAAACACACTTTCCCCCCCAAACTGAATAGAAATATATCATGATTGATTCACTTCTCTTTCTACTACAGTAGCACATTCTGTTCATCACTAGATGGCAGTAGTGCCTAAAATCAATTACCTTCCATTATGTCAGTCAGTGCTCACATTTTAGTATTATATGCAGGAGATACTCATCACTGAAATTGTTACTGTATGATTTCAGGCTCATAGACACAAAACATATTCATCATAACACGTGCTTTGTATTTAAAAGAATACTTTTTGAATTTAACATTTAGAGGTGGCACACTGCATCTTTCATTTCCCACTTCCAAGACCAGATTGTCTGAGCAATGTTATCCAAATTAATTTTATAGCTCTTTTCTCTTCCTGTATTTGAACAATTGTCTTAGCAGCTTTTACTAAAGAATTTTAAGAATAACATCTCAACCAACATTGATGCTGGCTTAAAACAATGCTTAAATAAAACAACAGAGAACTTCCTTAAGTCCCCTGAACTGAGCAATCTATAAAAAAGCAAACTCCGAGCAATAAAAATTTAATCTGGGCCTAGGAAACCAGCTAAACATGAACCGCTTTCAAAGTCTGTGTGTTAAGATTTAACTTGCGCAAATGAACAATGTGGTAACATGGAATATGAAGGTTAGACTATGAAAAAGGATTTCTGGCTGTAGGCTTATTTATATTATGTTTTTTAAACATTATTATTATTATTATTATTATTTAATCTTTCTTACCTTTGACAGAATTCCAGTTTATTTTAATGCCAACGTCAGTACAGGATATTTACAACAACATTTGGCTGACTGTGAATTAGCCCTAAAATAATTTCTCATGCTGTTCTCTTTATTGGCTGGAAATGATGACACAAGCAGCTCTATTTGTGTATGTCAAAAGCGTCTGCACAGCAAATGCAGCACAGGTGTGTGGAGTGGTTGTGTGGACAATGTTATCCGTTTTTAACACAGACATGCTAATGAGTGCAGCGTGCTCTGCTGCTGTCCCTCTGCTCTCTGTGTAATAATCAACTCTCATTAGTCAAAATAACAGTTCTGCCTATTTAGTCATTAAGAATAAAACAGAAGCAACAAAAAACCTTTACTGTCAGTAAAAGAAATTAAATATTCCAAACGGTTTAAGGATCCTTTATATATATGTGTGTGTGTGTGCGTGCTAGGGGGGTTTAGTGATATGGTTGCTCTGCTCTGTGCTGAGGATTACTCTACCAAATTCTGCTCTACCAAATTTACATTAAATTACTTAATTATTTGATTAATTTACCAGTGTTTCAAATATGTAATTTGTAGGAGTGCACAATATCAGTATCATATAGCATTAGCACTTTCAAAATATTGACATAAGTCTGTTTGGACTGATATTGAAACCATCTGAACTGATGATTTTACAAAATATTAAAAAAAAAAAAAAAAAAAAAAAAAAAATTCTGCATTGTACAATTTTAGAGGTGCATGCCTAGTGATTTAGCCATTTTGCCCAAAAATCTACAACCATTTATCAATTCAAAGTAAGCCTTCACATAAAAATTGTTTTTGTTAAAAAATTGTTAATGTTTTTATATGGCATGCCATTCAGGAAATTATTGTATTTATAATATGAAGTTTGAGTATATGGAATGAAAGTCTGAATATTTCAAATGGAAATTGGAATATATGGAATGAAAGTCTGAATATAAGGAATGAAATTTGAATATATGGAATGAAAGTCTGAATATATGGAATGAAAGTCTGAATATATGGACTGAAACTTGAATATATGGAATGAAACTTTAATATATGGAATGAAAGTCTGAATATATGGAATGAAAGTCTGAATATATGGAATGAAAGTCTGAATATATTGAATAAAAGTTTGAATATATGGAATAAAAGTTTGAATATATGGAATGAAGGTCTGAATATATTAAATACAAGTTTGAATATATGAAATGAAAGTTTGAATATATGGAAACAAACTTGAATATATTGAATGAAACTTGAATATAAGGAATGAAAGTTTGAATATATGGAATGAAATTTGCAATATTTGGAAAGAAAGTGCAAATTTGTCAGTACTTATTGAATAACGTATAGCTAGTTATATCCCTGTTATCAGCAGGGTTGGGGAGCAACGGAATACATGTAACTTAGTTACATATTGAAAATACAAAATTTGAGTAACTGTATTTCATTACAGTTACATTTTAAATGGGTGGTAATCAAATTACAGTTACATCCTAAAAGTATTTTAGATTACCAAAGTGATTACTTTGAATTTTAATGTCATTTATTTCATTTAAACATTAATGTAATCAAAAACCTCTCTGACTCTGATAGTCTGCAAAAGCATCCTAAGCTACAATTCTACTCATAAGTTTCATATCCCTTGCAGAATACGCAAAATTGTAATAATTTTAACAAAATAAGAGGGATCATATTTTTTTTTAGTACTGTCCTAAATAATCTATTTCACATAACAGTTGTTTACATAATCTCCACAAGACAAAATGATTGAATTTATAAAAATTGCCTAATTCAAACATGTACATACCTTTGAATCTTAACTGTCTGTCATTACCTGGATGATCCATGACTGTTTTAATATTTTGTGATAGTTGTTTGTGAGACACTTGTTTGTCTTGAACAGTTAAACTGGCTGCTGTTCTTCAGAAAATCCTCCATGTCCAATTTCTTTAAAGATCATATTTTTTTTCCATTTAGTACTGCCCTTCAGAAGCTAATTACAGGTTTTTAAGAAGACAAAATATGTATAAATTTACCCAGAGGACAAAATAAGTATAAATTTACCTTTCATCCTATTCAAAAAATTTATACCCCCCAGCTCTTAATGCACCGTGTTGCCTTTTTGAGCATCAGCATTTCTTCTTTTCTTTTCTTTTCTTTTCTTTTCTTTTCTTTTCTTTTCTTTTCTTTTCTCATTGCATTTTTTTCCTTCAAGAAATATTGTAGAAAACTGATGTAGAGATGACATGCAGAGGAAAGCCAAGTCCTATGTTTGGTGGCCCCTTTGTGTTACATACCTTATTAGTATTCCACAGCATTCTTAAGTATTTAGATTAAGTAAAAAAATAATAAAAAAAAACTTGTGTAATCTAACGAAATACATTACAAATTACTTTTTAAAGCTTGTATTTTATAATCAGTCGTGAAATACATTTTAAAAGTAACCTTCCCAACCCTGGTTATCAGAGCAGTAGCCTTCTGTGTTCCATGACTTTAAAAATGGCTTTCCATGATATTTTTCAATACTTTGTTGAACTAGACAAATTTTGGCAACAACTTGTCATATTCCAAACAACACAAAAAGGTTTTTGAAGTCTATATCCTGTCATTTTGTGGATCACATTTCCATTAGCAACTTTCACACAGTAATCCCGGTAAATTGCTGTAAAATGACCAGAATATCTTTACAAATAAATTTAAACAATGGTGTTCCATCTTTTTATCAGTGAGATACCATTTACACGTCAGTTCCAAAATATCAGCAAACTCTGTGATGTCAATCCACCTGAGGAGAAGCGCTGTTTCAAGTTTCATCCAATGTATTCAGACCTTCATTCCATATATTCAGACCTTCATTCCATATATTCAGACTTTCATTCCATATATTCAGACCTTCATTCCATATATTCAGACTTTCATTCCATATATTCAGACCTTCATTCCATATATTCAAACTTTCATTCCATATATTCAAACTTTCATTCCATATATTCAGACTTTCATTCCATATATTCAAGTTTCATTCCATATATTCAGATGTTCATTCCATATATTCAAACTTTCATTCCATATATTCAGATGTTCATTCCATATATTCAAACTTTCATTCCATATATTCAGATGTTCATTCCATATATTCAAACTTTCATTCCATATATTCAGATGCTCATTCAATATATTCAAGTTTCATTCCATATATTCAGATGCTCATTCAATATATTCAAGTTTCATTCCATTTATTCAGATGTTTATTCCATATATTCAGACTTTCATTCCATATACTCAAACTTCATATTATAAATACAATAATTTCCTGAATGGCATGCCATATTTTTATATTCTATTAAATATATTCATATATCTATTAATATATCTATTAAAAACTTAAAGCTGCATTACTGTGTATGAACACTGCTATATAATTTATTTTCAATTTAGTTTATTTATTTGACACAATACACATTGTTTCAAAGCAGCTTTACAGAAATTCTTGTTAATGTTCATAATACCTTGCCTAATGCTTAATTGTCCATTTAGCAGTTTAGAGCAGGGCGATAGTCAAGTCTTTATCTTTATAGTGCTGTATACAATAGGTTTTGTTTCAAAGCAGCTTCATAGTAATAAACAAGAAAGTAACAGAAATAATGATGCAAATTCTGCTTTAATGCAGCTTTAGCAAGTTTATAGTGTCATTATTCAGCTCAGTTCAGTTGTTCAATAACTGTGTAAAGTCCATTCATTATTAAACTAGTTCTGCTGTAAAGCAACTCTACAGAAGACAATACTGTCATTATTCAGCTTCATCCGCTAGTGTCAATGCAGTCAAATCAATAATATTGCTAAATATTAAGTGATAAGAAAGGATTGTTTATATTTGACGATATACTGTAAACACTTAAAGTGCCCCAATTATGGATTTTTGAAAATTACCTTTCATGTAGTGTGTAACATAGCTCTAAGTGAATGAAAACATCCTGCAAAGTTTTAAATCTGAAAGTGCAACATATATAAAGTTGTTGTCTCTCAAAAGTAAGAGTCGACTCTGAGTCAATTAAACAAGTCATTTGAAAAATGAATCCCAAGCCGTTTCGTTGTGACGTCACAACGAAACATTAGCATATTGCTCGCCCACTTATTGCGCGCAGACGTCATTTTACTGATGACTTCTTCTCAAACCTTGGGGAATTTAACGCAGGATTCACAAAATGCTTGGTCTTAAAATATGGATCAATGCCCAGTTTATTTGGACCAGCTTGCTCCTCTGAATCTCAACCTGTAAGTATGATTAATAATTTTTGTTTATATTTTCTAGCAATCGTTTAAAATTCATAGTTTTGTATGTTATGTTGTGTAATGTACACCCTAGTCTGGATGTCTCCTGCTAACTCATGTTTCTGTAGTTCTGCTATTCAGATTTGGGTCCTATAAATGTGTCTAAAAATGTGTCGATTAATGCAGCTTGTCTGTCTTATTACTTGGAGTAATGATCAAGGAAGGAGCACGACTTTTGTTTATAGAGTGTAATGCATTATCAGCTATTCACATTTGTGCTCGGCTAACGTGGGAGTTATCAACATAGTTGTGGGCTCGGTTCGCTTACATAACTGTAAAACAAACTGTTTTTTTTCCTCTGTGTTTTTATTATTACAGTAGAGTGGAGCTCTATCTGTATTGTAATAGGATGTTAAGATGCTAGTCTGCGCTAACTAGTTGAAGTATTCTCTCTGTAAACAGTAAACACTCATTGTAATGTCAAACAATGATATAGCCATTTTTTACTTTGTTAATAGTTATGATGAAAAAGTCTGTGTACACATCTGGCCTAGATGTTATCTTATGTTAGAGGTTTTCAGCTTCGCCCGGCATTCTGATACAGTTCCCACAGGTGCACTTACATAAAGTATAACAGTGATGCTGCTATCACGTCTTATAAATAACGCAAACTAAGGTGACACTTACCATAGAGAAACGTCCTACTCCAGTCGTGATCGACTACATCAGACGTTTCATTGTCAGACTTAAGCTTGAACTGATACGGTAAAATCGATGCTATCTTTTCTGTCCATACATTGTATACAATGTCTTGCGAATTGATAGCTGACATTCAGTTTTGGCAATGGTCGCGCAATGCGCGCAGTAAACCAATCACAAAGGATTGGGCCATCTGACCAATCAGAGCAGTGTAGGCTCACGGAAAGAAGGGGTTTAGAGAGACTGATTCTTTGAATTGCTTCTAACGAATCGGTTACAAAACATTGAGAACTTTGTTTTTTGACCTTGCATGCATGTAAAGACTCTCAAAACAACATTAGGAACCTTAAAAAAGGCATAATAGGGGCACTTTAAGCAGTTGAGATTTGCTATAGAGTACTGTATATTGTGTTGTTGTGAGTGTACTGTACAGCATGTGTGCGGATAAAATTTTAAATATTTATATAGTAGTTGCTATGCTGTGATACAAGGGATTATGAAATCTGTAAGGTTTTTAACAATTTATAACTATTTTGGTGTAGTGACAAGCATAATTACTATTTGGTTAAGTGCATCTCTGCCACTGTTAAATGATATATATAAACAACAGGATTTTAGATTTTACTGTACAAACTAATATTATAATATTACTAGTTGTTAGATATGATTGATTTTTTTTATGTTTTATAACCAATGTTGGAGTAACACATTACAAGTAACACAAGTTATGTAATCAGAATACTTTTTTTCAAGTAACTAGTCAAGTAATGCATTACCTTTAAATTTAAAACAACATATCTGAGTTACTTTTTTCAAATAAGTAATGCAAGTTACTTTGTTTTCCCATTTATTGACTGGCACCTCTCGTCCCCATGTTGAGAGAAATCGTGAGTAAGTGCAGGGGTGTTGTGTGTGCTGTGTAAACATGATGCTTATTGTAGTTCTAGACTAAATGTGAGCATGCATTTACTCATCTCACCTGCACAAAAACAGATTCAGTATTCCTCAAAATAAATAGAAACAGTGAAATGCAAACTCAGAATATTACACAAACCTGCAATAATTAAATATGTTAAATAACACAAATATACTTAATGTATTTAATCTCACTTTATTAACCAATGTCTTTGCTGCAGACCTTTGATGATCCAATTTAACCATACAAATAAGTAAAAATTACAATTTACAATTACAAAAAAAACATCACATTTGTTCCATTTTTTTTATTGCTGAAGTAAGAGTGTTGAACTTCTTCTCCTGCATCCTATTCTTCTGCTATCCAGAATGGCGGATGTTTGAGCTGCACCCTCTACTGTACAGGTGTTTCCCCCCTTTTTTTTCAACCAGGAAAGCAAATATGAGAGAGAGGGAATGAGATCAGGACATGACCCAGGCTGGACTCAGACTGAAGTCCCATGGGCCAGCAAGTTGTATATGTCATGATCATGTGCACAGCCGACTGCACCACAGGAGCTGTGGGCTCTGAATTGTTCTTCAACCGTATTCATGCAGTAATAATGCAGTGTTGAGGCTTGCACCAACAAACTCAGTTACAGGTTTACAAGATAATAAAATAAATAAATTAATAATCAATCCAACTCAGTTTAAGTGGTAACACACTGTTTGTGACTGTGTCCATGAGCATATGCACACTGAAAGTACGACACTTGTATTATTTTTGTATACACATATATAATAATGTAAGTGATATTTATTTTAACGCAAAATTAAAAAGCCTTAGAATTTGTTGCAGAGCAGACTTAAAGCAGCATGTCTAAAGGTTGAGCAATTATGGACTATTTTCGCACCTGTGTTAGGCGCAGGGCTATGCACTATGACTGTGCGCTACATCTTATGCAATTTTCAGGAGAGTGCTAAATCAAAGTGCAACATTCATACTAGTGTGGATGGGAGTGCTTTGTGCTATCTGTGATTTATATGCACAACACTGTGGGTGTATGGGAGGTTCATGTAAAAACCGCAAAACTTCATTTGCTATTTTTATGAAAAATAATGCAAATCAGAAATTTGATAATTCCCACTTCTGAAGTCGTGATTACGAGCTCATTGCATTCAAGTCTTGAAATGGGAGGGTGTTCATGTGCAATTTTTACCTAGGAAACTTGTATTTACGATAATTCCGAGAGCGCATGAATGCACCATAAGTTTTAATCCATGCATTTGTAGCTTAGGGATCCCACCAGCAGGTGCTATCGAAGTGCATGTCTTACAATCTGGAATTACAGTGGAACATAAAATGATGTAATTGTCCCTGACAATTACAGTTAATACTAACCATGATGCTGTGTGTCAGTAGATCAATATGATTAATTATTTACTATACTTATTTATTACCAAACGTATTCAACAGAGACTATAACCACTTTATGACATACTAACAACCACAATAAAAATACAGGGTCCGTTACACTCACCCTCCTAAACCTCACTCCCATCTGGGTCAAGGCACCAATGTAACCCCTCCTGTTTGAACCGCCCGCTCTAAGTGGGACTCGAACCCCAGTCCACCGGCATGGGAGTCGGGCACTCTAACAAGCAGGCTAAAGGCCGCAGTCTCTAGCGTCAATTGCTAGAGCACCTCTTGAGATCAGGGGAGTGAGGTTTACATGCACAGCTCTTACCGGCCTACATCCGTTACACAAGTAGCTTTACCTGAAGCTGAGGTGAATACTAAAGGTGCACAGTGTCATACACAAATACAAAACACCATCACAGTAACATACATGACACTAAAATAATACAATAAACATTAATTTAACAACATAAGATGTATTGTAACAAAACTCCAATGTACATCACAAAAAAACTAAGAAGAAAAATAATTACTTAAATGGAAAACCATAAAATGTCAAGTGTCACACAGGGACATGACATGTGAAATGTCCCATCAGATCTATTACAGTTTTTCCACCATATGTAGTATGAGAACTTACCGTTAACCAATTAGCAGGATTTACCTTATTGTTTTTACAGTCTTTTACTGTTAAAATTCTGATCATTTTTTACAGTGTACTCAGAAGTTAACTACAATGCTTTGTGTCATAGGGAATACAACCAGCCCACCATTACATGTGTTTTACATTGACAAATTTAACACACCAGAGATGTCAAGACGACACTGATTAGTCTCAGGGAAGTATAGGATCATTTGCTGAACATCACCAGCATCTTCAACAGTTCACACACACTGGGATTGTGCCTTACACACTGAATAATGAGTATCAGGGCTGACTGTGTACAATCTCTTTCATGAGGTTTATTACAGAAGCTCTTGCGAAAGTCAATGCCAGCACATACACTCCCACATTAAATGCCGTTCATCTGCACCCTGTTACACAAGCAACTCACGGCTATAGACAAATGGTGTACAAATGAAGTGGAGATCTTAGCAGAGCAAGGTGTGAATAATGCTCATGAATGTTTGTGAAGATACAGTATGTAATTGTTCAAGCTCTAGGTTTAATTTTTTTTTTTTTTTTTTTGCAATCATGGCACATTTTATTGTTACACTATTCATAAAGGAAAGTCTCCAAAAGGTGAGTAAGTGGCATTGCATTGAAGGGTTCATTTGAAGTCAGTCTGCCTTCTCAGGATGCCAAACAAATCTTTTTTTTTTTTTTTTTTCCTTTCTTTTTTTTTTTACATTTGTTTGATCATTCAGAATAAGGGTTTCTATGACATTTCCATGACTTATTTCAGTGATTTCTGGTTAATTTTAAATTTCATCTTATTGAGATTACATTCACAAAGAGCAATTTCTAGCTGAAGATCTGAGGATAACTAGAAATGTTTATATTTAATATAGACATTTATTTAACTTTTTAAGAATTTATGCAGTTCCTTTATGCATTTTGGCAGACAGTTGTTTCCAAATTGACTTATAATGCATTTAATATATACAGTATTATCATTCATAAATCGCCTGGGAATCCAATCCATGACTTTGATGTTGCTAGCACCATGCTCTACTGTTTGAGCTACAGAAACCTTTACTTTCAAATAGCAATTTTTAAAATTCCTTGGCATTTCATGTTTCCTCATGTAATCTGAATTATTTTATTTGAATTAGTTAATATATTATTATTATTATTTACATTACATTGTATCATTTTCAAGTACTTTTTCTGTAATATACTACCCTAGTAGGGGAGTTCTTCTAGTCAAATTTCACAGAGAGGCTGATACAAGCAAACAGTTCCAACCAATTTAGACACATAGGTGGTTTCATTAGTATGCTAGTAGGAAATATTGCTTTTTTTTGTAATACAAAATACCTGGAGGTCTTCAAAGGGGGGCCTCCCCAGTCATCTAAACCAAGGGTAACTCTAGTCATGGCCCTGATCCTCAGTGCTTAAAGCTATAGTGCATTATCTGTGTTTATTTTGAGAAATGTTAAACGCTTTACATGGATGAAGAAAGTGTGTGAAAATCTGTGAGCTGGAAAAATGAGGACCTCATTAAACAAACAAGACACATTTAGTCCCTATAAGAATGCACACTAAAGAAAATTGTGCAGGGCATTATTTTCCTTCATACCTCAGAGGGACAGTGCTATTATATGGCCTACTGAATTTATTAAATAATCAACTCTGATGGCCTGGATGCTCATGCTCTACAGTAATGTATATGGTAATTATGTTCTCTGTGCAACTGTCTCTAAGACAACTCGCATGAAAGTGATTGTTGACGTCTATATTTATGGTTAAAAAAAATCATCTTGCATTCTTATTTTCCAGCCTTATTAATGTCATTTTGAATGTGGTGCCACATCGTGTCTGGATTTGACACTTTTGTGGACATGATTTGGAATGTCCTTTGAACAACTTGTGCAAATGAATGTTGCAGTGCATGACAGACTGCAGTCCAAAGACAAACTCTCCAGTGCTGTCTCCACAGTTGTTGTCTATACAGCAGAACTAAAAATGGAAAAGTTTTTCCTTTGCGTTTTTCGTGTACAGACGACAACGTTGTCAAAACGATCTCCTTTCACACGGATCCTCGAAAATGACTAAAACCGCTGTATTATTCATGCCAGGCCAGTAGTTGGAAATGAAATTCACATTTTTGTACTTTACATGGAGACAATAATAGTATCGTTTCCAATAATTTGCACTTTGAATCCCGTTTTTAAAAGTTTAAATGAACTGCCAAAACGCATAAAAAGCTGAACTTTGTGGAAGGTAGATCTTCAGGAACAGGATTGGGTACACCGCTTTAGATGTAACCATATGAAACAGTTTTTCGATCTTATCCATCTCTGTATATATATCTCTAACTTATGGTGCTTTTCTTAAAAAAAAAAAAAAAAAAAAAAAACTTCAGACAAGCTTTATCAACATCAATGTGTTTTGAAAAATGTTTTTCTAAATAAAACTGTTTTGAAGTATAATTTCAGTCATTTTGCTTTGTCTGTGATTTTTATTCTGAAAATTGTATTCCTTTTGTTGCAACTTTCTCAAGCTTGAAGTAACAGTACTAGTCTGATAGCCAGACCTTTAAGTGAATATCATTAGGAATCCATGAACAAATAAAACATAGGATCAGTGTTGCCAACTGCTTTCAATTGAAAGTAGCTAAAAGTGGTAGCTAAATGTCACTAGATGACATCATAATGGCAAATTCATTGATCTATATGAATAGATCATTGGGCAAAATAAGAATCTAGATAAGGTTTGTTGCTAGATTTGTCCCTAAACATTTAAAAAAAAGTCTCAAAAGGGGCAGGGAAGTCACTAAATCTAGTGACAAAATCCCTAAATTGGCAACACTGCATTGGATAAGCCAGGAAGGATTTATTACTTACTTTACTGTCTTTAACTTTTTTTACTCTGTCTCAAACTTTAATATAATGTCCTGATGTTTGTTTGTCACAAATGAAAGATATCCCTAAACTGTGTAAATTAATGTAAAGTACAAAGAGCGCCATCATGGACACACCAGGCTCTCCAGTCACCACCACTCAGAGCTCCCTCTCATCCGATTACTAATTACCTGCACCTGTCCCTCATCAGCACTTCACTCAAACCAGTTTAAAGAGCACACACTCTTTGGCTGTGTTCAGACTGTAAGTCCAAATCCGATTTTTATGCATATCCAATTGAAATCTACGAAGCCCTGCACATGACATGCAAGAAAAAAAAATAGATTGTGTGCACAATTTACTAATTCGTTCCCTCGATTTACTAAATCGTGCGCACGATTTACTATTTCATTCCTTCGATTTATAAATCATGCATGTGATTTATAAAACGAGGGAACGAAATAGTAAATTGAGGAAATGAAATAGTAAATCATGTGGATGTTTTAGTAAATCGAGGGAACGAATTAGTAAATCGTGCGTGCTCTTCCTGTTACTCGCCTCCCATCTCCACTCAAGCTCAGCAACAACCTGGTAACAAGAAAGACTCTGTTAACAATCATCATCATCGCCCTCATTATGGATCTGTCTGGTTTACATTTTGAATGTTCAATAAATACCTACTTGGATTCACTCATCTCTGTCTCAGTCTAGTTATATTCTGACACTACCCCACTAATGGGGAGGGTTGCAACATTTTTAGAAAACCCTGATATCAATTTAAATCCCTGATATAAACCCTGATATAAACTTTTTAAAATTTTGTGCGTGGATTTATTTTATTAATTAAATTTTACTTGTTCAAAATTATTTTGAAATCAATCCCAAGTCCATCCCATTTCATTTTAAATACCTTAGCAACTTCCCTGTCTGCTTAGTCATGATAGTTCTATTATAATTTCAGTTTTCAGCAAATACATCAAATTAAACAAAAGAACCTGATAATTGAAATTGTATGTATTTTTTTTCTTAACACCTGTTAACGTGATCACATTTTTTTATACCCCAGATGGAAAATGTGTAATTTTTTACTTTAAGATCCTTTTTTTGTCCATTAAATTATTTTTATTTGAAATTTCTTCAGCTTTAGAGTGTGGTCATGTATGCCAGTCATTTTATTCCAGTCTTAATTTGTAAGCAGTTAAACTGACAATTTTATCTCCAGTCTCCCCTTCTTTAAATGCAATGCAAGTCATTTTTTGATAAAAGCTACTGCAAAATGCATAATAACTACTTTGTGTCCTTATACTCCCAGAAGTAGTGTAAAATCAGGGAGTTAGATTAAATCTTACTAGATTTAAAAAAAAAAGAACAAAAAAAAAAGCTTCCCTGTTTTAAGAGATTTTGCTTGAGAAAGCAAAGTGAAAGATTTTATATTCCCCATGTTTATATTTTATATTCCCCATGTCTTGTGTGTGGACTCTTTTGTTACTTCCTGTCCTAGTGCCATGTTTGTTGGTCATTATAGTTTTTTCCATGCTGATTAGTTATCTGATTGCTCCCCAGGTGTATCTTGTTCCTCGTTACCTTGTTTGCCCCTGTGTATATATAGCCCTTTTGTTTCTCTTGTTCTCTGTCAGTTGTTGAAATGTGATGGTTCTTGTTTTCTGTTTGCTTTTTTTCTTAGTTTTCCATGTTGCTTATTGTTTGTTTATTTGTTTCTTGATTAAAACCCCTGCATTTAGATCCATGCCTCAGCCTGCTCTTTTTGGACGTTACAGTTAGTGATTATGTCTTTTTCTTTTGGTGTTTGATTAACATTATTGAAACAGAAGGTAGGCTATAGTGATGCAAAGTCTGATTCAGTCATTTTCGGACAGTTCGGCTCGAACCGGTTCAAAAAGCTGATTCATAGGTTCCTGACATCATCATGCTATGATGTCACTATGCATTTCTTTTCTAACAACTTAATGTCATGTTATATCAATGAAACGTTTAAATAAAGTAATTTGTGTCAACACATATTGAAACATTGAAATAAAAAGTAATTTGTGTGAACGCATATTGCTGATTATTGCCTTTCATTCACTTGATGGAGTTTGTGGTCACAGTTTTATTGGATCGTGGATCCTAAATGTCGGATATGACTGACCAATATTAATTGGCCTACATCTTGGATAAGATTCGCAACTACAACACACATATTCATGCACAAACGCAGATATGTTCTACATGTCTAAATTATAGAAAGAATAAAGTCATTGATTTCACTTAACTGCATGTATAATAAACAATAGTAAAAATGTATTTACATCTCTCGACAAAAAGGTTTTTGCAGGTTTTAATAAAATGTTATTTATTAACAGTAGTCATAATAAGCATATTTCCAGTACGTGCCTCAGGCTTGCATGGTATCCTCAACTCACTCATCAGACTCCTCGGTAATCCTCGGCAAACCTCGACAGCTAGTTGAAACGGCTCATTTGGTTCTTTTTGAGTCCTCGGCAAACTTCGACAGTTGTTTGAACCGGCTCAATCGGTTCTTTTTGAGTCGGACGTGCTACTTCGGCTTGTGCGTCTTGCGTCATTAACCCGGAACTAAAGTTCGATTCAGTTCGATTAGTGAACCGGCTCGACCGGTTACTTCCTGAGAACCGGTTTCAACCGGCTCAAAAGAACGATTCGTTCAAGAACCGAACATCACTAGTAGGCCACATGAACCTGCTGTCACTTTAATGACTAATGCACAGATTCGTTAAAATGACACACAAATACGATATAACTGTTTACGTTCAGTTAAGACTCTGTTTATGTGGATACTCGTCAAAACGGGCATTTTGGCATAATTTTGTGTGTATTTGCTCTGGAAGATGTGAAATATAACTTAGTACTCCAGTGCCGCGCACACACTTGAAGCACACTCACAGCGCATTAACGTGAATAACGGGAGGAAAATGAAACCTCCTGTTCTGTCTCACTTCATTAAAAATCCACATATGATCAGATGTACATGTGAGATATGGATCTGTTTGATGAGAACAGATTACAGTTGGATATCTCTAGGGACATGCAACTGACCATATTTTATGAAATTTAGGGCATGTTTACGTGACATTTTCAATTAAAAATTGCGTTTTGGGGGCCTGAAAATGCAAACATTTGAAAATGGGTTTCAAAGTGAAAGTTTTTGAAAACGATACCATTATCATCTCCGTGTAAACTACAAAAATGTAAATTTGTGAAAACAGTGATGTTATGCGCATGCGTATTTCATGTTCAGTCTATAGGCGCACAGTGTTTCTTTACAAGTGACATTTCTAAGTGACATCGGCAACTACTAGCCTGTCATGAATGATACAGCATTTTTAATCATTTACACGGATCCGTGTGAACTGGGATCATTTTGACAATGTTGTCATCTGTACGCGAAAAACACAAAGGAAAAACTTTTCCGTTTTTAATACATTGTTGTCGTGTAAATGTGCCTTTAGAGAATGAAGCATTTCACCATGTTCAATTTTCCATGTTTTATCTTCCCTACTGTTTTATCTGTTTTTATTTCTTACTGTCTTTCCTCTATTTGCCACCCTTTCTTTCATTTTTTTTTCTCTCTCTCTGTCACGCCTAAAGCGTGGCGTCGTCCTCTGTAAGCGCAAGGACAATAACTTCCTGCGGCTGTGATTAATTTTCACCAGCTGACTCTAATCAGCATGTAATTAATAGATGGTGTGGTGGCGTACAGAAGCAGCAGTGGCATTAACCTGGACTCACGCTCTTCTGATATTCTCTCTTTCTTTCATAAAATGCAAAACTAGAATGTTGCTTTTAGGGAAAGCATTATTCTGTGTAAATCAAGACAAAAAAACAAAACACATTAAAGGTATCATAACAGTTAGCTATATATACACTTGTGTGTCATATTCTACAAGTTCTACAATAGCTTTGTGAGAGAAACAGGATAACATTTAAGTCATTACTAACAGAAAATCTTGACATCCTCCCTAGTTGGCCTTGTCCTTGTTCAGTTTGTAAACAACTCAGTCTTTTGAACTGGATCTTTAAAATGAATCTGTTGATCACAAAACTGGTCTGAATAATTTAACAACCTGATTTGGTTCTTGAATTCAACTCACTGACACTATGTTCTGGTCTCTGACACTTCTTATCTCACTGGATAAGAAGATTATATGAATAGCATAAAATTTTCTAAAGTTCTAAATGCACAGTCTAATGAAAGTACTGTAACTTCCATGTAACTAATCTCCCACCCAGCATTCAGTCTTTTATTAGTAACACTCATAGATACCAATGTAATTATAAACAAGACTATGTTCCCATAATGTAACCAGATTGATTCAGGAATGTTAATTAATATTTTAACTTGAATAAAACTAGTACATTTAATTGTTACCACATGTCATAAAGTTTTAGGTTACCTGACAAAATATTTTACATTACACCATATCCTGACTAAATCTGACTGTTCATTTTCTATTAAGTTTATTTTACATCTTGATTAAACATAATTTGCATTTAAAAAAAAAATGGCACATAGATTAGCACATATTTTTCAGTGTATTTGCAAAGAAATCCTTCCTCCCTTACTTGTCTTCATAAGAGAGGAACTTTTCATTGAAGCATGACACATCCTGCTCTGCCAAGGGTTATGAATTTTTCACATTAACAGAAAAGCTTATTTTTCTTTTCCAAGTTTCTGGTTAACAGACCATGAGATATAACCAAATGAAACATTTACCTTTCTGGCCATGTAACTCTATCTTAAATGTTTAATTTTCACAACATTTGAACCTTTGATTCATGTGTTTGGGACGTTTACATATGAAGCAACATAACAGATAACAGTCATTTTCCTACCCTGATTTTAGCCCTCTTATTTGAACGCTCTGTTTTAAGGGGCGTGTCTGGTGTGAGACTTCAGTGCAAACGCCCACTGATGTGATTGGCTAACATCTTTCCATTTGAAATAGCTATTGTATTACTAGTATTACTCTCTCGAAAACTGTTAGCACATTTCGTGGCATGAAAGGCTGCAGTGATGAGTAGCCGATCACAGACATGTTGTTGAGCACATGAAAGCAGTGATCTCGTCATTGCAACTCAATTTCTGTACACTAACGAATGCTTTCATCGTAACTAACAGTGCAAACACATTGTAACTTAGAGATTCGTTGCATAAAACGGGAGTTTTGGCGTGTATCCAGAAATCAGTCACTGATAAACTCGCGCTGGAGCTGTCAATCAAACCAAGCTGTTTATTGTTTTTGTCCTGTATCGCTATTCTCTCCTCCTCATCTCACTAACACGCTAACATTGCAATGACGAAGTAGGCGCTGATTTCTTCTGCGGAAGCGGCGTTTCACCAGATCAGGATCAGTCGTTCGATGGGCCTGGTATCAATAAAAACTTTTATTGGACTAACAAGGAAGTTTTCAGTTCTGAAACTTACAGGATATTCTTATAGTACGATGACCTCTTATTTATCAAAAGCTCAAGGAAAACGTCTCAGGTTACGCATGTAACCATGGTTCCCTGAGAACCATGACACATTAAGACACTGCGTCTTAACGCATTTGGGGAATGCCTTAGCGGGAACCGGTGTCTGAAACGCTATCAAATCACGGCAATCATATTGGCCAGCGACAGCCTATGACGTCACTACTAGTGCGACCCGAACGCACATAAGGGGCGCCTAGAGAACAAGTCATCCACTTATCGTCTGAAGGGACTGTTCAGCAGGCGGCCCCGAGGCATGGCAGGGAGACACAGTGTCTTGTTCCCTGTTCTCAGGGAACCATGGTTACATGCGTAAACTGAGACGTTCCCTTTCGAAAGGGAACTCGCACTGCGTCTTAACGCATCTGGGGAACGAATACCCACGCCACCATGCTGAGGGGAGTGCATGCCAAAGAATGGCTGTGACAAATATCAGAAACCATTTCAACTGAAATGACAAAAAACACTCCTCCTAAGGGTCGCAAAGGCTGTCAGTGACAGCATTCCCTACGGCCACCACCCAAGCTATAAGCCTCAAAGAGGCCTCCAGAAACATCTAGAGGCCTACCAAGGCCGCTCAAAGGCTTGGAACCAACAACTTCAAACAGAAGGGGTCCCTTTAAGGGAATGTGGCCAGGGAGCCGAAAGGAGCCCCGGCCAGTCACTTCTCAGGGGAGCATAGTCTACCCTGACTGCCACCAGGGAGGCCGACCTGGTCCTACTTAGTAGAAACCTAGTCTGGCCAGCAATCTGTCTGTTACCAAAACAGAATCTCTAAAGCACTAGCCTCCAGAGGAGGGGTCCAGAAAAAGGGACTGCAAACTGGCAGTAACTGGAAGTAACCAACTCAGACCGGACGTAGAGACGGGCATCCTGGGGAGCAGAACTCGGCATAGTGCTTAGAACCCTTGCAATCGAGGGGAGTTACTCTGCTCAACCTAGGATCAACTCACCCTGAAAAGGGGGAGTACTCGACACGCTCGACCTGAGCATCACTGGTGTTGGGCACATATGGGGCACAGAGCTCTGGGAGTGAAGTGAGCTAACCCGAGAAAGGTTCAACGGTAAAAACCTGAGCAAAAACTCTCGCTCCAAGACGAGAAAAGCCGTCTGAGCTCAGCTCTGGAGGAATGGAGGCCCCAACAGGAAGAAATTCCACAGGAGGGGCCTGCAACACTTGACTCCGCGACTTGATAATAATCAAGGAGCTTTTGGTGGAGAGATGCTCCAAGCTCAAACTAGCTACTACCAAAGCTCTTGAGAGTGGAGACTTCAGCATAGTGCTTTCCACTCTCTAAACAAGAGGAAGTCTAACAACGCTCAAGGACAACCACAGGGGAGGCTTTCAACGAAAGCCTACAACACCTGGCTATTTATCTGTGCCTAACACCACCAGGGAACTGAAGCTCAGCATATCGCTTATACTCTAATATCAAGAGGAGTTTCAGCTCAACCTAGATACATTGAGGAGGCCGTAAGGCCTGCCACTTGCATTAATAGCCTAATGCAGAAGGCGGGCCTCACAAAGAGAGGAGGCGTACTAGGATCACTAGCTGCTAGTCTTAAGCTGGAGAGGCTCTCCAAGGAGTAGCCTACTCTGGGCTACTGCATGCTAGGAGGCGGAAAGCTACAGCTGAACCGCCTCTGTCAAAAAAGACGTATTCCTGAGTACAAGCCTAGGCCGGATATCGGGGCGGCCCAAAAGAAGGGCCGGCACACACGCACTCATGACCTTCCTGGAGCTCAATGAAGCAGAGACTTCAGCCTAACAACTCTAAAGAAAGGAGGCCGGCTCACACAACACTCAGGGGAACTGACCACCTGGAGCTCAATGGAGCGGTGGCTTCAACAAAATGACTCTCCAAGTGAGAGGAAACCAACACACTCACCACAGGGAATGTCAAGGTGGCCTTAACAGGCCATCACTTGAGGACATCAACAACCTGGAGCTCAGTGGAGCAGAGGCTTCGATAAAAACTCTCAAATGAGAGGAAGCCAACATACTCATTATAGGGTGATTGTCAAGGTGGCCTTGCAGTAGGCCAACTTCAAAGACTTCAACTACCTAGAGCTCAAATGGAGCGGCAGCCTTGAATAGAGACTCTCAAACAAGAGGAAGCCAGCTCACTCATCACAGGGTGATGACAAGGGTGGCCCAGAGAGGGCCAACACCTACCGTCATGATCTATCTGGAGCTCAGGGAGCGGAGGCGTCAGCATATCGCCTTCTACTCTCTAAGTGAGAGGAAACCGCTTCACTCGACCTAGGGAAGGTATCAAGGGGGCCTAACAAAGGCCAAACACCTCAAATCGTGATATTACCTGGAGCTCAGCAGAGTGGTGGCTTCGACAAATGAATCTCTGTAACGAGAGGAAGCCAGCCCACTCAACCCAGGAGGATTATCAGGGCGGCCCCTGGGGGCGGAACACCTGACATATCAACTACCTGAAGCTCGGATGAGCGGCAGCCTAAAAAACCAACTCTCAGATCGAAAGGAGGCCATGCCATTCACTACAGGTGATATTTAGTTCTTAATGCTACCCACTATTAAGACCTCATAAAGAAAAGAGGCACATAGTAAGGGTGCCACGATAACCTTCCCTAATAATGGGAGCTCCAGGGCCCCAGGACCACAAGTGTCACAATACTTTTTGTTTTCATTCTGAACAGCATTGTACGGAGCCCCGCACATGACGTGGACAAAAATATATATCGTGGCCACAAATTCAGAATTCGTTCCCAGAAATTAAGAATTCCTTCTCATTTTACTAAATCGTGGCCATGTTTCACTAATTCATTCACTGGTTATAGTTATATCATGGCTACGAATTAAGAATTTGTTCCCACGATTTATTAATTTGTTCCCTCGTTTTAGTAAATCCAGGCCATATTGAACTAATTTGTTCTCTTGTTTTGATTGAACTAAAACGAGAACAAATTATTACAACGTGGAAACGATTTAGTAAATCAAGGGAATGAATTATTTTATTGTGCACACGATTTACTTAAAATGAGGGAATGAATTGATAAAACGAGCTGATGTACAGTATTAGTAGGTCATGGGAACAAACTGTTAATTTGTGGCCACGATATACTTTTTTTTTTTTTTTTCTCACATCATGTGTGGGGCTCCGTAGCAATGTTTTATCATTTAAAACCTAACAAACATATTTTTGTGAAAAGCTTTACTTCAATGAAAAAAAAAAAAAAAAAAAAAAAAAAAAAAGGTTATCAGTGTAAATGTCACTTATTTTGTTGCAATGACATTCATACATTTTTAAATGTGGCCTTAATAATTTTGGGGGACACTGATTACAGTATGTCCTTTGTTTTCCATGGAGCAATCATTTTGTATTAGCATTCACTTTCAAAATATCAAATGTATAAGCAACAACAACAATAAAAATTGTAATCGATTTTTTTTGTTCCAACATTAATCTGTATTTCTATATAAATTTATTTCTCTAGTTATGCTTAATTTAGATGGCCAAAAAACAGGACCTACCCTTGGTGTTTCAGTGAAGACATGCAATACAAAGACCAACAACACAATCTTTCAGTTAACCAGAGTCCATGGAATTAGGCATGATAGAATCCTGGAAAATTCAATCAATTTGTTTCCTCTAAATGATTCTGATGTGTCGGCCAAATGCTTCAATGAAAACCACTCCTTTCAAGCTTGCTTTGTACTTTTTTCCCTCTGTGTTCATATTGTCTGCAATAAACAGAGAAGATGTTGCATTAGGGCCAGAGCAGCCATGGCTGTGAATGTGATCAGATGTGTGTTATTTCAGCCAGACAAAATTAATGGATATTCATGCATGAATGCCCATCTGAAGAACAAGAGTGAGGTGTATTAAACCAAAGTAGTCATGCACACCAGTGGAGACACTTCTGAGTTCTCCTGTTAGGAGCTCCATCATGCATACTTGTGTCGACAAGTTATTCCATTTTAAATGTCAACTATCTGGTTCATTTGAAGTAGCTCTCAGTAGACAGTATAGTTCTCAGTACATTTAAGCTTTCATCTATATATGTGTGTAAAGTCCTACAAGTATCTTTATGCATTTCACCTGTATTGTTTTTATAGCATGGATGGGTTCATATCACATATAAGGTGCTAGTATACAGTATGTTATAGGTGAATCTTATGAAACCTGTCAAGAAGCCAAAAATTAAAAAAAAAGAAAAAAAGAAGTGGCAACACTTTAGTATAGGGAACATGTATTCACTATTAACTACGACTTTTCCCACAATAAACTCCTAATTTACTGCTTATTAATAGTTAGTAAGTTAGTTGTTAAATTTAGGTATTGGGTAGGATTAAGAATGTAGAATAAGGTCATGCAGAATAAGGCATTAATATGTGCTTATTAATTATTAATAAACAGCCAATATTCTAGTAATATGCATGCTAATAAGCAACTAGTTAAAAGACCCTAAAATGAAGTATTACCAAAGAAGTTATATTTTGCTTAAAGAGAAAAAAGCCTATTAAAAGCAGATTAAAAGGATAGATTACCAAAGAATAAAAATTCTGTCATCATTTACTCACCCAATCCTTGTTCCAAGTATGATCTACTTTGTTTTGTGGAACACAAAAAAATATATTTAAGAAAATAAAGCAACACTGGACTGCAATAAACACTGGACTGCTTTGACTTTTACTATATGGGGGAAAAACACTTTTAGACATCCTAAATATTAATAATAATATTAAAAAAAGTAAAATATTATTTGAATTGTTTTATTTATAAATCATGCTAACATTTTTTGTACTGCCTATACTGTAATTTGCTGTTGGTGTTGTTTTAAATAAAGGAACTGTTACAATGTTTTTTTATACTGTTATCAGAATCTGAAGAAAAAAAAGACGACGATGAAGAAAAAGAGAAAGAAAAAGAAGATTCAGGGTCTGCATCCTTTGAAATCCGTGAACGTCAAACCAAGGGTTGTTAAATGGGATAGTCTATGGGATAGACCATATAGGGTTCACAACCTGTAAATATGTTCTCCTTGGTCCATTTATGCACATGAAAGAGTATAAACTATAATATCGCATCTTGATAAGTCAAGTCAAGTCACCTTTATTTATATAGCGCTTTTTACAATGTAGATTGTGTCAAAGCAGCTTTACAATGATAACTGGTACATTATTTGGCTGCACAGCAGCTCTTAAAGAATAGTGTCAATGCAGGCAGATCAAAGCACTGTTGAATATCAAATGTCAAGTCAAATGTCAAGTGTCCCCAACTAAGCAAGCCAAAGGCGACAGCGGCAAGGAACCCAAACTCCATCAGGTGACATCAGGTGGCAGACAAGTGGCAAATAGGTGTTTAAATGGAGAAAAAAACCTTGGGAGAAACCAGGCTTAGTCGGGGGGCCAGTTCTCCTCTGGCCAACAGTGCTTTGTTACGATTCAGGTTGCCATCGTAAGTCCAATAGGATCGCAACATTCAAAGTATTTATTCCAGTTCCATCCAATTGAGGATCGTATTCATCACGCTGGTATGGCCCTCACAGTGGATGATCTAGCTGACTCAATCTCTGCTGATACTTCAGGGCTGATAAGATCTGATAAGATACAAGTCAATATTTGAACTGCTTTAAAAAAATTTTTTTTTTTTTCAGATTGTTAAAGATTTGTTAGATTGTTTAGATTTTATTGTTAGATATTTGAGTAAGATGAACCCCAGTACTTATATGTAGTGTAATGTGGCATTTCTCTCTCTCTCTCTCTCTCTCTCAAAAAAAAAAAAGTCGTCACTGGCGCGCAATGAATTTTTGGTATAGGCTAAGCTGCGAAGGATCTACTCATTCTATCTTTCGCAGCCAGGGAAAGAAGGACACATTTGTAAGGCCACATTTGAAGGAGCCCTCGAATTGGGACATCCTTTGTTGCGCCACTGTGACGCATTAGGCCTTTGAATGCAGCCTCTTCAGAAAAATTAGGAGACTGAAGCAGTTGAGATTATGGCTTAAATCTCACTGAATAATAATATTTGCAAAAGGAATGATTGGAAACTTAAAATGTGTATCTCCTACTGACACACTAAAGCGAACGCTAAACTAACCATCTTTAAACAAATGTTGTTGTGAAGCATCTAATGTGCCTAAGATATTGTTTAATATGTTTTATAAAATTCACTTCTATAACTCCTATACTATACTATAGAAATTTGGCATACACCTCAGCAGAATACGTTGGCACAAACATTGCTTTTTTTTTTCTTTTCTTTTTTTGCTTTGCCAGCCTCTTTTAACAGTAATACATCTAAATTAAACCCAATCCACACTCTGCTACATGTAGTCGGTTGATAAAATATATGAATGAAGCCGTAAATTAATATCCACACAACTTGTCTACCCTGTTTTGTGGCGCAATACATCTTCTTAGGACATGATTTAGTTATGTAAGCAAATTGACAAGTAATCCATCGTGCTTGTCCTTGTTGTCACCTTTAGGGTTGTGTTTGATTGCTGGAGAGCAAATGGACATTCTCACAGTTACAAAGCGAAGGAAATGGGAAACCAGCCGGGTAAATCTGTCAATATGAATGATCTTTACTATCCATGACAACCTGTTTAAGCCACTGTATGCGTGTGTGTGCGCATGTGCACACTTAGATACAGTTTAGGGACACTGTCTGGCTGTCTGACAAAACCTCTCTTTTGAAACAGTCTGATTTTGAAAAACAGTTAAGTTTGTAAGTAAATTCTAAAAATACACAAAAGTGTTTATGGCGTGGGATAGTGTTAATTTTGTTAAAAAAAAAAAAAAAAAAAAATTCTGTTCCCATTAAGACAGCTATTTAAAGGGTTAGTTCATCCAAAAATGAAAATTCTGTCATTAACAAAAACGGTAACACTTTATTTTAGGGTATTTTAACTAGTTGCTTATTAGCATGCATATTACTAGAATATTAGCTGCTTATTAGTAATTAATAAGGACATATTAATGCCTTATTCTGCATGACCTTATTCTACATTCTTAATCCTACCCAATACCTAAACTTAACAACTAACTTACTATCTATTAATAAGCAGTAAATTAAGAGTTTATTGAGGGAAAAGTCGTAGTTAATAGTGAATATATGTTCCCTATACTAAAGTGTTACCACAAAAACATTAACAAATAACAACTTTATTCAACAATCTCTTCTCTTCCCTGTCATTATCCTTACGCAGTTGATGAAGTAAGCATAGTGAAGGCTTCTGTGTTTACGTCCATATGCCGGCTCAGTATTGGCCAAAGCTGTACACGTGAGCAGCACGACGTATGCGTGTGATGCTGACGCAGGAGCCGGCCAATAATAAGTCGGCGTTCTGACATAGAACCTGGAAGCACTGGATGTAAACAACATATGAGAATGACACAGAAGAGAAGATATTGTTGAATAAAGTCGTTATTTTTGTTTTTGCACACAAAAAGTAAAATCGTCGCTTCATAAAATTAAGGTTGAACCACTGCAGTCACGTCAACTGTTTTAACGATGTCTTTAGTACCTTTCTGGACCTTGAAAATGGTGGTTATATTGCTGTCTATGGACGAGTCATATACCTCTCGGATTTCATCAAAAATATCTTAATTTGTGTTCCGAAGATGAGCGAAGGTCTTACGGGTGTGGGACAACATGAGGGTGAGTAATTAATGACAGAATTTTCATTTTTGGGTGAACTAACCCTTTAAATGTTTGTGGGGGTCAGATTTTGCCTACATTATAGGGAACAAGGATACTGATACAGGAATATATCCTCCTTCATGAAATTATCATAAGTTTGCTCATACTTATGAAGGCAAAATAGCATTGAAACAAGATGTGATTTCTAAACAAGGGAAAAAATACAAAGGGGTCGTAAATGATTGTAAACAACAACTGCATGAATGCTATTCAAGAACACTTGACCTTTGAAAACATTTATGCACTTGGTTGGTTACAGCACCATTTGAGGCATAAAGGCATTTAGATGACTTTCTGATGCAGTACTTGTTTGAACTATTTGCATAATAACCCTTTTGACAATTATTTTTACTCCCCTCTTTGCATTTTCTGCATTTTCATTTGACAGACTGGACCCTGCATTTCATCTAATAAAAATAGAACTAACTTCCTCACTTGGGTATTCACTCTGGCTGGCATTTTTTAGAGCATGTTAAAAAGATTTTTCTTATGCATCAGCTTGGGAGTACATGAGTCGATTTTAAACAATCCCACTATGAAGTTTTAAATGGATTACCCCTAATTATCCCTAATTATTTTGGAAAGATGAAAAAAAAAAAAAATCACATATAGGCCTAGATCTTGCAAGGTTAGAGGGGCTTTAAAAAGATTTTTATAATTAATACACATGAGAGTCATATTATGCCAAGATGTTTACACGGTTGATGCTGTATTTATATGTTTACATTGCATTGAATTAAAAAAAAAAAAAAAGAAAAAAAAAAAGAATTTATTGTTGAAATGAGTTAGGAAATTAATAATTAAATTAATAGTAAATCAATACAAACATCTAACTTATTTATTAAATAGCATTAATTGTTAAATAGCAATTAGTTTACCTGTCTGGTGAAAATATATTTAAAGGCAACACGTTATTTTGATGGTCCACTTTAGACATTCTACTAACTATAAGTAACTTTGATTTGGTTTGAACATTGGGGGTGTTGAAGTGTGAACCATTTTAGCCAACACAGGCTCATTGGAGAAACGTCTCTACCTACATTTTTGCAGAAATTCAAAATAAGTACCAGTTCGCTGCAGTTTCCAGCTGAAATGAACACTAGAGGCAGTAAAAGAGCAATAACATTTGGTAACACTTTAGTATGGGGAACAAATATTCACCATTAACTATGACTTTTACCTCAATAAACTCCTTATGTACTGCTTATTAGTAGTTAGTAAGGTAGTTGTTGTAGTGATTAAGTTTAGGAACGGGGACTGAGGGATGTGGAATATGGTAATGCAGATAAGGCATTCATTTGTGCTTTATAAATACTTATAAACAGACAATATGCAAGCTAATAAGCAACTTACGGAAGTAAAATAATGCCATATGTTTTTGAAACAAAAAGCATCTTGAATTGCACTACTTGAAAAAAATATGCATTGCATTAACCGTGCTTACATTTAATTCAATGTCTTCACTGTTACTTTCCCTGTGTAGCCTACATGTAAGGAGCTTTCTCTACAGTGAACGAGATTATAACGTTATACCCCGATGCTGATGTACAATTCAAACGTTAAATCTGAGATACACATATAACTTTCCTTAACTTTTTATCGCAGCTGTGATGCAGTACTGGGGTTTCCCTCAATACGTCATACTCCAGGATTCATTAACACGGGTGGTAAAAAAAGAAAACCATGTGATGATTCAAAGTTCACCACAATTAGCTTTCCACAAGCTGAGGCACATATTAACATTCACACATGTGTCATTCACACAAATACAAAACACCATGGTGACACACATGACACTAAACTAATGCAACAGACTTTCATTAGGCAACATAAGATGTATAACATAAACCCCAAACTAAGAACAAAAACTAAGTAGAAACATAATTATTTTAAATAACATCTAATGTGAAGTGTCATGCAGGGAATTCTGGGAAAGTCAATTTAGAGGAACAACAAGAACAGAAAAAAAAAAAAAAAAAAAAGAGACAAGCAGAAACACAAGAACTACAACTGACTTCCAGCCACAGCCTTAAATGAAATTAACTGAAGATAAAAGAAGACATTAAATCTCTCAATTAACAGCTTCACTTTTTACCAACCAGTTTGACGTTTTATTATAGCAACCATTATGGTGATCAGTGTTTTATTTAGTTCACTTTTTAACATTAGATTTTCTCTGGCTACTGTAACTGTGTGTTTATAAAACACATTTGTTATAGCAAGAAAAGCTAAGAGAAAATGGATCAGATGACATTGGTTGTGTATTGATAATGACAATCATCATGTAGTGGCTTGATTCACTGATCTCATATAGATTTGTATCTTTGGTTATGCGGATCATTCATTTTACATTATTGATTATAGTAGCCCTGTAATTCTAAAGCACAAGTTCCAGCAGTGTTGCAAAAACCAGAATTTTAAAAGCACTGTGCACAAAAAAGTTTTTCTGTTTCATGCATTCTGACTTATTTACACTGTTAAAGAGTTGCATTCTCATGCTAAACATGGCCAAAGTTTCAAAACACAAGTTGGACGTATGACAGAGTAGTTCTGTGCCAAATACACTTCTTCCGGTTTCAGACCGGGTTTCGGAGAGTTTTTTTCGAGAATGGCCCTTTATCACGTAATTAATGGCGGAATTCCTTGTACGGGCACTTCTCCCTGATAAGCGTGCACACACACATCACCCAGAGCAAGAGCACGCCCATCAACGTGCTTCGTTTGGGTTACGGAAGCCGAGAGATTTTCAACAATGTCACTTAAAGGAGTGGTGGGAACTTTGAGAATGTATCCAGGCCGGGGTCTCAAGATAACGTGAGAGTTGGCCGGCCTGAATTCCAGGAACACTTTGTCAACTGAAAATGCTTGCAGGTCCCCGAATCTCTTAACAGATGCCAAAGTCGTCAGGAGTATTCATAGTGTTCATCTGACCAGTGTTGGCACCAAAAGAGAACCCACCCCTGGACTGTTATTTCAACACATTAGCTGTGTCTGAAATTGCCCCCTATACCCTTATTCACTATTCTGTACATCAGTCCACTAATATAGTTCATTTGAGGGAGTGAATGAAAACGAGTGGGCCAATTTGGAAACTGAGTGTGCTGAAAGGGCTGCAACTTTTGCATAATTTGTGCTTGCTGTTTACTAATTATTTGAAACTCCAGCAGTAAGATGAAAAGATTGATCTTGAACTTTGTCATGGAAACGTCTCGGTAACTGCTGTAACCCTTGCTCCCTGATGGAGGGAACAGAGATGTTGTGTCTAACCGACACTAGGGCTCACCCTTTGAGAGCCCCAATCACCTCTGACATATTTAGAAAAGGCCAATGAAATTGGTGAGCAAAATTTGCACGTCACCCCCTGGGCATATGGGTATAAAAGAGGCCAGCGTGGCATTGCTCATTCAGGTTTGTTCTGAGGATTGGCTGCTATTGCAGCCACATACACCTTCAAGGTGGAGGCGGAGAGGTGTCTCTCCAGACCCTCTTGGAGGAAGGACAGGACTAACCCAATACTACATCTCTGTGGGTCTTCTTCTCAAGAAGAACACCAAGTGACAAAAAGGTGCCATTTCAAAGAATACAACACCTTGTTGAGGGAGCTCTGGCTTGACTTATGGTATCTATTACCACTGGTGATAGCCCTCTGAATTCCTCCTCATCCCATCCAGGGACCACACATGGAGGTTTCAGAGGTCTGGGCACGGGTGCCAAATTGTGCCCTTACCCTGAGAAAGAAAGTCCTTCATCATAGGGATTCACCGGGGAGGGGCTACTGTTATCAGCATGAGCTCTGAGAACCAGGTCTGGTTGGGCCAATAAGGCGCAACTATCAGAACCTGTTCTGTGTCCTCCCTGACTTTGCACAATGTGTGTGCAATGAGGCTCACTGGGTGAAATGTGTATTTGTGCAGGCCCCTGCACTAGCTGTGCGCCAGTGCATCCATGCCGAGGGGGGCCTCGGTCAGGGAATAATACAGAGGGCAATGGGAGGATTCTTGGGAGGCGAACAGGTCTACCAGCGCCTGGCCGAATCGACTCCAAGTCAGGTGGACCATCTGGGGATGGAGTCTCCACTCCCCCGAAGCGTAACCTGTCGTGAGAGCGAGTCCGCTGCACGATTGAAGATGCCCAGTATGTGAGTGGCCTGCAGAGACGTCAATCTCTAGTGGAGGAGGTGGCAGGAACGTTGTGACAGGCGACAAGAGCAAATACTGCCCTGATGGTTGATGTAAGCCACTGTCGCTATGTTGTCCATCTGGACCAACACGTGCTTGCCCTGGATCAAAGGTCAAAACCTTCTCAGGGCCAGAAGCACAGCCAACAACTCGGGGCAGTTGATCTGCCAATGCAGTCAATGGCCCAACCAGGGCTCTGAAACTGCATGCATGTTGCATACGTTGCCCCAGCCTGTCTTGGATATATCTGTTGTCACAACAATACACCTGAACACTTGTTCTAAAGGAACTCCTGTCCTTGGAAAAGCAAGGTCTGTCCAAGGGCTGAATGTGCGACACGCCAGTGTGATGGCCATATGGTGTGTGCCACACCGCCATGCCCATCTCGGAATTCGGCATGAAGCCAGTGCTGAAGCGGTCTCATATGTATCAACCCGAGCGCAGTTACTGTAGTCGAGGATGTCATATGTTCCTGGAGCCTCTGAAAATGGTTGAGAGGGCTGTTTTGTACTTGAATGACTTCAAGCAATTCAGCACTGAACAAGCACAGTCTTCTGAAAGACGTGCTGTCATTGTGATTGAGTCCAACTCCACACAGAGTAAAGAGATGCTCTGCACAAGAGAGAGTTTACTCTTCTTCCAGTTGAACTGAAGTCCCAGTCGGGCTAGGTGCTCAAGGACCATGTCCCTGTGTGCACACAACAACTCTCGAGAGTGAGCTAAAATTAGCCAGTCACCAAGATAGTTGAGGATGCGAATGTGAATCAACGGGGCAAGGGCGCCCTCTGTGACTTATAACGATGCGAGGTGACGGGGCGACCCGAAGGGAAGCACCTTGTACTGGTATGCACGCCTCTCTTAGATGAGATGCAGGCATTCAGCTCCAAAGAACAAAGCTGAGTAAGCAATGCCACGCTGGCCTCTTTTATACTCTTATGTCTGGGGCGTGGCCAACTATGCAAACTTGCTGGCCAATTCATTGGCCTTTTCTGAAGACATCAGAGGTGATTGGGGCTCTCAGGAGCGACCCTAGTGTCAGTTCGACACAACGTTGAACATGACCAACAGAAAGAGAACTATGTATAAACCTTAATTAAACAATTTAATAATCAATTAAAAAAGGAATTTATACCTGTATGATTTTATGCTGTAGCCACATTGGACCAGCGGTTTGGAAAATGGATGAATGGATGGATGATTCAGCTGTGGCCACTGCGAGTTTATTTCTTTGTGTAATAAAATGAAAATTCAAAATTCAATAAAATATAATTTATAATAATAATAAAAACATTATCTTGTAAAGGAACAACACAAGTCAGAGCAACAAAGAATGAAGAACTACCCAGGATGGGCTGGAGGAAAATGTCTACAGACAAACAGACCTACTACAAAACATCTAGACCAGGGGTGTCCAATCCTGCTCCTAAAGGACCACTGTCCTGCAGAGTTAGGCTCCCAACCCAATTAAACACACCTGAACCAGCTAATTAAGGTCTTACTAGACATACTAAAAACGTCCAGGCAGGTGTGTTGAGGCAAGTTGGAGCCAAACTCTGCAGGACAGTGACCCTTCCAGGAACAGGTTCAGACACTCCTGATCTAAGAAAGGAAATTAGGAGGGTAATGAGGGAGAGCAAGTGGGGCATGAGAACTAATAACAAGATAATAAGAAGTGACTGACAGAAAAGCACATGGCAAACGGAAACAAACAAAAGCTACATGCTTACACAAAATGCAGGACATAATAGCACATGGCAAACACTATCAACGGCCATGTGCTCCAACAGAAAACACGAAATAATGGACAGACAGAATTGTACAGAGAATTGATATCGGGATCCTGACACCGAAACACAGTACCAAAACTAGACTGAAGTGATCCAGACATCCAGACAGAATACAAAACATAACAGACATAAGTGTATGACCAGGAAAAACAAAACCGAGAAAAAAAAAGAAAGAAAAAAAAACAAAAACAAAAAAAAAAAACTAACTAACAGGGGTCTCAGGACCCTGCCACCAGAGATCCTGATAAAAACTACAATAGAGGTGACTGAACCCTGACACAAGTGAGATGTTCTTCTATCACTCTCATGTAGGTTATTATTTAAAATTTCTATTTTTTCTATTTTTAAATATGTATATATATATATATATATATATATATATTAATTTCTCATTTCATTGCAAGGCTGGTTTGTTATTCCTACATTATATCATTCTATAACATTATATCTATTTTTTATTTGTTTAAAAAAAAATACAAAACGTCCAAATAATTTTCTTGCTCAGTTACACGCAAACTTCTGAAAAAATTAATAAATACAAAATTAAAATATAGACTTAGGATGGGGTGGCCATTAAGCAAGAAGTCATTTTGAGAAAGGTCCTCACTTTGGTGCGGTGCCATGGAGCCACCGATTGGGTTGTGGCCCTGTCATATGCCAAAGTGTGATGAATGAGCTATCTTTAGGTGTAGATAAGGTGATCTCTCCTCCTGATGCGGTCCTCACATTGTCATGTTAGCAGCTATCTGCTTGTTCCTTGACACACCTGCTGGGAGTTGGATGCCATTCATTTGGTGCTGCTTCTATAACATGAGACTTTTTTTGTGTTTCTTAACATCATAATCCGTTTCTTTTGCCTCATCATATCAGGTTTCTTTTTGTAGCATCACTATGTCTTCTATACTGTAATTAGATGTGGTAATTTATAAAAAGCTAAATTTATAAAAAGCTAAGTTGCTAAATAAATGTATTAATTTGCAGACCAAAAACATGGGTCATCTTTTCTATTAAATCGTTATCTTAAAATTAGGGATGCACTGATACCATTTTTTAAGGACCGAGTACAAGTACCGATATTTTTTTTCTGGTACTCGCCGATACCAATGCCTATACATTTATTAATTTCTTTTTTTTTTTTTTTTTTTTTGGTGATGTTGCAGTTTTCCAAGCATAACACAGTGAGACTAATGAATGTAGGACAGCTTCTTTATTATTACTCTAATGAAAAAAGTAATACATTTTTATGTGCTTGTCACAAACTTAAAGAACAAAAATTTCACAGTGTCCAATAACCTTCAAAGGGCATAAATACCAGTATTTATTATACAATTATATAATTGTTGTTATATAAAAATAAATGTACAAACAAATTACAAACAATAGAACAAATACTATAGAGATACAAATTAAATAAACTTGTTTTTCAAATACAGTAGGTTTATATACCATGTATACATTTATTTAACATCCTTTGTTGTTTCATTAATGACAAATATTTAATTAGGCTACCTAATTGGATTCGGTCCTTTTAAGACCGAATCCACGGATACTGACACATATCCTGTCTTCACCCAAATGTTTACGTCCACTTAAGCCATAACCGACTGTATTTACGTGAGCTACTCCACACGATGGACATTTTGACAACTATGTGTGCATTTGACCATTCAGGCGCAAGGAGAACTGATCGCGCGCTGTCTGAGAGAACTGGAATCGCGTGCAAGAAAGAGAGAGAGCGCGCAAGAGAGCGCTTCTGGTCTGTGTCATTCATTGTGATTCCGCCTATCCCGCCTTCACTAATCGATAACGAATTGTGATGGTGTGAGGTATCGGTCTTTGGTATCGGGGTATTTTTACAAGTACGAGTACAAGTACATGAGCTTGGTATCGGGCCCGTTACCGATACTGGTATCGGTACTGGTGCATCCCTACTTAAAATGTCTGTTTACTAGAAAAAGATTTCATAAGAAATAACGAAGATTAGTTAATATGGACAACATAGCATATATAATTTGGTCTCAGGAAAATGTGATGAGGAATTAAATTCTCATTGGCTTTGTTTACATCTAAACTAATAAGACATTAATAACTGTACTGATAGCTCAATCAGCATGACTGATTGATACTTTATTAATCCCAAAGAAAAGTCAAGGCATCCAGTGGCTTATACAGCAAAAAGACTGTAATGCCACACCAGCAGAGGGAGTCCTCGCCTGAATTCTGACTGTATGCCGCTCCCTCTGCTTACTCTACGGTCACTTCCTGTTTGTCAGTTATTTTAAGCATGACATGACCAAACAGGCTTTGCAAAGTATTGCCAGTTCGAGTGCCTTATCGAGTGTTCTATATCTATTGTCTGTTTGCCTTGCGTATGACCATTTGCCTGTTTACTTTGATTACTGTTTGTTGGATTACCCATAAAAAATAGAAAATCAGTGCTAACAGTCCAGTATCACATTCAAGTATATTTCACAAGTTCGCCTGCCCATTCAGTCTGAATGGTTAATGGTAAAACAAACTTGGCTTGCTGTCCTCGAAGGAGGCTCGAACCCAAGGCTCAGCTTGAGCTCCGAGTTAAACCCCCCTATAACAGTACTGCATAGAGGGAGAATAAGAGAAAAAGAGGAGGAGATGGGAAAGAGGAGGGATGCTGGAAGAATTGCACTGGGATGACGCAGTGACTGCTGCTTATATACGCTCGTAATGATGATTGACAGGACTGAATGTTTAGGCTCCTCCCGAACCTACGTTTGGAACTACATTATATATATATCTCAACATGATAAAAAAATATATGAGATAGATGTGTAATGAATATAATATAATATAATATAATATAATATAATATAATATAATAGCTTAAAGTGAACCCTGGGTATTAAGACTTGTATGGCTTAATATAATGTAAATGATGTCTCTTACTGAAATATGTAGTAGAAAACCCATGAAAACTTTGTTATTTAAAAAAAATCCACATCGTTTTATACATATTTTGGACAATGGGGGCACCATTTTGTTTAGGTGCACAGTGCATTCTACGTCGATGACATCAAATGGTTGCACTTGGTGAGCTGCTGACGCTACCCTGTTGCTATTTTTACCGCAACACAACTCTGAATACAAAATGCAATGCCACATTGTGTGGCTTTTGGTTGTAATTTTCTGTCAAAGGGCAACAAGAGAAGCAATGTAAGTCTTCAGTGCTTCTTATTAAGGAGGTATTTGACATCACTGGTAATCCAGGGCTTATTATTTGGAAAAGAGCACACAGTTTTAATGGGAACAACAACATCCATACAGAAGTTTAAATAGTCAGTTGTGCAGTGTGTAGCCCCCTCAGTGTCCTCACCATATGGTTCCTGCAGCACTGTCCAGTCAGTACACTCAAAGCAAAGAGCTTCCACTGCCCCAAGTGAACATTTCCTAAAGGAACATGTGGTTGGAGATTGTCTACACACACATGGTTTATACTGGAGCTGTTACAGGCCCAGGATATGTTACGATTTCCCAAGTGGTGGTAAGGGGGTAGAACTGTATGCATCCCTCACATTAGCATAAAATAGATCTTGTAACAGACACTGCCTGTTACATGGTTTATTGTTTTTTTTCTGTATTCTACAGTCTGTTCCTAATGCCTAATGCTGCTGAACTTGAAGTTTCTCACCCTGCCAATGTTGATCCGTGGGAGATATTTTCAAGCTATGTTTGATACAGGTAGTTCACTGACTCTAATACAAGAATCCTGTTGGAGACAGTTGAGACGCAAAGAACAGCTGGGTTCCAGTCATGATCAGACCTTCAAACAAGCTAACGGCCAAGTTTTATCAGCTTTGGGGGTGTGCAAGGAAGGAGGTATGATTTGACTTTGTATGTAATGAAGGATGAGGATCTTACTGTACCTATCATCCTGGGAATGGATTTTCTGATGTCTACGGGAATCAACTTGGATTTTCGGAAAGCTCAATATACCTTACCTGCCTCAAACCACTGCCAAGAAGAAATGTTCTCATTCATATCATTCAATTCTCCCAATGCATTGCTATCTTTCTACCTTGCCTTACCCTTACCAGAAGAGTGACCTGAAACGCAAACATTTATCCAACAACTGGTCACCAGTGCAGACACATTTCCAGAATACCAGTCACAACTCAAACATCTGACGAGAGAATGGCCCACTGTTTGTACCAACAAAATAGGACACAATGATGTAGTCAAACACCGCATTATTACCACCAGTGAAGTACCCATCCGTAAGAAACCATTCAGAGTATCACCTGAGAAACAACAATTCATCGAACAATGAATCAAGGTAATGCTGGACAAAAACATTATTAGGCCTTCACTTTCTCCATGGGCTGCACCTGTGGTCCTGGTACCGAAGAAGGGAGGTGGTCAGCGATTCTGTGTCGATTATAGAGGTTTGAATTCAAAGACAATACTTACCCCATGCCACAAATACATGAAATCCTTGAGTCTCTGCATGGAGCAGCTATTTTCAGTACCCTCAATCTCAAAAGCGGATATTGGCAAGTTGAGATGGAGCCAGAGAGTATCCCCAAAACTGCTTTCACTACATCAGGATTATATGAATTTCTTTGTTTACCTTTCGGCCTCAAACGCTGCAGCCACATTCCAGTGACTGATGGAGTTTGTGCTGAAAGACATGAGGGGTAAGAGTTGTTTTGTATACATCGACAATGTTGTAGTTTACTCCAAGTCAGAGGAAGAACATCTAGCCCATCTAAGAGAAGTCTTCCAGTGTCTGAATAGGACAGGTCTCCAAAAGTGCAACCTGATCAGAAATCCTTGAAGTTTTTAGGACATGTAAATCTCAGCAGAGGGAATCAAAACTGACCCTGCTAAAGTTGAAGCTGTAGCCACATTTCCTGTCCCCAAGTCTCTTGAAAGAAGTACATCGTTTTTTAAGTCTAGCAGGATGGTGCCACAGATTCATCCCTCAATTTTCTGAGAAAGCTGCCCCACTGCATGCCTTGAAAAGGAAAGGAGCTACATGGACAGAGGAATGTAAGAGTTCTTTTGAATTGATCAAGCAGGAAAGAAAGGGTCCAGACTGACACTAGTGACATTGGTTTGGGAGCAGTCCTGACCCAAGATATAGATGGTGTGGAAAATGTCATTGCCTACGCCTCACGTCTATTGCAAGGAGCTGAAACATCGTATTCAGTTTTAAAAAAAAAGAAAAAAAGAGTGCTGCGCAGTGATATGGGCAGTCGAAAATGGAGACCTTATTTGGAGGGATGACATGTTGAGGTGATCATTGATCATGCTGCTCTAACCTGGGTATTCAATCATCCAAAACACGCATTCATTACCTGTTGAAAAATGGATTTCTATTCCGCAGTATGCCACAAGGACAGGGAGGACCCAAACTTCAAATAGTCATCCCCACCTGCTTAAGACAAGTTTTCCTCAACTATGCACACAACAACCCTCTAAGTGGACATCTTGGCAGACTCAAAACTCTGCGCTCAGACTTGTGGAAACTCTGCGCTCAGACTTGTGGAAACACTGTAAGGAGTGTCAATTATGTCAGCAACACAAACCATCTATTTCAAAACAAGCCGGCCATATGCAGTCTAAACCAGTAGTGGAACCTGGACACATGCTGGGAGTTGACCTCATGGGACCATTTCCCAGAAGTCCCAAACAGAATGAACATCTTTTAGTAATTGTGGACTACTGCTCAAAATAGGTGGAGTTGTTTCCTTTGTGTGTTGCAAAAGCTCCACAGATCGCACGCATCCTGGTGGAAGAGATCTTCACCAGATGGGGTACCCCAATGTATCTGGTATCCGACAGAGGAACTCAGTTCACCTCACAACTAATCTGTCAAGTCTGCAAGCAGTGGAGTGTCATTCAAAAACTAGCCACGACTGCACATCCTCAAACAAACCACACAGAACTGGTAAACTGTACTCTCAAAACCATGATTGCCTCATATGTTCAAGACCACCACCGCCATTGGGATAGATGGTTGGCAGAGTTCCGTTTTGCCATCAACTCGGCATGGCAATAGAGTACAGGATTCACTCCAGCAGAAGTCATGCTGGGTCGAAAGCTGAAAGGTCCTTTAGAGAGAGCAATTCTCAAATCGCCTGACCCAGACAACCCAGCATACCCAATTCTGGAGAAGTACAAAGAGCTGATCCAGACTATGCAAAGGAATGTAGAACGAGCCCAGGAAAAACAACATCATTACTACAACCTACGAAGACGACCAGCTCACTTCCAGGTTGGAGACTTGGTTTGGGTTCATGCTCATCCTCTGTCACAGGCTAGCGATGGTTTTATGGCCAAGCTTGCTGCGAAATGGAAAGGTCCTGCTAAAGTGATCAAATGTCTTGGTCTTGTAAACTACTCTGTCTCTTTTGTTGATGACCCTGATCATGTAGATTCTTTTTATGTTCAAAACTTAAAGCCATTTCATGGTACTGTGCAAACTCTTTCTAATTAAGGGGGAGAATATGTAACAGACACTGCCTGTTACATGGTTTATTGGTTTTTATTATCAGTGCTATGTTCATCCTGGCCAGTAGGGGAAACCAGTAGCACACATCCATGGTGAATATAAGAGGAAGCAGAAGAGTAAGAAGTAGATTCAGTTTGAGTTACTGCATGATATCTGCTGTTCTCAAAAACAATTCTGGCTTGAGAAACATTTGGTTTTCTGCTTTGGGTGCTATGTTTGTTTGGTTTGTAAAAGAAAGTTAATTAGTTTTCTTTTGTAGAGGATTTTTATGTTACACATGAATTTACACTGCCCTTGAGGAGTGCCGAATTTGGAGCTTGCTTGGGTGCAGTATTGCAACTGCCCAAGGATTTTATTCAGACTCCAGGCCTACATCAAGAAGGACATATACTACCTTTCATCATTTCATCGATCCTACCATCTACAGATAAGACTGTTCATTTTAATGACTGCTCGCTTTACCAAACCAAATCATTCATCAACATATTTGTTGGACATTTCTTACTCATACACCCACACCATTATTTTGGACTTTGACTATTTTTTTGGGTGATCATTTAATGTGATGGGAGTTTGTTTGCTTTGTGTTTATGGTGAATTGTGTTGTGTAAATAATTCAATATATGCTGGGAAAAGATTTTTTGTTGCCATTTGTTTATTCATGCATTCATGACCCAACCCTGAACACAATATCCAGTAGGGCAGGGGTTTTCAAACCTGTCCTGGAGGACCCCCAGCACTGCACATTTTGTATGTCTACCTCATCTAACACACCTGATTCAAGTCATCAGCTCATTAGTAAAGACTGCAAGACCTGAAGTGGGTGTGTCAAATAAGGGAGACATACAAAATGTGCAGGGCCGGGGGTCTTCAAGTACAGGTTTGAAAACCCCTGCAGTAGGGTATGTTGCAAGATTGATTCCCCCATTCTCCTGTCGCAGGCCTGGTTTGAAATAGCCAGGACAGTTATAATCTATTGTTCTGTTTTTCCTGGTGAGACAATTCACAAACGGATAGAAAGCAGCTAGAGTGGAGTCGTGTAACATGATTAAAATCGCCAGAAATCACAATGAAAGCTTCAGGGTGCTGTGTTTGCAGTGCCACCATGGTAGCGTGGATGACATCACACGCTGTCTCTGCATTCACTCACGGGGGAATGTAAACACAAACAACAATGGTGTGTGAAAACTCTCTGGGCATGTAGTATGGATGGAAACTCACCACTAACAATTCGATGTCCAGGCAGCAGTTGATAGCCTTAACAGTTACGTGCCCTGGGTTACACCACCTATTGTTCACGAAAAACACCTTTGAGTTTGCCACTTAAATTCACATTCCTGTCTGCTCTCACAGTAGTGAATCCCAGAAAATCCATATTTGCATCTGGAGTATTACCAGTTAGCCACGTCTCCGTGAAGCACATTAGGCTGCATTCCCTGTAAATTTTTTGTTTCCTCAACAGGGTAGCCAGTTCATCAGTCTTATTGGTCAGTGAATTCACATTCCCCATCACTAACGACGGAATAGAGGGCTTGTAATCTCTATAGTTTCTCTCTTAGCTTAGCTTTAAGCATAGCACTGGCTCTACATCCTAGGAATTTGTGGTATTGGGTAAACATTACCAGCATGCCCAATTGTCTGGAGAGAGATCAGCTGGTCCCTTGAATAAACAAAGTCTCTTGCACCGACTTGAAGATTAAAAAAAAGCCATGTCCATAGAATAAGATAAAAAGTTATGATAGAAAAGATAAAAAAAAAAAAAAGGGAGATTAAAAAGCAAAAGAAATAAAATTAAAAAAAAACATGCAACACAGAAGGCCTGAAAAGGCCACTCACATCAGCATTTAAAATGTAAACACCTCATCCTAATGAAATTAATCATATTGAAAGGAGTGGCTAAAATATTAGCAATCTAAACTTTTGATTTTGACTTAGTGGGATTCAAATATATGCAGTGCAATAAATGTCTTGTCTTAAACATAGGGGCAGGTGGAAAAAATTCAGTCAGTGGAGGAAACAATATTTGCTAAACATTTGCTTTCCTTAAATATTTTTTAGATCGGTCATCAAGGTTAATTATGTTAATTATGCTTTAAATTAGTTCCCTTTTATAGGTTCACTTGACACTGAGTCAGTAACTGACACTATGGGAACACCTTCCAGGTGTGACTAATCTGATGATGTTCTGTCCACAGGGGCCTCGTACCCTGAGGAGTTCGGTGGCACGCTCTTACCTCTAGCGGCTAGTAAGCACATTCTTCTTTATCCTATGAGTTGTTGGATGTTGTTTCTTGGCTGCCTGTAGCACAGATTTGTCTCACAGGCCTTTGCCCTTTTTTCAAGATCTCTATCAGGAGATACTGAGATCCTGGAAACTGCCATCTATCGCTGGCATTGTCGCAACCGAGCACCATCTTTGGCATTTCAGGCTTTCTTGATGGATGCTTCTGTCTCTCAGAGCGGACTTTTTGGTGACACTGTTACAGCTGTCAATGCTCAAGGGAAATATGAATAATTAATCATAACTCATTATAATTAATTATAAATATTTGAATCAGTTAATCAAATTAACTTGATGTAGCTGAATTAATATTACAATCAATTAATCTGTTCGACCAGCGAACACTCAGTATTGATTGTCTATCAACTCTTCTGAAAGGATATTTTCCATAGCCACAGAAAAATAACTCTTTCTTAGCATGTAGCTGTGATCATAATTGTTAACCGTGACATTGGTTTATAAGCAGATCAGAATCAACTCGCAAGAATGTGCACACAAGTTTTATTTAACTAAATCATGAACACATAGCTAGACTAAACACACACAGACATACAAATCACACATACATAGGAAATGAGAGAGTGGAAATGAATTTGAACTGTAGCATAACAGGGGAAAGAAGCTATGAAAAGAGTCATTTAACAAGCTGGAAGAACCATCAGTTTCTCACTATTTCTCACTATTTCTCACTGTACCGACTTGTATAGCTGGTCACTCTGTTTCAACCGACCAGGGCGTAACTCAGTCATGCAACATCTGAATCCACTCTAGGATTGTTTGTCAGTGTGGTAACTTCTGTCAAACGTATCTCGTTGGGTTCTTCAAACCATACATACCAGTCATGCAATGTCTGACTGAGTGTTATACCATACTGAGTGTTATACCATTAATTCTGGCACGGTTTGCCTCATTTCAACAGAATGCTCCCCATGATTGTCGGTTCTCAGGAAGCTTTAGTTTTGGGGAAGGAAATACTTTCCATATTAAAAAAGGAGCCATAGAAGAATATTCAAATAGCCAGAGACAGAGGAAGTTCTTCAGGTTTGCTTTGGGGGCAAAGCTTACAAATTTCAGGTTTGGCCCTGGCTCCATGTAAATTCACAGAATACAGTTGCAAGAAAAAGTATGTGAACCACTTGCAGAATCTGTGAAAATGTTAATAATTTTAACAAAATAAGGGAGATAATACAAAATGCATGTTGTTTTTTTTATTTAGTACTGTCCTGAGTAAGATATTTTACATAAAAGATGTTTACATATAATCCACAATACAAAAAAATAGCTGAATTTATTAAAATAACCCCATTCATAAGTATGTGAACCATTGATTCTTAATACTGTGTGTGGTTACCTGGATGATCTACGACTGTTTTTTTGTTTTGTGATGGTTGTTCATGAGTCCCTTGTTTGTCCTGAGCAGTTAAACTGAGCTCTGTTCTTCAGAAAAAATCTCCAGGTCCTGCAGATTCTTCAGTTTTCCAGCATTTTTTGCATATTTGAACCCTTTACAGCAGTGACTGAATGATTTTGAGATCCGTCTTTTCACACTGAGGACAACTGAGGGACTCAAACACAACTTTTAAAAAAAAAACTTTTGAACCTCTTCATCCTGTTCAAAAGTTTTCACCCCCGACTCTTAATGCATCGTGTTTCCTTCTGAAGCATCAGTGAATGTGTGAACCTTTTTTAATAGTTGTGTTTGAGTCCCTCAGTTGTCCTCCATGTGAAAAGATGGATTTCAAAATCATTCAGTCACTGTTGTAAAGGGTTCAAATATGCAAAAGATGGTGGAAAACTGAAGAATTTTTGGGACCTGTAGATTTTTTTCTGAAGAACAGAGCTCAGTTTAACTGCTCAGAATAAACAAGGGGCTCATGAACAACCATCACACAACAAAAAAACAGTCGTAGATCATCCAGATAATGACACACAGTATTAAGAATCAATGATTCACAAACTTTTGAACTGGGTCATTTTAATAAATTCAGCTATTTTTTTGTCTTATGGATTATATGTAAACATCTTATGTAAAATATCTTACTCAGGACAGTACTAAATAAAAAATAACATGCATTTAGTATGATCTCTCTTATTTTGTTAAAATTTTGCACATTTTCACAGATTCTGCAAGTGGTTCACATACTTTTTCTTGCAACTGTATATGGACAACTCTCTGGCCCCGTTAAGGCTCCAGTGTTTAAGGGTAATAAAAAAAAATTAAAAAAAATCTCAGGAGGTTCTTGATCATTTGTGGAGGCTTAGGTTAAGACTAAACCATCAGAAGAGTTGAGTCTCTTTTTTTTTTTCTTTTTTTTTTCTGGGAGTAGATCTGGACTCATGCACAATGAAGGCATGATTGTCTCCTGCTAGCTTTCAGTCATTACATCTCTGTCTGATTCATGCTAGAACAGGGCAGATGGTCCATAAAGCCCGGAACACACCAAGCCGACGGTTGGCCGTCAGGCAGTTTTTGTTCGTCGGCCGACTAAGTTTTCTCAGTGTGTTCCGCACCGTCGGCTAAAGTTGGTCCTCGTCGGCTTTTTTTCAGCCGATTCGACATGTTGAATTGCCGTCGGAGCTTGCCGGTCAGTAGGGCCATCTGATCATTCTGATTGGCTGTTCAGCTACTGCCACCTGCTGGTACAGAAAGGCATTTCTTCTTACGCAGGCGCAGAACGGACATGCTACTTGGTCGTCGGGTGTCGAGCGTTGGTTTGGTGTCAGGGCAACTTTGGACCCAGACGCTGCCGACGTGAGCAAACCCTGCAGTCTGCTTTTGTCGCCACTAGTTTGTCGGCGTCAGTTTGGTGTGTTCCGGGCTTAAGGGTTTATGTCGCAGACAATCAGGTACAATCTAGGTGCTGCAAGACTATCATGAAAGATGCCTCTTTGGTGGGTTAATCGGGGCACCCAGCCTTTGGGGTCTTAAAGGATGATCAACTCATCTGGCACATAAAATGAAAAAGGGAAAGGAAAAGGGAAATGCGTTCTCATTTAGAGGTTAGCAAGTCACATTCTCTTATGGGGGCAGAAGTTATATCCTCAAGTGGTGAGTCTGATCTGGCAGGGTGGAGTTGGATCTGTTTGCTTCTAGCGAAACAGCCCAGTGCCAACTTGTCTCAACACACCTGCCTGGAAGTTTCTAGTATGTCTAGTAAGACTTTGAGGAGTTTAAAACACTTAAAATGGTGTTGTTATTGGCCCTGTCCTCTCTCAAGAGAATCAGAGAGTGACAGGCTTTGTCATTGAGCCCATGTACAGATTTTGCTCCTTGTCTGGTGAAGGTCTTGCTGCAATCTAGGTTAGCATATGTACCCAAGGTTGCATCGAGTTTCACTTTCAAGTTTGTGTTCCATTTCTCCTCTGCCCTTTGAATCTCAGGAGAGTGAAAGTTTCCATAGGCTTTGTCTGGTTAGAGCATTAAAGGCTTAAATTGACTATATGAGCCAATGTTGTACAATAAGTCTGAGCACCAATTTGTTTGCTCGGTGGCTGTAGCAGGAGAGCTGCTGCTACTAAGTGTACTCGTGTATACTCAACTAGGGGTGTGGCTTCTTTCCAGGATTCGCTTAAAGGAGCATCCTTGGGAGATGTTTATGTAGTGGCAGGCTGAACCTCTCTGCACACTTTTATCAGATTTTATAATCTTGGTTCCCAGGGTTTGTCTGCTTGAGCGGATTGTCAGTGTTTCATGTTTGTCAGTCTGTGCTGTCTTTTTTATGGATTGATTAACCATTAGTTACTTGATTGTATACTATTCCCATAGCATCAGCTACTGACATAGCATTGAGTGAGCCTATGAAAGGCATCTGCGTATGTGATGTACTGAATACAAGTTATGTTTGTTTGTACAATTTCTTCTTTGAATTAAATATAAAATTGTTAAATGTTTTTTTTATATTGCTAAATACTGTTTAATTTCTTATTTGTGCTTTACATGAAAAAAAAGTGTTATGTGCATTTATTGAATTAATTTTTGTATGGCATTCCTGCGTGATGTCATTGCACACTTTGGTAGGTGGTGCGCCCGTGATGTGCTTCATTCAGAGTAAATACACCGTCAAGGAAGCCATCACTGCAGCCCTCTTCTTTAATTTTCTCTATTATACTTCTTTTTAGGTAACTGCAAAACAAGATGCACAAAACACACTTCCGTTTAAATATAAACTCTTTAATGCGATACTGATGAATTATATGTGTTGAAAGCAGTTTGTTTTACTGTATTAATAGTGTGTCATTAATTTAGCATGCCTGAGCACATGGTTAGCATCGGTGCTTTGTGTATAGCACAATAGCCCCTATACATGATAAATGGTCATTATGTCGATGTTATTTGAGAGCATGTGAACTGTATAGAGAGCATTTGTTAAAAAGCCGGTTGATTGTATTTTCTTATTTCTTCAAATGTAATAAAGTGTTTGAAGTAACTCATGTTTACATTCAGTCATTACTGTGAAAAAGAAGTGATACATGTGTTGATACTGTAATGTGCTGACACTGCTAAGATTTTGTTATATGCATATGCTTTTACTATGGATTCAAAGTAAATAAACTGTCAAGGAAGCCATCACTGCAGCGCTCTTATTTAATTCTTCTTTAATTCTCTCTATTATAGCCTACTTCTTTTCAGGAGTACTACACATAGCTCAGTCCTCACTCCTCAGTCCTGCTGATGACTTCTTTTTAAGTGATGAGTTGGCATGTATTGGTGTGTTAATACTAATTTCTGACAATTATTACACCTAGAGAGTGTTCCCATAGTCTCAGCTAGGGTTACACACTGTAAGTAACGTAGATGTTCTGGTGACATGCTTGCAGTAGCTTTCTCCATTTCTGAATACTGTATGAAATTTTTGGTAACACTTTCTATGAAGACCGTGCTTATAATGAATTATAGCCCCACTTATTTATAAGTAAGTATTACTATTCTATAAATATATTTATAAAGACTCATTAAGACCTATACTGCATTATAAGAACAGGTATAGTTACATTTATATTATTTTTATAATTACTTATAAGCCATGCATTTGCTTTTTTAATGTGCATGCTCATAATCCATTATACACTGATTTATAAATGTATAAATATGTATAGATATAAAATCCAGAGACACTTGTTTGCTGTACCAATTAGTTATTAATTGTGTCTATAATGGCTAATGTTTGCATTAGAGGTCATGAATGGTAATTTTGATTTGTTAATCTCCTCAGCCATATTCATGGAATTGCTTATAGCAGTTTGGAATTTAAAACAATATTGTTGCAGTGTTTTGCTATGTAACATTAAGTATACATTTTTTTTTCAACTGTTTGTATTAATGATTTCTTTTGTTTGTTTTTTTCATTATTACAGGAATTATTGTTCGTTAGTTCCATTTACAAGTAAACAACTTAAAATATATAATGAGCACATCTTCATGATTTCTTAACATTTACTTTAGGAAAATTGAATCCTACGTTTTCACTTTACCTAAAGCAATCAATGATGCATTTATAGAGATTAGTAACTGTATTATTACTCACAATAAGTATTTATAGGAACACAACATGGATATTAATAACAATACGTTTGTCACAGTCTTGTTCAGTCTTTGTTTTCATTTTCATTTGTTTTCACTGATCACGTGTTCCTTTCTTCTATTTTCCCACCACAATCTGTCACCATGGACACTAATCCCAATTATCATCAGCTGTTTGTCATTTGAGTTAATTATCTGTGTATTTAAGTTCTTGTCTTTCCTCTGTTCAGTGTTGGGTCTCATTTACGTTGGCGTCAGAAGCACGTCTTCGAGTAAGTTGTGTTGCACCCGCTGTTGGATTACTCTGTAATTTATTAAAGACTGTTACCTTTCATCTTCTTCATCGTTTGTAATCTTCACACAACCACGTTACAATATTCACTTATTTGACAGAAATAAATCTGAATTACTAAAAAGTCATTGTAACTATAATATAATATTATAGCAATGCAGGTTGCATCTTTATAAATACATTCATGGAACCATACGACTGACTAATTACTTATTAGTGTATAATGGATTATGAACATGCTCATTGAAAAACGAAATGCATGACATAAGTAATTATAAAATTAATATAAATGTAACTATAACTGTTCTTATAATGCAGTATAGTCTTAATGAGTCTATAAATATGTTTATAAAATACAAATACATATAACCAAGTATAAATGGAGCTATAATTTATTATAAGCATGGTCTTCATAGAAAGTGTTACCAATCTGGAGTCCTTTTCTCAGGAGATTTTTTTTATTTTTTTATATCGCTGTCTGAAAAGATTGAGATACTAAAGCAATCTCCTTTGTAATTCGTCTTTTTGGTCAATGTAAGTTTCAATGCTGAAGAAAAAACAACAGCTAGACCAGTTTAAGCTGGTAAAGATGGTTTCAGATGGATTTTGGACACTTTTTGGAAGAATAATCTTCCCAAGGGTGTACGCTCTTTATTTAATTTATTAAGACACACAATGTAATTGAGACTCTATATAATGTTCCAGACAAGACCATTTATATCAAGTTGTAAATGCAGAGATGAAACATATGTTCCATCTTTAAACAGTTAGGCAGATTTGGTGTATCTAATAGCACACAGTATCAGAGATTAAATGCTTGATACAAGGCAAGCTATGGCACCAGCCAGTGGAGATAATAAGCAAGCTGGGAAAGGAAAGCGAGGCAGAGGTTATGTGAGAGATGAGGAAGAGAGGAAATAAAGATATGGAGCAAGACATAGACTAAAGCTCCTTTTAGCCATGCCTCGGGCATCCCAGATGCAAGAAGTTCTGACAATATAAACCCAGTTACTACTTTGACAGGAAATAAATATGAGGGGCTTTCGCACCGAATAGTTCTAGGAACTTAGTTCTAGGAACTAGCCACTAGGATAGTTCCCCAAGAACTAATTTCTCCCCCGGGCCATGTTCCTGGTTGCATTCGCACTGGGAATAAGAATTATAAGGCGCGCTGACAGCGGCGTCTTTAAGCGTGGCATTTACAAACGCTAAAAACCGGTGAATGGAGGATGCCGTTTGTTGTGTGTCGTGGGTTTCATGATAACAGAGAATGGAATGTAAATGCATAATCTACGCGACTGAAAGAGCAAAAAGTGGGGCTAAGAGATGAAATCTCCTGTGACAATTTTCAGCATCGAGGCGGAGAAAAGAACACAACCCTGCAGACAACAGGTAAATGCCGTTATCTCTGTTTTCCATGTTTGTGAGTTAAATATGTTTACACGGCTTTTTAAAAATGCCGGGTGCCGGTGTTTGACATGCGTTTGACCAATCAATGTACACTTACATCACTGATAGTTCCTATAGAGCTGGTTTAGACCCTACTCTGAAGTAGGAGCTAATTTAGTTCCCCCAAAAGGAGTTCCTAGAACTAAAATCGTTCCTAGTTCCTGCGGTGCGAACACTGCAAAATCCGGGTACTTCAGCCAATAGTTCTAGGAACTATGAAAAGGTTCCTCCGGTGCGAAAGCCCCTATGAACTCTCAAGCTATATATACTAAAACTCCTTTACAAGCAGTCTAAACATTTACCATTTATTGATACTGGAATGGCATGGCTGTTGATTTTTAAAGTGCTGCCCTCAACAAAATTAGTAGAAAACATTTGGCAGCCCAAGTATTTACTCAGTTAAACATCTAGCCCATTGGTGGAAAGTAGGAATGAAGGGATGGTTTCTCAATAAACAGCATCAAGTATGATGTAATCCTGCCAAGTTTGTGATGTACTGTGTGTTTCCACGCCAATCAGTTTGTTGGGGAACTTTCAACAGTGACTGATGCCATAAGCCAAGATAAAACTCTCACTGATCTGATCAGTCTTCAATGTTTTATTCTAAATATAAGATCCTTAACTGCTTGGTGATAAAAAAGAAACTCAGAAACAGATAGGTCTTTTGCAGAGGTGGAAAGGTTGGTTAGTGGTATTTTCTTAAAACAAGGATCTTTATTATTATTACTATTTTTCACATTTATGGTTAACTCACACTTGCTTAACTTTTGAGTAGTAAGCAGTTAAATTTTAATCATTACCAGAGACAGAAACAATGTGTAACCCAACAATTTGTAAATAAAACTGCTGTCAGTGTTTTTTTTTTTTTTCTTTCTTTTTCTTCTTCAAAGTACAGAATTCAGCCAACCACCTTATGCACCTCACAGAAATGGAAATGAAAATGAAGTTGCGCCTGCTGTGAAACTGCTTCATTAATGTGCTCAGTATTACTGTAGTTCTTTTCAATGCACTTAAAATCACTTGTTACTTTGCACTTGTTAAATTGCTTTGATGACATGGCTTTTCAAGACCATTTTTGTATGTACAAAGAAAATGCATTGGAGATAATATCTTTGCTTGAGACCAGACTTTCCTTTGCCTCAAAGAGAAAGGCCTTTACCTATAGTTGTCTCCAAGTTCTGATCACTTTGAGATTTTTGGCATCTGGAATCTTTCATTGTGCAACTGTGTGTAGAATAGTTCACATAGTCTGCAGGGCCATTTGTGAACTGAGTCGTCTTAAATTTTTGCATATATTGTTCACCATGGTTGGCAATCACAATTTTTCTCCATTTTTGGATCATACCTCTCCCATCCAACTTCATATCCTATTCAACCTATATAATTCTTATTTTCATTTCATGTTCTTCCTTTAGATATTTCATTTTATGCTCATGAATTTCTCTGGCTAACTTTCCATGCATGGTCATCTTGTTTGTTGAAAGCAGGGGCAGTTAGAAGCACAAATAAACTAATATGCTCCTTAGAATGAAAGAAGAATAAAGACTGACACAGTGGAATGTATTATACCAAAAGAAGATAAATTGGTTACTTCCTTTGGTAATGTACTATTTTTGCTCTGTTCTTCATATGAACTGTCCAAGAGGTCATCGACTGTCCAGAGACTGATGCTCTATTATTCCAGACAAGTCATTTAATTAACCAGTCTTGTCTTTATTTGGTGGTACACACCAGTAGTAAATTGCTCTCTTCTGAACTTTGCATTCTGTATTTTTACAAGCCAGTTAAGGTTCTTCCACAGAGTCTATAAAGGCAAATATCATTCAATATACACCGATCAGGCATAACATTATGACCACTGACAGGTGAAGTAAATAACACTGATTATATCTTCATCACTAACATCATCTGTTAGTGGGTGGGATATATTAGGCAGCAAGTGAACATTTTGTCCTCAAAGTTGATGTGTTAGAAGGCAAAATGGGCAAGCGTAAGGATTTGAGCGAGTTTGACAAGGGCTAATTTGTGAGGCTAGATGACTGGGTCAGAGCATCTCCAAAACTGCAGCTCTTGTGGGGTGTTCTCGGTCTGCAGTGGTCAGTATCTATCAAAAGTTGTCCAAGGAAGGAACAGCAGTGAACCAGCAACAGGGTCATGGGCGCCCAAGGTTCACTGATGCACATGGGGAGCGAAGGCTGGCCTGACGAGCTACTGAAGCTCAAATTGCTCAAGAAGTTAATGCTGGTTCTGATAGAAAGGTGTCAGAATACACACTGCATCGCAGTTTGATGCGTATGGGGCTGCATAGCCGCAGATCAGTCAGGGTGCCCATGCTGACCCCTGTCCACCACTGAAAGCACCAACAGTGGGCATGTGGGCATGTGAGCATCAGAACCGGACGACGGAGCAATAGAAGAAGGTGGCCTAGTCTGATGAATCATGTTTTCTTTTACATCACGTGGATGGCCAGGTGTGTCGCTTACCTGGGGAACACATGGCACCAGGATGCACTATGGGAAGAAGGCAAGCCAGGGGAGGCAGTGTGATGCTTTAGGCAATGTTCTGCTGGGAAACCTTGGGTCCTGCCATCCATGTGGATGTTAGGCAAAGGGGGAGGTGTTGCTGTAATTTCTAGTAAAATTTACAGTATTACTCAAAAGTCTTTCAAATATAATTCCTTCGAAGTGATGGTGCTTTATGTAACGTTATGTAAGTTGACATTTGTGCTGGCTACTGTATACAGGCCACCAGGACACCATACAGACTTTATCAAAGAATTTGCTGATTTTCTATCGGAGTTAGTACTAGCTGCGGATAAAGTCCTTGTTGTTGGTGATTTTAATATCCATGTAGATAATGAAAAAGAAGCATTGGGATTGGCATTTACAGACATTCTAAACTCTGTTGGACTTAGACAACACGTGTCAGGACCCACTCATTGTTGTAATCATACTTTAGATCTAATATTGTCACATGGAATCGATATTGATGCCGTTGAAATTCTGCAGCAGAGTGACGACATCTCAGATCATTATCTAGTCTCGTGTATACTACATTTAGTCAAGGCTGCTAAACTGCCTCCCTGCCACAAATATGGTAGAACCATCACTTCTACCACTAAAGATTGCTTTATAAATAATCTTCCTGATCAGTTTCATCTTCTAGCATACCAGACAGCTTAGAAGACCTTGATGTTGCAACAGACACTATTGACTCTGTCTTTTCCAGCACATTAGACTCAGTTGCTCCTTTGCGCTTAAAAAAGATTAAGGAAATTAGTCCAACGCCGTGGTACAACGAGCACACTCGGGCCCTTAAGAGAGCAGCCAGAAAAATGGAGCGCAGCTGGAAGAAAACAAAACTAGAAGTTTTTCGCATTTTGTGGAGAGAGAATGATTGAGTACAGAAAGGCCTTAAAAACTGCTAGATCTGCTTATTTTTTCAAATCTTTTAGAAGAAAATAAACACAACCCTAGGTATTTATTTGATATAGTGGCTAAATTAACAAGAAATAAAGCTTCAACTTCTGATGTTTCCAAACAGCACAGCAGTAATGACTTTATGAACTTCTTTACTTTCAAGATTGACAATATTAGAGAGAAAATTATAACCATGCAACCGTCTACTACAGTATCGCATCAGACAGCGCACTGTAGTATCCCTGAGGAAAAATTCAATTCATTCACTGCTTTAGGAGAAGAAGAATTGTCTAAACTTGTTAAATCATCAAAATCAACAACATGTATGTTAGACCCTATACCGACTAAGCTATTGAAAGAGATGCTTCCAGAGGTCATAGATCCTCTTCTTAATATCGTTAATTCATCTTTATCACTAGGATACGTACCAAAAACTTTTAAGCTGGCTATTATTAAACCTCTTATTAAAAAACCACAACTTGATCCTAGAGAATTAGTCAATTATAGGCCGATCTCAAATCTTCCTTTTCTGTCAAAAATACTAGAAAAGGCAGTATCATCACAACTATGTTCCTTTTTAGAAAGAAATGGTATCTGTGAGGATTTCCAGTCAGGATTTAGACCGTACCATAGTACTGAGACTGCTCTCATTAGAGTTACTAATGATTTGCTCTTATCATCAGATCGTGGTTGTATCTCTCTATTAGCGTTACTGGATCTTAGTGCTGCATTTGACACTATCGATCACAACATTCTTTTAAATAGACTCGAAAATTATGTTGTCATTAGTGGAATTGCATTGTCATGGTTCAAATCATACTTATCTGACCCGTTATCAGTTTGTAGTAGTAAACGAAGAGATGTCACACTGATCACAAGTTCAATATGGAGTACCGCAAGGCTCAGTACTAGGACCGTTGCTTTTCACTCTGTACATGCTACCCTTGGGAGATATCATTAGGAAGCATGGCGTTAGTTTTCACTGTTACGCTGATGATACTCAGCTCTATATTTCTTCGCGCCCTGACGAAACTTACCAATTCACAAAATTAACGGAATGCATAGCTGACATAAAAAATTGGATGGCCAGTAATTTCCTACTACTAAATTCAGAAAAAACAGAGATTCTAATTTTTGGACCAAAAACGTCTTCACGTAATAACCTAGAATACTGTCTAACACTTGATGGCTGCTCTGTTAAGTCTTCGTCGTCAGTTAGGAACCTGGGTGTGCTCTTTGATACCAATCTTTCATTTGAAAGCCATGTTTCTAGCATCTGTAAAACTGCATTCTTTCATCTTAAAAATATATCTAAACTACGACATATGCTCTCAATGACAAATGCAGAACAGTTAGTTCATGTGTTCATGACCTCAAGGCTAGATTACTGTAACGCTCTCGTGGGTGGTTGCCCTGCTCACTTGATAAATAAACTACAGCTCGTACAAAATGCAGCAGCTAGAGTTCTTAATAGAACTAGGAAGTATGACCATATTAGCCCAGTTCTGTCAACACTGCATTGGCTTCCTGTTAAACATCGTATAGATTTTAAAATCTTGCTAATTACTTACAAAGCACTAAATGGTTTAGCTCCCCAGTACCTAAGCGAGCTCTTAATGCATTATAGTCCTTCACGTCTATTGCGATCTCAAAATTCAGGCCAGTTGATAATACCTAGAATATCAAAATCAACCGCAGGCGGTAGTTCCTTCTCCTATTTGGCACCTAAACTCTGGAACAATCTTCCTAGCATTGTTCGGGAAGCAGACACACTCTGTCAGTTTAAATCTAGACTAAAAACGCATCTCTTTAACCTGGCATACACATAACACATTATCAATTTATGTTTTCAAATCTGTTAAAGGATTGTTAGGCTGCATAAATTAGGTCAGCCGGAACCGGGAACACTTCCTATAACACATGATGTACTCGTTACATCAGAAGGAGAATGGCATCTACGCTAATATTAGTCTCTCTGTTTATCCCGAGGTTTACCGTAGTCAGCCGGATCCGGGCCGTATCCAGGTGAGATCGAGGACCTGCACCTTAACACGACCACAACGCAGCCCTGAAGTGTCAGCAGAGATTGAGTCAACTAGATCATCTACTGTGAAGGCCTCATCGACACGACAGCCAGTGGCACAGTTCCTCAACAAACCGTCCATACCGGCGTGATGAATACGATCCTCAATTGGATGGAACTGGAATAAATACTTTGAATGCTGCGATCCTATTGGACTTACGATGGCAACCTGAATCGTAACAAAGCACTGTTGGCCAGAGGAGAACTGGCCCCCCGACTAAGCCTGGTTTCTCCCAAGGTTTTTTTCTCCATTTAAACACCTATTTGCCACTTGTCTGCCACCTGATGTCACCTGATGGAGTTTGGGTTCCTTGCCGCTGTCGCCTTTTGGCTTGCTTAGTTGGGGACACTTGACATTTGACTTGACATTTGATATTCAACAGTGCTTTGATCTACCTGCATTGACACTATTCTTTAAGAGCTGCTGTGCAGCCAAATAATGTACCAGTTATCAATGTAAAGCTGCTTTGACACAATCTACATTGTAAAAAGCGCTATATAAATAAAGGTGACTTGACTTGACTTGACTCAACTGGATGGAACTGGAATAAATACTTTGACTGTTGCGATCCCATCGGACTTATGATAGCTGTCTGAATCATAATAAAGCACTGTTCGCTGTTGGCCAGAGGAGAACTGGCCCCCCGACTGAGCCTGGTTTCTCCCAAGGTTTTTTTTCTCCATTTTAACACCTGTTTGCCACTTGATGTCACCTGTTGGTGTTTGGGTTCCTTGCCGCTGTCGCCTTTGGCTTGCTTAGTTGGGGACACTTGACATTTGATATTCAACATTGTTTTGATCTGCCTGCATTGACACCATTGTATGCAAACTGAACAGAGCTGGATGATGACATCACTGTTTACTCCAGTGCTGATATAAATTAACTAAATTAATAACTATTGATTCTTACAACGGAATGAATCAATACTGAATTTACTTAAGATGGATAATGACACCATTTTCTTTAAGAGCTGCTGTGCAGCCAAAATTATATACTAGTTATCACTGTAAAGCTGCTTTGACACAATCTGCATTGTAAAAAGCGCGATATAAATAAAGTTGACTTGACTTACTTTGACACGTACCACCTACCTACGTTGCAGACTATGTACACCCTTTCATGGAAACTCTATTTCCTGGTGGCTGTGGCCTTTTTCAGCAGGATAATGCTCCCTGCCACAGAGCAAAAATGGTTCAGGAATGGTTTGAGGAGCACAACAACGATTTTGAGGTGTTGACTTGTCCTCCAAATTCCCCAGATCTCAGTCCAATCGAGCATTTGTGGGATGTGCTGAACAAACAAGATCAGATCCATGGAGGCCCCACCTCACAACTTACAGGATTTAAAGGATCTGCTGCTAAAATCTTGGTGCCAGATACCACAGCACACCTTCAGGGGTCTAGTGGAGTCCATGCCTCGATGGGTCAGGGCTGTTTTGGCAGCAAAAGGGGGACCAACACAATATTAGGAAGGTGGTCATAATGTTATGCCTGATTGATGTAAGTGTTATATAAATATAAATGAGAAATGTGCAATACTGATAATAATAATTAAGATGTCTCACCTGAAGTTGTTGTACTGTTCTTGTGGTTAAATTTTATTATATGCATTAAACTAATTGCAAATTGCAGCCCAAATACTTTTTCTTTTGATCATTAGCAGTAGTATGGTTTTTACTTTCAATAATTGAAAGGTTTGTCACTATTTGTTTTAGTATTGTATTTTTTATTCTCCCTTTTTTTTTTTTTTTTTTATTCTTTTTGGCTCTGCCATTGTTGTCTCAAAATGCACACCAGTGATGATGTTTTCTATTCCATTCCACTTAAAGTACATTTGAACCCACAGTGTACTACAAGTGGTAACTAAATATATTTTTTAAATACAGAGATAGTATATTAAAAGCACATTTTAGTTCATATTTCATGGTGTCTCAAAATAGCACAGTTGAGTACATTTAGATGTTCTGAAGATTATCTTCATATACTAAAAATTCTTCTTTAGTACGTCTTAAGTACAAAATTAGTGCGTGAAAATAGAGCACTTTAAGTACATTATAGAAGTGTACTTTTTTTTTTTTTCACCTGGGTATAGTTTCTGTGACACTATTGACAACTAGCGGAATTATAAAAATACTGGATATTTTGGAAATGTTTCTTTTGTTCATCACACCACCCCCAACTCAAACATAGATACAACTCTTACAGTTTTTTTTTGTGAAGGCATGTCTCAGCAAGTACACTTTCAAGTATACTTTCAATGAAAGGTCCAACATATCAGGAAAACGTTTAGCTGTTGCTAAGTGTCATGAGTAAGCAATTAAATAGACTAACAATCTGTCTAGAGCGAATGCGAGAGATTGACAGATATGAGCAGACTGCTCTCCATGTTTTCATAATGCCTGGTGTTATATTCAGGGTTCATGCAATGAGTTAAAAGACACACAGGAGATCAGCTTGAGTTTCTGCCCAGGTTCTTGAACACGCCCCTCAAGCACGACATACCTCTGATATACTACACCTGGGGGACTCAACACTTTTGGGGGCGATAAACCCATGAATGGCATACTAATAGTAATCAATAAACAATAAACTGGATTAAGAGAATATATTTTAACATAATAAATCTTACATATTTCACCTTTAAGCCACATTCATAAAAGCTACTTAAATGTCATAAGTTTAACTAGTACACATTTGGACGGTTTCACAGACAAGGCTTAAACCTAGTCCCAGACTAAAATGCATGTTTGAACTGTCTTAACTTAACTTAAAAGAAGTTAGTGCCAATGTTTTGTCTCAAGATCCACACCAGTGTTTTTTTTTTTCTAAAAATGTTAAACAAAAGGAATGTATGACATCATTTGAAATTATTCAGTAATCATTTGAAGTTATAACAACTACCTTTTAAATATGGACTACCCAACCCACACTAACCCTCATTAGTGTCCAGCGGGTGAGTATCTGATTAGTCTCCTCTCGTTCATGGCTCTCTCAGGGAAGGGACATCTGGTTAAGTCAGTGTATTGATAATGGCGGTGACGCTTGGCTGCGTGTCTTATTAATCACTCCTGGCTGAAGAGTGACCTTTTCCCACAGGCCTTGCATGCTCCTAGATCTGTCCCATGGCCTACTGGGACACCCACGGACATCCTTTACCTCCTGTTCACCTAATGTCAGCTTCAGACTGCTTAGGCTATGTTCAAACACTTCCTGCAATGGGCACTGATCAAAAACGTTGCCTCTGGTGATATTCATATATCTTGTCTAAATGTCTTCTTTTATAAAGAGCCCATAAAAACCTTAGGAGGAGTAGGGAGAATAGAAACAAATTATTTTGCCTTTATTTAGAAAATGTTTAGCCTAAATATTTTTTTTTGCCTCAGACACCTTTATCATATTAGCAGTCATTACCCATGCCAATTAAATGCATTTAGCGATTTGGACACAGTAAACTACACAAATATTGGCATTAAACAACTGTCGAAGCTACATTTATAAAACCAATTCGTTAACACTTTTGTATAGGGAACACATATATTAACTACGACTTTTCCCTCAATAAACTCGTAATTTACTGCTTATTAGTAGTTAGTAAGGTAGTTGTTAAGTTTAGGTATTGGGTAGAATTAAGAATGTAGGATTAAGAATGTAGAATAAGGTCATGAATAAGGCATTCATATCTGCTTAATAAGTACTAATAAATAGCCAATATTCCAGTATTATGCATGCAGACCTTAAAATAAAGTGTTACCACCAATTCTAATTCTAATTCTAATGGTGGTATGTGATAAAGTTAAGAGTAAATATAAAAATATCTCTATAATGTGAATGATTGTATTTTATGTGAAACATACAAATGTAATTACTGCACAATTCATCCTTAACTCTTTCCCCTCCAGGGTTTTTTTTTTTTTTTTTTTTTTTTTTGCCAGCCAGCGGCAGCATTTATCATCATTTTCACGGCCCCCAGAATATTACAGAACGATGATCAAAAAATAGATCAAGTAGATTGTGTCCGTCAACACCCCAAAGCTTGCACAGTTCTGTACCTGTTTTGGGTTCGATATTTCATTTGGTAATGTTAGGCAGTTTTAATCAGGCTTGGGAGGGTTACTTTAAAAATGTATTCCGTTACAGTTACAAATTACTTAAAAAAAGTGTTCAGTAACGTAATCCAAGTACCACAATATAAAAGTAATGTAATCTGATTACTTTTGGATTACTTCAAGGTCACATGAAAGAAGAGAAAAGAAAGAAAGAAATTGCATTTTATAAATTTATTTTTAATTATTTCTTCTCAATTTCTGCAAGTTTTTAAATGTTACACATTCCAATTTGTTTTTTGTTTTTTTTTAATCTGATAAATTATCTATTGCAATATTATTATCGTTGTTGTTTAGAGCTTAAAAATATAAAAGTGACATCAGATCATAACCAAACTGAACAAGCTTGGATCAAACATTTCTGTTTATGTTTGTTCTGCTTTAATTTTAATGTTTAGCATTTTGGTTACTTTTAAAACCTATTAAAACTAAGCAATCATGTCTCATTTCCACAACTTGGGAATACACAGCCCTGAATATCCTATATACACTATATTGCCAAAAGTTTTGGGACGCCCGCCTTTACGTGCACATGAACTTTAATGACATCCCGTTCTTGATCTGTAGGATTTAATATGGAGTTGGCCCACCCTTTGCAGCTATAACAGCTTCAACTCTTCTGGGAAGGCTTTCCACAAGGTTTAGGAGTGTGTTTATGGGAATTTTTGACCATTCTTCTAGAAGCGCATTTGTGAGGTCAGGCACTGATGTTGGACGAGAAGGCCTGGCTCACAGTCTCCGCTCTAATTCATCCCAAAGGTGTTCTATCAGGTTGATTTGTGCAGGACAGTCAAGTTCCTCCACACCAAACTCGCTCATCAATGTCTTTATGGACCTTGCTTTGTGCACTGGTGCGCAGTCATGTTGGAACAGGAAGGGGCCATCCCCAAACTGTTCCCACAAAGTTGGGAACATGAAATTGTCCAAAATGTCTTGGTATGCTGAAGCATTAAGAGTTCCTTTCACTGGAACTAAGGGGCCAAGCCCAACCCCTGAAAAACAACCCCACACCATAATCCCCCCTCCACCAAACTTTACACTTGGGACAATGCAGTCAGGCAAGTACCGTTCTCCTGGCAACCGCCAAACACAGACTCATCCATCGGATTGGCAGACAGAGAAGCGTGATTCGTCACTCCAGAGAACATGTCTCCACTGCTCCAGAGTCCAGTGGCGGCGTGCTTTACACCACTGCATCCGACGCTTTGCATTGCACTTGGTGATGTAAGGCTTGGATGCAGCTGCTCGGCCATGGAAACCCATTCCATGAAGCTCTCTACGCACTGTTCTTGAGCTAATCTGAAGGCCACACGAAGTTTGGAGGTCTATAGCTATTGACTCTGCAGAAAGTTGGCGACTTCTGCGCACTGTGCGCCTCAGCATGCGCTGACCCCGCTCTGTGATTTTACATGGCCTACCACTTCGTGGCTGAGTTGCAGTTGTTCCCAATTGCTTCCACTTTATGATGATACCACTAACAGTTGACTGTGGAATATTTAGTAGTGAGGAAATTTCACGAATGGACTTATTGCACAGGTGGCAACCTATCACGGTACCACGCTTGCATTCACTGAGCTCCTGAGAGCGACCCATTCTTTCACAAATGTTTGTAGAAGCAGTCTGCATGCCTAGGTGCTTGATTTTATACACCTGTGGCCATGGGAGTGATTGGAACGCCTGAATTCAGTGATTTGGAGGGGTGTCCCAATACTTTGGCAATATAGTGTATGTAAAGGGCTATACAGACATCTAATGGCTACAGTGTGTTATTACAGATTTTCTTTTAGTCCTTTGATAAAGAAAGCGTTTTCGTAGCTGGAAGGCAGAGTTTGAACTGTACAACCATGTTGTTTGCATTTTCTTCTTTGAAAACAAAATAGCAGCGTATGAGGAGATTGTAGACGGGTGTTATTTGTGCATGCACTAGCAGGTGGCTCGCGTGAGTCATCACTGGCAATAGAACCAGGAACTACTGTATAATCAAGCAGCGCTTAATATGGTGTTATGGCAAAATGATGATTTATTTAGTTTTAAATTAAACCATTGTAATCCTGATAGTATTCCCCCTTTTTTCAAAATGTAACTGTAATCTGATTACCATGTTTTTTGACGTAACTGTAACGAATTTCAGTTACTGGATTTTTGTATCCTGATTACGTAACACCGTTACATATATTCCGTTACTCCCCAACCCTGGTTTTAATTTATATGATATTTAATGTTTGATGATCACGTTAGCTTACATGTACGTAAGCAATGCTTGTGTTGCTTGTTTCTGCTTCTTTTTCATCTGTGTTTTAAAATGGAGATTCTGTACTCTTTCAGAAGATGCATAATAGCATCCCCCATCGTATAACAGTGAAAACATGGATTGCTGGAAAATTCCGTCCATGGCAGGGAAGCGCTGTGTCATAAATTACGGAAAATGTTAATGTTAATCCTAAAAGCTGATTCTCAAACTATCGAGAAACATTAAAGGGGGGGGGTATCACACAGTTTCTGCCAATCTCATGTTAATCTTGATTACCTATAGAATAGTATAGCATCCTTCATATCGCCGAAAAGTTTTTAGATTTATCATATTTATAAAAGATACATACGCTGTACCGAGTCTTTCCGAAAACAGCCGAGTGCCTGGAGGCGTGTCGTGTGAGCGGAGCTAAAGAGTGAGGAGCACGCGCAGCTTTTGCGTAGTGATCGCCTGCAAGCTATCAATGGTCAGCTAAACAACTGTATTTAAACACACACACAATACACCATCGCATTATCCCTGGATAACTTTTGAATCACTATAATGAATATAGCGTATAGTGAATGATGAATAATGAATTTATGAATTCACTACGTTCGTGTTTACATTATATGCACTTAGGCGCCTATTGCCAACAAAACAGACATTTGATGCAGTTTTACTCACCACCTGCGGTTCCGACTCATGACTGGGATCATATCACTGTGACCGCTCCATCTTTCAGTTTCAAACGATCTGTAAATCCAGCGTAGAACTGGGCCTTGTTTATAAAACCATAAGTGCCGATCCTGATGGCTCGAGCAGCCACAGAAAAACACGAGATATTCTCCATTCATTTTAACCAATAAAAAAGTGATTGCAACTATCAGTTTCTATGGTTATTTTAATAACAAATATCGAGAGTGCATCAATGTAATGCGTGAGCACAAATCTCTCAGCTCCACTGAACACTGGGTTCTTTGGGAAGCAAGGTTATCTTTCCCTCACAACCAAAAACACACTTCTTTGGTGACATTGTTGATTTCATGGTCTAAAAACAAAGTGACAAATCTTTCTCAAACAAGTCCTGTGCAGGGCTGCCGATGACTTCCGTAAACCCGAACGAAGCACGTTGATGGGCGTGGTCTTACTCTCTCGCTCTCGTCGACGTGTGCGCGCGCGCTCTTCCGGGAGAAGTGCCAGTTTCTGATGTTACACAGGTACATACTCGAAAAAAAGATCCCGAAATTTAAGAGGATTTGGAAGAGTATTTTTGGCACAGAAATACTCCGTCATATGTCCAACTTGTGTTTTGAAACTTTGGCCATGTTTAGCATGAGAATCCAACTCTTTAACAGTGTAAATAAGTCAGAATGCATGAAATAGCATTATACCCCCACCTTTAACGCTAAATGTTTTACGACAGACTTAACCATGTGTCTATCTTCGAGTACTCCATGTACAGTGGCATTTTTTACTTTTCAAAAATTGTCAGTTATGTATATTTGCAATTCACTCACTTGAAGTCTGTCAAGCAAGCACCCATTTGAGAGCTTGCCCAATCATCATATATAGAAGCCGAGCTACAGCAAAAATACTATTCAATGAACAATCCAATACAAATACTGGTCTTGATGCTCTTTTACCCCAAGTTTGAATATGCACTTCCCTATTATATAGTATAACCTGTACATCAGGGGTCGGCAATTAAGTTTGGCATCGGGCCAAAAAAAAAAAAAAAATTGGCCACTAGATGGCAGGCCAGAACATAGTCAAAGGATCATTTAAATTAATTGATGAAAAATGCAACTAGAATTGCCTGTGACAGACTGTTACAGTGTCTTTTGTAACTGGTATTGAGCTGTTACTCTGTGTTAAATCCTGTAGTAGGACAGTCATTAACAAAAAGCCACATTTGTGTGGCGGTGTCTGGGTTTTACACTGGAAAATTAATAAAGCGGAGTAGTGACCTGGCAAGTATCTTCATTCACCAACTTGCAACACAGACCGCCTTGCTAAAACACGCATATGTGGGAGATGCGGAATGGATAAAAATAACTCAAAAAATAAAAGAGGACTTGAATAAGCCCATTAATGGCATGTTTGAGTCATGCTCTTAACGAACTGTTTTATTTCCTCTTTCCATGTTGTGAATAATAAATGTGTATCATTTTAATTTGCTTGTTACACGATGGATCCTAACTTATTGTAATAATTATTTGACGTAGCCTACTTTTACACTCAGAATTATTCATTGGCATCCTCACGTACTGTCACAGTTCCCTCGTTTCCCGGACTCCATTTCCCAAGATCCTCTTTTCTCCACACCTGCACTCACTTCCCTCGTCATCTCCCCATCTTCACTCATCACCTGCACCTGGACTTCATCATCAGCACTCCCTTTAAGTTGGACTCACTCCCTGCACTCCTTTGTCAGTTCTATTGTTATTCTAAATGTGTATGGTTGTGTTTCTTGCTCCTTTGTTGATTAAACACTCTTCTTATTGTGGATTTCCGTATTCGCCTCGTCTCTACAACACCAGCACGTAACACGTACTAAACTGCATTTTTTTTATTATTATTGTTTGCCTGCTGGAGGTATGCTATTATGTCGTGTGCAGAGTGATGTTAACATTTAAGCTAGCTGGTGAGAGAAAATGGCACTATCAAAGAGTCTAAAGAGGAAAGTTGACAGCGAAAATAGGGCATACAAAGAAGAATGGAAAGACAACTATGCGTTCATCCTACCTAGTTTTGTGAATGCAAAGCTCGTGTGTCTTATCTGCAACGAAGTTGTCACTGTTTTCAAAGAATATAACACCGTGTCTTCACTATGCGACGCGTCAAAAGATAATAGAACACATTTTAATCAGTGATATTGTCTACACTGGATGCGGTGTGGTGCAACGCGAGTCACGCGACACAACACATTCCCGACAGTAAAAGGATTCCCCGTTCTGTTTCTGACGTAGTTGGTTTGTCGCGTTCAGTGTAGACAGCTTTTAGCTGTTGCGGCGCAACGCGACGTGTAAAAAGTCGCGTCTGGTGTAGACACGGTGATAATATTAGACAGCACCACGAGACGAAGATCTATTTCAGAACCAGCCGCTATCAAAATAATCTGGCTGCCGGCGCGGACCAGATATTATTGCTGGCGGGCCAGTTTTGCCCCACGGGCCGCCTATTGTCGACCACTGCTGTACATGGTGTAGAATATCTGATTACACAGTATTCCTAAATGTAGGTAAAATGTTTAAAAAAAAATTGTTTATACGTGAAAGCTCATATGCATCAAAAGACAATAACAACACCCAGTATACTACACATCTACACACCTACATAAGAATCTAATAATGATCAAGGCGCAAGTTCTTCATTGAATTCATTGCATATTCTGAAAGTATGGGAAATTTAAATACAGTAATATAGCATCTGGACAGGACCAAAAAATACATTTAGAGTCTAGTGAACATCAATTTTTGGTCCAGTAATTCCCTGTTACAGGTGCCCTTAACATAACTTTGGTGCATAACTGGCGCTACAGTCAATCACCCAGAACACCCTAGTAACCCCCTAGCAACCAATCAAAACAACCTACCAACAGCATAACAACTCTTTGATAACTACCTTAATAACTGCATAATAACACCCTTTTGACTGACCCCACCACAAAAATTGTACATTTTATTTTTATTGTTAGCAATGCATTTTTGCATTTTAATTTCACAATTAATGCAAATCATAAGCATTTCTGTTATAATGTGTTGGCATACTATGCAAAACATTTCTGATTGGGTCATCATTTTAATTTTAAATATTTGCTAGGTATTCGAGCACATAAACAAAATCAACTAACAAGATTTAGTGCCAACATAGTAGCCTACTGGTCTGATAGGGCAAGAGACAGTTTCTTGCAAACTTTGGCAAATCCATTATGATTATTTCATATTTTCATCATGTCAAGAAGCTTCCAAATTAAATGTGTTGCTAGCAGAAAGCACAAACTTTGTACTGGTCAAACCATCTTGCTCCATCACCAGGCTCCTGGCTGCCATTTGGAGAACAGATTGTATGGGGATTTTTGACAGGACGCCACCATGGCAATACAGCTTTAGCAATTAACCTTGATGTCACTGTAATTACTAAGTCACTTTAGTCAAATGAATTAATTTCCCAAAAGGATGTTGAAACCAAATTATCTCCTCTCCTCCTAAAGCAAGCCAATATGGAGGTTAGTAATTAGAGAGAGGAGGAAAAAGAGGGAGCAGTTTCCATATTCCTGTCTTTCACATAACGTTTTCCAGTAATCTGCCCCCAGTGTGTAGTGAAGAAGAGTATGTGGAATACTTAATGTGATATAGACTAGTAGGATATACTGATATAACCACAGAGTATTATCTACCTATTGAACTCAACTATAAATGTATACTAAATGTATGTTTATGTTAGAGCTTTTGTTGTGGACTGAAGTTTGGTTGGTATGAAAGTGGTTTAAAGGATGCTGAGTGCAACTACACATTCTTACTGGTCTGTATAGCCAAAATTTGAATCTAATGTTTGCTGTCAGTCACCACATCGGTGTGGATACTGTACTTCGGAATCACAGATTCTACGTCTTGGAAGTATGACAAAAATAAGAATTTTCACCGAAAAATGTCATCTGAACAAGTAACTAACATGTCTGCCACTTTTGTTCTGACCAACTGAGAAAAAAAAGCAATAAATCGCGCTACCAATGGTGATTAAATCTAACGATCGCTTAGCTCAGATCACGTCAAACTGTGGTCCTGGAGGGCCACTGTCCTGCAAAGTTTAGCTCCAACCCTGATAAAACTCACCTGCCTCTAGCCTTCTAGTAATCCTGAATGAATTGATTAGCTGGTTCAGGTGTATTTGATTAGGGTTTGGAACTAAACTCTGCAGGACAGTAGCCCTCCAGGACCGAGTTTGCCCATCCCTGATTTAGTGTGTATTAGTGTTACCTGTAGATTTCAATTTCTGTAGCCAGTCCGAAGTCTTTTGCTTTTGACTACGGGTGAATCTCAGTTGTCACTGATGATTGTCATTTGGACCTTTCTGGATTACAATCTGCCATCAAAATGATAAGTTTAATTATTGCAGCTGCTGTGAGAAAAGTCTATAAATGATCCACCGCCTGCAGCATCCTCCACATGACTTATAACCTGCTAGCTGGGACTCCTTCTTTATGTAAACAGACGTGACGTAATGACGCAAAGACAAATGGCTGCATGCTCGAATTTCCCGCAGAAACCTACCAGTACCATTCGGATTAGGAAACATTATTACAAGCTTACCTTTGTGAATCAGGCTAAGGTAAGGAGATAGTTTTGTACACTGGCTGGTTATGTACTTGCTCAAAAATTGATTTTGAATAATTTTTTACGAAAAAAAGTTATAGACTGCTGCTTTAAGTTAAATAGCAATACAATTTAAAAAAACAAAACAAAAAAAAAAACATACATATTTTCATGTTACGTTAAAATATTCTCTTAACTCAGTTTATTGTTCATTGACTACTATTAGTATGCCATTCATGGGTTTATCTCCCTAGAAAGTGTAAACATTGAGCCCCCCAGGCATCATGTAAACATTGAGAGCGGTCCTCTCAGATCGGTCAATCTTTTTCCAGCTCAACCTATAGTGAGAGTTTGGGGTATGGCTACTGTAGCAGGTGGAGCCAGAGGGTGTTTAGCCTGTGTGGGACCATGACTGATGCGTTACATGGGAAGAGACATTCAGCTTCTCTTACAAAAATTCTCATTTACACCTTCAAAGATTGAAAAAGGTGAGAACACAGGAGCACTCCCATTTCAATGTCCTAGTTCAACAAACAAAAGTCCATAAGAGCTTAGCGAAAAGAAAAAAAAAAAGTAGATTCTTTTTATTTTACTTGACAAATGAAATGTTTTATGTTTGTTTTTCAAAATCATAAATGGGCCAAAATAGACAAAGAAGGGAGGCAGAAATACAATATACTTTCCTTACTCCCTTACTGTCCAATAAACAGGAGAAAACAGGTATACTCACAAACAAAATTGGCATCCACCTCTCTACCAAAGATGAATTCCAAAAAAAGATACAACAGGTTTCAATTTGAGAACACTTAATGTGAGCCCCTAACTCACTTCCACACTTCAACACACAATTAGAGTGATCAACAACTCTCTCTGGCATCTGGAGAGAGGAGATCTCTGTGTGGAGGAAATATCCTCAGTCTCTCTCCAAGTGAAGGTACTGCAGGTCTTTTAAACTCCAGCACTCCTCAACAGAGCCAATCAGAGAAGACACCACTGACGAGCAGGGAACTGACTCCAGGTGGTTCAAACCTGTTGAGTGATAGGAATGGCAACAAGAAATGGAGCACACAAGAAAAAAAGTATACACAAGAGAGACAGAGAAAACAGGCACTAACACATCTCACACATTTTTAGAGAGGTATACAAAAAACAAAAACAAAAAACATTCTGGGACGTAACATTGTCAAAGCAAATGAGGCATTGCGATGTTACGTACTACAATGGACAATTTAATACCATACAGCATCATCATGCAAGCGTTCAGAAAGGCAAATGTACCCCTTTAGTGATGTTTGACTTTGTAATGACTTTGATCAGTGACCAGTGTAGACAGCCTCAAATGGTTGTGGCACATTTTTATATATATGCGTTGGGTATTATAAGCGAGATGCTTGTGTTTTCTCTAGACCAGGGGTGGCTAACCCTGGTCCTGGAGAGCCACAGTCCTGCAGAGTTCAGCTCCAACCCTAATTAAACACAGCTGAACCAGCTAATCAAGGTCACCAGGATTACTAGTTGGAGCTACACTCTGCAGGACAGGACAGAGTTTGACACATGTTCTAGACAGAGTTTTAGCCTACTCAGTTGCTTACTCACAACACATAGCAACACAGCTCAAAGTATTCATAATATGTTGGAAGGCTGTTTGATAATATGCTTTATTTTTGTAGTTCTGATAGATGCCACTAGTGTTGCAGAAATGACATTTCCCTTTCACTCCAACGTTGTGTCAAATGAGACACACTAGGGGTCACACTTGGGAGCCCCAAACACCTCTGACATTTTCAGAAAAGGCCAATGGAATTGGCATGTTGAATTTGCACACCAGACCATGTCCCCTTACATATGGGTATATAAGGTGGCCGGTGTGCATACACACTTAAGCTTTGTTCTTCAGAGCCTAAGCACAGAATCTCTTCATTGCAAGAGAAGCGAATTTCCAATTTACCTCTGTGTATTTGCTGATGGATCCAGAGCACACATCAGCGTTTACATCATGTCTTTTTAAAGATGCCTTTCGGGCCATTTCCTTCTGGATGCGGGCGATTTCTCTCTACCTCCAACAGGCACGAGTGCGGTCTTCAGTGTTTGGGCCGCACTCATACTGAAGCAGCAGCGTTTATGGATGGTTCATGCTCTCTCTTCTTCAAGAGGCAGAGAGTCTCCTCAGCTGCTTCCCATCCTGGTCCTTCTACCTCTGAATATGAGGCCTCGGTGGTGAGTGCTGAGGATGATTTGGGGGTTACAATGAGAGAGCTTCCTCCGGGTCAATCCCCGTGGGCCTTTTATTCCTCAGCACACTTGGGTCCCCCGGTCGAGTTTCTGGATGAGTTAGGCGGTTCCCCCACGTGTGAGCTTAATTTTTCATTCGGGGCTCGAGAGAAAGATGAGCTGTCAATAGCAGCATCGGAGGGTGGGCTTATGCCTTCCAAGTCAGAAGTTTCTGACTGGAGTTCCTCCTTCAGGTGTGACAGCTCAGTCTGAGGCTGACACCGAGTTGGCAGCCGTGCTTGCCCGGGCTGCTGCGAGCATGGGGATTGAGTGGACTCCTCCGCCCTGTCCCGAACACTCAAGGTTGGACGAATGGTTCCCCGGTTAAATTTTCCCGGAGGTGCACAAAGAGATCTAGAAGTCATGGAAGGCACCTTTCTCTGCCAGAAACCGCTTCACTGGCTCCTCCGTCCTCACTACCCTCGATGGTGGGGCGGCGTGGGGTACTCGGACATTTCCCAAATGAGGCATGCGATTGCTGTGCATTTATGCCTGCAAAACGCAGCGACTTGGAGGAATCACCTGAGGCTTCCATCCAAAGCATGCAAGTTTGCCTTGTCTCTCACCCTACAAGTCTATCAGGCCAGAGCATTGAAAGATCTGCACGAGGGTAGTCCTGACCCAGAGGTAATGCAGGAACTTGCGCTTGGCAACCGACTATGCCCTTCGGTGTACGAAGGTGACTGCGCAGGCCTTGGGTTGGGCAATGTCCACACTTGTGGCTCAGGAGCGCCACCTATGGCTGAACCTTGCGTAGATGCGGGATGGCGAGAAAGTGCGCTTTTTCAATTCCCCCATCGCCCAAGATGCCCTTTTCGGTGACACTGTCGAGGACTTCGCACAGCAGTTCTTGCCAGTGAAAAATCTTGCCTCTGTGCCAGTCTTCCTGTAAGACCCCTGAGGGTCCAAGCTCCACCTGCTCATTGCTGAGGGCGGCCCCCTGCAAAGGCTGCACTGGCCCCGCAACCCTAGCGATCCAGTTGCTGGAAAGTGCCACCGCTCACCTGTCAGCAGGCCACTAAGAACCCTCGCAAGGCTTCAAAGCGTTCCTGAGATGGGCGACGCAGGGAAGGAGAGATTTTTTGGACACCTCTGGTAACAAATTACTATATGTAGATGTGTGCATTTTCTATAAAGCTGCTTTGAAACTATGTATTGTGAAAAGCACTATACAAATAAATGTGAATTGAATTGAATTAAATTAATAAACACGGGTAAATTGCAATCGAGATTTTTTTTTTTTTTTTTTTTTTTAAATAGAGCACTCAAATTTAATCAAGGAATTATGACAGCCCTACAAATATCTTTACCATGGTTCAAAATGTAATGCATAGCACATTAAAATAATTGAAATTATTACTAAATTGCATTAGCATCAAATCAGGCAGATGCATTGGTGGTGGTCAAATTATTGACAGGGTTAAACACGTTTAATTAATCTCACCCATTAACTTCAATAGCTAAAAAAAAAAATAAATAAATAAAGTTTCACCTTTTTCTGAACATACCTGAAAGTGATGCACGGGATTCTGCTATTGTCTTTTCCTGGGCATAGATGTCCATCAGTTATGATTTGCAGTCAGCAGTATTGCCAAGTCCATGGTTTTTCCACGGAATTGGGCTAGTTTTTACACTGTTGCCGCAGGTTATTTTTTTAGTCCGCAGGTTGAAGCAACAACCAACCGACAATTTTTACCCCCTGGAATGTGATTTGTACCAGGGGACCCCCCGAAACAAGATTGGGCTAGTTTGGTCTGTGATTGGGCTAGTTCTGGTTTTGTTGTGCAGACCTGGCAACACTGAGCCAGCTACAAACATGAGGTGAGGACGGGTGGATGCAGGAATGCATGTGTCGCATGTGCTTTCTGTGTTCAAAATGCGTTAAATGCATTTTTTAATATATATATATATATATATATATATTTTTTTTTTTTTTTATTTAAATATATAATTATTTATATTTATGTTAATATTAATATATAATGAAAGTTGTTTTTTTAACAACAGAGATGGTGATCTTTAATCAAAATAACTTTCCCTCTTTTAGTGACATCTCTTCTCTTATGACGTGTTTCTCGGTGCAAGGGCAGGACAGCCTATCAATTGCAGCAATAGCAAACCACAACAATCCAACAATCCAATCAATTCTTTACTTTTTTTTCTTGTTCGAGAAGCAGTTTCACTTAGATATACATCACGATAGGAAAGAAAAGACTATTGCAACTTCCGTTTCATGCTAACTTTAAAGGGATCACCAAAAAAATTATATTATTACTAGGGCCCTATGATTTCCGCAGTGCAGAAAACGCAGATGGAATCGCAGTATTTAGTATATAATGCGGAATGTCACGGAATTTGTCAAATTTTTGATGAATGAATTAAAAGCAGGTCAGTACACTACAAATCGCGATATAGACTAGTGTCTATATTGAATATTAATGAATATTATTAAACCGCAAAAAGACTATTTAAATTTGAATCCTGCATGCCTGTGTGCGGTTTCATTTTCCTCACTCACACACACACACACACACACACACTGAAGCACGTGCGACGCTTGCGGTGTTTTCATCCTCTGTCGCACGAAATTCATCTCCAGAGCCTCTCTGAAAGTCACTTCATCAGCATTTAACCGCTTTGTTTGAGAAAACTATAGTCAAACAGAGAAACTCAAAGCTCTAGGCAACCCGTTAAAATAAAAGTTCGATTTAACTTGACAAACATATTAGTGTTGTACAGTACAATTTAGATAAATTAATTTAATAATAAATTATTAGGGCCCGAGCACCGATGGTGTGAGGATTTTTGAGGGCCTAAACATGCTCGAAAACTCATGAAACTTTGCAGAAGTGGTGAAATTTTATGTCTGATATGGGTTTCAGAATTAGGTGTGGCAAAATGGCTCGATAGCGCCACCTACAAAATTTCAATTAAGCGCCCTTTCATGTACAAGTATGAAATTCAGCAGACACATATAACAGCCCAATACCTACAAAAAGTCCCTGGGTGCAAAATCTGAAAACCCAACAGGAAGTGAGATATTTTGAATTTTCTCTGCAAATTTTTTGCAGTTTTTGCCATTTCCAGACGTTGTATTTTAACAAACTCCTCCTAGAGTTTTAATCAGATCAACGTCATATTTGGTCAGTCTAATCTAAAGGCCTTGGTGGCGTTATATTGCGAAGATCTAGAGTTTTCGCTGAAGGCCGTGTCCGTGGGAGCGTGACAAAGTTCAATGTTTCGCCATGAAACAGGAAGTTGTTGTAACTCGGGCATACAATGTCCGATCTGCCCCAACCTTCACATTTTATTAGAGCCCTGACCTGAAGACATCTACATGGCAATATTCAGTTACAGTAATTGCGCCACCTGCGGGCAACAGGAAATGACGTTTCACACTGTGATTAACTCTTCGTAGAGATTTAACCAGATCAACATCATATGTTGTCAATCTAATCTGAAGACCTTAGCGATGATAAATTGCAAACATCTTGAGTTTTTGTTGAAGGGCGTGTCCATGGCGGCCTGACAAAGTCTGATGTTTCGCCATGAAAGAGGAAGCTGTTGTAACTCAGGCATACAGTGTCTGATCTGCCCCAAACTTCACATGTGTGATAAGAGTCCTGGGCCTATAGACATCTATATGCCAATATTCAGTTAGTCATAGCGTCACCTGCTGGCAACAGGAAATGGCATGGTTTGCACTGTAATTCACTCCCAGAAACACATTTGTATAGGCCACGAAGTACCAAACATAAGTGCTAATGTATGCGATTAATGCCACGAAACAGGAAGTTGTTGTAACTCTGCCCCAAACTTCACATGTTTGATAATAGTCCAGACCTGAAGACATCAACATGACAAAATTCAGTTATAGTCAAAGTGCCACCTGCTGGCAGCAGGAAGTGTGGTGCATCAAAATTACTTTGCCATATTTCCCCTCTATTTATCTGCTTAAATGAATATCACCCACTGTTCACTGTTTTCCTGAGGCCACCGGGTGGCGGTGAGCCCGGGTGCGAGGGCCCTTTCATCGCTGCTTGCAGCTTTAATTAAAACTATATTTTTAAGGAATATTCTCAGTTTTTCTTCCATGTTTTAATTTTAACAGTAAAGCTCTGTTGTGCAGCACATTGTTTGACCAAAAAAAAAAGTTTAATTTCATGATTAAAAGATAAATCAAATGGTATGCGTTCATTTGATTGCCAGAAAAATTAAAAAAACGCAAAAGACAGGGTTCCCACTCTTTCATGAACACCAGATTCAAGGACTTTCAAGGACTTTTTAAAGCACCATTCATTTTATATCAAGCACCTATCAAATTCACATCCCAGCATATGGAGCGTCATGAAAGACCTTAACATTTTAACCCTCCTATTGCATTTGCATCCATTTTAACCCGAAAGAGGTACAGAATCATTTGTACATTAATTTTGAAAATATATTAAAACCGCTTTCTTATCCCTAATGTTAACAATTATTTCACATTAGTTTTGGTTTTTCATTTTTTATGAATCATTACTTGATTAAAAAACATTATAATATAGAGAGAATATTATAAAAATAAATTTTGCAATTGAGTGAAAAAAAAAGGATTATATGGATTGTAATTGTGGCTTATAAAGTCAGAATATATACAATATAATATAGATATAAACTTGCAATTCTGAGAAAAAAAAAATCTGAATTGCAATTTATCTCTCACAATTCTGACTTTATAAGACACAATTGTGGCTTTATATCACGCAATTCTGACTTTGTAACTCGCAATTGTGAATTTATGGTAGAGTGGGGGGAAACGTCCCCTCTACTGTTTTTCCCAAAATTACCACTAAATAAAGTCAAGATATATTTTTGTTGTAACTATGGACTACGTTGACAAGAGTGATGTAGAAGTATTCACCATAAAGCTTATGGTGATGTAGCCTGCCTGAAAGAAAATGGAAGTGTTTTAAAGCTTGCTGTTTTGTTGAACATACAGTAATATATGATAAGAGAATAGTAAGGCCTGTAGATAGGGACTATGTCTTATTTAAGGAAAATAATTATATTTTCAGAATGACAGTTTTTTTTTTTCAAACCTAGTCTGTGGGGTAAAACGCCCCCAGCCACGTATGGTAAAATGTCCCCAGGGGGAATGGCTTCCCTCTATCATAATTACTGTAGCTACTCTGTTTTGAGAATCAAATTCTTTGTTTTTCCATCAAATGTAATCTAACTAGGTGGTTGAATAAAAATATTTGGACTTTGTTTAAAAATTACCAAAGTTAAAATTTAACATCAGGTAGCTAGTTAGCTATCATCAGCTAACAATATTTTTCAAATAGGATGTTATAATTTTGTTATTCATAATTGATTCATATTCTTTTTAATTTTAAGCTAAAACTTCCTGTGTTCTGATTTTGCTGGAAATGTGTAAAACAAATTGCTTTGTCTGACTGGGGGCATTTTACCCCACCTGCGCTCGCCTGAGGGTGCTATACACCCCTTGTCATTTGTCTGAGTGCAAAACGCTGCTCAGGAAAGTTAGAGATACTAATATAATATAACGATGCGTTCCACTCCTAGAAAAGTTATAAAGAAAGCGCTTAGCATGACAATGCATTATAGACAGTGATATTAAAAGAATACATTTAGAATAAATTCATGAGGCCAGGTTATAAACTCAAAGCGCTTAACATTCAGTTTGGTGAATTACGTTCATATTTTGGGCTCTTCTGATTGCCTCTACATAAATGCATAATATTCTTATTAATAAGTACAGGTGGGCGATATGGCAAAAATATCATATCACGATTCATGATTTGATCATTTGATCACAAATCTTTTTCATGTTGGTTTTACTATTTTGCCAGTGACTGAGCAGTACAGTCAAACTAATTCCCTATATTAAAAATGTGTTTGGTTACCCACATTCTTCAAAATATGTTCTTTTGTGTTCAGCACAAGACAGAAATTAATACAGGTTTGGAACAACTTTAGAGTTGTCATTTTTATACCTTTAAGGACAAGTCGCAGCATGTGTTGTCTGTCCCTTTAAGGCTTATGCGCGCATCTAATATATTGGTGCGCATCTAGATTGTAAAATAATATTCCAAAGCAAATATACTAGGACTAAGTGGGGCATGTTATAATTTTCGCAAAAATTATTTCAAATTTATTTCAAGCACTTTCAAGGACCAATAATTGTTTTCAAGTACTTTCCAGGCCTTGAATTCATGTGTCTGAAATTCAAGTACTTTCAAGGCGCGTGGGAACCCTGAACAGAATTTCTGAAAAAACAAAACATTTAATAAAAATACATTTTTTAATTAATAAATTTTGTTGTCATTAAGAATTCAATTAATTAGACTTGCTTTTTGATTATTAAAATGTAATTAAACCATTAAAATGGAATCCAGAAAAGTTAAAACAGAAAACAGAATTTGGTAAAAATAAAACAGAATTTGAGGGGAAAGAATAAAACGTATATCATAGGGTCCTAAAAAAAATGTAATTTTTTGTTAAACATTTAAAAAATTGTTGGTAAATTGGATAAGTTTCATTATTTCAATTAATTAGACATGCGTTTTGATTACTAAAATTTAATTTAACCATTAAAATGGAGTCCAAAAATAAAAAAATAAAACTGAAAAAAACGCAATCCAGAAAAATTAAAACGGAAAAAACAGAATTTGGGAAAAAATAAAACGGAATTTGGGGAAAAAAAAAAAATAGATTTCATAGGGCCCTATATTACTTATGGCATTCCACAAATGCATGACTTTCTTTCTGCTGTGGAACATAAAAGAAATTTTGAGAAATGTGTGTGTTTTTGCGAACTATCCCTTTAATGCTAACATTTAATATTGATTAGAAATCAAAATATTCAAGGACTTGGAGTTATAAGCTATAATCATTGTGCCATTATTGAGCTCCAGAGCTACTGTTCCAGTAATAAGACTTTTGTAAGTCACTTTAAATAAAGGGCTGTTGAATGCTTAAATCTGATTGGTTGATGAACATTCTAAGGTGTGAAATTATTTTCAGGGCTAAAGTAGTTACAGGCAGGTCTTGGCCGCAGTACAGTATCACTTCGTCTAATGATTTCATTTAGCCTATTTCGAAGGTCCTCAGCCTAAAACAGCAAAAGAAGCAAAACTCACAATGACACTGACCAAGTAAATAAATATAGTAAACAATAGGATAAAAATGTCAAATTATTTCCATGTTTCTTCCGCTCTCCCACTCAAACACACACACATACCGACACACACTTGCACAGAAACCTGTTGTCAGCGCTGCTCTGACGATTTTATCAGAACAATAGTTCAGCATCTTAAAAGCTACATGACATTTCTCACTAGCAAGGTAATAACAGCGCTGTTCTTGGAGCAGATAAACTTACAGTTTTGCTTTTAGTAGAGACACTACTGCCGAACACTGTTGAGAGATGCGCATCCTCAGGTAATTCACATACAGTACTTCATCTCTTTCTCTCTCTAACTGCATTAATAACTGCATTATTCTGCTATCAATGGTTGAAGCCTCCGTTACTAGTTCTAAAATGACGTTTTGGAATTAGTCCTACACACGAGCAATTTTAAGGACAAAACCTGACAAATGTCTTGAAAATACATCATCTAAACAATGATTCGAGGTATGGTAAATTTAGTATAAGCAGAATAATTGACTCTGGGCCGTTGAATTATTGAAAAATAGTGCACAACCGTGGCCGCATTACTACGTTGGGTGTGCAATTTTTTTCTAATAATTGAACGGCCTTTTGTCAATTATTCTTTACGTATCATTGGCATGCAGTGGTGTTCTAAAATTAGACGTTTTTTTTTAATGCTTTTTTTTAAAAAGAGAAAATAAATCGCAGTTACACTTAATGTTGTCGCATTTTCCTGGTTAAATAAACATTACATTACATCAAAAAGAAAAAAAGAAGGAAAAAAGAGAAACCAAATACAATTCTATCTTGTATTTTTACATTAACAATGTAATTAATGTTCTATTTATTAAAACCAACTATAAATCTCATCAAGTTAGTGTTTTAAGCATTTTTACATTTATTCCAAAATAATAACTAGAGGCAGTAATAATTTAAACAATATATTTTATTTGTGAACTGATGTTCAGATGTTCTTTTTAATAGTAAACTTATTTTAGGATCATTAGTCATCATGCTTGGTAAACACTGGTCAGAGACACAAAGATGTATCTTTAATTTCACCAAGCTGATCGCTCACTAAAAAACCCACAGTCATCATTTTTTCAGGCCTTTTCAAGTTTGATTTTGACACGACAAAGCAAATATCTAAGTGGCTGAGCTGTTTACTTACTTTTTAATTAGTCTTCTCATTAACACCATCATTTTGTTTATTCAGACTGATTCGCGAACGCAGAACATGCACGAAAACAAGAGGCGGGATTTATTGCGTAAACCAATCATAGCCAATCATAACCAATCACATCCAATCATAGTGCGATGGAGGCATTGCCTCCTCTCACGTGACTTTTGTGACATATAGGAGCCAAATGTAATGATTGTTCAACCACTAGATGGCAGTGTGCACCAGTGGTGTAGGTGTGGTCACCTGTTAATATCACATGATATTTAAACTTCCCATGGGTTGTATCAGGAGGGACAGGTGGCAGGAACATATGGTTCTTACCATAGATCCACTGAAACAGTGCTGTTGAAACAGAGAAGAGAGTTTTCATTGTCTATTGAGAATTTGCAAAGGCAATGTGAATCAAAGTTCACTCAAGCAAATAAAGTTAAACAAAGGGCCAATGATCTTCTTTCTGGAAAAGTGACCAAAGAAACGGTTTCTGATGTGCAAAGATATTTCAAGATATTTGAAACAATGTGCAAAGATGCCATTGAAACTCATAGGCCTAATTAATTACTGAAAATTCCAATGCTTCAAACTATGAACAGCAACAAAGGTGGCTTGTCGGCAAAATGAATAAAAATAATGAGTTTATCACTGATGTCAAACAATGGTTATCTGATACTGGAGTTTTATATGATGTAATGTATTTAAAAGGCCATCCTTTTGCAATCCGTAGCCACGTTGAAGAAATTGCATGTTCTTGAGGCCAAAGAGGAAGATCTCCAAAGACAAAAGGAGAAACTGCGGAGAGAAAAGGAACAATTTGGAATCAAAATTAGCTGCTGCTACTGAAAAATTGTTTGTGCTGGAATCAAGTGAAGGAGGTGTTGACGGAATAAGTGAAGAAGAGGATCCAATGAACGCATATTATGTGAAGCATGTAAAATCATGTAAATCAAATAAATTCTCTAACCCAAAAGCGCCTTTAGAACAATGAAATGTAAGTTCTCAACATGACAATTTGAGCACTGTAACATACGTCCAAAGGAGAGATTAAGCATGCAAATTCAAGCACCAGCTTCAATACACTGTAAACTTTCATCTGCAAAGCAGCAAAATTCAAGTTACTACGGGCCTGAAGATAACATTCACACACAACATTTGTTGCCTCCTCAAATTACCACTCATGTTTCTACTCCAAGTCCTACCTTTTATGATGCTGTACAGCAGCAAAATAATATTACTGCTCAATTGCTTCAACAGCAAGCTTTGGTTTCTCTTCCACCTCGAAGGATATTGGAGTTTGATGGAGACCCATTGCAGTATGGCTCTTTTATTAAAGCTTTTGAACAAGCCATTGAAAAGAAAACAAGAATGCCTGTACTATCTAGAGCAACATACAAGAGGATGCCCAAGAGAGTTAATCCGTAGTTGTCACAATATGAGAGCTGATCAAGGATAAGATCGAGCAAAGAATCTGCTCAAAGAATATTTTGGTAGTGAAATTAAAGTAACAGCAGCATATGGAGAAGGTCATGATCTGACCTATGATAAAATTTGAAGATGTTGATGCTTTGGAGTCTTTTTCAAATTTTCTGAGAAGCTGTTGTAATGTAATGGAAGATTTACAGCATATGGATGAAATGAAAACAGATGACAAGCAAGAATGCCTGTACTATCTAAGCTTCAATTCATTACAATGAAGCTGCCTTACAAGTTTCGAGAAAAGTGGAGAGCTGCTGCCTGTGAGCTACAGGAGTGTCATGGCAACAGGGCCATGTTTTCTGATTTGGTGAGGTTTATTGAGCATCAGGTAAAGATTCTTTCTGATCCATTGTTTGGAGATAGTGGACAGGCATCCTCTTCATTTCGTGTCAAAGCTAAGCCTAAATCTACCAGTAAAGGTCCTGCAACTGTTGCAGCTGTTCATACGGTTTCAGAGTTGTGTCTGTCTGAAGTACAAATTACCTGTACTAGTCCTGCTCATCTGAAAGACATCAATAAAATGTGTATTGCCTGTAAAAGCTGCCATTCATTGGAAAGGTGTTCTCGTCTAAAGAACATGACACACAGAGAAAAACTCCTATCCAACTCCAATCCTATTGGGGTGGGTCGTGAATGGGCCACTAAGAGGTGGTAAATAGCAAAAAGGAAAGACTGGCTGTCCTGTAGACACTGCCAATAGGATCTCAGTTGCCAGGCTGGAGGATCTGTTGATTGCTCAATATAATCATGATTTTAATGAGAAACTGTCAGATGATGATGCTACAATGTCCAATGTAGTGGTTTTGGACTAGCCTCACACGAGGGCACCACAAATTTAGTTCGTCATCTGACCAATTTGAAGGATTTGTGAGATATCCAGGGGTGCAAACTCATCAGGGGTGAAAAAGATGACAAAAACACGAGTGTTGAATGAATGGCAGCTTTTACAGGCAATACACATTTTATTGATGTCTTTCGCTGCTGACTGCTATTCAAAGGCTTAGAATCACTTGTTTTAAACTGCAATGCTTAAAAACGCATGCAAATGAAATTTTTTTTAAATTATGTTATGGTTATGATAGTAAAGCTGCATTCGTTGGCAAAATAGTAATGTTAGTAGTGTTACACCAGCTATGTTTGGAATAAAAGCTAGCAAACGTTAGATTTGGTGAAAATAACACCAACAACTTTAAATCAAAACAAAAGTCGGCCACGTCAGCCTAATTAACAGTTCCAAGCTTGACATATTACTGAAATATTGAAAGTTTATCATAACATTTATTTAACAGATGCCATAAGGATTTTATGATGTAAACATTTTTGATACCATAGAAATTTCATTATTCTTGTCACCAATGTCAATATCACAAAAAACTACTAGCCTAAATAAATAAAACTCAAGCTCACTGAAGACAAGTAAACAGTTAGTTAAGAATAAGAAACTAATTACAAGCAATAGGACCAAAAAAAAAAAAAAAAAAAAAAACCTACATGAGAACAAATAAATAATGTTATAAGCATTGTATAAATTAATCAAATGTATAAAAACACAGTATAGTCTTCATTGTGTAAATTAAATATTTACTCCTATTAAAGTTACAAAAGTGAAATAGTCAAGAGCAGTTAGAGATTTTCTCTCTTTTGTTGTTTGATTAATATGAATGACAGACAGCAGAAAAATTAGACAGCTGTCGCTTTAAGAGCTGCCCGGGTCCATTATACTGTAACAAGTGCGTTTAAATGACTGTGTTTACGAGGATACTTGCAAAGATGGGCATTTTGACACATACATGATACACGTATCTATATTTAACCACTCAAGGCCAATAAAGAACCAAATATAACTCTGTTCAAATCTCAGGCGGTCTGTGAGCAGCGGATGTGTCTGCGTCTCTCAGCAGCGCTCAGAAACAGTCTCTTGCACATATGGAGAAATGAGTTGTCTTTCACTGCTGACTGCGATTCAAAGGCTTAAAATCACTTGTTTTAAACTGCAATGCTTAAAAACGCATGCAAATGATGAGTTTTCGTGACCACGCAGCACAGCAACCTCACGTGAATGAATAACTTAAGAAGGCACGAGTCTGTTGATGACATCCACCGTGACTCTGCCCTGCAAAGAGGTTTGGTAAGTGATATTTACATCTACCTGAATTCGAGGGTGACATCTTCCACTTGTTGAGCTGGGCAGCATTGCAGTGGGAAGAAAGGAGTTGGAATCTGTTTCACAGCCTTGAACAGGAAGTACTTGAACATTGAACTCCTGAAGCACAGAGAAGGTCCTTTTCCTGGAACACGCAGAAGAAGAAGCCTTGAAGTTGAAGGTTCTGATGTTTGTGCAGACGATCCTTATTCTCCGGAACACGCAGACGGAAGGATCTTTAGATTCTGAAGTCAGTGCAGATCCGGGCAGTCTGGAACACACAGATCTGGAGGATCTCCGATGAGATGATTTTGAAGTTGGTGCAGAAGATATTTTGAAGATGGGGTTTGCAGTTTTCTAACTCCCCAAATTTACTTCTTGCAGAACTTCCTTGTTTCTCTCTTAGAGCTTCAGAGTCTTGAAAGAGCAACCTCACAACTCCATAGAGTTGGACTTAGCTTAGCACATCTTGGGACCGGAACCTTGAACCGGGACTGAAACAGGAACTGGAGCCTGGAACCAGAACGGGAAACTGCAGCAACCCGGAAACTGGAACCAATCTCTGTCTCAGAGACAAGCCTTTTAATCTGTCCTGAGAAGGAGGGAAATGCAAATTGGCACCTTTCAGATCCAGTGTTTTGATTGGCTGATGCTGTCAGAGGTGGCCACTCGATGGCCCCTCTCTTGCATGAGGTTTATTTGCATAGCTTAAAGTTCATGTTTAGAACAATGTCCTTAAGGTTTTTCCTTTGCATAATTCACTTTCCAAACCAATTTCAGATTAACCTGGGCATCGTGCTGAAAACATAGTCCAAACATCATTGGGTTGAACGTTTACCTATGCATTCATGTATACCTTAATAGGTAAGTTTGTATATTTTGCATGTATACAAACAGCACTCATTAAGTATATACAGTTCTGTTAATAGAAATGGAGAAGATTTGCTCCATTTTGTGTCCATTTTGTGTTCTTTGTGGCTTTGTGGCTTCAAGCCACATGGGAAAACCTGTTTGGTGAGTGGAGTCAGTTCACACCTCAGGTTTTAGGACGGAGAGACTGGGGTGAACAATGGGGAAATGGTGATAGGATTAGTCTGCTCAATGACATGCTAATGTCATCATTCTTCCCATGCACAAATGGTAAGGGTGATTGTCTTTGCAGGCTTATCTCCTAGCCCATCTAGTTCCTTGTTTGTGGAACTTCTCTTAGAGGTGTGAGTTTTGGAGTCCTGTGCTTTTCATCATGGCAGATGAAAGGGGACTATTGATGTAATAGGGGAGTCTGACCTCATGTTCGCCTGCTGATCACTACACCAGAAATGACAGTTCATGGAAATAATAGAAACCACAATCAAGTTTGAAGATGGTCATTATTTTATAGACTTTTAAGTCTCCTGATGTCATCATGCCAAACAACCGCAGTGTTGCAGAACAGCGTGTCCTGGGTCTACAAAGGAAGTTTAAAAGAAATCAAGAATATCACAAAGAGTATACATCTTTTCTGCTTGAAGTTATTGACAAGGGATATGCAGATGTAGTACCACCTCACCAGTTGAAACGAGAAGATGGTAAGGTTTGGTACATACCACACCATAGTGTACATCATCCAAAAAATAAAACTAAGAGTAGTGTTCGATTGTAGTGCAGTGTTTAAAGGAACCTCTCTGAATGGTCAGCTGCTGCTGGGTCCCTATCTCACCAACTCTCTGCTGGGAGTTCTTATGAGGTTCAGACAGGAGCCTGTCACTTTGATAGCTGATATACAAGCTATTTTTCATCAGGTAAATGTTTCTCAGAAACATGTGGACTTTCTGCTTTTTCTGCGTTGTTATCCTTGTGGTGAAGTTACGCAAAATGCTATGGAATATAGTAGAGATGCACTGATACTAAACTTCTCAGCCGATACTGAGAACTGATTATTCAAAATGATATCGGCCGATACCGATATTTAGTTTTTCTTATGGAGAAAAAAATCTCTCCCAAATAATGCTGCAAACTATACAGAGAACCCTCTCGTTTGGTAAACTATAATATTGGTTGCAATTAACAACAGATGTATTATATTAAACTGCTATTTATCTTCAGATATACTGTAATAATTACACCTAAATAAAAACTGAAATGTTTGTATACAACTCAGTTGCACATACGTATAAGGTAGTTTTCTTAAGCACTTGTCTTCATGGCAAATTTATTCAAACATACATATATAATTAACAGTAAAGTTCCTCTCGTGTTTATTTATAGCTAACTAACGAACTGTGAACACTGGATAACTTTCCTGAGGTAAATGCAACATTAAGTGACATTCACAAGCTGTTTTATTGACATCTTTCTGCAGTTGAAACACTGATTGAGTGATTACATGAGACATGATACAGATTTCGGTAAGTTGTACTGTATCTTTCAGTATTACTTCTGATGTTCATGCATGTTTTTTCGAGCTGTAAGGTATATTAAAGTAGAAGAGATGACTCGCGCTCCGCGGTGCTGCTTGATCTGAGGTGCTACAGCGATCTGTCACGTCACATTTAAGAGCGTCAAAACAGCATTTATTGTTTGAATTTCGTGATCAAATTCAAGACAGAATTTGAAAGCTGAGACTTTATTCTTTTTAGAAGTAACAAAGCACAGAGCTATTTGCAATTATTGGATGAGATGACCTGGTTGCAGACCTGACAACCCTGGCCTGAACTACGGGTGATTCATAGGATCAAATAGAGCCTGCTTTATGTAGCTGTTTTTAAATCTTAATGCGTTATTGTCATGTTAACTTGCCCTAAATTCAACATGAGATATTCTCTTCACAGACAGTATGAGTTGCAGTCAGACACATTTTTCCACACCTTTTTTTTTTTATTGACAGGATATAATCGGCCCTGATTATCGGCTGTTTTTAAACAATCGTCTGATGGCCGATAGTGAAAATAATAGCTTTTATCGCCTGATACATTGGTGCATCTCTAGAATATAGGAGGAAAGTTAATCTTTTTTGGGGCAGTGTCCTCGCCCAGTTGTATGCAACTATGCATTGAGGAGGTTCGTACAAGACCATCAAGCACACTTTGACCCTTGTGTTTTGAATACTATTCTTCAGAACTTTTATATGGATGACTGCTTAACATCTTTGCCTACAGAAGCTGAAGCACTCCATATGGCTCAGAATCTCATTGCTGCTTGTGCCAATGCCAAGTGTCCTCGCCCAGCTGTGCTAACTATGCATTGAGGAGGTTCTGGAGGCTTGGAGCACCTGTTTTATAGGCAGAGTAAATGGTGAAAGAATCCCCAAGGGGTCATAGATGGAACTAACCACAGACAACATGCCATGTCTTGTGTGAGGATACTCCTTTATGGATAGCCTAAAGGTGAATTCATCCTTTTCAGTGCACCAGTGCAGACCAAGTACTCTTTCCATTGACAGATCATCTTTAGTCAATTGATTGCCTTTGTTCTTTGTTCCTCTGGAATGCTGGACATGACGAGACAACTACTACTCCTCAATTTTGACAGTTGAAATCCTCCCTTGGCAAAAGCAGCAATGAGATTGTAAGCCATATTGAGTGCTTCAGCTTCTGTAGGCAAAGATATTAAGCAGTCATCCATATAAAAGTTCTGAAAAATAGTATTCAAAACACAAGGGTCAAAGTGTGCTTGGTGGCCTTGTACGAATCTCCTCAATGCATAGTTAGTACAGCTAGGCGAGGACACTGCCCCAAAAAGATGAACTTTCCTCCTATATTCTAGAGATGCAAATTTTGTCAGAGCTGAGGGAAGCAGTAGCTGGATTAGACCATAACAAGATCTAGCGTTTATTGTCATCAAAAGGATTTAAGTGGATATTCAACACTCCTGCTGGGTCTCACATCGGTGGAAGTTGGAACAGGCTTGTATTCAACCATTCTTGTGTTGTATTCAACCATTCTTGTGTTGTATTTAACCATTAGACAACAATCTATGGATGATGAAAGCTTTCAAACTCATCTGTGTGAAATAGAAGCAATCTTTAATGGCCTTCCCATTATGAAAGCCTCTGATGATGTGAATGATCTTGAGGAGCTTACGCCTAATCATATTCTCCTTCTAAAGTCTAAACCACTAGTAATTCCTGGTGTTTTCGATGAAGGAGATTTGTACGCTGTTTACATTGCAGCGCTACCAGGTTCTACGTCAGAACACCGGCTCAGTATTGGCCGGCTCCTACGTCAGCATCACAAGCATGCGTTGTGCTGCTCAAGTGTACAGCGTCGGCCAATAATGAGTCGTGTTCTGTCGTAGAACCTGGAAGCGCTGCAGTGTAAACAGTGTAGGAGAATGACACGGGAGAGAAGAGATTGTTGAATTAAGTTGTTATTTTTGTTTTGTTTTTGCACACAAAAAGTATTCTCGTCGCTTCATTACCTTAAGGTTTAACCACTGTAGTCACATTGACTATTTTAACAATATTTTTACTAATTTTCTGGACCTTGAATGTGGTAATTACATTGCTTTCTGGAGGACAAAAAACCTCTCGGATTTCATCAAAAATATCTTAATTTGTGTTCTGAAGATGGATGGAGGTCTTACGGGTGTGGAACGACGTGAGGGTGAGTAATTAATGACAGAAATTTCATTTTTAGGTGAACTAACCCTTTAAACCATTTGCCACTCGACTCCAGGCATGGCAGTCCATCCCTGGAGTGGTGAGCTGGATTTTAGGGATAATAGAACAAGGTTACTTGCTCCAATTCGCTCACAGACCACCACGCTTATGCCAAGTTCACACTACAGGATTTAAAGGCCAATTTAAGCCCGATTTGCAAGTAACGAGCTCGCCGACAAGTGATCAGGGGCAAATCAATGGGTAATCGGCGCTCACCAATCTTTATGTGTGAACTACTCAACGATGCATCAAAGAGGCTCGCTGACGCATCGCCGACACCTCGCTGATGCCAGACAAATATCTGGCATGCTAAATATCTGGCGCTGTCAGCAGACTCGATATCCTGTGGTGTCACGTGTCGCGACGAGCTACAGCCAATGAAATATACACTGATGTCTATGAAAGCAGCAATAACAATCCATTCAAATATAATTTGCCAACATATCAGATACACATTGTGTAAAACTATAAAGCTCACTCTATTCTTCTCCCAGTTCAGCGGCCACATATATTTCGGTACAAATGGATGAATTCACGTGCTGTAGCCTATAAATCCAACTGATAGGACTGAGGCGCAAACAAACAAGGCGTCGCCCATCTCGCATAGATTAAGATTAAGATCATGATATATATCATGATTGTGGATCATTTACGTAGTGTCACATAGTGTGAACACCACAAAGACTTCAAGACTCCACAGCAAGTCATGTAGTCTAAACAGCACAGCGATCTGCCAACGTTTAAAGTCGTGTAGTGTATTAATGGGTGTGATTCACACTTCGGTCTCAGACGGCAGTTCTCATGTCCTCAGAGCTGAAGTTCAGTCTCTGCTGGAAAAGGGCACCATGGAGCAAGTTCCTACGGAACACAGCAAGTCAGGCTTTTACAGCTGCTACTGCCTCTTTCCCAAAAAAGATGGCAGCCACAGGCCCATTCTCGATTTGAGATGTCTGAATCACGCCCTAATGAGATGACCGTTCAGAATGTTAACTTTGAAACAAATTCTCATGCAGAGTTGCCACGGGGATTGGTTTATATCAGTGGATCTGAAAGACACTTACTTTTACATCCAGCCATCTGGAGGACTTGGGTTTCAGGGTCAAATCTGGCAAGAGCTTGCTGCTCCCCAGCCAACACGTCTCGTTCCTGGGGGCAGTTTTCGACTCAGCTCAAATGCAGGCTTGGCTCTCTCAAGAGCGTGCCTTAAAATCAGGAGAAGCTACTGGGCCTTATGGCAGCAGCCTCCCCAGTAGTTCCGCTGGGCCTGCTCCACATGTGACCACTCCAGCTCTGGTGAAAAGGCCGTGTCCTGCCTCATGCATGGCGCACAGGCTGACTCACTCTATGGGAGACCAAGGCCTTGGTCCCTTGGACATCTCCCCATTTCTACCTGAACGGGACAATGCTGGGCTCTGTTTCCAGGAGAAAAGTGGTCGTGACAGATGCCTCCAAGATGGGCTGGGGCACAATATACGACGGCAGAAAAGCCTTCGGCTCTTGGGCGACTCCTATGATCAAATGACACATCAACCGTCTGGAAAAGATGGCAGTAATTTTGGCTTTCAAGGAGTTCCTTATGGAACTCAGAGGCCATCATGTCCTGGTCCGCTCAGACAACAAGACGGTGGTTGCCTTCATAAACCACCATGGAGGTACCAGGTCTCGCTCTCTACACAGACTGGTGAACCGACTTCTCTTATGGGCACGAACAAACCTCTGCTCAGTGAGGGCAATTCACATGGCTCCTTTCCCTGGGGGAATGGAGGCTTCACTCCCAGGCAGTCAACATGATATGGTGCACATTCAGTCAGGCAGATGTGGATCTCTTCACGACAAAAGAGAATTCCAACCGCCAAACATTCTTCTCGAAGGAGATGGATGGGCTGGCCCAGAGATGGCCTCGCTTGCACCTCTACGTGTTCCCAGCTCAACAGTTCCAGCTCAACAGTCAGGTCAGGGGAAATGTGCAATTCTTCTGGTGGCACCACACTCGCAGAAGCAGCCTTGGTTCCCAGGATGATGAATCCTCCCCGCCCTTGTTCAGTCCTGTCTTGGGACCTCTCCACAGTTCTTTGGGCACTCCGAGGCCCTCACTTTGAGCTGCTTGAGACGACTGACCTTTAGTCCCACTCGCTTAAGATTGCCCTCTTGCTGACTCAAGCAAGTTGGTGATCTGCCAGGTTTATTTGTGGAACTTTCTTGCCTTGAATTCGGGCCCCAACGACAGTAATGTGGGTCCTTAGGCCGAAAAAAGGCTATGTCCTAAAAGTGCTCTCCACCCTGTTCAGAACGCAGGTGATAGCGTTGTTAGCTCTGCCGCCCACAGAATGCGAGCAGGCACCCCATCCACTCTGTCCCATAAGGACCTTGAGAGTATATATCGAGCTCTCTGGCCATTTTCAACAATCAGAGCAGCTGTTTGTTTGCTTCGCAGGCTACAGCAAAGGACTTCCGGTCTTGAAGCAAAGACTATCCAGATGGATTGTGGATGTGATAGCACTGGCTCGTAAGTCTGTGGACTTGTCATCCCCCCTGGGAGTCAGGGCCCACTCCACTAGAGGCATGGCCTCCTCTTGGGCCTGGTCTAGCAGAGTTTCCAAGGAACATATCTGTGCAGCGGCCAGGTGGTCCTCGCCGTCCACTTTTATCACATTTTATAACCTAGATATCCCTGCTCTTCAAGCACGGGTGTTTTCAGTTTGACACTCTTATACATTGTGTAGCAGGCTCTGACCGAGGTCTGAGCCTCTCCTTATACAGCTGGCCAAGGGGCCCACGATCGAGTGCACTCTAGCTGTCAGCACACAGAGCGGCTTCCATTCTGCGCTTGTAGCACGGCTATTTGATTAGTTCCCCATGGGTCAGCTAAAGCAGACACATTGCGAGTGAACCGTATTGAAAGGGAACGTCATGGTTAGTCACGTAACTCTGGTTCCCTGAAATAACGGGAATAAGCATTGCCGTGCTACTATGCTGCCCAGCGAGTCATGCTACACGTTTCTCAGTCAAAAGTTCTGAAATAGCAGCGTTTCTGCGTGAATTTATAGGCAGTCAACCCTGCCCATTCTGGTGGGCTGAAATGCCATTTGTCTGTGCAACTGCACAGATGTGAACCAATCAGACTTCAGGATTGGGAAAAAGATTTTCCCATAAGCGTCAGCTAAAGTAGATGCAATGCTCATTCCCATTATCTCAGGGAACTAGGGTCACATGAGTAACCATAACGTTTTGTATTCTGTGAATCTGTGATGGCAAAGCTAAATTTTCAGCATCATTACTGCATCATTATTTTTCAGCATCACATGATCCTTCAGAAATCATTCTAATATGCTGATTTGCTGTTCAAGAAACATTTATTCTTATTATCAATGTTGAAAATAGTTGTGTACAATTTTTAAGGATTCTTTGATGAATAGAAAGTTCAAAAGAACAGCATTTATCTGAAACAGAAATCTTTTATGAACATTATAAATGGCTTTAATGATCTTTAATGTCTGATCAATTTAATGCATCCTTGCTGAATAAAAGTATAAACTTTGGGTAGTGTATAATGTTACAAAAACTTTCTATTTAAGATAAATGCTGTTCTTTTGAACTTGATATTTATCAAAGAATCCTGAAAAGAAATTGTACACAACTGTTTTCAACATTGATAATGATCAGAAATGTTTCTTGAGCAGCAAATCAGAAATTAGAATGATTTCTGAAGGATGATGTGACACTGAAGACTGTATTAATGATGCTGAAAATTAAGCTTTGCCAACACAGAAATAAATTACAGTTGGGGTACAGGAAGCATCCACCAAATGTGCTATATATACTACATAGTAGAGTTATGTCTTGTTTACTGAACAGATTTAGTTTTTCTTAAAAAACAATCAATTTCTCTAATTCTAGATTTACTATACGAGTCATTCTGAAACACTGAAACAGAAACAGTGTCGCTACACTGAGACACTGGTTACACAGATTTTAGATTTCTGAGAATCACTACCAAGTCTGCTGAGAAGGGAAAAAAAAGAAAAGAAAAAAAAAAACTATATTATATATATATATATATATATATATATATATATATATATATAAATAATGGCCATCCCAGTCCCCTGACCTGAACCCTAAAGAAAATGAGTAGAATGAACTGGAGAGAAGAAGCACCAACATGGAGCTGGGAATCTGAAGGATCTGTAGAGATTCTATATGAAGGAATGGTCTCTGATCTCTTGTCAGGTGTTCTCCAAACTCATCAGGCATTATAGGTGAAGACTCAGAGCTATTATCTTGGCAAAAGGCGGTTGCAAGGGTGCCAATACTTCTGACCACCACTGTATATTATATATATATATATATATATATATATATATATATATGAACACTTTTTTAATTCAAAGTGGTGCTTCCAAAAATATTTGACTCCTTTCTAATCCAAACTCCAGTGATTGTTTTCTTCTGAATCAATGAATCTCTCCATGTCTCTCTATGACCTTTATGATAAGCACTGTTGCACAGCCATCACACCAAAGTGATCAACGACTGAGATCTTGGGTATCAATTTATCCTGACAGCCCCTAAATGGAATTACGGAGGCAGCCACTGAAATATTATATTGACTTTATTAAAATGTATTAAGAGGGTGTCATGCAAGGCCTGGTAAATTAAAGTTTGCTTTGAGCTATTGACAATGATGAAGAAGAATGCTTCCAGAAAGCTATTATGGCTGGTGTGGTGGCAGTGACAGCTGTGGTGATAGCCAGGCCCGTGTGGCAATCACACTGGACAGGTGGGAGGAAACAGGCCATGAAATTCTGACAAAAGGATGTCATCAAAGACCCTGTCAGCATGTCTGCATGTCGGCCTGCTTTTGGACACATTTGGAAATGGGTTGTGATAGTTCTTAGGAAATTGGGTCATAATCATTGTGGGTACTTCTATTAAAGAATAGTGTTTAATCTACTAGCATGTTAATGTTGTAAACCACATTAAGCTACAAAACAGTACCATAAATATCAGATGAGTAGTCTATGACGTAGCACTTATAGTCCAAGTCTGAAGCCATGCTACAGCTTTGTGTGACAAAAAGGCCAAAATGTAACTTTAATTAGGCATTCAGTAAATATGTTTAGAATTCTGTCAAACTGAATTCACGCTGCATAGAGTTTTATAGAATTACATAGAATTTTAATGGTTTCAATTATTACAATTTTTGTGTGGTTTCTACAGTGCGTAACATGCATTGTAACTGCAACACACTTAATTTGATTAATTTTGTTTTCACATTTACATATTTCTAAATATTTTTGGCCATTACAGATTGTCATTCAAAGCTAATATAATGCAACAACACAAAGGAGAGTATGACAGCACTTCACAGTCATCAAAGTCATCAAAGTCATCAAGTCATCAAGTCATAATAACAGTTTAAAATATTTCATTCCAAATACTAATTAAATCGAGCTATTGCTGGTAATGGAATTATTTAAAGTATTCAGCCACATGAAAAGACACTTGCCATCAAGCCACAATTATTGAATGGTAATTTGTGTCTCTTTTTTTACATAAAGTAAAATGGCCTAGATGTTGCATTATTATTGTTGAATTATTAAAGGAACACTATGTAACTTTGGTACCTTTCAATGGTCCACTTTAGACATTTTACTAACTATAAGTAACTTTGCAACTACAAGACAACTAACTCTCATTAGAGTATTAATAGACTGTCTGCTTAATATCTGCTAACACTTTATTCTGATGCTCCACCAACAGACATTCTACTGAATAAGTAACTTTGCAACTACATTTGTCAATTTATTCGACTAACCCTAACCTTAAAACATAACCCTAACATAGCAGTCTATTAACAGTCTTCTACAGTCTACTAATACTCTAATGAGAGTTAGTTGACATGCAGTTGCAAAGTTACTTATACAGTAGTCAACATTTGTCAACTTTTTTTTTACTTAACTTAACTTTTGGCCCTGTAGGGGTTAAAAAACAAAACTGCATACATTTTGCGGAAGAAAATTGTTTTGGTTGTGCTTCAGCTCTGCGTGACTGTGCAGATGAATTTTGTTCTTTCCCATAACTAAAAAAAGAGAGAGATTGTTCTACTGCTCATAAAACATTCACTACTAGAATACTAGGCTTAAAAAATATTACTTAGTTTAGCTGGATGATCTCAAGCTGACTAGCTGAAGACATTACTGTAGCTTTTAGAAGAGTGCTTTCTGTGTGAACACAAATATGTCCCGGGATTGATTCCGGGGTTGATCCTGGGATGGAGACCTAGTAACATTGCCAGGATCAGTCCCGGAATGCGCCCTGTGTGAACAAAATGCAGGACCAGGGGTGTGTCGTAGTGATGACGCTGGAGCTGAGATCATTCCCCAGCTTAGTGGAACAGTACGCAATTTGCTAATTTATGATCGAATCATAAGAAAAAAAAAAAAAAAAAAAAAAATGCACAAGCGTGGTTACTCGAGAGAGAAATCTCAGATCATAAGTAAACTTAAGATGCTGCTGAGACATTACATGTCACATCCACACCAAAATGAAACAATCCTGGGACAAATCCCCGTACACATTATCCATGAAAGGGGCTTTAGAGAGCTGCATATATAAATTTATCTGTTCAGTAAAATACCTTACTCGCCTGTTGAGTAATAAACATTAGAAAATATTTAAGAGATCGGTAATTTAGCTGTATACATGTTCACATATCCATATATTTTATTCTAATGTCAGAAGTAATAATTTCAAAGTTTACTGGGTTTTACACGATTCTTTTTGCAGTGTGGTTTTGGTGAAGTGTAGTTCCTAGAATAAACATCGTCACGTGTACCTTCTCACTGCAACGAACAACAGCGAGCGCGTCAAGTATAAACATCTCGTCCGTTTGGGGAGATGCGCGCGCAGTCAGCGGAGGCTCGCAGTGTGGAGCCAGGCGAAAGTATAAATCCAGCTTTACGGGCACAAGACGCGATATGTGAACGGCCCCTTAAACAATTTTAGAATGTACAGTACAGTTAAAACAATATTAATTTCTCAGTGAACACACAGGGACTTAATTAGTGTTGTGTCACAGAGTGTAGGCCTATATACACAAACATATTCCCTCTCTCTCACAGTGACAAGTTCAGAACAGTTTAATGAGCCAGACGTAGGTACGGTATAAGTAATGCACAACACCAGAGTCAGGGAAATCAGATCTGAAGCACTCAGCACTTTATGTTCCTGAGTGTTCAGTACTGCATGTTCTCTCCTGTAGTCATTGTACTGTCAGCCACTATGCATTTCAGTATAATACTCAGACATTTAGCTTCTGACCTCTACATAAGGGTCATCCGCAGGAAACGGTGCAATTTGTGCCTGAAAATTTCAGGAATAATTTTTATTTGTTTTTTTATTTTATTTTAAAAGTTTATTTTAAAAGTTTACTGCTGAACCTATTTTATTATTTTTCTTTTTTCAGGACCAGAGCTGTCTTAGCCCTCTGTGTATGTGTGGCATGTTATCCCTGTGCCATTCCCTTGCTGGTGCTTTGTTGGTAAATCCCAAGATGTAAGAGGGAAATATGTTTTGTTTATGTGTAACTTATGCATTTATGTTGTTTGCAATTGAATGTACAGGTACAAGGGACATGAGATAGCATAGCATATAACAATAGCATGCTTTGGGATCCTAACTGGGGGCTGGAGCTCACAATAGTGTGTGCATGGATGGGGAAATTCTGAAATATGTGAATGGGATAAGTGACTGGTGTGGACTGATGCTTGATATTGCAACTGTGATATTCCTTGTACAAATTGCTTTAACCCATTTTCAATCCCAAGGCGTAAAAACTGAAGCATGGTCATGCACATTTACAGTAACACCTCTATTAAGATGCTAAAGGTAGGCGTGGCTATATTGGTGAACCAGGAACTCTATTGCTTTCAATCACTTATCTTATGTGTCACATCAAGAAAAAGATACTTCTGAAATTTAGCATGACTTAATTGGTCACGAAACACATGACAGCCAATGACATTTCACATCAAAGATGGTGTAGCACTTCTTACGAACATGAGCACGAGTATGTTACGCACAAGCACAACTGCGAAACACTTACATCTAGTGCATGTTTACAAAAATGCTTCTGCGGGGTGGTGTAATGAAAAAAGCAAGGTCTAGAGATGCATGATTTTAAAGAAAAAAAAAACTGATGAACTTAAAGGATTAGTTCACTTTCATATAAAAGTGTCCTGATAATTTACTCACCCCCATGTCATCCAAGATGTTCATGTCTTTCTTTCTTCAGTCGAAAAGAAATTAAGGTTTTTGATGAAAACATTCCAGGATTATTCTCCTTATAATGGACTTCAATGACCTCCAAACGGTTGAAGGTCAAAAGTATAGTTTCAGTGCAGCTTCAAAGGGCTTTAAACGATACCAGACGAGGAATAAGGGTCTTATCTAGCGAAACGATCGGTCATTTTCGAAAAAAATGTAAATGTATATGCTTTATATAAACAAAAGATCGCCTTCCATGTGCTTCCGCCAAAACCGTACTTTCGTATTCTTCAAAAAAGCTTACGCTGTATGTCCTACGCCTTCCCTATTCTACTTATGGAAAAAATGTAACTGGCGCTGCGTTCGTTCCGTAAGTAGAATAGGGAAGGTGTAGGACATACAGCGTAAGCTTTTTGAAGAATACGAAAGTACGGTTTTGGCGGAAGCACTTGGAAGGCGATCATTTGTTTATATAAAGCATATACATTTAAATTTTTTTCGAAAATGATAAGACCCTTATTCCTCGTCTGGTATAAAAAAAATAAAAATAAAAAAAAACGAGTAAATAACTAAAATACTGAACTTACAATTATTATAAAATATGTAATAATAAAAATTCTAAAAAGGTCAGTTAGTAAAGCACATTTTTCTAAAGTCACTCTTTCTAACAATGTCAACTGCGAAGGCAGTTTCAGAAAACTGCTCAAAAAACTCTCAAACCCAGAGAACAGAATTTGCTTCCTCATTTCATTAAAGTCCACCACACGCCACTGTTGTCATTGTATATTAATTTGATTTTGACATTGACCTGTACCATTTTGAGCGAGTGTTTGAGACGCTCCATGCCCAAAATTTGAAGCTCCAGTCCTGAAAGTGTCAACTGATCTGGAAAGTTGTAACATACCTGATCCTGATTATAGCTGATTATGAATTAAGTGTATACTTATTAGAAAATAAAAGAAAAAAAACAAAAAAAACAAAAACAAAAACAAAAGAAAAAAACAACAAGAGGTAACAAAGGTCATAACTGCATCAGTTTGTGAGCTGTGAATGAAACACATTATATTCAACAACCTGATTGCTGTCATGTTTACAGCTTTGGGCTTAATGAGGTAACTTTGATTATCGCTAGCAGGCATAGATACCAAATAGGCAGAAAAAAAAAAAAAACCTTCTGAATGTCTTAATTGAAGCAGCATGTTTGTTTGCTGCCCTGAGGCATTTCACTTCAATTTACCAAAAAGCATTAAACAGCAGTTCTTTTCAGCAATGAAAAAGAGAAGTACATAAAGGTCTCCTTTCAGAGTGGAAGATGAGTAAGTTTTTCAGCATTTCATTAAGGTTTATTTTCCCTGTGGGCATGTTGTGGGTAAGAGAGATGGACATTATTGTTCTTTACAGAAGAGAATTACAGGAAGAATGCAAATTCACATCAATAATTACTTAATTACTAATTAGTTGATGCAACATGAAAAATACTGCCAAGTTAAAATTAAGAGTCCTGAAATATGCCCAGTCTTCTACCTCATATATATATATATATATATATATATATATATATATATAAGAACAGAAATGGTGAAATGATATTTCATATGAACTCAAGCTTTCTTTCAAGCTTTCTTTTATGTTATTTTCATGGAAGAACTGTAACGGTTTGGTGTCATCGAACGCGCATGAAATAGGAATATTTTCAAAATTGCCTTAATCATTAATGCAGGAGAAAAACACATTACAAAAGACAATTACCGGACAGAGGACTGAACTGAACAGGGAGTATATATGTAGGAGATAACAATGAACTAAATAAGAGACAGCTGATTGAGCAGAGAAGCCAACTGACCAGGGTGACATCCATGGCCCAAGGAGAGAGGCAGAGATGGGGGCTAGGCAGACCGGGTGACAACGGAGGGAGTGAGGGCAATGGGGAAGCCAGAGGGAAGGAGAAGCCCAGTGGAGCCAAAGGGGTGCAGGGTCGAGGTGCAGCCAGAGACATGGAAGTCCATTTCGGAGGCAGAGCGACGACTGACTGAGGCTGATCCGGAGGGATGAGAGAGCCCGGAGGAGTCCTAGGGCTGACGGACGACGGTAGAGATGAGGGAATGCAGAGCCGGGACGGAGCCATCGGGCTGAGGTGGAGACATGGGTCTGGAGACCCGAGCTGCTGCCGGGAACTCGGCATCACGCAGAGCTGGTAGAGGGGAAGTCTGAGGCTGAGCTGACGAGACCCACAGAGCTAACGGCAGGGGAAGAGCTGAGAAGCTGGACAACACCAGTGGTGCCGGCGGATCCAGGGTACTGGACATAACCAGCTGAGGGGATGGGACCAGGCAGTTGGGCGGGAACATTGGAGGAACATTGTTCTGTTCTGTTTTATGTTACTTTATCGCATTGCTATGACAACACGTTTTAAGATGTCAAAAATCAATACATTTTTTAAATTTAGCATCTTCAGTGTCTCGGCATGATTTTGCGTATGTTTGATGGCATTTACAAGAATCCCCCAGGGGAGGATTTGAAATTCCACAGCATGCCATTGTTAAAAGATAAAAAAGACTTCCTGTTGGGTGGAGCTAATGTCTGTGGTATAAAAGTTGTCTGGCTTAATAAGATTTATATATATGCAAAGCTTGTGACCGTAGTTGAAAAGGGATGTGCAACATCCCTGAACATGCCCATTTTCGAGCAGGCGCTATAGAGCCACCTCTATTCATGAATGAACCTTTGCCAAGCCATAATGGGAGATGACTCTGACAAGTGTGCAAAAATCATGAAAATTAAAGCATGACAAGTACCTCAAAAAGACATGACTAAACATAAAAAGAATAATAATGTTTAATGTGCTGCCATGGCAATAGTATTTAAGCGATCAAAAATCCCTTAATTTAAAATCTGTACTTTATTGCCATTATTATAAAAACATCTGAAGCAATTTAGAAAAAGTGGAAAAAAAAAAAATTTCAAAATTTGTTAAAAATACCCTCCTTCCCTCTGCCAGTTGGTGGCGCTACAACCATGACCCACACTAGCCACATCAATGTAATCAGCCCACAAAGCCAAACATAGGTGTCCAATCTGAAGTAAATCACATGATGCATGCAGACGATGTGAGACGCTCCGTTTCCCATTTTTGATGTTTCTTTATGGCGTCGAGCCATGGAAACACCGTTTGAGATTTCAAAAATATCTTTGCAATTTTAGCATCTTCAGTGTCTTGGAATGATTGTACTGAAGGTTGGTGCCACTTACATAAATCCCCCAAGAGAAGTGTTACAAAATCTACAGCATGCCATTTTCAAACAATTAAAAATGGCTGACTTCCTGTTGGGCAGAGCTAATGACAAGAAAAAAAAACAAAAAAACAAAAAAAAAAACCCCACAAAGTATAATAATGATAATCTCAGGTACTGTTTGTGTGCATTATTTAATGTTAAAAGCTTCTAGTGTGAGTTTCAATATCATTTTGTGTCTTTTATAGCCGTACTGAAAGCAACAATGGACAATTCACCTTACATCTTCAAAATAAATGAATAAAAAGAACATTCAAACTGTCAACTCATCGTGAAGAGACAAGTGTATTTTATGGCAAAGATTGTTTCAGTAACTCAGTATGTATTGTTGTATGTACCTCAGTATGTTACAATGGTGTAATTTTCATTAATTTGATTATGTACTTATCCATTTTGTTGCGAGTGCCGGAAGCTTGCCGAGAGAGCCCGCCCACAAGCTCTTCTGATTGGCTATTTTTGATTGACTTTATCACGTCTCATATTCGCATCATGTCTGGTTAGGATATGGTGTAAGCCCAAGCACTACATAACTTTTACATTTTTCACAGGTCTGATGTGTCTGCAAAGTTTCATGAGTTTTTGAGCATAGCCAAGGCCTCAAATATGGGTGAATTCTTTAAAGGACAAAAAGAAAAAAAGAAAAATAGTGAAAAAAACATGACAAAAACAATAGGGCTTTAGCACCCTCTGGTGCTGCACCTTTGGTGCTCGGGCCCTAATAACTGATAAGAGGACTGAACTGAACCGGGAGTATAAATGTAGGAGATAACAATTAACTAAAGTCACAGCTAATAATTATAAGTAACCATAGAAACTAACAGGGACATGATCAGAAACCAAAACTAAACATAGCAGGAAAACATGAACTAGGAAACAGAACAGAATATCAAAATAAGAGTCCAAGACCGTGATAAGAACATTTAGTGCACCTACATATTGAATAAATTAGTCAGTTTAGTCAATTAGTTTTCTGTGTTAACATGACTATTTTACATTTGAATTTTATAGATTTGCCTAAGCATATGTTTTTCTTGGCAGTTCTTGAAAAAGAAATAAAATATATATTTTTAGAACCAGAACCAGTCCATTGCTGGTCTCAATTAATGGCATGTATTATTTGTTAATGTTATTTCATACCTGTTGAACTTCGATGTTCTAAATACATTTAAAATTATGCAAAGCTTTGTAGTGATTTTTACTCCATTCACCGGTGACGTAGTGATTTTTGATCACATGTCCCTTAAGGTGTGGTTATGAGTGTATCAGATGACCCCTCCCCCCTTTTGTAATACAGGGCACCAGTTAAGAATACTATCTTAACAATTTACGAACACTCCAAAAGAGCTGTTCAATAATTCAGAATTAATATAAACTGGAGGGAGTCGGTCAACTGGTTTATCTGAAGGATTTGTGAGAGTCTGGCCAACTAGTAGAGTCTTTGATCATCAACACAAGGAAGACACAGTTATAATAAAATCAATGAAATTTATTAACAATAGACATGCAAGAGTAAATACCACAATGATTAATAATGAGATAATGAATATGCACTTCTAAAAGATAGGAGAATACTGAATTAAATCAAAGAAACAAATAAATGAAGTGAACACAGAATGGATAAATGCAATGCTGTTGAAATGAATGTAGAATGGAAGAGAATCGTATGGGAATGCTTCTTATGGAAGCCACCTAATGGCTCTGGTAAAATGGTGATAAATAATTGCTTATTTATCATTCAACAAATAATATCTCTATTATTTGTAACAAGCTGACCTCAAGTAACTTATCTAAACAGGTTAGAGAAACATATGCTGCATGTATAAACTAATGCCAAGGTCTCTAGAAAGAGGTTTGGTAAGTTTATATTTACGTTCCACACAGTCGGGTGATCAATCCGGTAGCAGAGACGTCTTCCACTGATGATGCAGACTGCGTGCAGTGGGAGGGGCGGAGTTGCGATCCAGTAGTCGTGCCACGCTGGGCTGGAGGATGCTGAACTTCGGTTGCGCCAAGAGGGTCCTTTAGGATGGACTGGGCAGCTGGGGTCAGATGAATCTTCACAGGTTCCTTCGCAGGCTGGCGGCGTCGCTGAGGAGCCGTGTGGTACAGGCAATGTCTGCCGATGCAGAGGTCCTTTGCGGACTAGGCTGCGCTGCTGTAGGAGCCGTAAGGGTCAGATGAAGTCCCTCAATGCTGGGGCCCTTTTTGCAGCTAGAGTGCAGCTGGAAGCAATGTGAAATGTTTTGCTCGCAAAAGCTTAACCTTAACTGTCTTGTAGTCTCTTTCCTCGTCAGGTCAGAAACCCAGGACATGGAGTGTCTGTTAATGTCTCCTTTCCCGTCGAGCTGGAAACGCAGAACAAGGGTGTGTCTACCCGGGGGACATATTTATCCCTTTCCGATGAGGAGGAGATTGAAATGTGGCGCCTTGCCGATCCTGGAGTGTGATTGGCCACTGTTATCTGAAGCAGCCCAGTGTTGCCCACCCTAGTGTGGAACTCATTTGCATAGCATAAAGTACAGTGTTAAAATAGTGTCTTTAACATTTTACCCATGCATTATTTCTTTACCAAACCTCTTTCAAATTATTAAAGGCATCGTAGGGAACAGATAGACACCAAACACGATATGAAATGGTTAAGTCATTGTCCATGCATTTGTTTATCTGTTAAAAGGGCTGTCCCATGACCTGTTGTTTTAACAGTCAGTAACCATTAACATAAACTGTGCTTTGCATGAAGATGGAGTGGATGTGATGCAGTTTAAATCAAATTAAGGCCTCCAAACATAGGTATGAATGGATTTAGATAGATCTCTGTGGCCTCTCTTTATTTCAGTCACTGCTGCTCCATCCAGGGGGTCCTGAAGGAATTTTTATGGCAGTCCTTGCCTAAACCTTAGGAATGAGTTTGGTGGTTGGAGTCAATGTGTCGTCCAATGAGAAGTCCTCTCCTTGGTTTTGGTGGGTGCAGAAGGTCCCCCTTCCTGCTCTGGAAGAGGTGTCAGGCAGTTGTTCTAACATCTTATCTGATGTTGCTGAACATTTGTTTATGTTCATTCACCAAAGATCCAATCACAGTGTGGCACATCTTCTTACACACCAGCAGTTAGAGAGGGGCCGTGTCATAAACTGGTCCCTGGAATGCCATCTTAACTGTTGTTCACAACAGCTTTCATCTCCATAATTTACAGATAAATGACATTTTTGTGTCTTTTTAAAAAGCACACAGAAAAGAATAAAATGTATTATTGCATTAAATAAATTTATTTGAATGCAGACATACTGGCTAAACCGACCGTCTGCTTGCTGTCTCACGTCACAGAAGTCAGATAAATCACAACACATAGAAACTCTTTCACCTAGATATTATCACATAGAGACTGTGTCTGTACCCCAAATTAGTAAATACAAAAAACTTCCAAACCCATTTAAGGGTAAAAATTTAATTGATGTTCAACAAATAAAAAACAGAGATAATACTGATAAACAAATGATAAAGCTTGGGTTGCTGAATATTAGATCCCTTTCTTCAAAAGCACTTATTGTAAATGATATTATCACAGACAATAATCTAGATGTGCTGTGTTTGACAGAAACCTGGCTAAAACCAGACGATTACATTACTTTAAATGAGTCTAGCCCTCAAGGTTACGATTAAAGACACAATCCTCGTCAGAAAGGCAAAGGGGGAGGTGTTGCTGTAATTTATATTAATATCTTCAGTATTACTCAAAAGTCTTTCAAATATAATTCCTTTGAAGTGATGGTGTTTTATGTAACGTTATGTAAGTTGACATTTGTGCTGGCTACTGTATACAGGCCACCAGGGCACTGTACAGACTTTATCAAAGAATTTGCTGATTTTCTATCGGAGTTAGTACTAGCTGCGGATAAAGTCCTTGTTGTTGGTGATTTTAATATCCATGTAGATAATGAAAAAGACGCATTGGGTTTGGCATTTACAGACATTCTAAACTCTATTGGAGTTAGACAACACGTGTCAGGACCCACTCATTGTCGTAATCATACTTTAGATCTGATATTGTCACATGGAATTGATATTGATGCCGTTGAAATTCTGCAGCAGAGTGACGACTTCTCAGATCATTATCTAGTCTCGTGTATACTACATTTAGTCAAGGCTGCAAAACCACCACCCTGCCATAAATATGGTAGAACTATCACTTCTACCACTAAAGATTGCTTTATAAATAATCTTCCTGATCAGTTTGTAGCGAAATTGTACAGGTATTTAATTAATTTATGGGTGAAATATATGAATATAATAAATCATAAAGCTTTATGATTAATTATAATACATATACCGACCCAAGAGGGAATTATACATATATTGTGAATTAATTACAACGAATTATAATCAATTACATATATGATTAGTTCTGGTTTAATAATTATTTAGAGAAACTATTAGTTTGTCCAGCAAACCGTTAGCTCCTCATAGACTATTATAAAAAGGAAGGTTTTTCTCTGGCCACGAGAAAGACTTCCTATTCTAGCATCAATGCGTAAAGCAAGGATACTGGATCGAAACGTTAAAGTGACCTGGGTTTTGTTGAATGAGCAAAAAACAATCGAGCATGAATATAATGTATTTAATATATGAAACTACGGATATAGAGGCTATACGGCTACATATACACAAATAATACACATATATATAGAGAAAACGAAAGTAAAGTCAGGAAAACAGAGGTGATCAAAGAAATGGCAATTTACGAACAGTTAAAACCTTTGAGAGCCAGCAAGGAAACTCAGCTTACACATCGAGCTTAAAACGCTTCGAAAAGAATAGTTCTATACTTGCATAGGTTCAGGTGCTGTGGTTGTTTCGTGTTTCTGCAGGAGTTTCAGTTCGTGCGGCTGGATGCGATTGGTCCTTTTCCGAGGAAGTGTTCTTCGGCGGGATTTTCGAACAAGGTTTTAACTTAAGAGTAAAATAACCGGAAAATAAAGAAGAAAGGGTCCGTCTCCTAGGCGATGAAGAGTGAAGACTTCGGGAGACGGATGAAGAAGGCTTGACAAAAGAGAACTTGCCAAAAGATGGTCATCCCGAAGAGAGGAGCGTGTGATGGAAGCGCGGTTGCCGAGACGTCCGGGAGAGACGTGCGTGAAATGGCGAGGGACAATTGAGAGACAATCGAGAGACAAAGCAAACTGTTTTTGCTTGTCTTTTATGGACAAACAAGCCAACACGCCTCCTTGGTTGAAACAACCAATGGTCAGGGTGCACTGTTTGGCGGGCAAAACTTTCTTTGTCTTGTCTTGCGGCTCGATTTGCATAATTTATGAAGTGTTAGCTCAGAGTACATTTTTCTTCGAAGTACCATTAAAAATAGAACAATGCATTTTACAGTGATGTGACATACATTGTCAAATAAGGCATAAAGAGAGCTATACAAAGAAACCAAACTTGTCAGGTGGGAAGGACATAAAAGGGGAGATACAGTTTATACATGAATTTTATCGTTTAGAATAAAACTAATACAACTACAGTCATAGCTAAGCTTATATACTAGGGATGCATACATGCACCTTGGAATACAATGACGGGTACACTTTGGCACAGTCACATTTGGAGGATAAATGTACATTCACAATCTCCATGCGTGTTTGTGAGTGTCTGTATGTGTGTGTGTATTGGGGTTGTGGCCGGTGTCTGTGACCACATGGCCCTTAGCCCACAAGAGGGACTCTTTTGAAGTCTCCAGAGCTGGTGACTAGGGTTCTCTGGTTAGTTTCTGACAGAGTAACAAAAATGCCAAAGTGCCTGTCTCCCTTAGACCAGCCGGAGCCGATACGTGATTTAGACAAACAGTTCAGGAGGCTAAAAGCATTCTGAAGATTCTAAAGTTGGGCTGGCAGAATCCGATTTTGAACAGACGCTACAAGTTTCATCACCTTAGCATACCAGACAGCTTAGAAGAACTGAATGTTGCAACAGAAACTACTGACTCTCTCTTTTCCAGCACATTAGACGCAGTAGCTCCTTTGCGCTTAAAAAAGATTAAGGAAATTAGTCCAACGCCGTGGTACAACGAGCACACTCGGGCCCTTAAGAGAGCAGCTAGAAAAATGGAGCACAGCTGGAAGAAAACAAGAGGTTTTTTTTTTTTCGCATTTTGTGGAAAGAGAGAATGATTGAGTACAGAAAGGCCTTAAAAACTGCTAGATCTGCTTATTTTTCAAATCTTTTAGAAGAAAATAAACACAACCCTAGGTATTTATTTGATACAGTGGCTAAATTAACAAGAAATAAAGCTTCAACTTCTGATATTTCCAAACAGCACAGCAGTAATGACTTTATGAACTTCTTTACTTCCAAGATTGATAATATTAGAGAGAAAATTATAACCATGCAACCGTCTACTACAGTATCGCGTCAGACAGTGCATTGTAGTATCCCTGAGGAAAAATTCAATTCATTCGCTGCTTTAGGAGAGGAAGAATTGTCTAAACTTGTTAAATCATCAAAATCAACAACATGTATGTTAGACCCTATACCAACTAAGCTACTGAAAGAGATGCTTCCAGAGGTCATAGATGATCCTCTTCTTAATAGTGTTAATTCATCTTTATCACTAGGATACGTACCAAAAACTTTTAAGCTGGCTATTATTAAACCTCTTATTAAAAAAACCACAACTTGATCCTAGAGAATTAGTCAATTACAGGCCGATCTCAAATCTTCCTTTTCTGTCAAAAATACTAGAAAAGGCAGTATCATCACAACCATGTTCCTTTTTAGAAAGAAATGGTATCTGAGGATTTCCAGTCAGGATTTAGACCGTACCATAGTACTGAGACTGCTGTCATTAGAGTTACTAATGATTTGCTCTTATCATCAGATTGTGGTTGTATCTCTCTATTAGTGTTACTGGATCTTAGTGCGGCATTTGACACTATCGATCACAACATTCTTTTAAATAAACTCAAAAATTATGTTGGCATTAGTGGAATTGCATTGGCATGGTTAAAATCATACTTATTTTTGTAGTTTATTTTGTAGTAGTAAACGAAGAGATGTCATATCGATCACAAGTTCAATATGGAGTACCACAAGGCTCAGTACTAAGACCATTGCTTTTCACTCTGTACATACTACCCTTGGGAGATCTCATTAGGAAGCATGGCGTTAGTTTTCACTGTTACGCTGATGATACTCAGCTCTATATTTCTTTGCGCCCTGACGAAACTTACCAATTCACAAAATTAACGGAATGCATAGCTGATATAAAAAATTGGATGACCAGTAATTTCCTACTACTAAATTCAGAAAAAACAGAGATTCTAATTTTTGGGCCAAAAACTTCTGCACGTAATAACCTAGAATACTGTCTAACACTTAGGAACCTGGGTGTGCTCTTTGATACCAATCTTTCATTTGAAAGCCACTTTCTAGCATCTGTAAAACCGCATTCTCCCATCTTAAAAATATATCTAAACTACGACATATGCTCTCAATGACAAATGCAGAACAGTTAGTTCATGCGTTCATGACCTAAAGGCTAGATTACTGTAACGCTCTCGTGGGCGGTTGCCCTGCTCGCTTGATAAATAAACTACAGCTAGTCCAAAATGCAGCAGCTAGAGTTCTTACTAGAACCAGGAAGTATGACCATATTAGCCCGGTTCTGTCAACACTGCATTGGCTTCCTGTTAAACATCGTATAGATTTTAAAATCTTGCTAATTACTTATAAAGCACTAAATGGTTTAGCTCCCCAGTACCTTAGTGAGCTCTTAACGCATCATAGTCCTTCACGTTTATTGCGATCTCAGAATTCAGGCCAGTTGATAATACCTAGAATATCAAAATCAACCGCAGGCGGTAGATCCTTCTCCTATTTGGCACCTAAACTCTGGAACAATCTTCCTGTTCGGGAAGCAGACACATTCTGTCAGTTTAAATCTAGACTAAAAATGCATCTCTTTAACCTGGCATACACATAACACATTTTTAATTCATGTTATTGTTAGGCTGCATAAATTAGGTCAGCTGGAACCGGTAACACACTTCCTATAACACCAGATGTACTCGTTACATCAGAAGAAGAATGGCATCTACGCTAATATATTATATATATATATATATATATATATATATACACACATACACACACACACACATTTATTTATTTTTTTCAAAAATATATTTATTGGCATTTGTTTGAACATTAAAACAATAAAATAAATAAATAAATAAATAAATAAATAAATAAATAAATAATAAAGGGGAAAAAAAAAACAAAAAAAAAAAACACGCACACACAGGAAACCTAGAACAAAACTAAAACATAAAATAAAATAAGTAAAATACATTTATATATATATACACACATCACATTCCACAGCCTTTCATTATGTAGTTTAGCTTTGCTATTTTAGCAGTTATTGGTTGTTTTGCTGGAATACAAGAACTGCATTATATATCGGACATGTCCATTACAAAAGAGAAAAGAGGTGGGTAGTTCAATCATCACAGGTTATCTGATCCACTTGGTTGCAGTAGTGTAGAAAGGGAGTCCAAATTTTATAAAAGTCTTTTAGTTTCCCTTTGACTACAGTTTGACATCAGTTTTTCCAAGGCAAGGTTGTTAGTCATTTCTTTAAACCATTGATTAGGGGAGGGTCCTTGGGTCTCCTTCCATTTTAAAGCAATACCACGCTTGGCCTGAAGCAAACTAAAATCAATTAATTTGCGCTTCCTTGTATTCACCTCCAAATTTACTGGATATATATGAAATAGACAAAATTTGGGAGCAAGAGGGACATTTTCTTCAGTCAATTTACCAATCATAAGAACAATCTCCTTCCAGAATCCTTGAATCTCATTGCACTCCCATATACAGTGATAAAGGGTACCAATTTCTTGTTTGCATTTTAAACAACCGTCTGGAATACTGGGATTAAATTTATGTAATTTGACTGGGGTAATGTAGGTACGGAGAAGCCATTTATATTGCAGCAATTTACACCTAGTATTGACACTGTTGTTTTGTGCAAATAAACAAGATTCCATCCATTCTTCTTTAGAAATATCTTCCTGAAGATCAGTCTTCCAAGCTGTTAAATAAGATAATGAACTCTCTTTTGATCCCTCTAAGAGTATATTATAAAAGAATGACAGATTGCCTTTATCCCTTAAATGTTGTAAAGTGTGTTTTTCTATAATTGACAAAGGAGGTTCTGAATATGTTTTAATTTCAGAATGAATAAAACTTCTTATTTGTAAAAATTTAAAAAAATGTTTCTGAGGAATATCATATTTTCTCATCAGTTCTTGAAATGACAACATTATACCTTCCTCGTATAAATCTTTTACTTGGCTTATTCCCTTATACATCCAATTTTTAAATCCCTTATCACTTCTCCCAGGCACAAAATTTGTATTACCCCAGATTGGTGACAAACCTGACAATGTAATTGCTTCATCTAAAAAATTGTGAGCTTCATACCATACAGAGATGGTATTCCTAAGAAAAGGATTATGCGTAGTTTTTTTGAGCATTTTAATTGAAGAAGAGTAAAGATACATCTGTAATGGAATTGTTATTCCATTTTTTTCTATATCTATCCACACTGAAGGGTCGATATCCATGAAGTAGTACATAGCAGAACATAATTGAGCTGCCCAATAGTAAAGTTTTATGTTTGGTACCTTAAGCCCTCCCCGTTCGTATGGCAAATAGAGCAAGGACAGACGTAACCGAGGACGTTTGTTATTCCATATAAATCTTGTGAATGTTTTCTTGAGTATAGCAAAAAAGGTGGCCGGAAGCGGAAGTGGAATTGACTGGAAGAGGTATAAAAATTTTGGTAAAATTGACATCTTTATAATATTTATACGTCCAATAATAGAAATTGGCAATGCATTCCATCTCTCAAATGAGTCAATGACTTTCTTTACTAGTGGGTCATAATTAGTTGGAATAATTTCTTTTATATTTGGGGTTATCTTAATTCCTAAATATGTAAAACCTTCAGGAGAGCAGACGAATTGCTTACAGGTCAAAGAGTTTCTCCTTTCATCCCCATTCAATAACAGCAAGGCACTCTTATTATTATTAACTTTGTAGCCCGAAAATTCTCCAAATGTTGTTAGTATATTATTAAGTGCTGGAATAGAAGGTTCTAGATTTGTAAGAAATACCACAATATCATCTGCAAACAATGATAAGCGATGTTCCCTCTCACCTATCGTGATGCCTTTTATTTCAGGACTACTCTGAATTGCCATTGCGAGGGGTTCTATTGCAAATAAAAATCAAAGAGGGGACAATGGACACCCTTGACGTGTACCTCTACTTAAATTGAAGGGTTTTGAAATTTGGCTATTTGTTATTATTTCTTCTTGTGGGTTACTATAAAGTAACCTAATCCATTTAATATACCCCTCACCCAACCCATATCTTTTAAGCACCTCAAAAAGGTATCCCCATTCAATCCTGTCGAAGGCTTTTTCTGCGTCCAACGACAGGATTGCATGGTCTTTGGCATTTTTTTTTTTTTTTCCCTATAGTATATTTAAAACTCTACGTATGTTATGGAGGGCTTGTCTTCCAAGCACAAACCCATTTTGATCATTCATAATAACATTCGGTACATGCGTTTCCATTCTCTTAGCTAGGGCCTTACAAAGAATTTTAGTATTGCAAGACATTAAAGATATGGGCCTATAAGATGACTTTTCAATGGGGGGTTTGCCTGGCTTTAAAATAAGAGTAATTAGTGCTGATCTCAATAAGGCCCGGGGGCTTTTCCACTACTCATGCCCTGTAGTGCCTCTGAGAGCTCTTCTATGCTTAGATTTCTCTCTAAATTACTTCTTGTCCCCTCTAATAATTTAGGAAATTGAAGTTTATCAGTATTGATAAACTTCAGAAGTTTAACTTGTTTTGTCCTTCTAAATTGTTGGTGAATTCAAATTTGTACAAATTTTCATAATACAATTTAAAATTATTATTTATTTCCAATGGATCGACAATCTTCTCCCCATTTTCTAAAGTTAATAAATTGATGGCTCTGTCTGTTTGTATCTTTTTAATTCTCCATGCAAGCAACTTTCCTGATTTTTCTCCCTGATCGTAATAGGATTGTTTTAGCCACATTAAATTCTTAGCTATTTTACTACTAGTTAATTCATTATATTGGGCTTTTAATACAAGAAGTTCTTTTTGCTTTACAGGGTCGTTGTTGCTGAAGAGGTGTTGTTCTAATACTTTAATTTGTTTTTCCAGATTTTCTAATTGTGCCTGATTTGTTTTGGATCTATATCTTGTGTAGCTTAATATTTCCCCTCTAATATAGGCTTTGAAGGCCTCCCATTTGACTGATGCACTTGTCTGATTTGTATTAATTAGAAAATATAGGTCTATTTTATTATCCAGAAATTTAACAAAGCCAGGGTCCAAAAGCCATCTTGCTTGAAATCGAAATCTGGGAGGGGAAAGTACGAGATTGTCCAACTGAATTGTAAACATGATAGGGGCGTGATCAGACAGTAAGATACTGCCGTACCAACATTTACCTACTTTTGACACTAGACTGTTAGAGATTAAAAAATAATCTATTCTTGAGTAAGTTTTGTATGTGTTTGAGAAGCATGAGTATTCTTTTTTGCTCGGGTTAAGATACCTCCATAACTCAACTAAATTCAGATCAGTTATATACTTTATGATAATTTTTTTAGATTGTTGATGGGTATTATCTATTCCTGAAGAGCGATCATACACTGGGTTTAGTACACAATTAAAATCTCCTCCAATTACATAATGTCCAGGATATGATGATATTGTGAGGAAAAAGTTCTGGTTAAAGAAAGGGTCGTCTATATTCGGAGCGTATATACTAATTAAATTAATGTGTGTCGTCAAGATTATACCATTAAGAACTATGTACCTACCTAACGGGTCTATATGTTGTTGTTTTAACTGAAATGGAATAGACTTGTGAATCAGGATCATGACTCATCTAACTCGAGAGGTGAAAGAGGCCTTGAAAACCTGTCCTGGCCTTCTCTTGGTGACTCTACTAGTGTCTTCTTTTAGTAAATGAGTTTCCTGCAGAAAGATAATGCTTGATCTCATTTGTTTCAGTCGGCCTAATAATTGTTTAAGCTTCACCAAATTATTTAATCCTTTTATATTCCAGCTACAGATATTTATCTCCATATTACTGATCATTTACCATCTTGTATTGCCATGTAGATATAACTGTGTCTGAGCATAGCATAAAGAAAAAAGAAGGGAAAAAAAAAGAAAGAAAAAAAAAGTGATTTCTCAACAACCTCACTACCACCCCCCATGCATTCCCCCAAACGGAAAGCATGAACATACCCCCAGTGACAAACTTTGGTTATGGAACATGTTTGATCCATATAACATGGAGCAACATTTTGCAAGCCTACTATCATTATTCTTCCTTCTGGGCTTGCTACTAAATACTGAACAAAACTGGACCACGAACATTACTGAATTATACTACCACCCTCACAGAACATATGCGTAATTTAAATTTAACACGTCCAGTTATTCTTGAACTTATTTACCTACATATACACATAAGAAAAGGACAGTTTATAAAACTACATTTAAACTAACAAGGTGATTTGCAGAGAAATCCCATTTCTGATAGAATAGGATCCTGTTTTCACGTAAATCAGTACATTTTAACTCATAGAAAAAAACAACAACAACACCTTTGCTTAATAAACATGGGATTTAAGTCCTGATAATGAATCCCTACTTGCTTGCGAAATTCAAGCAGTGGTGGTACGCACAGACCGAATGAAGTCCTCTGCCTCCGAGACGGATTTAAAGATGTGGCGCTGGCCGGAATGTGTGACTATCAGGTGTGCTGGATAGAGCATACCATAGCGGATTTCCATGCCTCTAAGTTGGGCCTTAACTCCATCGAACTGCCGTTGACGCTGGCGAGTCTCGGCTGATAGGTCCGGGAACAGGCTGATCCGTTGTCCTTCATAGCGCAACTCCTTCATTTTTCTAGCTGCCCTCAAAGCCTTTTCCTTATCCTGGTAGTTCAAGAACTTCATCACGATCGCTCTTGAAGTCGTCTGGCGATTTGGGTTAAGTTGTCCTACCCGATGCGCTCGTTCGATGACAGGTGTGGAACTGAACGTGTCATTCAGAACCTTGGGGAGCAGGTCTTCAGTGAAAGCGCACATATTGGATCCCTCTGTTTTCTCAGGCAGGCCAACTAGTCTCAGGTTAGAACGCCTTCCGCAGTCCTCCAGGTCTTGCACTTTATTCTGTAAAAATTCTGTAGTTTCTTCAGGTTTTTTAACTTTGTGTTGGAGGGCAGAGACGTCCTCTTCAGTTTGTGAGATTCTCTCTTCTGCCTCACCTATTCTTTGCGATTGGGACAGTAAGTCTGATTTTATGCCATTCATAGCATCTAGCATATCGGTGGACTGTTTAGTGAAGTCAGCTTTCAAAGAATGAATTGCGCTGAGGATGTCGTCGTTTGTAGCCGCATTAAATTCGCTCTGTGCTTCAGCTAGCTTTTTGCAAGCTAACGCCAGGTTTTCCTCCTCCATCTGCACAGACGGCTTCAAATGCTGTCCAGATTTGATGGTTTTTGGTGGCATTTCGTCCCGCGAGTCTTTTAAGTGAGTTTTAAACACTTATATACGATTTCAGGTCTTTCTGAAAAAGTTTTTCATGGATATTTAACAGCTAGCCTAATTCGTGCGACTTGTCAGCTGCACATCATAACCGGAAGCCATCTACGCTAATATTAGTCTCTCTGTTTATCCCGAGGTTTACCGTAGTCAGCCAGATCCTTGCCGTATCCAGGTGAGATCAAGGACCTGCGCCTTGACATGGCGACAATGCAGCCCTGAAGTGTCAGCAGAGATTGAGTCAACTAGATCATCCACTGTGAAATCCTCATAGACACGACAGCCAGTGGCACAGATCCTCAACAAAACGTCCATACCGACGTGATGAATATGATCCTCAACTGGATGGAACTGGAATAAATACTTTGACTTTTGTGATCCCAATCGGACTTATGATAGCTGCCTGAATCATAATCATGCACTGTTCGCTGCCCCGACTGAGCCTAGTTTCTCCCAAGGTTTTTTTTTCTCCATTTTAACACCTGTTTGCCACCTGATGTCACCTGTTGGAGTTTGGGTTCCTTGCCGCTGTCGCCTTTGGCTTGCTTAGTTGGGGACACTTGACATTTGATATTCAACAATGTTTTGATCTACCTGCATTGACACCATTGTATGCAAACTGAACTGAGCTGGATGATGACATCACTGTTTACTCCAGTGCTGATATAGATAAATTAACTAAATTAATAACTATTGATTCTTACAACGGAATGAATCAATACTGAATTTACTTAAGATGGACAATGACACCATTTTCTTTAAGCGCTGCTGTGCAGCCAAAATTATATACCAGTTATCACTGTAAAGCTGCTTTGACACAATCTGCATTGTAAAAAGCGCTATATAAATAAAGGTGACTTGACTTGAATGGTTATATTGTGCACAACTACACATTGTAATGTAATTATGCATGCATATGCAAATAAGTTTATGATAACAACAACAACAACAACAACAATAATAACAATTTGTTACATTTATGTAGCACTTTTCTGGGTACTCAAAGCACTTTACATATGGAAGGGGGAATCTCCTCAACCAGCACCAATGTGCAGCATCCACCTGGATGATGCGACGGCAGCCATATTGTGCCAGAACGCCCACCACACACCAGCTTATTGGTGGAGAGAAGACAGAGTGATGAAGCCAATCAGTATATGGGGATGATTAGGAGGCCATGATGGACAGAGACCAATGGGCAAATTTGGCCAGGATATGTGGGTTACACCCCTACTCTTTTCGAAGTACTCTTTTTATGGCAGAAAATGGATGTGTGGAGCACTTTGTGTAGCTTTTGGTGGATGTTGTACACCTGGATATGGTGAGGCAGATGGGTTTCTATGAGCTGTGGTTATGTCATATCCATCTGGCCACTACCGGCCACCCACTTCACACTTTTCACACCTACAATCACAGTTCTGCCATGTCTGCCACACGGGAGACTTTCACAGCCGTCCCAAACCCTCCCAAAGCAAGCCCCATACTTTACAAACAGCTCAAAGTCATCAGAACACACAAAAACATTTCTAAAAAAATATTAAAAGGAAACAAAAATCAAAGGCTAAACCTTGCTTAAAAAAAAAAAAAAAGAAAAAAAAGTTGCACTCGTGTTTATGCTAACAACTTTTGAACCATAGGGGCTAGAATCAAAATGATTTTTTTCCTCTGATTCCTTAGCATTACTATCCAAATAGTACTATCTAGCACTACTGATCCAAATAATTAGTAATTCCTTCTGAAGAATTTGGTAATACTTGAGTCATTACTAGTGAGTTACCATGATCTTCACTTTAGAATTATACAACATGCATTATTCACATTAATTATGAACTTGTATATAGTAGTTGTTAGTATAGTCCTCTGGGAGTTATGAAAAAATAGTAGTTATTAATTAGCTAATAGTGAACTACCACATCCAACTGTGCACTATTACTTACTAATTCATTAATCAGAGTTTCTTGTTAGTTAATAGTAGTTACTAGAATGTTAATAATGCGTTACTCATTTGTTCCTGTGTAGTTATTCATTAATGACAGAACAGTATTCTAAAGTGTTAGCAATTAAACTAAACATGCCAAAGTGGAAGTAAGTCTACTTCCGCAATACTTTAGCGTATTCAGACCAAACTTGGTGTCTGTTATGACAATCACAACCTCAGGGTACCTGCACAGTTTTTGTGTCAGGGCCACATACACATACATACATACAGTGAATTTCTGGGTTTTGTGATACAATTTTTTTTTTTTTTTTGACCAATGAAGCTTCTTGCAATTATTTAAAATGCATCTGATCACAATAATCTAGAAACAATCTAGAATCAACACCACAACAACTGCAAACTTTGCAAAACAAAATGTATGTCAATGACAATACTTTTGGCCATGACTGTACTTAACCATACTTATCCCTGTGTAAATTAGTGTCAAATTATTTTGGTAGCAAAATGTGACCATTTAGTCGCAGTCTGGAGCCCTGCCCTGTTACAACACTTCCCATTCTCTCCTAATAATGCCTTTGCATTTAGTACTGTTTCAACCCGATCTCATTAGAAAACATAATTATTTTACATTCTAACAAATTGATGGGACATTTGTATGAATTTCTATGATTTTAATTGTTTAGTTTTTTTAGTTTCTTTTTTTTAAATAAAATAAATAAACAAATAAACAAATAAACATCATAGTCAACTCCTAAACCTAACCCTCAGTGGGGCATAACCAGAGTGTACAAAAGTTCATACAAATTCACCAACAATTCGCCACAACTTACAATAGCTATGAATTGCCATGGGAGTATGTCGACTGCTTTCTTAACTTGGATCTAGTTCTTCCTCCAGTGTAAGTCTATGAGATGTTTTCGTATTGTCTCCGAGGTTAAAATTGTATGGTAGCACACCTCTCCTATACAAAATGCATGATTTGAAGTATCATTCATGTTCTTTAATAAATTTTATATGATTAGGTCAGGGTTGGAAACTGTGCCTTATCGACCAGGCACTATGTTTAGGATTGACCTTTGACAAGAAATACTGCTGTTTAACAACAATGCACTTTTCTATTTTCAGTGCCATCCATACAGTAATTGGAAAGACAGAACAGAACTCTCAATAAATCACTGGCTCAAATTATTACAAGTACACTCAAACTTGGAGCAATTAACTGCATTTGCACATAATATTGATTCTTTCAAACAAACCTGGTCCCCCTTTTTTTTTTTTTCTCCAATATCTAAATAGGAGAGCTGATTCCTCTTTGTCATAAACCATGTGTTCAAAAGAAACTCATAAGGAACATTTTGTGCCCCTTTATATAACATATGTAGCTTATATCCTGTCAACTTGTGCCAATTACTTTTCTTATCATAACTTAAATTCTTTCCTTATAAAATCTGATTCCAAAACATTACATATAAACTTATAATTTAGACACTCTAAGCAGTCTGGGTCTGGTGGCTATTCTAGTACTGCCGGCGGGTGCGATTGGCAAGTCTTTTTGGCATGGGCCCTTGGCCCTTGGCCGCCTCTGCCAGCAGGGCCCTTCTCTTATTTTGAGTGTTATCTGGGTTGGATGTGGTGTCTCTAGCTGGGGAGCTAGCTGGGGTACACCACAGTTCCAGCCACAGATTACAATCTAAATTAAAAAAAATAATAATAAAAATAATAAAAAATAAATAAATAAAAGGGGAAACCAAACAAGGATTTTTGGTTTTCTGTCAGGTCACAACCAGACCAGGTGAACCTGGTTTTAGGTGCCTGTCGTGGTGCCCCAGCATCCTTTGTGGAGGAAGACACAGCGGAGCACAGAGGCTTAACCGCTGGTATGGTGTTTGGGTTTTTCCGGCGACGGGGAGGGGCAACAGGAGGTTCGGAGATGAGGTTTGTGTCTGCGTCGGGGAGGTTTGTTGGTTGTGCTCGCCGGCGGTGGTGGAGTGGCTCCCAGAACTAGAGAGTAGTGTCTACCTGCAATAATTTTAATGACTGGTCCCATAAAACCGAGATAATGATAATAATAATAATAATAATAATAATAATAATAATAATATTACTGCTGTTGCTACTACTACTGCCACTATTATTATTACTATTATTAATAATATTATTACTATTATTATTATTAATACAGCTATTATTATTATTATTATTACTAGGATTGTTTCTCAGTGAGTTTATATCTATATCTTTTTTTTTCTTCAACACCTTAACCAGAAATATGTAATCAATAATAATGTTCACTATAATATCACACTAGAATAACCAATTGTTTAAACGTATTACTGTACACATTTAAAAAATAATAAAATAAATAAATAAATAAGAAGCAAGAGATAATTCCCAACTAGTAACACTTTACAATAATGTTCATTTGTTAACATTAGTTAATGTATTAACTAACATGAACTAACCATGAACAATACATTTGTTACTGTATTTGTTAATGTTTGTTAACGTTAGTTAATAAAAATTCAGCTATTCACTGTTTGATAGTTCACAGTGCATTAACTAATGTTAAGAAATACAACTCTTGATTTAGTAATGTATTAGTAAATGTTGAAATTAACATTAACAAAGATTAATAAATGCTGTAGGAGTGCAGTTCATTAGTTTAAAGTGTTACCATGAATTAAAAAACAAACAAACAAACAAACAACAACAAAAAATCAGTTACTTTTGTTAACCCAAAGTAAATGGACTGAATGAGATTGTCAATTTGTTCCAGTGATTGCAAATGTAAATTGATTAGCCATTACAAGCAGTAGCACGAAAGATGGAGCAATTAAGAATCAAAAGCATGACAGACTGCAAGGCTGTTTTGAGGACTGAAAGCCTGTTATCTGTAACATTAATGAACAGGTTAAAATGACAACTATAAAGGTGAACGTGTGTGTACAAAAGCCTGCGGTGGTGCAGACTCCCCTGATCCAGGTCAGATCCTTTTGACACACACACAAATCACAAGCTTAACACAGCCCCCGCCAGATGTCTACAAACACTCATGTTGAGCCAACACAAGTTGTTATTAAAGGCTCCCACAGACTCTTTAACAGAGTGATTTTGTATTCGACTTTATCCTGTGGTTCCACAGACAGGAAGTATGTCCAAAGCATAATAAATGAGATCTCGACAATGTCTCAAACTATGCTGATTCACCAATGTACCAATGTCTGCAAGCAAAATAAAAGTCTCCTGAGCTATGAATGAGCAACCTCTGGGTAATACACTTTTCTTCTGGGTTTATCTGGGATCTGCCTGCGACCAGATGAAAATGATAACAGCCGTACAGATTAAATTAGTCATTGCTAAATCAACATCCTCATGCATCTAAGCATAACGATGACCTCCTGTCCACATAGCTCATGGTTCGAGATTGTACACATATTTGATTTGCACTGACAGCCAATTAAATTTGACTAAACATGAATGTTGATCTATTTTGGGAAAGCGTTGTAATCAGTTAATGAGTTGTAAGAGAAAGCTTCTTCATCTCATTTTGGTGCTTAATTAACCTTGAATTTGGAGATTTCCCCTAGCTGGAGAGACTAACCTAAGCTTTTTTGTGATAGTATTTTTTTTTTTTTTAATCCATCTCCTGTTTACTTTGGTCAAGTACAATGTCAAATGGATTGGTTACTCGTTTTATGGTCTCCTTCTCTACAACCGTTCACACTGCCCTTGTTCCAGCCACCTCTGGGAGTCATGGATGATTGATGCTCCAGCCGTCTTGCTTAGTTTATCCAGCTGAGTGATTGAGACAGCTCTGATAGAAGCATTCAGACGTGCTGGCAGCAGTCAGAGTGGTCATTTGTATGTGTATGCAAGCATGTAAAAATGGCCATTTAGGTTCAGGGTAAAATGCATAGGAATAAAGGAGAAGGTTTTACAGTGATTCTCTCATTCAACAACCAGGAAAGCTCACACGTGGAACCTCGGATGCCCAAACATTCAAATTTGTCAGAGTACAGTATTCATCTAGGTATTTCCTCTGGGAAGAAAGTATCTGTTCCAAAACCTATTGAACTGCCTATACCAACAGGCATCACATCTACTTTAAGGCATCATGGATGCACGACTGAACATCAAAAATGTTCCAAAAACTTGGCACAGCTACAAGTTTTAAAATGCATTTTAACTCATTTTGTCTATTTTATAAGCAGTCAAATCTATTTTATAAACTAGATGGAAGTATTTTAATGCTATACACTAATTTCCAGTGTTGTAGTCAAAACCAGCTTATTCGAGTCTAGACTGAGACCTGAGTAGGTTGAGTCAGAGTCTAGATCGAGACCAGAAGAGGGTCTGAACAGAGATTGAACAGATCTCTGAACAGAGATTCTAATTTTTGGACCAAAAACTTCTTCACGTAATCACCTAGAATACTGCCTAACACTTGATGGCTGCTCTGTTAAGTCTTCGTCGTAAGTTAGGAACCTGGGTGTGCTCTTTGATACCAATCTTTCATTTGAAAGCCACTTTCTAGCATCTGTAAAACCGCATTCTTCCATCTTAAAAATACATCTAAACTACGACATATGCTCTCAATGACAAATGCAGAACAGTTAGTTCATGCGTTCATGACCTAAAGGCTAGATTACTGTAACGCTCTCCTGGGTGGTTGCCCTGCTCGCCTGATAAATAAACCACAGCTTGTACAAAATGCAGCAGCTAGAGTTCTTACTAGAACTAGGAAGTATGACCATATTAGCCCAGTTCTGTCAACACTGCATTGGCTTCCTGTTAAACATCGTATAGATTTTAAAATCTTGCTAATTACTTACAAAGCACTAAATGGTTTAGCTCCCCAGTACCTGAGCGAGCTCTTAACGCATCATAGTCCTTCACGTCTATTGCGATCTCAAAATTCAGGCCAGTTGATAATACCTAGGAATATCAAAATCAACCGCAGGCAGTAGATCCTTTTCCTATTTGGCACCTAAACTCTGGAACAATCTTCCTAGCATTGTTTGGGAAGCAGACACACTCTGTCAGTTTAAATCTAGACTAAAAACACATCTCTTTAACCTGGCATACACATAACACATTATCAATTTATGTTTTCAAATCTGTTAAAGGATTGTTAGGCTGCATAAATTAGGTCAGCCGGAACCGGGAACACTTCCTATAACACCAGATGTACTCGTTACATCAGAAGAAGAATGGCATCTATGCTAATATTAGTCTCTCTGTTTATCCCGAGGTTTACCGTAGACAGCCGGATCCGGGCCGTATCCAGGTGAGATCGAGGACCTGCGCCTTGACACAACCACAACGCAGCCCTGAAGTGTCAGCAGAGATTGAGTCAACTAGATCATCCACTGTGAGGCCTCATCGACATGACAGCCAGTGGCACAGTTCCTCAACAAACCGAGAAGAGAAATTATAGCCCAGAATGATCATAAATGTGAATCAGCGCAGACCACAAAACATATCCTCAGTGTTTTAGTACTCATGACTGGACTCGAGTTAAAAGTCTAAATCTTGAGTTTGTGTCAAGAGTCTGGTCTTGAGTACTACAACACTACTAACTTCTAATATTAAAAACTTTAATGTTTTCCATTGGAACATTATTTTTATATCTGGGTTTTCAAAAGATGGTTATAATATCAATATTTACTTCAATTTGGCACCCTCATGTACAGCCAGCTAGACGTCAGTTCCTCACTGAGCAATGGCTAACATTAGCTCTTTCAAGACAGCCTGTCTTTATGTCTTTGGCTTCCTCTGCCTTTTATTAAAAATCTTACCTTCTTTGCCATATGGACTGGTGCATTCGGATGATCTCAATGCGCAGACACATTTAATATCACAGCCAGAGGTCAACTCTTGCAAGCATTCATGTCTGTGTGTGTGAAAGTGTGCCAGAAAGTCGAACATTGGTTGTGGGACATTGAGACACTTTAACAGGTGAGGAAGCCGTCTGTGAGATGGGAAATTTAGAATACATCTTTCAGCACAGAGGAACTCTTAAGGGCCCTGTTCTTGTAATCGGACTACAGTTACTGATTTTCAGTTGTGTTACATTACTAGTGTTGCAATGTAATATTTATGACATTTATGTGTAATACATTTACAACATGTTTTATATGTTAATGCTATTAATTATTAGATGTTATGGGCCTATATGTTCATGCCCTTTCACCCTAACTCCCTAAAGGCAGGCTCACACTACAGGACTTTTGGCTGGATTTTGCTGTTGCAGACAGATTTCCAAGGTCTGTGACAAAACCCCCAGATCAGTGCTTGTTGCGGTCGCTGATGCTCATCAAATATGAGCATGTCAGCAATGTGATCAGTGCCTGTCTTCAGCAGTCACAGATGCTGCGATATTTTCAAACATGTTTGACATTATCGCCACATGATCTTGTAGTGTGAGCGATGAAACAACATGGTAAACTGCTCTAATGATATCATGCACCTTAATGTACATGAATGCAAGGTGACAATTTGATCATAATTGTTTTATACTAAAAGTCTCCTGGATACATGGCAGAATACACAGGACAAGATACCTTACAAATAAATGCAGAGAAATACTATAAAATGCAGAAAACCTAAAACAAAAATGTATCATTACTATTATCAAATAAAATTAATTACCATCAATAATGAATTAATCTGAAAATAAAATGTACTCATTTTTAAAATGATAACATTTCCTTCTATAAAAATACACTAAATAGTTCTGCTTGCATTGGTCTTACTTTGACATCCATCACTGGTGAAGATGAATCCAAAGAATCCAACTCATCCCCTAACTGTGGATGTAAACAAATGTAAAAGATATGATTTAATGTGAGAACAAATCACTTCACTTCAGGTCGACCGATATGGGTTTTTCTCTGGCCGATGCCGATGCCGATGTTTAGAAATCAGGGCAGCTGATGGCCGATGTATGATGCCGATTTTTTTGGCCGATATGTTTGGCCGATTTTCTTTTTTTTCCCCCTTCATCTCATAAAATCTAACAGTTAAGTAATAAGAAGCTATACAGAAAATTGCTTAAATTAAACATTTATTGAACAACACAAGCCTCTCCAATCAGTGCACTAAAAATAATTTATACGTTAAATATTGAATGCACAAAACAGGTAATCAAAAATCTAGACTGTCAAATTAACTTAATAGTAGCCTAATTCATAGTAATAATAATACATGGCTCAACTTTTTAAGCACCTTCTCAAAACTATTCTGAAGCATGCTTCTATACTGTAAGTCAAATAGCCATAATCTAAGTGATAACAAAAATAAGAGTTCACCCATTTTACACAGCCTGCTGCTCATCGTTAGTGTAAGCTGTGTGTCGTGCAATGACTGCATCCAGAAACTCACAGAAGGAAAGGCATCTCGCCGCCTGTGCTTGCTCTTTTAGAGAAATCTGCTCTTTTGTGCCGAAGTGCCCAGGGGGGAATTTCTGCACTTAGGTGGGTACACTTAAATCAAATTGCGATATGGACTAGTGTCTGTGAATATTTAACCGCAAAAAGACTATGAATCCTGCGTGTTCTGCTTGAATGGCGCAGATGCACGAGTGTTTACACTACACATATTGAAGCATGCATGATGCTCACGTTTTTTCCAGTGTCTTCATCTGACTATATGATGACATGAACTCAAACTTCATCTTCAGAGCTGCTCTGAGAGTCACTTCATGAGCATTTTACCATTTAATTTGAGAAAAACTGTTGTCATATCATATATACACATCAAAATAAAAGTTCAGTTTAACTTCTAACAGAAATATAGCCCTATTACTATTGTAGTACTATGTACTACAGTTGTATTACTATTGTATGGTATAATGTAACACTACTACTACTACTAATAATAATACAATAATTATTTGAGAAGATTTTTGAAAGAATAAATCACACACTTTTTTTTAATCCATGTTTTAATTTTAACAGTAATTTGGGGGCAGAATTTGAGAAAAATTTAGAGCCCTACATATTGAATTGCATAGCATCATATTTTTTCCATTGCATCGTTTTGCATTGAATCCCATGGTATTGAATCGAATCGTGTCACATCGCATCAGTAACTGCTTCATATGTATCTTTAATGTATCGTTGGCTATGCATCGAGATGTGTATCGCATCGGCCTTATTTATGGAGATGCACATCCCTAACGTGTATATATATGTGGCACTATTATGCACTTTCAGCTTAGCCACCTCGCAACCAACCCTCCCTCCCACCCTCCTTGACATCAGTAGGCTATTCCTATACCATATAGCTGTATGGTCTGCACCTTTGCTGTTTTTCGTCTCTCTCTATTTCAGATCACTGCATCAAGATAAGCCTTTGAACATTGTCTTATTCACCATCTCCATTCATATCTTTCATTGCATTATTTGTACAGTAATTGTGTCAAAGGTATGCTGATGGTTCTGGGGGGTTATTACAGGCCCAGCTAATCTTTATTATTGTAAAGCTGAACCCCCATATGGAACCATACCGCCACACCAAATGTTGTAAATTAATAACAATAAATAAATGTTTTATTGCCAAAGTGGTCTGACTGAAATATATTTAGCATCAAACAAACAATATAATTCTTGTTCACAGTATTAAAAAAAAACTGATTAAAGACATATTAAAAGGTACGATTTAAAAAAATAATTGCACAATTGATATGCAATAAGAATGTACATTTCCATTAAACAAAAAAAATAAAGGGTAACACTTTCTATGAAGACCATGCTTATAATGATTTATAGTCACGTTTATACTTATTTATAAGTATTACTATTCTATAAATATATTTATAAAGGCTCATTAAGATCAAAATTTGATTTAGGAAAATTGCATCCTGTGTTTTCACTTTACTTAAAGCCAACAATGATGCATTTATAGAGATTAGTAACTATTATTACTCACAAGAAGTATTTATAAGAACACAACACAGCTATTAATAACAATATATTCACTAATTTGACAAATAAATCTGAATAAAAAGTCACTGTAACTATAATATAACATTATATCAATGCAAGCTGCATCTTTATAAATACATTAATGGAACCATACGACGGACTAATTAATACTTATAAATCAGTGTATAATGAATTATGAATATGCATTGAAAAGGAAAATGCATGACTTATAAGTAATTATAAAAATAATATAAACGTAACTATAACTGTTCTTATAATGCGGTATAGGTCTTAAGTCTTTATAAATATGTTTATAAAATAGTAATACTTGCTTATAAATAAATATAAATGGAGCTATAATTCATTATAAGCATGGTCTTCATAGAAAGTGTTACCGAATAAAGTAGTATGGTAAAACACTTCTTCTTAGCTTCAGTTTCCATGGTAACTCCGTGCTCTGTTGAGAATGTCTTTGTGTGTTCAATGAAAACATAATCTGGGTTGGCTGAACTTACTCCCGGTTGTGTTTTTGGAACTGACATACCTGGAGTAAACAAGGTTTGAGAGTTAATAAACCTAGAGTTAAGGGTATGCGTGATGGAAAGCTAACCTTGCTTTCTGGAATACATCCCAGAATTCATTTTAGCAAAGTTCTGAATTTGTGTAAGATGTTGTACTACAAATACTGTAGCTGTCACCAAGAATACTCATGGTCCTAAGGAATGTTTAATGCCTAAACCTTAGGAATTAGTCTCAAGATGGGTGAAGTGTTCACTACATCAGCTACTGATGCAGCATCACATGAACCTTTGAAAGGGAACTCTATCCCAATGGCTACAGTTCTTTTTAAAATGTATTAAACTGCATTAAACTGCTGCATTAACTATTGCCAAGAAAGGTTGTATTACCAGTTACAGTGGCCTAAAAGTCTAAATAGCTTTTTGCTATTGGCTGACATTAACCAGTGATCCATGCTGCCTATGTGATGTCAGCTGTAATTTCTAAGGAGTAATGAAAAATTAAAAAGACAAGCCCTTTTTCTTTGGAATAACATCCAGCAAAGACTCGTCCACAATAAGACAAGGAAAGTAAATATTAATTTTGATTTAATGATGAGCCTATATTTCACACTGATTAGCTCTTAATGAAGAAAGTATTTATCATAACCATCAGCAAATGGTGAAACTGTTCACATATCAATGTTGGAGGGCAACATCTGACTCCTGGGATACAGCAACTCCCACTGATGTGATTCCACAAGGCTTACGCTTAAAATATTACACTTAATATAATTAACAGTAGGGATGAAAATTTTGGTCCGAAACGGAAAATTCTGGATGTACTTGGCCGAAAACCAAAACCGACTTTTTAAAAAAAAATAATTATTCATTTCTTATTTTAAATTAGTTTTTGTATAATTGTATTATTATTAGACTTTTTAATTAAATTCAGTAATTTTACCGAATCTGAATTTAAAAAAAAATACAAGCCATATAGGAAATAGGCCAGTATTAAAATAATGTTAAATATCAATATATCAATATTATTCTTAATTCAGTTCTATGCAACAGAATCAGATTTAACAGATTTATTTTTTTGACCAATTATCAAAGCAAAGTATAGTCGTACAAAGCTATTATTATCAGAGCATGTGAGCAGATAACATGCAGTGGATCAGTGAATGAGAGGGTAGAGTCGTTTTACCAGCATTGCCCAGTACGGCTATACCACACCATGTTACGGTACAGTTTGCAAACAGAATCAAACGAGCCCAGAGAAATTTCATGTCGGCACGTTATTTGAGCGGACTTTGCCTATCCAGTAAGCGTGAGTCGTACATGAGTGGAGTGTTTGGGCCGTGACTGAGCAGAGAGCGCACACACAAAGCGGAACATTTGTTCAGAGCATGCAGCAAGCATGCACACGGAGCAGAACATTGAGCAGTCGCTTCGAAGCTGTTCATGTTCGGAAGTGGAGCCTTTTGCAAACTACTAAACACGCTGCGTGAGAGTGAAACTTGATCACTGAACACGAAGGGCGGGGTGGCATATTTTCGGCCTTTTTTCTCTTTTGGCCAAAAACCGAAAATGCCATTTTTGGCCGATAATTTTCGGCGGCTGAAATTTCAGAGCATCCCTAATTAACAGTTATCCATTGTTGTCACATAGAACAATAATTAAATAGATAAACAGGAATTGATTTAAGCACTGATTTTTTTTTAACTGTACCTGACTGTATAGTTTGGTTTTAGAGAATTTTAGCAGAAGTGAATTTATAGAAGACATTAACATTAAATGATCTGCTGTGCAAAGAGAAGATTTTTTTTATTTGGTGGATAGGAGTAAAAGTGCACCTGTCATTGTTCTTTAAAGTTTCATGAACACCCCCCCACCCCACCCCCCATTCATTTAATTAATTGGAAGTCAGTTTATTTAGACTTTTACAGTATGTCAGTCAAGATTTGTTTTTTTTTAATACTCATACTTAATGCAGAGAGAACTCGTGTGGGTTGCAGGGTAAGTAGGGAAATCTTTTTTATGATCCTTATATAACATTTGGCATTTATTTATCCTAAGAGCTTTTAATTGTTAACCATAATTTATGGTCATCATAACTATGGGCATGCGCCAAGATGCCACAATTATCCCAGTCCTAATTTGACAAATGTCTTTTGCAGAGTTCATCTGCTAGTGAAAACATTGCCAAAACATATATTCTGCTCTTGAAATTCAGAATATTTCCTTCATTCCTTCAGAATATGTTCCCATGTGACAGTTGTTTAGACATCAGAGAAAGACATGAATGGCTGGTAAAGTCAATGGTCAAATCTCCCTCAGATTGAAAGAAAAACCTTGTTTTACAAGTTTATGCAAAGTATGAATGAGCCTTGGCAGTGATATTCCTCCAGGAAAAGATAGCATTATCACATCCCTCGAAAGCATCAAAATGCAAAGAATTATTTACTTTGCACTAGTCAGGCCCCAAGACAATAAGTGCTATGACAGCAAAGATGTGTTTGGACTTGTGAATGCTTTGGACGGCCTTGTGGGGTTCAAGAGCTCCTTGGGCATAAGGACGAAATAAAATAAAAGAAGACCAAAATGAAATTTAAGGATCAAGGGAGAATCATGTAGATACACACACACACATTTTCTTTTTACACACAGGAAGTCCCTTGTATCATCAATCTAATCCTTCAGAGCAGGACCCCCCCCCCTGAGTCTGCACTGCTGTTTCTGGCTTTTTCTATACCTGCAGCAGGTCTCCAGACACCCCTGTCTCCAACCAGGCTACTGGACCGGCCCATGGCACATTAATGCAGCACACTCCCCATTAAACAACTCTGAAGTCAGTTTCAAACTCTCTACAAACTACATCCTGCAGTGGAAGTGGAAAGTAAAAAAAAAAAAAAAAGTCTGGAAAAAATGGTTTACTCGTTTGGGATCATACCTAAGTGCTGATGGTTGGAACATCCAGAACATCATCCGCTGAAAAGTAGGGATGGGTCAGGAGGGCTGAAACTTCATCTAGTTATCCAACAAATGACTAGTTGGTTTTTCTTATCATGTTATGGAGGAAATATTGTAGGCCTGCTTTAAACAGCACTTGAAAGTTGGCATATCACAGTGCAACATCAGCAATACTTAACACATCTAAAAGAATATACATTCCGGGCATAGGGTTATTGGTACTTTTGGACAAATTGCAAGCTGTAAGCACTGTTCTTTATGCACAATTTGTTGGTCTGATCTCCATTTTGTTGTGAGAACTAACATAGGTTTGTGCAAAGAAAGGTAAAGTTAGCTAATTTATTTGTTGAAGCTCTTCGGTGTTCATGTCAAAAAACTAATAACGCCAAAACACTCAGTTTTGGATGCTTTTTTTGAGCCAATCATGAGCTGTTGATGCCATGTGACTAATTACTCTGGAAAGAACGTCTCAGGTTATGCACGTAACCATGGTTCCCTGAGAGGGGAACGCCTTCAGCGTGACTGCGTCTGAAACGTGTACAACTAGTCCAATCCTGATTGGTGCTGCGTCACCTTGTGACGTGTGCCGACTTAAGGTGGAAGCTATAAAGGGAAGCCCGCAACACAACAGCCTCAGGTTTTGATAGGCTGAAGTGAAGCAGCTCCCAGGCATGCAGGAAGTATGGCAAGAGGACGCAGCGTCTCGTTCAGCGCTTCCAGGTTCTACGTCAGAACACCGGCTCAGTATTGGCAGACACTGTTCACGTGAGCATCGTGACATATGCGAGTGATGCTGACACAGGAGCCAGCCAATAAGGAGTCGGCATTCTGACGTAGAACCTGGAAGCGCTGAATGTAAACAGCGTAGGAGAATGACACAGAAGAGAAGAAATTGTTGGATAAAGTCGTTATTTTTGTTTTGTTTTTGGGCACAAAAAGTATTCTTGTTGCTTCCTAAAATTAAGCTTGAACCACCGTATTCACATGGACTATTTTAATGATGTCTTTAGTACCTTTCTGGGCCTTGAAAGTGCTGAAAGTGATGAATCAGAGAGCTCTCGGATTTCAGAAGATCCCGTATCCCGAGCATGAGCAAAATAACCCCTCCACTAGTTCCATCTGCGAACCCCACGAATGAAGCCGTCGTTCTGCCTCGGCAGAAGCGGGACCTGATCCACGGGGAATGCGAGCCTGGCCATTCTCTTCAAACACGGCCAGGCGAGAGCTGACCGTGCCTTTCAGAATACACAGTGAAAGGCTCCTAGATGCTCCTACACAGTGGTGCTCCTAGATCGATTGCTCCTGTCTGCCTTGCTGTGGTTTGCGTCTGTAAGCTCCGTATAGCTTTTTGTTTTGAATCTCTATTTACTATCATTCCTTGTTTATATTGTATTATATTAACTTACTCATCACTCATCAACCTTTGACAAAAATAAAATTGTGATATTCTAATCTGCGTTTGCGTTGCCGCTAATCTAGAGAGAGCAGTTGTCATGTTTAGATAGGCTATAAACAGCTTCACAAACAATCTTTTCAAACACACAGTATCATTATTTGTTACAAATATTCCAATTATCACAGAAGTACACAAAAGTTTATTAATCAAATAGAAACGCTGATTTTACCAATCAAAATTGAATAAATCACCTTCTGTAAGTAACTGGGCTTCAAATAACGACAATTGCATTGTTACGCCACTAGGTGGCAACAAATTACTGTTAAAACTTTATCACTGAATCATTCTTTCAGAAACAAGTGAAGTCTTTATAAATCCAACAAAAATATTCTGTTTCACCTGTCTGGATCTTACATGTGTGTTCAAGCATCTTATTTGTGTTGAATTTGTGGTAACACTTTACACCGATACCGATACCAGTATTGGTATTGGGCCCGATACCAAGCTCATGTACTTGGACTCGTACTCGTAAAAATACCCCCGATACCAAAGACCGATACCACACGTGACGTAACTGACAGAATTTTCCGTGCAGACACCGGTGGCAGCAGCAGAAACAATGTCAGCCTCAGGGGTGTGGAAATACTTCAAAATTAATGACAACCCACACATTGCGAACTGCATGCTTTGTTCTGCTTTAACATCAAGAGGAGGTATGAAACAAATGCTGTGAAGAACATCCTTAGCTTAATTCTTATGAAGAGTCCTCCAGCAGCAGTTCGCCTATAGTGTTGCTTACCCGGATTTAACAGTGTTCACTGTACACTTTTGGTTGTGTTAGTGTGACCAGACGTCCCGTTTTTCCCGGGACAGTCCTGTATTTCAGCTCTATTTTTAGTGCCCCGGCTTTTTAAGAAAAAAAAAAATCATGTTTTGTCCCGTATTTCATCTTTCCTAAAATTTCGTTACAACTGGGTGATCATAGAAGGAGTAGTACTGTTCTGTCACGCAAGAACAGCCCAATCAATTCGTTTAGAACAAAATTACTATCTAATCACAATTCGTTATCGATTAGTGAAGGCGGGATAAGCAGAATCGCGCTGAATGACACAGACCAGAAGCGCTCTCTCTCGCGTGCGCACTCTCTCTTTCATGCGCGCGATCAGTTCTCCTTGTGCCTGAATGGTCAAATGCACACAGTTTTCAAAATGTTCATTGTGTGGAGTATCTCACGTAAATACAGTCGGTTATGGCTTAAGTGGACGTAATCAGGTGGGTGAAAACAGGATGTGTGTCAGAGTATATATATATATATATATATATATATATATATATATACACACTGTGTATGTATTAGGGGTGGGACGGTTCAGATTTCTCACGGTTCGGTTTGTATCACGGTTTTAGTGTCACGGTTTCGGTACAGTTCGGTATGTGCTATGTTCAGTAAAAAATAGGACAATTGTCAAATAAAGATAAAGAAAATAAAAGCAAATAATCTAACTACAAGAAGCAGCACTAATAAATACATGAGAGCTAAGATACAAATAAAATAAACAATGCTTTACAGGTTTTTCAGGTATCTAACAATAGTTTTCAGGAACAGAAACTGAATAAAGTAATCAAATATAAAATAACACTGCATATAAACTTATTTGAATAGTTAAATAAACATGAAACATTATTGAAGTTACAAAAGCTATTCAGTCAAGAGTGATTTCTTCGTGCTTTGTCGTTCAATTAACATTAAAACACACAGAGCAGGAATATTAGACTGCTGTCCCTTTAAGACATAATTCAAAGTTCCAGTACACCGTCTCGTTTTTCTCCTAAGACATAACCTACTATGTTTGTTAGGATACTCGCTAAGATGGGCATGTTGACATAATTTTTGTGTGAATTTGTCTGTTTAGGTGCAAGACTTGAAAGAGAATTTGCGCTTGAGTATTTGCGCGCTGTGACGCGGCTCTCCATATACGCACTTCGGATAAGTACATACAAATCTCCTCACAGCGCGCGCGCGCGAGTTCTCTTTCGCTTCTTACGGATGAATGTTTAAATTGGCAAGGTTTAAATGAGTTAAACACAGCTAGCAACGTGAGATGTTCAGTTCTCACCTGCGCTCGCGCGCTATCAACACCCGGGTGATGACGGCGTAAATGGTCATAGAGCTTTCGGCACGTCATTGAACATTTGTTTACAACGAGTGACTGTTTCGTCCATGTTCTTTTGATCATCGCTGTTGTAACGTATTGGGAAACTAGAATGCATATCCATCGACTGAAACATACATTAGCCGAATCCGTCTGTCTGTTTTGCACGTTGTTTTCAACAAACCATATTATAGATGCGTCATCAGATTTGGGATGAACCGCGGTGCAAGCACGTGCTGAACCATGGGTGGAGAACCGAACGGTTAGATTTTTTACAGCCTACCGTCCCACCCCTAATATATATATATATTATCGTTAAATAAAATGTCTCATATCCTAGTCATATTGCCCACTCGTCCTGTATTCCACCATTAGAAATCATGTCACCCTAGGTTGTTTACATTGGTTCATAATGTTATGTTATAAACATTTGTTCTGTAATATTTGTTTAGCACTTTTTGAAAGGCAGGTTAAAAAAGACTTGATGTTTTTATTTATTTATTTATTTTTTATTATGACTTTGGTAATTATGCCCTTTGAAGGTTATTGGACATTGTGAAATTTGTGCTATAAGTTTGTGACAAGCACATAAAAATTATTACTTTTTTCACTGGACCAATAATAAAGAAGCTGTCCTACATTCATTAGTCTCTCTGTGTTGTGCTTGGAAAACTGCCACATCACCTGAAAACTGCCTTTTCAAAAAAAAAGAAAAAAAAAAAAAAAAGAAAGAAATGTATAGGCATCAGTATCGGTGAGTACCAGAAAAAAAAAAGTATCTGTACTCATACTCGACCCTTAAAAAATGATATCAGCACATCCCTAACAATAAGGTTAATTTGTTAAGAACTAACCATGAGTAATACATTTGTTACTGTATTTGTTAATCTTTGTTAACGTTAGTTAATAAAAATCCAGCTGTTCATAGTTTGTTCATGTTACTTCACAGTGCATTAAGTAATGTTAACAAATACAACTCTTGATTTTAACAATGTTTTAGTAAATGTTGAAATTAACGTTAACAAAGATTAAAAAATGCTGTAGAAATGCAGTTCATTATTAGTTCATTTTAATGTAGTTAACTAATGTTAACTAATGTTAACTAATGAACCCTATTGTAGTGTTAGCGAATTTGTTTGTCTGTTAAATTCATTTTACAAGAATAATAAACACAAAAAGGACTGTTTGAGTTGAGTATTGTGCATTTTTTCCATTACTACTATTTTTTTTAATGGTTGTTTAATTATTTTAATGGAACCGGAATCGTTAGGCAGAACCTGAATCGGAACCCCAAAATTTCTTACGATTCCCAACCCTACTTATCACCATATCAGATATTGTCTAATATTGCCTATCATATTAATCCGACATCGCTAGCTTTAATCTAAATCATTATCGCTAGCACAACACGCTAGCCTGTTAACCTGCCATCCGTGCTTGCCGTCTTATTTTGTCTCGCGTGCTCACGCCTTTACGAGTCCATTAAACGACTGTGGTCTGTGGACAGTTGGATCAGTCAACAAACATGGTAAGTCATTTCATCTTCACCTGTTATTGTCACTTGCACTGCCTGCCACATGTATAGCATAGCCTTCTCTGTCTGCGGTGAGATTTACACATATGATAAATGCAGGGAGATAGTCAGGCTGACGGAGAAGATTTCAGAATTAGAGACATGCATCCAAACTGTAATTGAGGATAGTAAGAATGCAAGGGCTTTAGATACTGCTTTGGATGCGACTAGCTTAGTGAACTCTGTACATTGTTCGGTTCCGGATGTAGAGTTCGGCTAATGATGTTCGATTTCGCCAGTTGGAGATCACTAAAATTAACATTAAAGAGGTGTATGAACTTGCAAGTACGATGTCAGACACTGTAATTTGCTCTGGACCCCTCCCTGTTCGTCGGAGTGATGAGATACTTAGCAGACTATCATCACTCAATAGCTGGCTGTCTAAGTGGTGTCCGCAGAATAATATAGGGTTCATAGACAATTGGAAAAGTTTTTGGGGCAGACCAGACCTATTGAAAAGAGATGGTATTCATCCCTCCTGGGGTGGTGCTGCTCTTCTCTCTAGTAATATGGCACATAGTCTTAGAGACGAACCTTGACTAACTGGGGCCCAGGTCAGGAAGCAGACAGACTGGCTAAACTGACCGTCTGCTAGCTGTCTCACATCACAGAAGTCAGATAAATCTAGGGCTGTGACGGTCGGCATGACAACCGCGCCACGCGGTCGTGGAGCGTCACCAGCGGTAGTGTGACGTGTGTGTGTGTATATATTTTATATATATATATATATATATATATATATATATATATATAAAAAAAATCTCAAAGGTCGCGTTAACTGAAAAATTTGCCGTCATTGACGGAATTTTCTTAGCAGTGACGGAAAAAATCTGCAGCCCGTCCGTCATTTTGACAGATTACTGAGGCTGATGTTGCTTGTGAGTGCGCTCCAGTGTGGCAGCAAAGCGCGAGTTCAGTCTCCAGAATAAAATGAAAATGATGCTTTTGATTACACGCACCATTTTGTCCATTTTATTATATAGTATAATACTTACACTTACATAATTAAGTTTCTAATCCAGTTTGTTTTGTTATTTTTCTTGCTGCTGACTATAAGTTTATGGTCAACGAATGGCTTTTCTGAGGTATATACATGACATTGTTTGCAGCACTGATTGAACTGACGTGATACAGATTTCGGTAAGCTACTGTATCTTTCAACATATTTTTTGATTTTCATTCATGTTTATTTCGTTCTGTAAAGTAGTAAAGAGGAAAGGATGATCGTGTTCACTCACGATCCTCGACAAGTGTTCAATGAAAACTGAAAAGTGACGCAGTCTTTAACTTTCTTTTCATAATATAAATAAATGCATAGCCTAGGCCTATTTGCTTATCCCATAAGTTCGTGAATAAAAATTCAAATGTGGATGAAATCAGAAGCTATTAAATGTCTTTTTAAAATATAAAAATTAAAATGACTGGTAATAATTGATTATGACGGTATTTTTACGATCCTGTCCGTCAAATGATGGCAAAAGTCTAACGCAACCTCATATATATATATATATATATACACACATATATATATATATATATATATATATACATATATATATAAATATATATATATATATATATATAGTAGTCAACATTTGAAGTGGATCTGAAAAGTTCATCAAAGTTGTCCTAAGAAGAAGGTTTTAGGACAACTTTGATGAAAGGTTTTGATCCACTTCAAATGTTGACTACTATATATATATATATATATATATATATATATATATATATATATATATATATATATATATATATATATAAAAATATAAAACTATCCCCCCGGACCCCACCACCGCAACACCGGCGGTTGTGGGTGATTTCCCACCGCGGTAGTAAAAAATTGCCACCGTCACAGCCCTAGATAAATCCCAACACATAGAGACTCTTTCACCTAGATATCATCACATAGAGACTGTCTGTTCCCCAAATTAGTAAATAAATAAATAAAAACCTCTCAAACCCATTTAAGGGTAAACATTTAGTTGATACTCAACAAATAAAAACCACATAATACAGATGAACAAATTATAAAGCTCGGTTTGCTTAATATTAGACCCCTTTCTACAAAATCACTCTTTGTAAATGATACAATTACAGATCATAACCTTGATGTGCTGTGTCTGACAGAAACCTGGGTAAAACCAGACGATTACATTACTTTAAATGAGCCCAAACCCCAAGATTACTGTTATAAACACGAGCCATGTCCGAAAGGCAAAGGGGGAGGTGTTGCTATAATTTATAGCAATATCTTCAGTATTAAGGCTGATTTATACTTCTGCGTCGGACCTACGCCGGAGCCTCTGCACTGTAGTCTATGCGTCTGTTTTCATTTATACTTCTGCACCGTACGTGCATGCAGACAACTAGTAGGCAGTGTCCGCGGTCATGTTGAGTATCAAGTCATAAGCCAAAGAAGAAGCAGCTTGTCATGTACGTTGTCAGAGAAGCTTACAAATAGAAGCGACAAATAGGTAATGACTTTTGTTGCAGTATGACTGAAACAGAGCATTTTTTCATTCCTATGGAAGTTGAAGACGCTCGCTCTTCTCCGATCGATCCACGCCAGTTTTTTGACCTGAGGGAGGTGTTCTAGCAGACCAATCACAGCGCTTGCGGTCCGTGTAGAATTGACGCGTTGTAACATTTTTGAAGAGGTACACGTCAGGCTACGTCGTAGGCTACGCATGCTACACACCGCCTACGCCGTAGCTACGGCGTACACTCGACGCAGAAGTATAAATCAGCCTTTACTTAGAGGTCTAGTTTCAAATATAATTAAAGCTGCAAGCAGCGATGAAAGGGCCCTCGCACCCGGGCTCACCGCCACCCGTTGGACTTAGGAAAACAGTGAACAGTGGGCGAAATGCATGTAAGCGAGTAAATACCGGAGAATTATGGCAAAGTCATTTCAAAGTCCCACACTTCCTGCTGCCAACAGGGGGCGCTGTGACCGTAACTGAATATTTCCATGTAGATGTCTTCAGGCCAGGAGTATTATCAAACATGTAAAGTTTGGAACAGATCGGACATCGTATGCCTGAGTTACAACAACTTCCTGTTTCGTGGCGTTAATCGCAAACATTAGCACACAGCCAAGTGTTGCATGATTTAACATGTTTCTAGTATGTTTGGTACTTTGTGGCATATTGAAATGTGTTTCTGCGAGTGAATTACAGTGTAAAGCATGCCATTTCCTGTTGCCAGCAGGTGGCGCTATGACTAACTAAATATTGGCATATAGATGTCTTTAGACCAGGACTCTTATCACACATGTGAAATTTGGGGCAGATCGGACACAGTATGCCTGAGTTAAAACAGCTTCCTCTTTCATGGCGAAACATCAGACTTTGTCAGTCCGCCACGGACACGCCCTCCAACGAAAACTCAAGATCTTTGATATTTATCATCGCTATAGTCTTAAGATTAGACTGACAACATATGATGTTGATCTAGTTAAATCTCTACGAAGAGTTAATCACAGTGTAAAATATGACATTTCCTGTTGCCCAAGGTGGCACTATGACTGTAATTGAATATTGCCATGTAGATGTCTTCAAGCCAGGACTCTAATAAAACATGTGAAGTTTGGGGCAGATCGGACATTGTATGCCTGAGTTACAACAACTTCCTGTTTCATGGCGAAACATCGAATTTTTGTCAGGCCGCCACGGACACGCCCTCCAGTGAAAAGTCTAGATCTTCGCAATTTAACATCACAAAGTCCTTTAGATTAGACTGACCAAATATGATGTTGATCTGATTAATGCTCTAGGAGGAGCTTGTTAAAGTACATCATGTGGAAATGGCAAAAATTACACAAATTTTGCAGAGAAAATTCAAAATATCTCACTTCCTGTTTGTTTTCAGATTTCGTACCAAGAGACTTTTTTGTAGGGATTGGGCTGTTACATGTGTGTACCGAATTTCATACCTGTACGTGAAACATAGCGCTAGGGGCACTTCATTGAAATTTTGTAGGTGGCGCTATCGAGCCATTTTGCCACACCTAATTCTGAAACCCATAATAGACGTAAATTTTCACCACTTCTGATGCATGCAAAGTTTCATGAGTTTTTGAGCATGTTTAGGCCCTCAAAAAAAACGATTCATTTGCCAGAAGCGGAAGAATAATAATAAGAAACGGAGCAATTCCAATAGGGTCCTCACACCATCGGTGCTCGGGTCTTAATTATTTTGAAGTGATGGTGCTTTATGTAACGTTATCTAGTGTACATGATAAATCCCGCTTGACATTTGTGCTGGCTACTGTATACAGGCCACCAGGGCAGAATTTATCAAAGAATTTGCTGATTTTCTACCAGAGTTAGTACTGGCTGCAGATAAAGTCCTTATTGTTGGTGATTTTTATTATCCATGTAGATAATGAAAAAGACACAATGGGATTGGCATTTAAAGATATTCTAAACTCTATTGGAGCATGGCAACACGTATCAGGACCCACTCATTGTCGTAATCATACTTTAGACCTAATATTGTCACATGGAATCAATATTGATGCCGTTGAAATTCTGCAGCAGAGTGATGACATCTCAGATCATTATCTTGGCTTCATTTAGCCAAGGCTGCAAAGCTGACTCCCGGTTACAAATATGGTAGATCCATTACTTCTACCACTAAAGATTGCTTTATAAATAATGATTCCTGATCTCCTCAGCATACCAGAGAGCTTAGAAGAACTTGATGTTGCAACAGAAACTATTGACTCTCTTTTCCAGCACATTACACACAGTTGCTCCTTTGCACTTAAAAAAGATTAAAGAAAATAGTCCAACGCAGTGGTACAATGAACACACTCGGGCCCTTAAAAAAGCAGCCAGAAAAATGGAGCGTAGCTGGAAGAAAACAAAACTAGAGTTCCCTTTCAGTCTGTCAATACTACGTCATGTCGGTTGTGACCGACGAATTGGGATCACGCCACGGAGAATAATCCTCTTTAAGTGTAACTAAACGAGCCAATGCACATTGGCATGCGAACTTTGCATTCCGCGCCCCACCCGCCCAGCGCGGGTACAAACACAGAAGGGGGTGCACGCATCAGAGTGCATTTCTCTTCGGAGCTGAGTGGTTCATGTTTGTTCAGCTCTATCTTTTGTGGAGTTATCAAGACGAGTCATCTGCTTCTTTGAAGAAGGTCTGCGTCTCTTGTGTTGGCGTGACGGCACTTACAGCGGCGATCGCGGCTCAGCTGATCAAAGGCTGTTCTCATCACAGTTGGTTTGGTGCGCTGTGAGAGCACTCAAGAGCTGTCTTCACAGCTGGTAAGAGGGCGACTTCTATGTGTGTGAGAGTACACGACAGGCTTGCACTGTTCCTGTCTGTGTGCCGCGCTCATCTCCCCTGTGTGCTTCAGCATATAAAAGAGAGCAGATTCTTTAAAAGAGCAACACGGGTGTGAACTTGCTTCTTTTTCCAGATGACATTCCGCCCGTGTGTTGTTGGATGCGGTCAATTTCTACCTCCGGTTGATGGTCATGATCGCTGTCTCTCGTGTTTGGGCGTTAAACACGCTGAGGCAGCATTTGTGGATGCATCGCAGTGTTGAGTTTGAGACTTCATTCCCTCAAACGAGGCGAAGTCCCTTTGGAGATTCCCCAATCTAGTTCCTCTTCTGGTGGAAATCAGAAGAGGACTGCTAATCCCATGGGTGATCTGAGGATCACAGTGTTGGCCAACCTGACGAGTGAAAGACCTCCTCAGGCCCAACACTCCTCTGTTCCACCTCCGCCAGTGGAGCTTCCATCGGGGTGCACTGGTTCTTCCCATGGGGCGCCAGCCATCTCTTTTGGGGCTCCACCGGAGGATAGTATGTCGATCGCTGCATCGGAGGGTGAATGTAATCTGAGAATGAAGATTCGGCTGCACTGCCCCCTTTGGGTGTGAAAGTGTTGCTTGAGAATTGGCTGCGATGCTTTCCCAGGCCGCCGCAAGTGTCAGGCTCGAGTGGAACCCTCCGCCGTGTCCCGAAACCTCAAGGTTGGATGATTGGTTTCTTGGGGCGGGACGTGCTGGGGCGGGCCGTTCTCAGCGCGCTGCCCCAATGCCTTTCTTCCCAGAAATGCATGAAGAGGTGACTAGATTGTGGGGGCACCTTTAACTGCCAGAAGCAGGTCTGGTCCCCCCTCACTACCCTCGATGGCGGGGCAACGAAGGGATACGTGGGCATCCCCCCAGTGGAGCGGTCAGTTGCAATGCAACTGTGTTCTAAGACCACTAACACTTGGCGGGGTAACCCCACACTCCCCTCCTGGACCTGTAGGTTTTCGTCATCGCTTGCGGACATGGCCTACAAAGCCTGTGGAGAAGCTGCTTCCGCTCTGCATGCCATGGCGCTCCTGCAGATCCACCAGGCCAAAGCGCTTATGGAGATGCACGAGGGTGGTACTGACTCAGGCATGCTGCAGGAGCTGCGCACAGTGACAGACCTCGCCCTAAGGGCAACGAAAGTCACTGTGTGATCCCCGGGTTGGGCGATGTCCACGTTAGTGGTCCAGGAGCGCCACCTCTGGCTGACCCTGGCTGATATGCGAGAGGCCGACAAGAATAATTTTTTTTTAAAACTCAATCTCCCAGGGCGGCCTCTTTGGCGACACCGTCGAGAACTTCGTCCAACAGTTTTTGGCGGCCCCTGTATCTGTATCTGTATTTGGATAAAACCGGAAGTGGACGGGGCTTTATCCTGTCAGTTACTTGAGAAGACCGTTATGTCTATGGTATTACAGCCTATATATCTGTTTTCTTCGTAGATATCACTAAAATATGCCTTGTATAACTGATTTTTAAAAATTTTTTATGATTATAACATTTATTTAAATATCTTCTAACTGTTTGAGCTGATAGTCTCGATGGCAGTGCTTTTAGATGTACGTGCAGTTGTGCCTTGGATGACCTTTCATGATCCGATAAATAAATAGGCTATTTAAAAATAAAACAGTAAGTGTTCCTACGCAGTTCAGAAAAGGTTGGAAACTGATTTAAGTCATTTAAGGTTGCTACTTGATTTGCGTTCAGTTCATTCATAGAATTTACACTCATTCACTTTACACACTTATTGCGTAGTGATTTTAGAGGTTTGTGTATAAACCCTGCATGCTCACCGGTTCCTATGCAGTTTGGAAATTTATGAAAATTGATTAATGTAATTTCCATGTCTGGAAAAGTGTGGGAAAAGGAAAACAGCTTGGAAAAATATTTGTTTCAAGACTATTTCCCCTATTCTGTTTTCTAAATATAAAATTAGCTAATAATAACAACAATAATAAATGATCATACAAGCAGAGTGACTTCATGGCAAACGTTGTGGTTTAGTGATTGTCGTTCACGACTGAATGAATTCAGACACTGAATGAATTCAACACTTTCTCTTTACCATAAGAGACTCTCTTTTGAACTTCAGTAAACAAATGTGCTTGTGCCTCTCAAACCAGCAACAGATAAAGGTGGTCCAGCTGATATGGGACCTCTTCAGAGCCGCACAGTTAGACCTGTTTGCCTCTCCGGACTTGACCCATTGCCAGTTGTTCTATTCTCTGACCGACGGAACCCTCGGCACGGATGCACTGGCACACAGCTGGCCCGGGACCTAAGCATGTATGCGTTTCCCCCTGTGAGTGCAAGAAGGTTAAATCCTCCTCATCCGCACCCCATATCCTCTTGGTACCTTCCTCTGTTGCTCAGGACACTTCAGAGGCCTCCCTTTGAGCCTTTGCAGTCGGTGGAATTAAAGATCCTGTCAGTTAAGACAGTCCTCCTTGTAGCATTGGCCTCGATCAAGAGGGCAGGGGACCTGCAGGCTTTTTCGGTTGATGAATCGTGCCTGGAGTTCGGGCCGGCTGAATCTCACGTGATACTGAGACCCCAGCTCGGATGTGTGCCCAAGGTTCCTACCAACCTGTTTAGGGACCAGGTAGTGAACCTGCAAGTGCTGCCTCCGGAGGAAAAAGACCCAGTCCTAGCTTTTCTCTGTCCCGTCCGTGCTCTGTGATGCTACGTGGACAGAATGCAAAGCTTCAGGAACTCAGAGCAGCTCTTCGTCTGTTATGGAGGCCAGCAGAAGGGAAAGGCTGTATCCAAGCAGAGGTTAGCCCACTGGATAGTGGATGCTATTGTTTTGGAGTACCAATCCTAAGGCAAGCCTTGCCAGTTCGGGTTGCGAGCACACAACAACTAGGAGTGGTGCTTCCTCCTAGGTGTTGGCTCAAGGCGCCTCGCTGACATATCTGTAGAGCTGCGGGCTAGCCGACACCCAACACGTTCGGTAGATTGTATAGCCTTCGTGTAGAGCCAGTTTCCTCCCGTATACCCGCCTCCAGTGGCCAGTAGTGTGGGGAAATTGCTTAAGTGTCGGCTTGCTGCGCCATTCTGGCCAGATACGTGCGCTCATTGCTCCAGTTGTTTACCCAGTACGGCTAATCCGGTGAGTTCCTCCATCACCCTCCGGCAGTCAGACATGGCGGAGTGTCTGGCACTAGGCCTAACACTCATATGCAGTTGGAACCTGTGCTAGGCTGGGTGTCCATATCCAGTGGTCCCTGCAGCAACCCCATATGTGTTTTCCATGGTACAGCTACCCTGGGGGCTAGCCAGTGTCTTTCCCTCGACAGAATGTGCTCTCATCTCTGACGGTGCGCTCTCCACCCCACGGGCTGGAACAACCCCAGAGACATGCCATGTTACAATACCCTAAACTGGCTAGTACATATGTGTTTCCCACATGATACCTCCCTTCAGGCAGGATGTGGCTCCGCAGCATTTCCCTTTCTCCGAGGGGGCACGCTTTCCCAGCATTATCCAATATTAACTGAGTGGGTCATGTGGAATGGCAGTGATGACTCTTCCAGCATAAGCATCCCCGCCCCATAGGTAAGCGGGGGTTTAAGGAAACTTATGCAGGGCGCTGGAAGGGGCCAGCAGCATGGCGCTTTGTTAGGGATCCCAATGACCGACTGAAAGTAGTGCAAGTAGTGACCGACTGAAAGGAAACATCTCGGTTACATATGGTAACCCTCATTCCCTGAAGGAGGGAACGGAAGAAGGGTCCCGTCGCCATACCTGCTGTTCCTTCGCTGCGACCGGGTCACCGACTTGGCTCCTCAGCGAAAATCAATCTGATGCATGCACCCGCTTCCGTATTTGTACCTGTGCAGGACGGGTGGGGCACGGGATGCAAAGTTCGCATGCCAATGTGCAGTGGCTCATTGGTCTCCATGGCGTGATCCCAATTCGTCGGTCATGACCGACATGACGTCTCTGTTCCCTCCTTCAGGGAACGAGGGTTACCATACGTAACAAAGACATTTTTTTGCATTATGTGTAGAGCATGATTGCATACAGAAAGGCCTTAAAAACTGCTAGATCTGATTATTTTTCAACCCTCTTAGAAGAAAACAAACACAACCCTAGGTATTTATTTGATACAGTGGTTAAATTAACGAGAAATAAAGCTTCAACCCTAGATGTTTCCAAACAGCACAGCAGTAATGACTTTATGAACTTCTTTACTTACAAGATTGATAATATTAGAGAGAAAATTATTACTATGCAATGTCTACTACAGTATTACATCAGACAGTGCATTGTAGTGTCCCTGAAGAAAAACTCAATTCATTCATTCATTGCTATAGGAGAGGAATAATTGTCTAAACTTGTTAAATCATCTAAATCAACAACACGTATGTTAGACCCTATACTGACTAAGCTACTGAAAGAGATGCTTCAGAAGGTCATAGATCCTCTTCTTAACATCATTAATTCATTTTTATCATTAGGATACGTATCGAAAACTTTTAAGCTGTCTATTATTAAACCTCTTGTTAAAAAAACGCAACTTGATCCTACAGAATTAGTCAATTACAGGACAATCTCAAATCTACCTTTTCTGTCAAAAATACTAGAAAAGGCAGTATCCTCACAACTATGCTCCTTTTTAGAAAGAAATGGTATCTGTGAGGATTTCCAGTCAGGATTTAGACCATACCATAGTACTGAGACGACTCTCATTAGAGTTACAAATGATTTGCTCTTATCATGCTGCATTTCTGTATTTCTCTATTAGTGTTACTCGATCTTAGTGCTGCATTTGACATTATCAACCACAACATTCTTTTGAATAGACTTGAAAATTATGTTGGCATTAGTGGAATTGCATTGGCATGGTTGAAATCATACTTATCTGACCGTTATCAGTTTGTAATAGTAAACGAAGATGAGGTTATCATATCGATCACAAGTTCAGTATGGAGTACCGCAAGGCTCCGTACTAGGACTGTTGCTTTTCACTCTGTACATGCTACCCTAGGGAAATATCATTAGGAAGCATGGCATTAGTTTTCACTGTTATGCTGATGTCAGTGTGGAAAGGCCTGGAAAAGGAAAGGCCTGTGGAAAAACATCACAAACTACAAGACACCATCCCCCAATTCTGTAGGGAATCAACAACTGGCCGACCTGAATGATTTCTACTGCAGATTTGAAAATCCCAGTCTCACACCCCACACCCACTCTGACGGTCTCTCTGCACAGCCATCAACACCTCCAGTAATGCCACTCTCACCCCCCTCCTGTACTTCAGATCAGTGAAAAGGATGTGCATTGGGTCTTCAAGAAAAATAAGACAGAGAAAGCACCAGGCCCAGACGGTGTCTCACTAGTCTAAAAACCTGTGCTGTCAAGCTGGCGTTCATCTTTTCAATGATCTTCAACAGATCACTGGAGCTGTGCAAAGTCCTTTCCTGCTTCAAATGCTCCACCATCATTCCCATCCCCGAAAAACCCCAAAAATCACTGGACTTAATGACTACAGACCTGTCGATCTCTGGTACTGGCACACATGAAGGACATCACTGGACCCTTGCTGGACCCCCTGCAGTTTGTTTATCGAGCAAACAGGGCTGTGAATGATGCAGTCAACATGGGACTGCATTAGAGTTGCAAAAGTAATGACTTCAGTACCAAGTCGGTACTGGAATTTTAAAAATGTGACTCTTTGAGCGCTGTTGAGCAGATTCGTAAACACCTCTGATTGGCCATTGTGTTCACGGCTCATTGGAAGTGTCTGTGATTGGCTGCAATGATCAACGCTTCAAAAACTTTGTAAATAATCATCAATAACGCTCTTCACCGAGCGCTTGCACAGATACACACGGGAGCGTTTGAGAGCAGGTGTCTACGCCTGCTTTCAAACGCTCCCGCTTATGCTTTCAAATTCAAACACTTCCGTGTGCTTTCAAATGCTTTCGTGCGTTGATCATTGTAGCCAATCACAGACATATCCGATGAGCCCTGAACACAATGGCCAATCAGAGATGTTTACAAATCCGCTCAACAGTGCTCAAAGCATCACATTTTTAAAATTTCAGTACCAATTGGTACCGAAGTCAGTACTTTTGACAACTCTAGACTGCATTATATTCTTGTAACGATCTTTAGCGATATTACAAGTATTTAATTCATTAGCTCAAATTATGGGTGAAATATATGTATAATTAGATCATAACGCGTTATGATTAATTATAATATAAATCGACCAAAAAAGGGAATTATACACATATATTGTGAATTAATTACAACGGATTATAATCAATTACATATATGATTAGTTCTAGTTTAATAGTTGTTTAGAAAAACTATCCTAGTTTGTCCAGCAAACCATGGGTTTTCTCATAGACTATTATAAAAGAAATGTTATTCTCTGGCCATGAGAATAACTTCCTATTATAGCATTAAAGCGTAAAGCAATGTGGCAGAATCAACGTAGAAGTGACTTGGTTTTCTGAATGAGCAGCAGAAACAATCGAGCATAAATGTAATGTATTTAATATATGAAACTACGGATACAGAGGCTATACTGCTAAATATACACAAATAATACACATATATAGAAAACGAAAGTAAAGTCAAGAAAACAGAGGTGATCAAAGAAATGGCAAATTACGAACAGTTAAAACCTTTGAGAGCCAGCAAGGAAACTCAGCTTACACATCGAGCTTAAAACGCTTCGAAAAAAATGGTTCTATACTTGCATAGGTTCAGGTGCTGTGGTCGTTTCGTGTTTCTGCAGGAGTTTCAGTTCGTGCGGCTGGAGCGATTGGTCCTTTTCCGAGAAAGGGTTCTTCGGCGGGATTTTCAAACAAGGGTTTAACTTAAGAGTAAGATAACCGGAAAATAAAGAAGAAAGGGTCCGTCTCCTAGGCGATGAAGAGTGAAGACTTCGGGCGACGGATGAAGAAGGCTTGACAAAAGAAAACTTGCGCCAAGAGACGCGTGTCATTGTGTTTTAAGGACAACAGACCAGAACGCCTCCTTGGGTACATCAGCCAATGATGAGGGTGCGATTTTGGCGGGCAAACTTTTTCTTTGTCTCCATTTATGGCCTAATTTGCATGGTTTATGAAGTGTCAGATCTGAGTACATTTTCTTCAAAGTACCATTAAAAATAGAAAAATGCATTTTACAGTAATGTGACATACATTTTCAATCAGGGTATAACGAAAGCTTTACAATGAGACCAAACTTGTCAGATGGCAAAGACATAAAAGGGGAGATACAGTTTATACATGAATTTTATCGTTTAGAATAAAACTAATACAACTACAGTCATAGCTAAGCTTATATACTAGGGGTACATACATACACCTTGGAATACAACGACGGGTACACTTTGGCACAGTCATATTTGGAGGATAAATGTACATTCACAATCTCCATGCGTGTTTGTGAGTGTCTGTATGTGTGTGTGTATTGGGGTTGTGGCCAGTGTCTGTGACCACATGGCCCTTAGCCCCATCAGGGTGACTCTTTGAAGTCCCTGGAGCTGGTGAGAATTTCTTCTGTTTTTCTTCAATGAGGTAACAAAGATGCCAATGGGGCAATTGGTCCCGGACTTGCCGGAGCCGATTCGTGATTTACACAAACAGTTCAGGAGGCTAAAAGCATTCTAAAGATTCTAAAGTTGGCTGGCAGGATCCGATTTTGAACAGACGCTACATTCTGAAACATCTGGACAGACCAGGGACTTACGCAAGGATCCTGTTTGTGGACTTCAGCTCGGCCTTCAACACCCAGCACTCCTCCAAACTAAGTTAACCCAACTCTCTGTCCCTAGCTCTATTTGTCAGTGGATCACCAGCTTTCTGACAGATAGACAACAGCTAGTGAGACTGGGGAACTTCACATCTAGCACCTGCACAATCAGTACTGGAACCACCCAGGGATGTGTGCTCTCCCCACAGCTCTTCTCCCTGTACACCAATGACTGCACTGCCAAAGACCCTTCTGTCAAACTTCTGAAGACTAACAGACTACCATCATTGGCCTCATACACAATGGTGACGAGTCTGCATATAGGCAGAAGGTTGAACAGCTGGCTGTCTAGTGCAGTCAAAACCTTGAGCTGAACACGCTCAAAACAGTGGAGATGATCACAGACTTCAGGAGATACAGTATCTCACAAAAGTGAGTACACCCCTCACATTTCAGCAACCCCTTTAGTATATCTTCTCAAGGGACAATACTATAGAAATGAAACTTGGATATATTTTAGAGTAGTCAATGTGCTGCTTGTATAGCAGTATAGATTTACTGTCCTCTGAAAATAACTTAACATACAGCCATTATTGTCAAAATAGCTGGCAACAAAAGTGAGTACACCCTAAGTGATAACAGTTGTATGTTGTTTAACCATGCAAAGCCACATGTCCTATTCATCATGTTCATGTTTTTGTCTGCTTGACATGACCATACAAGTTTGTGTGTGTATCTTGTATTAGAGCAGTTGAAATTTGGTGCTTTGAGTACAATTCTCTCATACTGATCACTGGATGTTCAACATGGCACCTCATGGCAAAGAACTCTCTGAGGATTTGAGAATTAGAATTGTTGCTCTCCACAACGATGGCCTAGGCTTCGCATGGTAACACCATGAAACTGAGTTACAGCACAGTGGCCAGGGTCATAGAGAGAGGTTTTCTAAGACGGGTTCCACTCGGAACAGGCCAAAGAAGTTGAATCAAAGTTGAGACCTTGTGCTGTGCGTCAGGTGCAGAAGCTGTCTTCAAAAAACAGATGCATGAGTGCTGCCAGCATTGCTTTAGAGGTTGCAGAAGCGAAAGGTCAGCTTGTCAGTGCTCAGACCATACGCCGCACACTGCAGCAAGTCGGTTTGCATGGCCGTCGTCCCAGAAGGAAGCCTCTTTTGAAGCTGCCTCACAAGAAAGCCCGCAAACAGTTTGCTGAAGACAACCTGTCCAAGAGCATGAATTACTGGAACCATGTCCTGTGGTCTGATGAGACTAAGATAAACTTGTTTGGCTCAGATGGTGTCCAGCATGTGTGGCGATGCCCTGGTGAGAAGTACCAAGAAAACTGTGTCTTGGCTACAGTCAAGCATGGTGGTGGTAGCATCATGGTCTGGGTCAGCATGATTGCTGCTGGTACTGGGGAGCTCTGCTTCATTGAGGGAAACATAGATTCCAACATGTACTGTGACATTCTGAAGCAGAACATGATGCCCTCCCTTCAGAAACTGGGCTGAACAGCATGATAATGACCCCAAACACACAGCCAAGATGGCAACTGCCTTGCTGAGGAAGCTGAAGGTGAAGGTGATGGAGTGGCCAAGTTTGTCTCCAGACCTGAACCCTATTGAGCACATGTGGGACATCCTCAAGCGGAAGGTGGAGAAGCACCATGTGTCTAACATCCTAACATCCTAACAACCTGTGCAGCTCTGGTGAATTCTATGCCCATGAGGATTAAGGCAGTGCTAGATAACAATGGTGCTCACACAAAATATTGACACTTTGGACACAGTTTTGACATGTTCACTTAGGGTGTACTCACTTTTGTTGCCAGTTATTTAGACAATAATGGCTGTATGTTGAGTTATTTTTAGAGGACAAGTCTGTACTGCTATACAAGCTGCACATTGTCTACTCTAAAGTCTGTCCAATTTTCATTTCTATAGAATTGTCACTTGAGAATATATAATAAAATGGTTGCTGAAATGTGAGGGGTGTACTTTTGTGAGATACTGTTACTGGGCACCACCATCTCTCAGGACCTGAAGTGGAACAACCATATTTGCTCTACTGCAAAAAAAAAGGTCCAGCAGAGGTTGTACTTCCTTCGCCAACTGAAGAAGTTCAACCTGCCACAGGAGCTGCTGATGCAGTTCTACTCTGCAGTCATTGAGTCTGTCCTCTGCACTTCCATAACTGTCTGTTTGGCTCAGCTACAAAATCAGACGAGAGAAGAGAAAGGAGAGGACAAAGGATGGTTCGGCCCACCCTCCAAGAACTGTATACATCCCGAGTGAGAAAAAAGGCTCAGACAATCATTCTGGATCCCTCACATCCATCTTTGAACTGTTGCTGTCCGGCCAGCGCTACAAAGCATTGAGGACCAGAACAACCAGGCACAAGAAAAGTTTCTTCCCCCAGCAATCTACATCATGAACAGTTAAATGTTCCCACTGTGCAATTATAAAAATGTACAATAACACTTATATTTATTTGACAATAACCTACCTCTGTTATTCCATTCACTGTAAATTCTATTCTACTCTGCTGTATATAGCTTACCTACACATACAAGCTTGTCTTTTTTTGTTTATTTATATATACTATACATGTGTGTATATTATTTATATACCTTTATTATTTCTTTATTTTTTTTTATTTTTTACTATCAGTATAGATAGTGTGAATTTTGTCAAAATGCAGTTTTGCATCTCCATATTGTGAAAGCAAACGGACACAAATGTTAGCAGGATGTGTTAATCTTTTGTAGGATGAATGCGATGTGAAGTGCTGAAACTGGAAAGCTGCGACAGACAACTAATTACTCTTAGACACCACATAGTCCATTAACTCCTTTATTACTTTTATTAACTAGTTCTTGCTGCAACAGCAGCACTGCTGTTGCTGAAGTTCAAGGCTATAATTTTCATGCTGATTTTTACTATGATGACTACAGCTCAGCCATGTTTAAAATCAGTATTCAGCCGCAGCGTTTGTTTTCCTCTGCAGAATCTCTCATTCTAGTTCGACAGGAAAGAAGTGACGCAGAGACAGCCCAGCGAGTGATAAGCCAAACATTTATCTATTGACCGTGTGCTGCACCTTGTCAGCAGAGTCAATATTTACACTTGCATAACTTTATTTTGTATGTAACAGCAGTCTCTTGGAGAATTTACATTTGGTCCAGGAACTTGTGAAGATTTTCTCTCTCTCTTTGCCCTGTGCCATTTTTCTTTCCTTTACCTTTGTACCAACAGTTTAGGAAGGGGCCTTTTCTGTTCCAAAAAGACAGCACCTCTGTGCACAAAGCATGATCCAAAAAGAAATGGTTTGTTAAGTCTGGTTACTGGTTTACAGGAGGCAAACAACTTGACTAGCCTGCACAAAAAATTGGGAATGAATTGTGGTGGATTAATGGTATATATAGATAATGGAATAGCAGTATTTCAAACAAAAATGTATTTAATCAAAGTAAAAGGAAATGTCTTACAGTGTAGTTGGTGCATTTCATATTGCCATACTTACATCTTTATTTTCATAATTAAATCAACAACCATATTGTTAACAACTCATTTCATAAAATATTTTTAACACCAAATATGCACAATATTAATTGGAACCTAAAACCATAAAACATAAAAGAGCTTTTACTGTGTAAAACATTGCAGTGTGTTGTAGCTGTCAGAACGTGATCTGCAATGTCTGATCTGTGGGCAACAGAAAATGTCATTTACAGTGACAGCTAGGCCTGTCGCGATAGTCGATATATCGACTTATCGCACAATATATGGACATGACCTCGATAATTTTTGGTGACGCGATATATTGCCCATTATGTTTACACAAAAATAAATGTCACCGACATTTTGCCGATCGTGCTGCCTCTGTCATCTCGTCAGCTCTCCGAGGCAAAAGCAGGGCTCAGCTCCTTCATACACAAAGCTGACATCGACAGGCGGAAAAATGCGCCATTCGAGTCGTTATAGTGTTTTCCTGACAACTACAGACAGTTCGGAGGAGTAAGTGCAAATGCACTCAGTTTCCGCAATCTACTGGTGCAAATATAAACATAAGAGCGCGAAATGGTGCACGCTCACAGCTAGTTTCACACAGGACGTGGCAGTCGCGAGTGTCTAGTTCGTTTTCATAGAGAACGCATTTTTGCATTCCACTGCGCCATTTTTCCATGGAAACATGTTTGACTGCTGCACTCGTGTCTTTCGCAGCATCTCGTGCATGACGCGGCGCTAAAACGCGGCACTCAAGTTAAAAAGTTTTTCAAACACACCTCTAGAAAAACATACCTCAACAGGCCATACCTGACTGCTAAATCTGTGTCTTTGTTCATATGGACATCTGACAATAGCGTGCACGCTTACTTTACTGAGAAAATAAGGTCAGGGAAAAACCTGTAGATGGAAAATCTCCATATAAGTGTCAGGACTCGGGTTTGATCTGTTCCTTTTCTCTTGCATAACTTTTGTTTTCTTTCTGCACGTGGCGGTCGCTCTCAGCTGATTGCGCTCTGCAATCAACGTGGCTGCTTGCGCTATATCGCAGCTGTTTGTTATTTTCTTCCTGATTTCTAAGCTATTTAATCTCTTGTTTTCTTTCTTTTCTTTGCCAGTGTGTTTTGTTTCCCGTACGATTCACACGTACCTTTTTGTTGTTAACCAGTTTTCAGTCTTGTCGTTTGGTGTCTCTCTTTGTTATCTGCCCAGTTGTTCCGTTGGATCCTCGGATGGTCTGAAACCCTTGATCAACGGATTTCCCGGTCGCAACTTCACGCATCTAAAGTTGAATTAATTCTATGTTCGTCTGCTGTTCGCCTGGACTTTGACCTCTTGCCTGTTTGATTCTTCTCCTTGCATTTCCTGTGGATTAGACGCTTTGTGGACTGATTATCTGGTTTCTGACGATCGCCTGGACTGTGACTATCCCCTGCTCTACTGAGTTGAGTCTGGCCCTGAGCTTTGCGCTCATTGTTAGTTATTTGAGCTTAATTAATAAAAGTTCATTGAGTACATCTCTGCTTTTGGGTCCTTTATCACTGGAATCCTGACATCACACACTGGCCAGTTATGGACCCAGCAGATGAATCTCCGCTTCGTGCCGCTGTTGAACTTCAGGGAGCTATGTTGGGCCGTCACGAGGATGAACTCTCCTCTGCCTGTCTCACTGTGGATGCTCTGGTTGCCCGGGTCACTCAGCTCAAGGGTCAGTTGCAGCAGCTCCAAATGGCCAACCAGAACACAGTGCCGCCTGCGCCAGCGACTGCTGGTCTTTTGCCCAGCGTCCACGAGCCACGCATTAACAATCCCCAGTTTATGCAGGTAAGCCAACTAATTGTCACTCTTTTATCATTCAGTGCAAGGTGGTCTTTTCACTCCAGCCACGGACCTACGCTTCAGACCAGTCTAGAGTGGCTTATATCATCTCCCTCTTAGCTGGACGGGCTCGTGACTGGGGTGCTGCCGTGTGGGAGTCTCAAGATTCATGCTGTGATGATTTTCAAACCTTTAAGGCTGAGATGAATAAGGTATTTGACCGGTCAGTGTTTGGTAAAGAGGCCTCCCGGCAACTGGCAGCTCTTCGTCAAGGCAGTAGATCGGTAGCAGATTATGCCATTGAGTTTAAGACGCTTGCTGCCACAAGTGAATGGAACCCAGCGGCACTGGCGGCGAGCTTCTTGGATGGATTGGTGGAGGAGGTCAAAGATGAGATCTATGCTCGCGATCCCCCAGAACTGCTGGACGACATCATTGAGCTTGCCATTTGACTCGATTCTCGGATGGGTTCAAGGACATTCCAGCAGGTCACGGGCCGAGCTCTTTTCTTCTCCACTTGCTTCCCGAGTCTCAGAGTCATCTGATGAACCAGAGCCCATGCAGGTGGAGAGAATGCGTCTCTCCGCCGAAGAAAAGCGACTGACAAGGGGACTTTGTCTGTATTGTGGTGGTCAAGGCCATATTGCTGCTGCATGTCCAGTAAAAACCTCTGCCCGTCAGTAAACAGGGGGGTCCTGGCGGGCGGCACTTCTATCTCCCCATCAGTTGGTTCTCGTACCCTTTTACCTGTTTCAGTACTGCTTAATGGATGTGTCATCAAATGCTCTGCACTCATCGACTCTGGGGCAGAGGGGAATTTTGTTGATGCTGACTGGGCTCGTTTAAAAGGTCTTCCTGTTCATAATCTCTCTTCTTCACTCATTGCTCATTCTCTCAACGGACATCAGCTCATGGCTGTTAACCAGATTATCGGCCCGGTGAGTTTGGTTACTTCGGGGAATCACCGGGAAGAATTAGAGTTCTATTTATTTAATTCCTTCTCTGTCTCTATTGTTTGGGCCATCCTTGGCTTTCCACTCATAATCCCCATATTAACTGGGCAGATAACATTATTTTATCTTGGAGTCCTTATTGTCATGCTACCTGTCTTGTGTCTGCTCCGTCTTCTGTTTCTTCTTCTGTGTTGCAGGAGGAGGGGGTGGATCTGACTTTGGTTCCTTCTATGTACCGTGATCTGCGGGCGGTCTTCAGTCGGTCTCGAGCTGCCTCTCTTCCTCCCCATCAGCCGTATGATTGTGTTATCGATCTTCTTCCCCTCGCGGACATCTTTTCTCTTTGTCTGCTCCTGAACGGGTGGCAATGGAGAAATATTTATCAAATTTATTAATTTGTCTCTGGCAGCCGGTTTGATCCATCCCTCCTCTTCTCCGGCGGGGGCGGGATTCTTTTTCGTGAAGAAAAAGGATGGTATTTTGCGTCCCTGCATCGATTATCGCGGGCTGAATGACATAATTAAGAACAGGTACCCCCTGCCTCTTATGTCTACAGCTTTCGAGGTCCTGCAGGGCGCAAGGTTCTTCACGAAACTGGACTTGCGCAACGCTTACCATCTCGTTCGGATGAGGGAGGGGGACGAGTGGAAGACAGCCTTTAATACCCCTACAGGGCATTTTGAATATTTGGTTCTACCGTTTGGCCTGTCCAGTGCCCCGGCTGTCTTCCAGGCACTCGTCAATGACATGCTGACAGACATGATCATTAAATTTGTCTTTGTGTACCTGGATGACATCTTCATTTTTTCTCGCTTATTTCAGGTGCACATCCAGCACGTCAGGCGAGTGCTACAACAGCTGTTAGAGAACCAGTTGTTCGTGAAGGCGGACAAGTGTACCTTTCATGCCCAGTCGGTTCCATTCTTGGGATCCATCATTTCGGTGGAGGGGATTTGCATGGACCCTGCGAAGGTAAGGGCTGTCTCCGTTTTGCTAATTTTTATAGGCGCTTTTTAAGGAATTTTGGCCAGGTAGCGGCCCCTCTGACGGTGTTAACTTCCACCAAGACAAAATTTGGTTGGTCTGCTACCGCTCAAGTGGCTTTTGATGAATTAAAGTCAAGGTTTACTACTGCCCTGGTTTTGATAACGCCGGATTCCAGCAGGCAGTTCGTGGTGGAGGTGGACGCGTCAGAGGTGGGTGTCGGAGCAGTTCTTTCTCAAAAATCCCCTCATGATAATAAGTTGCATCCATGTGCTTATTACTCACACTGTCTCTCTCCCGCAGAACGGAATTATGACATCGGCAACAGAGAGTTGCTGGCGGTGCGTCTGGCTTTGGGGGAGTGGCGTCACTGGCTGGAGGGGGCGGCAGTTCCATTTCTGGTGTGGACCGATCACAGGAATCTGGAAAATATTCGATCTGCCAAACGACTGAATTCCAGACAGGCTCGCTGGGCTCTGTTCTTCGGGCACTTCGATTTCATGCTGTCTTATAGGCCGGGCTCTAAAAACAGAAAGCCTGATGCTCTGTCTCGGCGGTTCGACGTGCCTGGTGATGTGCCTCCTCCCCATACTATTTTGCCTTTAGGGTGAGTGGTGGGGGCGGTCGCCTGGGGCGTTGAGGACCGGGTCAGGCGAGCCTTAGCCGGTGTCGAGGCACCTGGGGGGTGTCCGGCGGGTCTATTATTTGTGCCTGAGATGGTCCGCACTGCCGTCTTGCAGTGGGGTCACTCCTCCAGGCTTACGTGCCACCCTGGTGTGAGGAGGTCGTTGGTAGCCATCCGTCAACGTTTTTGGTGGCCGGCCATGACTGAGGACATCCGTCGATTTGTGGGTGCTTGCGAGGTTTGTGCTCAAAACAAATCTTCCAATCTATCTTCCATTGGTCTGTTGCAACCCCTTCCCATCCCTTCCCGCCCCTGGTCACATATTGCCCTGGACTTTGTTACTGGTCTCCCTCCATCCAGTGGCAATACTGTGATCCTTACCGTGGTGGATCGCTTTTCTAAAGCGGTTCACTTCATTCCCCTTCCCAAACTTCCCTCTTCTAGGGAGACGGCCCGGGTGGTCGTTGACCATGTCTTCCGGATTCATGGCCTTCCGGAGGATGTGGTCTCTGACAGGGGGCCTCAGTTCGTCTCCCATTTTTGGAGGGAATTCTGTCGGCAGCTGGGTGCCTCCGCCAGTCTGTCCTCAGGGTTCCATCCACAGACCAACGGCCAGACCGAGCGTGCTAACCAGGATCTCGAGCGGATGCTCCGATGTCTGGCCTCCCATAACCCCTCCACTTGGAGTTAGCAGCTTACTTGGGCCGAGTATGCCCATAACTCCTTGCCAGTGCCCTCGACTGGGTTTTCCCCGTTCATGTGTTGTCTTGGTTATCAACCTCCTCTGTTTCCTTCCCAGGGTGCCGAGGCTGCAGTCCCCTCGGTCCAGGCATTTATCCAGCGCTGCCGTCATACCTGGAGGAGGGCCAGGGAGGCGTTGGTCCGGTCCGAGGGGCGTACTAAAAGAGCTGCTGACCGCCGCCGGACTGTGGCACCCAGGTATATTTGTGGGCAGAAAGTGTGGCTTTCCACCAAGGACCTGCCGTTGCGGGGTTCAGCACGTAAGCTGGCACCCAGGTTCATTGGGCCATACCCAATTATTAAAGTCATCAGTCCGGTGGCGGTACGGCTTCGGTTACCCTATCCTCTCTGTCGTGTCCACCCTGTCTTTCATGTTTCTCGTGTAAAACCTGTCCGACGTTCTCCCTATTGTCCCCATGTATCTGTTTCTACCCCTCCCCCTCCCCTGATGATTGAGGGTGCTCCTGCCTTCATTGTCAGGCGGATTCTTGATTCCAGACGCTGTGGACGGGGTTTCCAGTATCTAGTGGATTAGTGGAGTCCTGACAGTGGGTACTGTCAGGACTCGGGTTTGATGTGTGTGATGTCAGGATTCCGGTGATAAAGGACCCAAAAGCAGAGATGTACTCAATGAACTTTATTAATTAAGCTCAAATAACTAACAATGAGCGCAAAGCTCAAGTGCCTTTTGTGCATTTGCAAGTGATTTTTTCTACTTGTTATTTTGCAGTTTTTGTTAGCAAAGGTTTATTTATTCAACATTATTATTTTTTTTGACGCTTCAATTCCAGTATCTAAATATTCTTAAGAGTTAAGTTCATTGTCATTTGAAAGTGTGTAGGCCTACTTGCATTATTATGCTGTTATATTATGATTATACATTCAGTGGCATTTAATGGTCTTAAAATGACAATAATATCGTGTATCGCAATTATTTCTGGGGCAATATACAGCACAACAAAAAAGTAGTTATCGTGACAGGCCTAGTGTCTTCATTCATTCAACATTATTATTTTTTTTGACGCTTCAATTCCAGTATCTAAATATTCTTAAGAGTTAAGTTCATTGTCATTTGAAAGTGTGTAGGCCTACTTGCATTATTATGCTGTTATATTATGATTATACATTCAGTGGCATTTAATGGTCTTAAAATGACAATAATATCGTGTATCGCAATTATTTCTGGGGCAATATACAGCACAACAAAAAAGTAGTTATCGTGACAGGCCTAGTGACAGCAAAACATCTCGCTTGTATTTTGACATTGCACAAAGTCTTAGAGAGTCTTTCAACTCTTTGAGCTCAACATTTACAAAGCATATTGATTTGGGCATTTCTTTATGAACTTAAGAAGCTGCTGACAGAAATGACACAGACAATGCATGGATATTTATTTATTTTTGTGAACTATCAGGGAACTAAGATACACTCTGTGGATCCAGGAATATACTTATTTGGTTACCCTGCATATGAATTATAACTTTCTATGATCAGCACTGTAGCATGATACTGCTACAGCTCTTTCTTTCCTTGTTTTTCCTCTTTCTTTCTTTCTCTCTTTCTTTCTTTCTTTCTTTTTTCTTTCTTTCTTTCTTTTTCTTTCTTTCGAACTTCATAAAATCATTCAGTATAATTAAAAACTAGGTAATCATTTTTAACCAATATTTGTTTGTGCACTATTACATTTTTATATGCCCAATATAGTATCCCACCATTAGTTTAGCAACATCCTAATGTTGATTCTATTGGAATTAACTATAATCATATCTATGAAGAATTTTTTTAATTCATTTATTTGTGTTTAGGATGCTTATTTAGAAAGCAGCTGTGTATGTAGTTGGCAAGGCAGCTCACTAGTTTTTGTCTGCGCTTTCTTGCTCTCTCTCTCTCTCTCTCTCTCGAGCTGAATCTAGTTTAAGCACAGACCTCTGGCCTGCCTGCGGTTCTCTATGATTTGTGGGACTCACATGGGAGGAAAGCAGGATTCCTATAGGTTAAAATCTGCAAACAATGACTCGTGTTGGCTTGATGGATGAACTACATCCTTCCCCATTTGTCTGTGCTTTAACCACCGTCCCTTTATCAATTGTTATCCAAAGTTTGCTAACACACACTCTTTGAATCTTGCTGGGTGAATGGAAAAAGTGAGAAACAAGATGGAAAGAGATATGCGATGGAGGTTAGACCAGAGCATAAGTTTGTATAAGAGGACTCTTCAAAGACTCTCAGGTCCTAATTAAGAGTAGGACGCTTCCTCTTCCTGTGACATTTCGCTGGACATTCTTGATAAATGTCACACCCGTGGTTACGCCAGCAGCAAATGGATGCTACGCCAAGCGCTTAATAACCTTTATAAATATGCCTGCCAGGAATTCAAATTCTCGCACCCACATCCATAAAAAATGTGCCTCGTAAACAAGGTGTGTGTGTGTGTGTGTGTGTGTGTGTGTGTGTGTGTGTATATATATATATATATATATATATATATATATATATATATATATATATATATATATATATATATATATATATATATATATATAGGGTCCTGCGCATCAAATTAAGATTGACGCCCCTGTCAGGGATGTGTAGGTTGCATTGTACAGGAATAACTAAAAGGGACCTTTTTCATGTGAAGAATTAAAAAAGGCCAAATATATTGATTTTAAAATCAATTTTTTTGTAAATCAGCTGTGAATTAATAATAATATACTGCTTACTCGTTAAAAGAAATAGCATGCCAAATATTGTAGAACTATTTGTAGTACTATTTAGCCCCGTTAACCGATATAGTCTTTAGGCTACTGGTAAAATATTGGTAATTTACCATTTAAAGATGTGGTAACAGGACCTCAAAAATACGGGTAAATCAGTTTTGGCAATTCTCCAGTATGAGAATTTGTAACATTACCAGTAAGTTACTGTTTTGATGCTATGTTTGAGCAAAACATTAGATTACCATTATGAGCATGTATGTCAGGATGCGCTGACGTAAGAAGACGGAAATGGTGAAAAAAAAAAAAAAAAAAAAAAATGTTGTTCTGTCATAACATTCGCTAGGATGCATATTGCAGATTTTTCGGTGTCTCAAGACCCTGCCTACTTTTACATTCCTCAGAGCAGCGGCTCTGCAGTTACTTTTGTGCTCTTTACTTTGAAAAAAGAGCTCTCTGCTCTTTTTTTCAAGCGCAAACATGCTTGCCATTAATTTAATAAATTATTTGTAAACAATTAATTTACATTACTCTCCAGTTTGTGTCTTTAAAATTATTTATCATTGGTGAGAAAGACATAATTGAATGTGCTGTTTGCTGATTATTTGCTATTGCTATGTCATTAAAAATAAGAAATCAGTTGTGATTACATTACTGCCTGTACATCTGTATTTTGGGTGATTATTTTGCTTGCCTTGGAAATGGGGATCGTAGTAATTGTGTACACAAACTGTGACACTTTTACAGGAAATGCTAGGTTTCATGAGCTTTTCGTGCTTAGAAAAAAAAATGCCATATGTAGTATTTGAGTGAATCTCTCAAAAACATGAATTAAAATGATTTTGCATATAAGAAAATGAAGATTATTATACAGTACGACCAATAAAGTTTTTTTTTTATTACATCATACACAACACCTATTTCTCATTACTGTATCCAGACTTACTTTAATGTACCTTTTTCTTCTCTCATTAAATTTTCATTAAATGTAAAAAAAAAATAAAAAAAAAATGGAAGTACATTTTTAATAGAAGTAAATCAAATGTATGTATACTTTACTTTTTAATGTTACCATTAAAAAAAATAATATTTTTAATATGTAACACTTATTTTAAAAAAAATAATAAAATAGTTTGCAAATCAAGAAATTTTTACACCTAGTACAGTAAGATGTTGTTATGGGGGAATATAAAATACAAAAATAGAGAAAATATAATTTATATAATTTATTATTTTACATTTAAATGAAAAATGATCCAGACATGTTCTTTTAGCATCTTTTAGCATGATCTCTTTAATATTTCGGTAACACTTTACAATAAGGTTCATTAGTTAACATGAACTAATAATGAACTGCACTTATACAGCATTTTAATCTTTCCTAAAATATCAAATATAAAGTGAAAATTGTTTTTTGGTACCTTTTCTTTGATATGGAAATTAAAAAAAAAAAAAAAAAAAAACACAAAAACAAGTAAATCATGATTTATGCATTTTTATTATTAACAATTATCTGATTAAATAAAGCATCTTAATAAACTCATGTTTGTTGAGCCTTTTTTTTTTTTTAAATCAGACTCTCTCCAGACATGTGGCTGAGTGATTACATTCTGTTTGTGTGTGTGAGGATGTGTTTCAAGGTTGTTTCAAGTTACACAACGCGCACTTCCGCGAGGTGGCTAATTGTCTCTCCTGAGGAATAATTAGGTGGCAAAAGTGTGTAATAGTGGCTTCGCTGAACACACATGCCACAAACTGTATGATGTGTGTTCAGCATGCTTCATAGTGCGCAATCATTTGTTTTGCATGGAAATTTGTCATAAAAAATTCAACAATGACTGCATTCATGTACAAACAGGAAATAAGGTCATCAGAGAAGGGAAATTGTTCTGATTATTAAATTATTAATAAATAAAATAATTTAACTGTGAAGTACACATAGAGAATTTACAAAACCCATTTATAAAAGAATTTACCACCATACAAACAACAGTACAGCAACAAAGGCATTTACACAGCATGCCAAGAATATCTCTATGCTACGTATGGAGGACTAGGAGTGCGGCTTAAAAACAAAATGAAGGAATCAATCAAATCAATTTCTTTTTAAAAATAAGACAAATGTTATAAATGTTATATTATTTAGTTAAATGTAATAATTAAATGTAACAAAATAACTAATAAATCATTTTGTAAGTAAAGTTGATTTAATTATCCTTATTCAAAGGTGTGTGTGTATATATATATATATATATATATATATATATTATATGCACATAAAACTTGTAAAAAAAAAATTCTTAATTCAAACACCAGCTAAATTGTCTAGATCCAATATGGGTTTGTAGATGATGTAAAGATAATCAGGCCAGGTAAAGCATTTGACTAACAACCACAGGGTATAGCTGCATGCACAGCTAGGACAGAGAGATGCTTAAATGAAACCAACTGCAAAATTAAGGTTTCATTATATAAAATTTGTTTTTAATGCTCTGTTCTGAGGGTGCCACATCGTCAGAGATGCATACAAAATCTTGAACGTATTCACATCTCTATTTTTGACAGCACTATTCAAACCTACATTGCTAGGCAATACAATATCCGGGAAGGAGACTGGCAGCAGAATTGACTGGACCTGTAATCAGAACAGAACATATATTTCTGTTCTTTTTAGAATTTTAATCTCATTTCATATCATTATTTGAGATCTGTCCAACTTTCTCAGCTGTCCAAATTCACCCTAAACATACTATAATATTTTATAATGTATCATAACTGTGGTTACAGTTATTCACAGTTGCATTCAACTGAATATTAAGAGGATTATTGGTTCTGTAGTGCCCAACTGATATGGATTTCTAAATGCCTGAAAATAGACATCTATGCAGAGCCAACATACATTATGAACACCCATAATTTGTCAATAAAGTGGTACAATATTTATGTATATGCACCTTTCTTGCAAAATCCAATGCATCTTTAAGCCAATGCAAATTCATCTGTTAGTGGGCTTTTTTCATTAGCAAAGTAATGAATGCTAATTTCTTGCATGAATGTTTCTGGAACATCACGCTTTTATTAAGCCATGCATTTTTTACGATTGACTGTTATAAAGCCAAATAAATTCTTCCTCAAATTTCTAGATAAAAGATAAAAACAATGTAAAAGTGAAAGCTTCTCTTTTTTCAAACAGTAATTCAGTGACATTTAACACAGTAAAATGTCTCAGGCTGTAACCATGGTTCCCTGAGAAGGGGAACAAGACACTGCAACATGAGCTGGTGTCTGAAGCTCATGTGCTACATGCCAATCTTTGATTGGTTACTGCGGTCAGGTGACGTCAGGTTGCCCATCATCCATGCTCATCACCATTTAACTTTTATAGGAGCAGCATACTGTTACCTACTCTTATCTCCCGGCACCGTGAAGTATTAGACAGAAAGAGGCGTGGGACGCAAGCAGCGGAATAGCCCATATTTCCTCTTTTTGTCCATATAAAATGTGAAGGATACAAAAACTGCCTCTATACCCAGTTCACTAGCGAACACTAGATGAAAGAATTGGGACCCAATAGCGTCAAATGCCCAATCTCTTCATCTGGGTCTGCTATTTATGTGCCACCAGGGAGGCACATCAATATCAACTCCATACTCCTAGTACTGGACAGGCAACAATAAAAAGTGATGTGCAAGAGTAAGAGAGTGATTGCGCCATCATTCTTCTTATGTTACAATAGTCTAATTTTTACTCCCAATCTACATGGGTTCCATAGTGTTCAAGGGCACGGCAGACCAAGGGGCAGTGTGTGTAACACTGTCCACTTAAATAACAGAGGAGACACACATTCTTGAAATCGTGAGACTACAGGGGAAGTGCAATAAGCCAGAGGCAATAAACTGAAAAAGTGGGGCAATATGCAAACTATCTCTGTGGCTACCAAAGCAGCAATCGAGCGGCCCACAGTGCGAGCCACCTGCTTAGTAGCCCGGAGGGCAAGATCTGATGTGCGGAGGAACTCCTGAGGTACTCCCGCGCCCAAATCAAGATCCTTCAAAAGGTCAATTGATAAGCCTGCAACACCAACATGGTGTGCAGTGCTCTGCTGGCCTGGCCCGCTGCCACATATGCCTTGCCCACAAGCCTGGATGTCATTTGGCATGGTCTCGATGGCAAGGCTGAAGCCTTCCACAAGGACGCCACACTGGGTACAAGATAGCTCTCAAGTGCATCTTCAAGCCGGGTCTCTCTGCATAGCCGTGTTCAGCAAGCTCCTTAACATTAACATAACTGTTTGTTAAAGGGGCTTGAAAACATGCCGAAAAGGTGTTTTTTTTTTTTTTTTTTTTTTTTTTTTTAACCAAGAACTCATCAAGGAGATTGGGGATGAAAGAAAGGATCACTGGAATGGGATGCCTATGACCCATGAGGAATCGCTCGTCCAATCTGTTTGAGGCAATTTCCTCTCTTTCCACAGACCAATTTAACTTCAACTTGGCCATGCCGTGGGTCATTACATCGACCAGCTACTCATATGTGGGGGTGAGGGAGGAAACAGACTAACTCAACACATCTACCTCAACTCCCGTCATGCCCAGTTCCTAAGAACTAGCCCGGGCCAATAACATGCTAGCAGGCGATGCTTGAGAAAGGGTTAGACCAGTCTCGAGCTTGTCTGCTAACTCCAGCTGCGATCCCCACAATCCCAGTCGCCGGGCTGCCTTGGCAGCCATGGGACCCAATCCATGAGGAGCAGCCTACTGGCTTCCATCCCCCTGAAAAGAGCAAGGCGGGAGAGAAGGGCTGATAGAGCGTGCTTCGCTCTGTAGTGAACAGCAGACATGATGGCACCAGAGCTTCACAACAGAAGTTCACACGTCAAAACAAGAATCCTTTTGTCCTACTGTGCTTAAGACAAAAGGGTGTGATAGGACCCTCAACGACAGCTAAATGACTATTGTAATCAGGACTGCCAAAGGTGGAGGGCAGGAAAGATGACATCAACGGCCCATTGATCACAGGCTAATCTCAGCCAACGCAACTGCAACACAATGCAACAAGTTCCACAGGATGAAAGGTGGGCATGATGGGCGGACACCTGGAATGCTACGACCCAATCACATCCCCACATCAGGAAAGGTGGGGATTAGTATTCCCCTCCCCAACGAGAAGGAATAAAAGCTTTCCCAAGTGAACAAACCCTTGTTCTGAGTTTCTGACCTGACGAGGGAAGAATAACAACACGACCAAGGTTATACTCTTGCGAGTAAACATTTCACCATACAGAACTTCAAGCAGCCCAACTGCTTCTGCAGAGGACTTTGGCTCCTGACCTGCATAACTCAAGTACCTCCAACCTACAGAAGATCCTGCGGATCAACCACCATCTGACCTACAGTTCTCTGGATTACACAAAGACCCCACAGCACTCAGTGCAGCTCTGCAACTGTTGGAAACCAATCCAGTCTCTCTCACTGCTAACGGAAGGATAACAGTGGAAGACGTTTCCCATCGCTGGACTGATCACCAAGTGAAAACCAAGTGACGACCAAGTGAAATGTAATTATATAAGCTAACCAAACCTTTTCCCAAAGACCTTGGCATTAGGTTGTTGCTGTATGAGATTGCTATTTGTGTAGAGACTGTTTATCTAGGGTCAGCATATACAGATAGATACATCAGACACATTATCTGCATTCATAGTAAATGCTTATTTACTATTTCATACCAGCATCCAGAAAGACCACAATCGACTCCCCCATAGACTGCTAATTACCCATTCATTGCGTCGTCCAATCCGTTGCTCATCTACTTTGCATTCATTTTGTTAACGTCCATTTGTGTAGTAGTTTGTAGTTTCTGTTTGATTATTGATTAAATATTCTTAGTAGTTTAGCCATTTTCCTTAGTATTTAGTGAGTGTGATATTGTACTCTTGTATATCTTTTTGTAAATAAATTCATTTTTATTGCAAACTGTGTCATTCTTGTGTTGATAATCAGAGGCTCTACAAGCTCACCCGAATCTCACTAAATCCTTCAGATTGGTCAGATGACAAACTTCCAATTTATAAAATTCTAATTCAGTCAACAATCTTCCATGATTGTTCTTTATTGTCAAAGTGAGAGTCTTTGGCTGGTGCCCCGAAAAATTGGAAGGAATCATCTGACTCAATATTAATATTAATACAAAATATTAGCCCTCGTGTGAGGCTAATCCAAAATCTCTCCTAGCCACAAACAGAAAGTTCACATGTACAGACAAACAGCTTTCTGAAGATAAAGAAGCTGATGACGCTCTCTGTAGGCAACCTTATATACCCTGCCGGCACGCCTGTGACATCGACTGACCGTGGTAACCAATTAAAGATTGTTGTGTAGCACGCATGCTGTTTGAGCTGCAAATCATCATATAAGAATGATTTCTGAAGGATCATGTGACACTGAAGACTAGAGTAATGATGCTGAAAATTCAGCTTTGCATCACAGAAATAAATTACATTTTAAAATGTATTCAAATAGAAAACAGTTATTTTAAATTGTAATAATATTTCACAATATTGTGTTTTTTGTTTTGTTTTTGATCAAATAAATGCAGACTTGGTGAGCATAAGAGCATTCTTTTAAAATCATTAAAAATCTTACCGACCCCAAACTTTGAACGGCAGTGTATATATTAGGGGTGTGATGAGATCTCGTGTCACAAGCTCTCGTGATATTAAAATGTGACGAGATTTCTCATAGAAGTGAAAAGCTGTCTTGCGATATCGCCATGATGGAGTGTGAGGGTGAAATTAGCATAGAATATGCCACCGATAGGTTTACATTACTTTACGGTGCCCACCGCGGCACCACCTCCTCTGTCGTTTTGCTTTTTTATAAAAGCAAAAACCATTTAATTCAGTTGGATAATGGTCACTTCAATTGTAAACTATTGCAAACATCTGCTCTGCTCATCCAGCACGAGCTGCAGAGTCACACACAGTGGAGCAGAAATCACAGTTCATGTAACGAGAGTAAGGCGAGATGATTGACAAGACCATGGCGGAGGATTCATTGTGAAACAGAGCCTAAGCGTCTGATAAATGTCATATCTTGTAGAATGCACTCTCAGCACCGCCGCTCCCTATACACAGAGTACGTGCAAATGAGAATTTGAAAGCGAAAGTTAAAAGCGAGCTCCCTGACGCCCGCAAATTAGGCTACATACATTAGCCTGTCTATCAAACCTATCTTAGGCTGGGCTGTGTAGTTGTTACCACCTCTTAGCTCTGGTCTCTGGTTTTAGTTTGCACTTTGAATATTGAGAGAGTACTTTGATAATGATTGCACTTATATTTACACTTAAGACTAAGAAAAAACAAAACAAACAAAAAAAAACTTATTTACTATTTATTGTTATTTATATTGTTTTTAATTCTATGTTAAATTTTTGGAAAGGAGTTCAATTACAAGGTCACACAGCCTCAATCAGAAATTCTGGAAGCTCATAATTCTTGTACAGTAAGGTCTGAAGACACTCATGTGAAATCATACAGGAGTGAAGCCAGTCAGTTGAGTTTGTGGCAAAACCTTTTACAGTGCTTGTATGTTGTTGTCTTTCAATGCATATGATAATTCATACTCAGAAAGTAGAACTGAAATGACATTCATTACAAGATGATTAGTTAAAACATTTCAAAATGCACCTGCAGACTATTTTTCCAGTCATGAATTTTGTCATTGAGGATTTCTTAAAAATACTGTGCAAAAATCTTGTCTCGTTCTCATGAACCCAATCTTGTGTCTCGTCTCATGATCTAAGTGTCTCGTCACACCCATGATACACCGTGTGCAGAATTATTAGGCAAGTTGATTTTTCTGGTCATATTTTTTTTTCCCAAGCACATTTTACCAATTCCAAACCACATCAATCTTAATAACTACCATTAATTTTGTATTTAATCATTTATAAGTGATATATAATTGTTCATGAAGGCTGGAAATGAAAAAGCCTTATATTGAGGTGTGCATAATTATTAGGCAAGTTTTCTTTTACAGATAAAATGAGCCAAAAAGAGATTTACCAGACTGAAAAGTCAAAAATTATTAAATGCCCATGAGAAGGATGCAATACTAATTCAATACTAGAAATTGCAAAGTTAAAGCATGACCATTGGACAGCAAAATGTTTATTGGGTCAGCAGGGTCAGACAAAAACAGTTGGAGAAGATACATGTTAACGGCAAAAGAATTAGGAATTAAAGTGAAGAATTAAGTGTGAAACCATCAGGAACCCTTTAGTCTCAAGCACCACCATTTTCCAGAACTGCAACCTACCTGGAGTCTCCAGAAGTGCAAGGTGCCAGGTTCTCAGAGACTTTGCTATGGTAAAGAATCCTGAAATATGACCCACACTTAAGAATCACAAGCTGAAGTATTGTGAAATATATGAAGACTGTTTTTTATATGCTTTATAGACAGACATATTGAGAGTGACTCTTGAAGGACCAGCACCACATCCTCTTGTACCACTGTTTGAAGAATTTATCTTCAAGAATCTGGCAGTAAGTTTTAGGTGTTCATTTTTAGTCCATCTCTGCAAAACAGACTCTTCAGTTAGAGATGGACTAAAAATGAACTCCCAAAACAGTGGTACAAGAGGATGTGTTGCTGGTCCTTCAAGAGTCACTCAATCTGTCTGTCTATAAAGCCTATATTATTTATAAAAAAAAAAAAAAACAGTATTCATGTATTTTACAACACTTCAGCTTGTGATTCTTATTAAGTGCGGGTCATTTTTTAGGATTCTTTACCTAGCCTAAGTCTCTGAGATCCTGACACTGCACTTCTGGAGACTCCAGGTAGGTTGCAGTTCTGGAAAATGGTGGTGCTGGAGACTAAATGGGTCCTGATGGTTTCACACTTAATTCTTCACCTTAATTCTTTTGCAGTTAACATGAGTCTTTTCATCTCCACCTGTTTTTGTCTGACCCTGCTGACCCAATGAGTGTTTTGCTGTCCATTTGTCAAGCCTTAACTTTGTAATTTCTAGTACTGCATCCTTCTCATGAGCATTTAATAATTTTTGACTTGAGTTAAATCTCCTTTTTTGCTCATTTTCATGAACAATTATATATCACTTATAAATGATTAAATACAAAATTAATAGTAGTTATTAAGATTGATGCGGTTTGGAATTGGTAAAATGTGCTTGGGAAAAAAAATATGATCAAAAAATCAACTTGCCTAATAATTATGCACATGGTGTATACTGTTTATATATAGACAATGGATATTTGATTTAGAAAGATGTAAAAAATGTAAGTGTAAAAAAATGAATGTAAAAGTTTAAGTTCATTCAAACAGATTTAGTGTATTTTTAATTTAATTACATAAAAATATCTTTGGTTAAAAGGGTACTTTTAGTTTCAGTTGACGGTAGAAATTTGATTTGTTCAAATTTTTGTTAAAAAAAGAAAAACTGATTATTTTTAAAAAGTTTAAGTTTTTTTGCTTTGATCAAACAAATTTTTATTTTAAAAATGTTTATCATTTAAATACATGAAAATAAAAAGGTTGACCATATCTTAATATTAATATAATTTAGTAAATTTTCACTTTAGTTCAGGGTCAGTTTCAGTTTAATTTTTTTTATATAGCACATTTAATAACGACAGAGCTGACCAAAGTGCTGCACAGAGAAATAGAATTAAGCTAATAGCAATAAAACAAATAACAAATAAAACAAATCACAAGTAGTACACAACACTAAATTCACACAAGATAAAACTGTTTACAGCAGTTACTCCAGCCCATAAGCCTTTTTAAAAAGATATGTCTTAGGTAAAGATTTAAAAATCTGTACAGAAGTGGCTGATCTCAAGCAAAAAGGCAAGTTATTCCACAACTGAGGTACTGCCACCGAAAAAGCACAATCCCCCTTAAGTTTTAAGCGTGTCTTGGGTACTGACAGCAACAGAGTGTTTGATAACCTTAAAGGCCTGTTGGTCTGATGATAGGAGAGAAGATCAGATAAGTAGTTTGGTGTCAAGACTGCAGGGTCCAATTCTCACTATTAATTAATTTCCAATAATTAAAATGCACACAGTGTAGTTTGTGTTATATTATATATATATATATATATATATATATATATATATATTTTTTTTTTTTTAGTTTTTGGTCATGGTAGGAGACCATATTTCTGACAGTATAATGTTTTGCACCCATCCTATGAGAAAGTTCATTCAGATATAAGATACTAATCTCTCAGCTGCTCAACATATGGGAGGTCAAATATGTGGCGCTCACAATGTCCCCATGCACGTGTGGCAAGTATGTTCTGACAACCAGTGTGTCTTTTCATCTCTCTTACTGCCAATGTCCCCAGGGGAGGACAGGCAGCCCACCATTCCACGCTTTCCATTGCCCTTCATGATGGATGTGTTGCACGAGCGTTGGACTCGTCCCCGGGGCCTGTCTCTACCTCTTTTCTGGGTTAAACGGCACCCTACATCACACCCATCTATACATTCGCAAGCTGAGCGTGTTTACTGGAGTGTAAAAGCACAGCAATCCATTTCCTGTCAACATCTCAAAATAAAAGAGGACGACGAGAAGAAATATCTTAGACAGCACTTTTGAGATGCGTTGAAAATGATATCACAACTGGAGCAATGTTGGATTTTTTAAAGAACACATTTTCATCATTCATGTGATTCTGTTGAATCATTTTCATGTGTGTGTGGTACAGATGAGAGCTTAGGTATAACAGTATGTGGTGCTCAAAAAGCTGAAATTTGAGGCTGCATTCTCATACACATCCAATACATCAACACTCTACACAAGTTACACTATATGTACTTTGCTAAAAGAGATGAAATGCTGTAAATGTTCATGTTGCATTTTCCAAGGAAAAGTATACATATTTTTAATTTTTTTATTTGCAGTATGACAGTACTGGGACATACTATCTAGGGCTGGGCGACTTGGCAAATAATATAATCACGATTTTTCCCCCCATATTGATCAATATTGATATGTATCATGATATATTTGATAATGCTGCCAGCTTGAAGAGTATTCCGACACGGACTGAAGCCTGGCGAAACCAGAGGGTTCATTAATTAAATTTTAGAATAGTTTATTAATATTTTTCTGCCTTAAAACAATAGAAGTGTTCTTACTTATGCCAACCTATTAAAAATGGCAGCAAACATCTCAAATATTTGAAGAGGTACAACCTATACAAAAAAAAAAAAAAAAAAAAAAAGTTCAGTGTTAGATAAAATAAAGTTAAAAAATATTAACTGTGCACTGGTTTTACATCTATGAGATGACTGAGTAAAACATGCAACATGTAAACTTTGTAAAATCAGCCATTATGCTACACAGATTAACATGGGACTGCATTTTTGTACTCTAGCTGGGATGGTACCAGTGGCAGAGCCAGGATATTTTTCAATAACCAGTCTAGGGTGGCACAGAAATTTTTTTCAACATAAAAATTTGTTACAAAGTACTAGACTGTTTTAGTGCCCACAACACAATGGAATACAATTAATTTGTACATAATTGTAATTGAGATGGTAGTGAAATAGATCAAGTAATATTGACAGCTTGGTTACTATAAGTAATAATCAGACAGCTTGGTTCTGGTTCTTAAACCCCCCCAAAATCATGTTCTCCATCATTGCATCCTCATGGATGAGGCATGCAGATAACTAGTTCAAAGATTAGTCAAACTTCATTGAATTTTATATAATCAGTGAATTCTTCAACAATTCTCAGTTAGACCAAGATCTGTTTCAAAAATGTGCAAATGAAAAAGAAAACATTGAATGTTTAACATACTATTAGTTGTCGAAATAAATTAGGCAGAAGCAGGCATATTGAGTAAAAATGTCGAGTAAAAATTTCCAGAGCTTATAGTCAAAATGAAATGCAGTTTGTAACTCAGTTTGTAATTTTTTATTCTGTAATATGATGTGAAACAGGATATTCAACAAGTAAAAATAGTGAGTGGGGCTTGATTAAATGGCGGAAAATGTGGTTGGTGGCTTAAAAATAAGAAATCTTATATTCTTATATATCTTATATCTATAATAATGTTCACCAATGAATTATTTATAAAACCAGGGCCCTCATTTATCAACGGTGCGTACGGACAGATTTGTGCATAGTGAGTGCGTAAGAACAGTTTCACGCAAAGTGTGGGATTCACCAACTTGCACTTATACGTAGAAATGTGTGTAAATATAAGCACACCTCTGAACATGCTTACGCAGAGAATCTAGTGGTAAAATAGCGACACTACACATAAAAAGCATTTAAGAGCATCACAGCATGCATTAAGCAATCCACATATGTCCTGTGTTTCCTTTAATTAAACACTCAATTTATCATTTGTCTAGTTTTAAACACGATGCGTAATTGGTGTCAAACCATAAAAGACAGCTGTGAAAAATGTTTGTCTCAGTGCAATGGCTTATTCTTGCGTTATTGGAAGACTTGGCAAGCAATGCGCTCCGCAGAGAGCAAGTTTTCCAAGATCGTGCTGATCTGCTTGGCAAGTGCTCTCTTTGCCATTATTGCGGTGAGGAAAAAACACAATCACGTGATTTTTAAAGGAAGGTGTTGTCACCATATATGGTTCATTGGAGGCGTTTCCAAATGCTCATGACCGTGAATGTGAACGAGCATGGTACTTATGCACATGTGGGATTTATCAACAATGATTACTTACTCATGTGCGTAAGAACTGCGTGCGCACGTTTGATAAATACGGATTTTCTTGTACTTAGGCACATTCTAAATTTCATTCGTAGGACAAAATATAGAACCTTTTCTACACACTGTTGATACTTGAGGGCCCAGGAACATGTATTAAGAAAGTAAATAAAGTCAATTGCACAAGTCATCGTGGGTAATATTAGCACAAAAAGCATGCACAGATGCACACTTTGAAATCTCACTAGAAAAACACCATTCAAGCACTTGTGGCATACTATCTCAGCGTAGCTTAGGACTCACTATATAAGTCAAGACTGCTGTCCACCTAATTTTCAAATTGTTCCACCCTTTTGTGGAAGACCCACCAGGTAGCATTGCTCTTGATGGTTTCCTGAATGCACTGTGCTGCAGGAAACATTAGGAGGCAATTAGGGTCGTGGTGTGGTCAGTGGTGATGTTGAGCCCTGTTTAAATCAGGAGAGGATGGGGGGTCCTAATTACATGCTAATATGGGCCAGGCGGTGTCATGAGTTTGTAATTGGAGCACAGCTGCTACTGGGAGCAACAGAGGAAACGCAGAGAGAGACTCCAGCAGGTCAGGGTGATCCGAGCCGGTTTGTCTCTGTCAGAGGACACGCTCGAAAATTCATGCAGTTTGTTCTGAGTTTTATTCTATTGCTTTGGATACTTTATCCAAAAATGAAACTGTCATTCCTGACCCTTATAACGTTCTTTGTCCCCTGGAACAAAACAAAGATGAATTTTTACCTTGAATAATCTGGCCACTCTTTTTCATACATTCAAAGGAAATCAGGACTAGCGTAGTCAAGCCTTAAATAAATCACGATAAGTGGTCCATATGACTTATGTTCTGCAGTGTTATTTTAGTATCATTGAGATACTACTGTTTTTTTTTTTTAAATTTTAAATTAGTTTTTATTTTTGTATTTTCTGTTTTCGTTCTGTGTTTTTGTCATTTCTATTAGTTATTGTTTTTGTGTATGTCCATATAGTTTTTTTTTTCAGTTTTAGTTATTCTAGTACATCAAGTTAAACTAAAGGAAAATGAGAAATGTTGCTTTGGCAAATAGCTGAAATAAAATACATTTCAGATGTCTGAAAGAAGACATACAGGCATGCCTGAAGTATGGCAAGATGACGCAGCATATCATTCCACATATCAGGGACCCGGGTTAGACACATAACCTAAACTTTCCCTTTCAAAGTAGAACTCTACAAAAGGAAACCCTGGTGTGCTCAATTTCAAGTGTTCTGAAACCATACAGTAGCTTTGTGTGATGAACAGACAGATTTAAGTTATTACAAGTTTAATCTTATATTTGAAGTATGAAGAAGTATGAAGTTAATTATGAACAAAACTTTTTAATGGAATCTATGTCAAGAGGCTCAAACTAAATTAATTACAGAACACTGAAAAGAAAAAGAAAAAAAATCAGTTTAAGTTCAGTGCCACATGTTATTAAACTCACCACCATAATGCTACAGGATGTTTTGAGCGGTTGTCTGGGTATTTTTTTGAGGTTTATTAAGGTGCAGCCTCCACTTGTGTGTCCATGTTTGAACGTACTTATGTATGAAAAGTATCTCTACACACAACAGGCGGCAAAATCAAAAGAAAAGCTTGACGTGTATCAGCAACTTTACATTATTTAAAGGTATTTTCTTAATTAGGATATTTTTATAGGATATACGGTTGTAAAGTGTAACATTAACATGACATTAATTTAAACATGGCTTTATAAAAATATAAAGCAAAACATAAATGTGCAAAAAAAAAAAAATAATAATAATAAAAAACAACAACTAGTATTTCAAATAGCAGCAGCATTGTTTAGTTGACTAGTCACCTAGTCTCGCACATCCCTAATTATGGGATGTTGTGAGGCTGTCGTGACTGATTGATAGGTGGTTATTTACTGGCCCTAAGTCAAAAGAGCCCTTCCCAAAGTCTCTGTAATACAGTATTCTAGTGTCTACTTACAGTACATCCCACATCTCTCCTGTAGGTGTATGGCATTTTTTGTTCGCTGCCGCCATAGTATTTTTAGTCTGATTGCTTAGAAAAATAATTCCGCTCCTCTCCTTAACAAGCCACACAAATTGAAATACAATTCTTGCCCATAGCACAAACTAGGGCTGGGTAAAAAAAAATATTGATTTCTCGATTTTAATTGATTCTCATTTTTATGAACCGATATCGATTCTTAAATCTCAAGAATCAATTAGTCTAGTCTGTTTTCAGTTGATGAATGAATAGAACATTGTAGCGCTCTTCCCATCCAATAAATGGCAATAAGCTTTGTGCTTTGTTACTTTTGATATGAAACAAAGTCTCAGATTTAAAATTCTGTCCATTTTATTACGAAATTCAAAAAATAACCATTTTGGCGCCATTTGATGTGGCGTGACAGATAGCTGTAGCCTCAGATCAAGAGAGGCGGCAACGCAAAGCGCGCGTGAACTGATATTTAATGCTTTGAATAAATCCGTCAAGTTTTTATAACAGCCACCATTTAAATAATGTATTTCAAAAAACGAATTGTAAAGTTAGTATTTTAACTTTATTATTATAAAAACTTCCTTAACTTCCATTAATTTAAGTGTTTGTATACAAATCAGTTAATTTTAACCTTCAATATTATAGTAATGTAGAACTGATTCCCATGTATAGCTTACAGCATTAGTTGAGAGATTTTTTTCTTTGAGAAAATTTGCCATGTACTGTTCCTTATATATATACACAAAATAATCGATATTGAATTGAATTTAATCAAAATCAAATCGAATTGCAAGCTTGTGAATCGAAATCGAATTGAATTTTGAAATTTGTGTCAATACCCAGCCCTAGCACAAACGCAAGGAAGTCAAAGTTTAATACTTACTCTCCCACTTCCTGCCGCTGAAAAACATCCCCACAGCATGATGCTGCCACCACCATGCTTCACTGTAGGGATGGTATTGGCCAGGTGATGAGCGGTGCCTGGTTTCCTCCAGACATGACACCTGCTATTCAGGCCAAAGAGTTCAATCTTTGTTTCATCAGACCAGAGAATTTTGTTTCTCATGGTCTGAGAGTCCTTCATGTGCCTTTTGGCAAACTCCAGGTGGGCTGTCATGTGCCTTTTACTGAGGAGTGGCTTTCGTCTGGCCACTCTACCATACAGGCCTGATTGGTGGAGTGCTGCAGAGATGGTTGTTCTTCTGGAAGGTTCTCCTCTCTCCACAGAGAAACGCTGGAGCTCTGTCAGAGTGACCATCAGGTTCTTGGTCACCTCCCTGACTAAGGCCCTTCTCCCCTGATCTCTCAGTTTGGCCGGGCGGCCCGCTCTAGGAAGAGTCCTGGTGGTTCCAAACTTCTTCCATTTACGGATGATGGAGGCCACTGTGCTCATTGGGACCTTCAATGCTGCAGAAATTTTTCTGTACTCTTCCCTAGATCTGTGTCTTGATACAATCCTGTCTCAGAGGTCTACAGACAATTCCTTGGACTCCATGGCTTGGTTTGTGCTCTGACATGCACTGTTAACTGTGGGACCTTATATAGACAGGTGTGTGCCTTTCCAAGTCATGTCCAATCTACTGAATTTACCACAGGTGGACTCCAATCAAGTTGTAGAAACATCTCAAGGATGATCAGTGGAAACAGGATGCACCTGAGCTCAATTTTGAGTGTCATGGCAAAGGCTGTGAATACTTACGTACATGTGATTTTTTCGTTTTTTATTTTTAATAAATTTGCAAAGATTTCAAACAAACTTCTTGCACATTGTCATTATGGGGTATTGTTTGTAGAATGCTGAGGAAAATAATGAATTTAATCCATTTTGGAATAAGGCTGTAACATACCAAAATGTGGAAAAAGTGAAGCACTGTGAATACTTTCCGGATGCACTGTACTACTGTACTACAGTAACTGCCCTGAAATGTCTAAAAACAGATCTATAACTTGTGCTCATAAGTAAATGTGAACAAATTGCTATTTTGGTCATATTTTATCTCACCTATGGACACTTGTGTCCCCAACTCAACCAATCGCTTTATCTCTTTGCCTTAGATCTCTATCTGTCTATACTGTTTTATTTATTCCAGTCCTTTCCATATGCAATGACATGACATTGATTCAGATTACCATATGGTCTGTTAAAAGCAACATATTTTAGCTTTTAATGCAAGCTGGCATGTCACAGCCTCAGCGGGAAAGCTGTTACCTCTGATCTGTTGAGGACAGAGAAATTCAAATCATAATGTTAGCTAGTTCATATGTACAATATGTGGATACAAAAACCTTGGCAGATTATCTGTGGAGTTTTCTTTTATGGTTTTCCATAAAATTGTTCAGAGATCTTTGTAGAGATGTTTTATTATTATTATTATTATTATTATTATTATTATTAGTATTATTAGTATTATTCATTTAGTATTAAATACTGGAGAAGAAAACAAAAACAATCAATGAGTCAAGACTGAGGCTTTATTGTTTGAAGTTTAACACAGACTGTAAGGACGAGCCTTCATGCAAAATGTAAATGTTCAAGTGAATTTGTAACATTTACAGATAAGGATATAGCCTTATAACTAAATGTGAATTAGTTAATTTGTTACATGCATCTGTCAAAGCGCCTGACAGGGCAAGCCATTACACTAATGCATTAGCTTGAAGCTTAAAATAAGTTCTCATGTTTTGGGCAGTTTTGATCATGTACCTTTCCCGCAGCTGCTCATTCTGTTTCCTCCACTATTTTTAGATGCATTTTGTCCATAGAAATGCGTTATTCAGGGCTGTAATTTGATGCAACTGGCGGAAGTCTCCCGTGCACGGTGGGCAGACCCGACTAATCGATAATGAGAATCGTTGTCAATGATTTTCATTAACGATTATTATCGATTTTATCGAATAGTTGTTTCAGCCCTACTTTAACTTTTATACTTTCAGTTTTAATTTGAATTATAGTTAATTAAAAAAAGTAACAAATTTCACAAATGTGAATTATTAGTTTTTATGTTTTTTATATATATATATATATTTCTATTTGACTTTAATTTATTTTTATTTCAGTTTTAGTAATTTTGGTACTGTAACTTATACTATTATTTCAGTTACATGCCAAGGCAACATGTGTAATTTTCATTTCCAACACCTGTCTCCTGTGCTGAACAGGCTGCCAGACCAAAGACTGGATTTCAAGCACAGGGTCAGAGCTCATGTAACTCGTGTCTGCCAACACTGGTCGGCCATCCATGTCTGTCTTGCCCCACTGCCCCGATGAATTAAATACCCAAAGAAGAAATGAAAGGTGAGGTTGAGACTGCACAGCAAACTAGTATGAAGCCCACATCTCTGCTTTCTATGTTCAACAAGATAGTTTTATGTGGAGTTCCTATTCATATGGAACACAAAAGGAGTCCTTGGAGTAATGTACATAGTGTTGTATTAAGCAGGGGTTTTCAAAATGGGGTCTGGGAACCCCTAAGAGGCTGCACGGAAGGGGGCTTTAGAATTACACTAGGATTTCTGTAACTTGTCTTCAAATTTCCCTTCTTTCCCATGACATGCCTGTATTAAATATATTATATGTTTTTCTTAGAGCTTTTGTTATCTGCTTTTGTTATCACTGATGTGCAAGAATTGTTTCATCAATATGGTCATATTTCTGTGCATTCTGCAGTGCATAGGATGAAGAGCACAGTGCCTTTCATTAGTTCATAGAGCAGAGATTACAGCTCAATGCAGCCGCATGAATAATGCATAAATGTGCTGTGGTAGCCTTTGCCCTCTGATTTCACTGCTCATTCTAACATGGAAAAATATACGTTATCATATGCTCTCACAGGCAGAGACCCATAAAAAAAAAAAATCTAATCTCTTGTACTCTGAGCTCTACACCTTTCAGTATAAAAATAGCAGTTTGATGTAGCAAAAAACAAAAAAACAAACAAACAAACAAAAAACCGGTTCATATAATTTAACATACTGTAGTTAATGATGTAATGTAACAATTTAATTAAACATAGCTGGTGGGTATAGGCCTTGACAGTCCTGGAACCATCACATTTTAGGGTTAGGGTCAGGCTTCAATACTCTTATTGCCTTCCTTTATCTCTGGTGCTGGGGCTTCAAAAACTTAGTCTTATCAACCATCTTCTCTAGCTAATGCTAGGTTTAGAAAAGAATGTGGGTATAGACTAGGAGAGTGCAGCGAAGCCATTATCTGTACCCGTTACAATGACAAATTACCTGTATCTGTATTCAGGTAGATCCAGAAGATGGACTTAAATTAGAAGTTGATCAAAACTACATGAAAATCAAATTTTTGTTTTCAAGTGTTGTTTTTAAGTTAAAACTTGAAAAAACCAAAACCATTAACACCAAAACAATCATTCACCTGTGATGAAAAGAATTGTAAAATTAAGGGATCAGTAAATCAAATTCAATATAATTTATCTTCTAGCTATTTAACATCAAAATTGTGTATTTGAAAATATGGGCTTCATGAGTATTTGTAGCTAATGCAGGACATTGCCTGCGCGATGCTGAGAAAGATAAATGCAAAATAGGGCTGCATGATTTATCGCACGATACGAAAAATAACATTGAATTTAAACACGATTATCGCTTAAACGCAATTCTTAGTGCGATTATGAAATCGCAAAGGCTGCGGTTATTTTTTTATGCGCAGCTTGTCAGTCAAGTATGGCTCCAAATGCTAATCCATCTGAAAGCACTGCGAGTTTGAGTAGCTTATAATGTACATTTGAAAAAGCAACACGCATCAAACATCTTTCCAGACATGAGAAGCATTTATTAACATCTTGTCCAACAAAAGACAACATTTAATAACACATTTTTATTCCAAACTCACTTCATAACAACAGTTGAGCATCCTTCTGTGAGATGATGTGGCTTCTTACACAGAATAATGCAGTACTGTGTTTCTTAGTCATGTTTAATTAAAGCGTTTCAATCTTCTGTTTATTCAGCTATAGTGATATGATGCGTGTTATCTTCTTCTGCGCAGGGCATATTTAGAGTTTCTGCACGAGAGCACCCTCTGGCTTTCAGGTGGAGAAGCATTTACTACTGATCACAGAGCCGTACAGCTCTGACAAGCTGCACATAAAATAATCGCAGCCTTTGCCAAATCACGTGCGATTTAATCGCGATAAATCGTGCAGCCCTAATGCAAAACAACAAAAATAAGTTTAATATTACTTTTGGCAAGTGTTGGGGGGTAACGCATTACAAGTAACTTGAGTTACTAGTAAAGTAATGCATTACTTTTAAATTTACAACAAAATATCTGAGTTACTAAGTAATGCAAGTTACTTTGTTTTTCCATTTATTGACTGACACCTTTACTGTCCCCATGTTGAGAGAAATCGTAAGTGCACAAGCATTGTGTATGCCGTGTGAACATGATGGTTATTGTAGTTTTAAAATAAAAGTGAGCAGGCATTTACTCATCTCACTTGCAAAAAAGAAAAAGAAAAAAAAAACAAAAAAAAAAACAGATTCAGTATTACTCAAAAGTAATAAAACAGTGAAATGCAATTTCAGAATATTACTCAAACCTGCAATAATTAAATTATATTAAATTACACAAATATACTTATTTAATCTCACTTTATGTCTTTGCTGCTGACCTTTGATGATCCACTTCAACCATACTAATAAGCAAAAATGACTTCAGATAAACATCACAAAGTTTCATTTTAAGTGTGTTGAACTTCTGTATCCTATTCTTCTTCAATCCAGAATGAATTTGCATTTCTTTCAGCCTGAGGCTTATTCATTTCACTTTTGGTATGAAAGGGCCTTTACATTTGCCAAAAATAGAACTTTTTTTGTTGTTATTAAAAAACAAACAAGCAAGCCCTGCCCAGGTGAGAAAAAGTAACGCAAAATTAATGTAACGCATTACTTTCCATAAAAAGTAACTAGTTACTTTTTAGGGATATTATGCAATATTGTAATGCATTACTTTTAAAAGTAACATGGCCAAATTATTTAAAAACACATATTGAGAATTTCCATTTAACTTCATACTTTACGGACACTTGAATTGCAGTGTGAACTCATAGTCTAGCTGGGTTTCAGAAGCAAACGGAAAAGAGATCATGTTGAACAATAGATTAATATCACTGCTATTTATTTGTCAGCTGTAAATCAGACAGTCAGTCCTTTCTGCTGTATGACATACCTTAATGTAAGATTCCTACAGTTTTGTTTCTTGTGTCCTTCAGCTCAGGGACATAATCACTGAATTTATAGAGCAACACAACAAACACATAAAACGTCACCGATCTTCCAGTAACGTATTATCAGTATCTAAATCAACTTTTCATTCTCTTTACATTCTATTATTCATATTTACAGCCCTTGATTTATTTATTTTTTTTTAACAGTGTTAATGAAGAAAGATGAAGGATGTTCATTTTAGAAAACCGTAAATGCTGCTTACTGGTCTGCTGTAACTGTTTATGTTTATGTTCTCATATTGTCCTTTTAACCCTGGGCGCCTGGAAGCCAATTGTGTTGAATTTAACTTGCAATTAATTAGTTTTAATTACATCGTGAGGGGTGGGGGGCAAATTGATTGCCAGGTATTTGCATATACAGTACAGGACAAAATGTCAGCTAGAGATTAGGTGGTGACCCGCCTGTGGCAGCTGGCAAAACAAACTGACGAGGGTAATTTATCATGTGTTCATCTGTAGAGCGGCCGGTACGGGTCCACACACATTTTTGTTAACGCTGTCAGTCATTCGTCATGCCATGGTGAGTTTGGCTGGGACAAACCAAGAAGAAGGTCACACACAGGTTATGCACAAACAAGGAAGTCAACGGAAAATGTCAGGCAGAACCGAGTTAGCACCCCTTGCATCATGATCAATGGACAGATAGCATTAAGAGACTATCAAGAAAAAAGTCAAACAAAAGTAGAGATTCCCTGATGTGAGTAATGAAGTGTAGAAATAACAGTTGAAGAAAGCACTTAAAAGAGGTCATTAAAGTATGCAACTAGATTTCCTTTTTCTTGACTTTGAATATTGCACACAAGTCATATGAACTACGTTTATTGTTTTGTTTTGGTCACTTGACATTTGACTTGACATTTGATATTCAACAGTGCTTTGATCTACCTGCATTGACACTATTCTTTAAGAGCTGCTGTGCAGCCAAATAATGTACCAGTTATCAATGTAAAGCTGCTTTGACACAATCTACATTGTAAAAAGCGCTATATAAATAAAGGTGACTTGACTTGACTTGATGTAGAAGAAGAAAAAAAAAAAAAAAAAAATCACATATACTGTAACTATGAGAGTAAAGAGGAATTTACTGTTTTGCTCATGGTTGTCTCCTTTTTTGTGAAAACTCTCAAAAAAGCTTTTTAAAAATATTTTGATGATGTCAACTTATCGAACATTGCAGGTTTTTCTTAGGAAGTGCTCAGCCTGGCAAACAAAATGTTTTCCAGCAGATGGATACAAACTTAACAACTCATTCCTGGAAATTATGAGAGTTCCCTTTCGAAGGGAACTTCAACTCTGCGTTTGATCACGCTATGGGGAACGTCACACGTGAGCCGATGTCTGAAAGCCAAGTATCAAAAAACTCCAATCATATTGGCCGGCGACAGCCTATGACGTCATCATAGCGCGACCCAGAAGTATATAAGGAGCGCCTAGAGAACCAGTCAGTATCTTCTCGTCTTTCGGGACTGTTCTGTCTGATCGTGATTGTATCACTCCGGTAAGGGAATCTATATTATGCCTTACAAACGTTTCAAGAGAGTGTGTTCATCCGTGTCCCAGGTTTTGACACTTGATATACACATTTCTGGGCATTTTCTGTCTGGGAGAGGAGCGCGCATAGATAGTGCTTGAGGGCGCTGTCTGTGTGTTTTCTGTTATTTACTGTGAGCGTCTTCCTATTGGGACGCTCCGTTCTCGTTTGGCACTCTTCTCGAGAGAAGAGGTGTCGGCATCTGTGCCTGTGCTGAGGCAAAACGGCGGCTGCAATCATGGGGCTTGCAGGTGAGCTCGTTGGGAAGTTTAAGAGAGTTGTATTCTCTCTCAGCTCCCCCGGGGCTGACGAGGATGAGTTGTTGGATGACGATGACGTCCGTGTTTGACGTCATCACGTCCGGCAGCGAGCGCTCCTCTGGCTGCTGTGTATGCAGAGCTGCTGGTGTTTTTGGGACGCACTTCTGGCAGGCTGCGGCTGCCGTGAGGGCGCGGTAAGAAAGGGGCCGCACGCGGACGGCTCGACGAGCGGTTTCTCTCTGTCCATGAACGCTGCAGCTCCCATAAGCTTTCCATTCCGTCCTGATCTCTACATTTGAGATCGGGAGGGCATGGAAAAACCCCAAGCCGTTCAGATTTGTATCTGAGCCCAGACAGACGGGAGGAGGAAGAAGCGAGAGTGAGATGGGTGATCAATTGTAAACACCGCTGCGTTTGTAATCGATCCCCCAGCTGCATAGGGCGATTTACATCTACCCTCTCCTCTTCTTCTTCCACCTCCTATATTTTATATTATATATATATTATATATATATATATATACACACACACATACACACACATACACACACACACACACACAGGTGCTGGTCATATAATTAGAATATTATCAAAAAGTTGATTTATTTCACTAATTCCATTCAAAAAGTGAAACTTGTATATTATATTCATTCATTACACACAGACTGATATATTTCAAATGTTTATTTCTTTTAATTTTGATGATTATAACTGACAACCAAGGAAAATCCCAAATTCAGTATCTCAGAAAATTAGAATTTTACTTAAGACCAATACAAAGAAAGGATTTTTAGAAATCTTGGCCAACTGAAAAGTATGAACATGAAAAGTATGAGCATGTACAGCACTCAATACTTAGTTGGGGCTCCTTTTGCCTGAATTACTGCAGCAATATGGCGTGGCATGGAGTCGATCAGTCTGTGGCACTGCTCAGGTGTTATGAGAGCCCAAGTTGCTCTGATAGTGGCCTTCAGCTCTTCTGCATTGTTGGGTCTAGCATATCGCATCTTCCTCTTCACAATACCCCATAGATTTTCTATGGGGTTAAGGTCAGGGGTGTTTGCTGGCCAATGAAGAACAGGGATACCATGGTCCTTAATCCACTGTGTGCAGGTGCCAAGTCCTGTTGGAAAATGAAATCTGCATCTCCATAAAGTTGGTCAGCAGCAGGAAGCATGAAGTGCTCTAAAACTTCCTGGTATACGGCTGCGTTGACCTTGGACCTCAGAAAACACAGTGGACCAACACCAGCAGATGACATGGCACCCCAAACCATCACTGACTGTGGAAACTTTACACTGGACCTCAAGCAACGTGGATTGTGTGCCTCTCCTCTCTTCCTCCAGACTCTGGGACCCTGATTTCCAAAGGAAATGCAAAATTTACTTTCATCAGAGAACATAACTTTGGACCACTCAGCAGCAGTCCAGTCCTTTTTGTCTTTAGCCCAGGCGAGACGCTTCTGACGCTGTCTGTTGTTCAAGAGTGGCTTGACACAAGAAATGCGACAGCTGAAACCCATGTCTTGCATACGTCTGTGCGTAGTGGTTCTTGAAGCACTGACTCCAGCTGCAGTCCACTCTTTGTGAATCTCCCCCACATTTTTGAATGGGTTTTTTCTCACAATCCTCTCCAGGGTGCGGTTATCCCTATTGCTTGTACACTCTTTTCTACCACATCTTTTCCTTCCCTTCGCCTCTCTATTAATGTGCTTGGACACAGAGCTCTGTGAACAGCCAGCCTCTTTTGCAATGACCTTTTGTGTCTTGCCCTCCTTGTGCAAGGTGTCAATGGTCGTCTTTTGGACAACTGTCAAGTCAGCAGTCTTCCCCATGATTGTGTAGCCTACAGAACTAGACTGAGAGACCAAAGGCCTTTGCAGGTGTTTTGAGTTAATTAGCTGATTAGAGTGTGGCACCAGATGTCTTCAATATTGAACCTTTTCACAATATTCTAATTTTCTGAGATACTGAATTTGGGATTTTCCTTAGTTGTCAGTTATAATCATCAAAATTAAAAGAAATAAACATTTAAAATATATCAGTCTGTGTGTAATGAATGAATATAATATACAAGTTTCACTTTTTGAATGGAATTAGTGAAATAAATCAACTTTTTGATGATAATATATATATATATATATATATAAAAATGGTCAGAGTGATGATTGGGCCCACAGTGATTATTTTCTGTCGGCCCGCTTTTCCGGTTTGATAGTGAGAGGATCTTTTAGGCTTAAAAGAACCCTAGATTCTATCCTTTCATGTAGAGAAAAAGGAGTATGAGGAATCTTCGGTCTTCAAGCCGCAGGAAGGTAAGCTGGGTCTGTATTTTATGTTTTAAAATAAGACCTTGTTTTCCTGTATAGTTTTTCCTGAGCATGTAGTTAGTCAGGAGGCTGGTCTGTCTTGAGCTGAGGCTCAGAGACAGGGACAGAGGTCCAGTATGGCCGCTCGGATGCCTCCTCCTTTTCGGAGCAAGGCGCAGAGATGGCTGGACTCGAGGAGGAAGAAGCATGTTTTAAGGGAGGTGATCGATCACATACGCCAGTAGCGTCGGTAATCGATTCCCTCTTGTCGCGAGGGCGACTTTACATCTGCCCTCGCCCCTTCTTCCTCCGCCTCCTGGGTTTTGGATTTAACATACTCAGGCACTTCTTTTACAGTCAGGCTGATGGCTGGGCCTTTGATAATATTTTTCTAAGGCCCGCCTTCTGGCTTGATAGTGTAAGAGGCTCTTTTAGGCTTTAAAGAACCCTAGATTCCATCCCTCCTTGTTAAAGAAAAGGGAAGGAGGAGTCTTTGGTCTTCGAGCCGCAGGAAAGTGAGCTGGGTCTATATTTATATTTCTAAATATGTTGACCTTGTGTTCCTGTATAGTTTTCCTGAGTATGTAATCAGAAAAAGTAAGGGGTTTTTGGGCAAACTGAAGTTTGATAGGTTGGCTAGTATGATATATTGTGCAGGCCACAAAATGGCCTGCCTCTTAGCCACCTGTTGTTTAGAGTAGCTTCTCATCTACTGTTTGCTAGAGTAGTTTGAGTTAGCACTCATCACTTCAGTTAGTATCTGTGTTTAGGTCGGCCTTAATCGGCCGCCTGACATTGTTTGCTTGTGAGCTTCGCTTTCTTTCTCTTATCCATGAGATTTGGAGGTGAAGCCCAGGCTTTACTAGGCATGTGGCCCTGCAGACCCGCAGCTTAGCGGCCAGGCTAGAGCTAGGTTAGGTGTGTTTGTTAACTACCCTATGTAAGACTATCCCTTGTCAGGTTGTATAGTTCCTAGTTCTGGCCTCCTCCTCCTGAGGGAGTTGTTAGGCCGTATGCCCATTTCCCCTTGTTCATGTAGGTGCAATTGGTGAGTTAACAGCTAAGGTTGTAGACTGTTATTAGACTCCCTGGTGCTGTTTTTCTCAGGTGGTAGGCCCTTATCTTTGCGTAAGATAAGTTATGCAGTGTACACTAGGCCCCACTTTCTAGAACTTTTTTCATGCTATGAACTGTTTTCCCCTGAGCCACTTGATTTTCCTTTCAAGTTTGAGTTGACGGTGCTAGCTTTTTAGCCTCCGTCCTCTAGGGCTCAGTACAGATTTGCTAAATCTGTTTGGTGAGAGCATTTATCCTCCTTAGGATGGCATGTATTTCAAAGCATTGTGTTTGCTTTGAGTTCTAGCCTTTTGCTCTACATTTGTTGTTGTGAGCTTTACTCTAGTGCTGCCACAGGTTAGCACCTGTTCTCATAATAGTAGGCTTGTGAAATCAGCCTCTATTTAAGAGCGTGGTGACTATTATTCTCCCCAGTTAGGGTTTATTGTGTGTCACTGAGTGCATCACCTGTTGGATTGCATACTCAGGGTAGTGTTAAAACCGCTTTCGCAGTCTGGTTTCTATTAGCTCCCTTTGGTGATCTGTACAACAGCTATATTGCATATAACTTTGGAGTTGTAGGCTCTAATGTTTTTAGCCTCCTTCTAGTTTAGCAGCTTGTGTTTCTCAAGTGCTGTTGTTATGTGATCATGAGTTTGCTCACATAATTTTTTCACTGCCACAGGTTTATGCTCGTGTCTGTTTGAGGTAGTAGGCCTTGGTAGGCCTCCCTTAGACCACGTTGGCATTTATTGGTTCCCTGTAGTCACTTTTATTAGGGTACATTGCCTGTTGGAATGTGTAGACTGTAGCTCAGGTTGTAGTTAGCTTCCCACAACTGGTGTTGGGTTAGAGCTGGTTCCCTTTGAGCTTGGTCCCTTATATTCACTAGCTGGCGCCACATGTCACTGCAGTGGTAGGCCCTAACAGGCCTTCTTTTTAGTTTACATGTAGGCACAGTTTTGTGTCTATATGTTCAAACGAGCTGAACGCCACGTGTTGCTGAACTCGAAGGCCCCATGAGGCCAGGATGCTTGTGAATTTGGTCCATTACCACCACTGGCCACGCCCCACCTCTGCTAAGAGTAGGCCTTAGTTCAGGCTTCTCGTAAAGTATGGTGGCGGAGTATGCACTCCTTCTGTTTTAGTATGATATGTGGTTTTTCACTGAGTGCATGGCCTGCTGGCTGGTATGGTCATGGTCGCCACTAGCTGATGCCACATGTTTGCAAGGATAGGCCCTCTGGGCCTCCTGTGTAGCGCGTTGGAGTTCAGTTGTGTACTCATCTCACTTTGAGAGTAAAAGGTGCTTTTACTGAGTACGTTACTGAGTGGCTGACCTCTCAGGGTGAGTTTTGTGGTAAAACCTTACTGAGGTTTGGTTTTTCTACATCGGCTTCCTTGAGTTTGGGTTTTAACTCTAGTTGAGCTAAATAGCTACCTAGTATTTAGGTTGGTTCTATTTCTTGCTCCTAGAACCCTAATGGCCACTAGACTAATGCCGTATGTTTTACAGGTATTAGGGCCACCTTTTGAACATTCTGGTGTATGTAATAGTGTACTCCTCTCGCTGAGAGAGTTACAAGTGTTTTACTGAGTACATTTCTGGTTGGCCAGGGCCCCAGGTGATAATTTAACCTCCTTATGGTTTGGTTATTTGTCCTTCCTGGTGCTTGAAACACTGCCACGAGCTGACGCCACGTGTCTGCTGAGGTCATAGGCCCGTCTTTGGGGCCTTCCTTAGCGCGTGATGGCGTATGTTGTACTCCTCTTGCTTTAAAAAGTAAAAAGGTTCTTTTACCGAGTGCACGGCTTGTTGGATTGTGTTAGGTGGACTGTTATGTGGGCACTTTACAGTCTAATTTTGCTGTTACGGAAGTCATGTTTCTTGCTCCCAGCAAGATAGGTGTTCAAGGTGGCCCTCTCAGGCCACCATTGAATGTCCTACTATTGTGACAAAGTACTCTATCATATGTGAGTCTTACTCCACATAGAACTACTATCATGATGTCTGACCTCCATGATTATGTGCCCACAGTATGGTCTACCTGTTAGGTTAAGGTCTGTACTTCCCTGCTAGGGTTGTGTGTGTAATAGTGCTTAGCTCCCTAAGCTGATCATTGGTCGAAGGCTTCCATGAGGCCTCCCGTTGAGCATCAGCCCTAGGCTGGTTTGTGCTCCCCTGTATCAGGGTTCCCTAGCGCACAGCCTCCTCAGTGCGAATAATCAGGCGCCGAGTAGATCCTAGGATGAGCGGATTATACTCCCCTCAATACGAGGGTTTATAGCACTCAGCTGAGTTCTGCTCTCCAAGATGCCCATCTCTATGCGTGGGTTTGAGTTGCTTACTGCCCCTCTCGCAGTCGCTCTTACTTGCTTTCTTCTCTGAAGAATGCGTTATTGAGATTCTGTATTCAGACAGGGTTGGCCAAGACTAAGTTTGTCCTTCATCAGACCAAGTCGGCCTCCCTGGTGGCACTGGGGGTGACTTCGTTCCCCTCTAGTGACTGGCCGGGGCTCCTTTCAGTTCCCTGGCCACATTCCCTTTAAGGGACCTCTTTTCCTCTGAAAATTGGTCCCAGAAGCCTGAGCGGCCTTGGTAGGCTTTCTACGGAAGGCTTCTTTGAGGCTTAGCTGGGGCTGTTGGCCGTAGGGAATGCTGTCACTGACAGCCTTGTGTGACCCGAGGGTGAGTTGCTCTGGCGTTTCCTTCGAAACTGCTTGACGTTTGTCTAGCCATCTTTTGGCATGCACTCTCCTTAAGCATGGCGTCGTGGGTATATTGTTCCCCATAGCGTGATCAAACGCAGAGTTGAAGTTCCCTTCGAAAGGGAACGTCTCAGGTTACGTATGTAACCATAGTTCCCTGAGAACAGGGAACGAGACTCTGCGTTGCCATGCCATGCTTCGGGGCTGCCTGCTGAACAGTCCCTCAAGACGATAAGGTACTGACTGGTTCTCTAGGCGCTCCTTATATACTTCCGGGTCGTGCTATGATGACGTCATAGGCTGTCGCCGGCCAATATGATTGGAGTTTTTTTGATACTTGGCTTTCAGACATCGGCTCACGTGTGACGTTCCCCATAGCGTGATCAAACGCAGAGTCTCGTTCCCTGTTCTCAGGGAACTATGGTTACATACGTAACCTGAGACGTTCATCAGCCAATCAGATCAGATTGGAGCTTTCTATTTTTTGGAGATTGTTTTTGTCATTTTTTTGTGTGCAAAATGCATCAGACTGTCCAGAAATGATACGATGGGCATGCTGCCTGAAGATGAGACTACAGAGACTATAGTAAAAGCATTTTCAAGTGTTTTAAAGGCATCATTCAGTTTCCATTTGACTATTAGCAGTGTACAGGGGGATCCTACATTTATTTATTTTTTTTGTTCAACCTTCGTAGGCTGTATTCTCACAAACACACAAAAAAACTAGCTTCATAATCACACAAACAACTGTGCTATCACAGAGTTTACATACTCAACAACCCATGCTACACAATGTTGTTTTCAGCGCATGTCATCAACAGTCTTTGGATTTGATTCAAGACATATTTTATGCTTTGACCAATTAGCTGCCTCAACACCCTACGGCTGAGAAAGGCGTCCCTGCTGGGGCGTTATCCAGACATGCTCCATTAGACCAGCCAAGTATAAACAACAGAACAAACAGTAACAGTTGGAATCTTGGGTCTGTTTCTGAAAAAGACCCGCTGTTAAATGAGCAGAAACTGATCACTAGCATTAACGTCTTGATGAAATCGTTTTTCAAAGAATGAGCGTCACAGTGGCACAGGGGTGATTCTCTTTAATACAGAAGCAAACCTGTTCTTGATCCCAAGGAATTGTATAAAACTGAAGAATAGTCAAGGTTTTTTTTTTTTTTTTTGCTGATGATAGACAGATAGATAGATAAATAAAATTGTCATGCCCTTCATGTATTTGCATTGGCAGCAAATCTTTCTCATTGAAAGCAATGGAGTTTGTGGTTTGTCAATATAGCAATGCCTAGTTTCAGGCATAGGCCTACATCAAAGTACCGCAAGAGCAGTTAGAGAGCAGACGGCTCCGTATGCAGGACAGTGGGCCTCCAGGACCAAATTTTCCCATCCCTGCTTAAGTTTCTTAGTGAAGAGCAAGACAATTGACCATGCTTCAGTTTTTGACACCTTCACGGTGAGAACGGCTTGACATAACACCAGATACAAGTTAACAGAACACCAGATACCGGTTTGTAGAGCTGCACGATTCTGGATAAAATGAGAATCACGATTTTTTGGTTTCAAATAGAGATCACGATTCTCCCATGATTCTGAATATACAACCAAACAAAATAACATGTAATTTACTAGAGGTTCTGACAAAATATAAATTGCTGACTCTAATTGCTGGAAAATGTTTGAATGAATTATTTAAAAAATGGTTTTGAATGAATTCAATGACTCATTAATAAATACTTGTTTCATTGCTGGATGAATCAGTGTTTTTGAACTAATCTTTTGAATGAACGATTCAATGACAAATACATTTTTTTAACAGTCAGTTGTCGCCACCTAGTGGAATTAGATGTAATTGATACAACCGTTATTTGACATGCCAAGTTCATTTCAAAAGATAGTTTGCTCTATTTTGATCGCTATCGTAGACATCGGTGTGTAAATACTAACTTAAAATTTATATCTCAGTACTTCTGTGATAATGTGAATATTTGTAACAGAAATAACTAATGTGTGATTCAAAACGGCTCTCTCTGGCTCTGGCAGCACGAACACAGATTTGAATGTTCCGGTGATTTTGTCAAAGGTTTAATAGACGTGGGAGAATCGTTGTCATTAATAAAGTAGGATCGCGTGGGTGCTTGAATCGAGATCGCGATCTTTTTACGATTAATTGTGCAGCTCTACCAGTTTGACTGAAAATTAAGTTAAATAAATTAATTGGAGACTGCTAGCCACAAATGGTTAATCAACTCAAAAGATTGGCTTGACCTAGCCAGGTTGCCCACTGAAGAAGCTGTGCCTGTCACCACATTTGCCTGCAGTAATAAGACTTATCACAAGAAAGCACAGCTGCAACATTTAAATGATCTGGTGGTAAGTGAAATCATTACCTAGTCTATGAAATGGAGGGGGGCGCTTCAAATCCAAACTTTGTTTGGGCTGAAACATATCAAAATGAATTTCTTTGTTAATTATCAATCAAGTTAAGTTAGTTTGGTTAAGAAAGTTATTCCATAATTCTTTAGTCCCAGTGAGCAAGCCAGCAGGTGGCGCTATGACTGTAACTGAATATTGGCATGTAGATGTCTTCAGGCCAGGACTCTTATCAAACGTGAATTTTCAGGCAGATCGGACACTGCATGCCCGAGTTACAACTTTCTATTTCATGGTGAAACATCGAAATTTGTCAGGCCGCCACAGACACGCCCTTCAGCGAAAACTCTAGATCTTCGCAATTTAACGTCGCAAAGGCCTTTAGATTAGACTGACCAAATATGACATTGATCTGGTTAAAGCTCTAGGAGGAGTTTGTTAAAGTACAACATCTGGAAATGGCAAAAACTGCTAAAATTTTGCAGAGAAAATTCAAAATATCTCACTTGCTGTTGGGTTTACAGATTTGGGACATTTTTGTAGGTATTGGGCTGTTACATCTGTCTACCGAATGTCATACTTGTACGTAAAAAATGTAGCACGAAGGGCGCTTAATTGAAATTTTTAGGTGCCGCTATCGAGCCATTTTGCCACACCTAATTCTGAAACCCATTTCAGACGTAAATTTTACCACTTCTGACATGTGTGCAAAGTTTCATGCGTTTTCGAGCATGTTTAGGCCCTCAAAAATGCAATTCATTTTGGAGAAGAAGAATTGACTTAGCAATTACAATAGGGTCCTCACACCATCAGTGAAAAAAATAGGGAGCAGTTAGAGGTGTTCAAGAATAAGAGAACCAGGCGATATCAGCTGGAAAGCTCTTTTAATTGTTTAGCAAGTTATTACATTTTGAAAGATTATGATTTTATTTATTTATTTATCTATTTTTAAAATACTGTTTCCTGATTTGAGTACAATAAGAGCAAAGACATGTACTGAGAAAGTAAACAGGGAAAACAGACTTTCGGTTTGATAAAGCATGCTTTGTGTACTTTTCCTCAAACTCACTGTATGTGCTATTATTGTGCTTGCATATTTGTGCCCTTCTCACATCAAACATCACTTTATGAAATAATACATTGTTTGAAATTTCCTTAATGACATGAAGCAATGGAAGAATAATTTAGAACTTGATTCCTGGTAATATGCTTCCACTGAATGATAGGAGCTGGCGTGGCAACTGTTGCCAGGGATATATGTGACTGGATCTCAGCTTGGGCTTATGGTTGCCTTTGATAAGACAGAATTTCACATTGTTAATCTTTCTCTTGTTATATGTTGGTCCAAATCATAAACTGATAAGAAGTTCTTAGCCTTATTATGGATGATGTTGTCAAATAGGTTGTAGAGGGATAGTTCACCTAAAAATGAAAATTCTGTAATAATTTACTAACCCTCGTGTCATTCTGAAATAATTTGACGTTATTTCTTTTGCGAAACCCAAAATGAGAGGGCTCAAAAAATAAAATCTTGTGTGCTATATCTCAAGGCTTCTAAAGATATAACTATCAAATTCTCAGTCCCATATATCAGTGGCATGCGGTAACTTTTTTAACTGGGTATGCTGAGTGGCATGTCATGTCAAAAAATGTGCCCGGTGCTGTATTTTTGTAATTCTGCTAGGTGGCACTATTGTTGCAGAAACTACATACTTCATATTTAAATGGTACAGCCCATTGGCTTATGACAATAAAATACTCGGTCTGATCTAAATCAGAGACGACAAATAAGAAACAACATGGCAGGAGTCAATTTAAATGTATGCCAGAAGTATTATTTTTTTTTTATATATTAAGAATTAAAAATAAGTAAAATAAGTAGAATATTAGTAGCCTGTAATAAATAAAATGTCAAATATAATTATGAGTATAATAAATAAAAAATAATTATTCTTTAAAAAAAATCTTTTGAAATAATGCGAATTGATTTTCGGTGATAGAGATCTGGCAGCAGCAGCTAATTTTTCCTCTTGGGCGAGCAATCCGCTCACAGCTTTCCCTGCGCATTAAATTAGTGATGCATTTAGACATTTGATTAATAATATTAAATATTATTAAATTTTAAAGAAATTAAACATCCATCTTTGATTGTCAAAATAATTCCAGGTGCAGTTCACTCTTAGATAAAAATGCTACATGAAATCTTATTGGCTGTCAGTTGTGGAAGTTAATGGCCCTGTCCACACTAAAAATTTTTTTTTCAAAATGCATCTTTTTCTCTCTGTTTTGGCCTTCTGTCCACACTGAGATGGTGTTTTTGTCAATGAAGACGGAGCTTTTTGAAAATGCTCTCTAAAGTAGATACATTTGAAAATAGAGGTATTCGAAAACAATCACCCATGTTTAGTCATGTGACGCATATTCTTCCCATAATATCTATGGATCTATGGTTATACCGGCATTGTTGTGCCTGCTATTTACTTTCATTGTTTTACTAAATATAATGTTTCATTGTAGAATCTTCATATTACATTTCTGCAAAACCAACAAAAAAAAAATGTATTCGCAATTGGTGTCCTGTGGCAAAACATGACGACAATTGCATTTTAGACTATACGATTTTGAGTGCGACCAGGACACAAAAGTGAGTGGTGGGATATTTTGCTAATGAAATTATCGTGCCAGAAGAATAGCGTGAGAACTTTATTATGTCTGCCCTCTCTGTATCATCTTGTGAGCTTTTATTACGTTTTAAGCATGCACAGTAAGGTGATTTAAGCATTTTCAGATTTTTCAGTGTGAATGAGCAACTTTTTAAAAAAGCTTGAAAACTGTATGGACGGGGAGCTTTTGACAATGTTTAATTGTTTAATCCAGGAGCTTTCTAGTGCAGGAGCACGGAGATATTTGTGAGTGCACAGGACACAGTTTAAGCGAAACGTAGATTTGCAGTTATTATGTCAATATGTTGAATTTTGGGGTAAAACCCTATATATTGTATTGTTATATATTGTATTGACAACTCATCAATTAAATATTTACCTTATATTCTGCATAATTTGGTTTTTTTAAATAAACACTGATAAAAACTATACAAGTTATGTGAGATTGTGTATCTATTGCTTTAACGTTTAATTAACATGAATTTTTTTTTCTTACAGTAACAAACCAGGGTAGAAGAGCAGGTCTACCAAGTCTATCGTAAATAAAATGCTCTCACAGCTTTTTTTAATTCATATTATCCGTTTAGATTAATTCATTTTGTATAACAAATTCCAATTTACTCTACATATAGAAGAAACAAAACAACAACCTTATAGCCATGCAGTTCCCCTCACTGAAAAAAAATCTGGTCTCTTGCACACTGGTTCTATATAGTAAGTGCCATTATTTATGATAAATACTTTGTGCCTTGTTGTGAAGGAACAAGGCGCCACAGAGGCTTATTCACACTGAATAAAAAAGGCCGTCCAATACAGCACTGCAGTAGCCTAATCTGAAAATGACAATAGCTTAGATCAGGAGCTGTGTAGCACACTCAGATAGGAAGAGTTTTTCTAATGTTGTAAAGCCCAAAACTGCATGACCAAGCTGTGCTCTGCTGTCTTGATGGGCAAAAAAGTCATTGCAAAAGGCAAACTGTGAACTGCTCAGAACAACAGAAGATGTCACGGTCAAAGGACTGAAAAAGGAACAGGAATGTGTGATCTGGTGGATAATAATACAATACATTACAGAATTCTCCAAAACATTTTTTTTTACTGACTAACATCAATGCATTTGACAGTAGAATATATGGGCTCTAAGACATTAGGGTCCCAAACCACCTGAACAGTCTCATGAATAACCTTTATACCATTGTATCCTGTCTCTACATTCCTATAACCTTTATGCTGAACATATATGAAATCCTAAATCGACAATACTCAGAATCAAAAGGAAACATCCTGCTGTATACAGATGATTTCAGCCATTTCTGGAAGTGCAGAAGATCTCAAAGAAATGTCAGTAAAGAAGACCTGGAGACAGTCAGGAATTTTGTTTTCCTGTCATCACAGGTAAGTTGAGGGCAGTTCCAGTCCTGAAATCTGTAGACTGAATCTATTTCTGGGAAGGGAAGCAATGAGGTGCCTGAACAAATTGATGAAGTGCAAGGACATTTTGTTGACAAAAAAAGATACAAATCTTAAAAGCAACAGTCTTTCCTGGAATGATGTATGAATGCGAAAATTGAACAATCAAGAAAAAAAATATTGTTGAAACACTGACTCCTTTGAACATTTTTTCTCGCTTTGAAGGCTTTTGCACATTCCCTGGACTGCTAGAAAACAAAGTAAGTTAGAACAAATTCTTTAGAAAAAGCTTCCTGTGGATTGTGAGTAAATGACACAGTGATGTTCATCTCCATGACTCAGTTTTCATCAATAGTGCCACTGGTTGCTGTGGTAGGTGGGCTTGGGCTTCAGCTCAATGAAAATTTCTGCTCTGTCACACTATCTATACTTCTTAGCTATTTGGGTCCCATAGACATCTAAGGAGGCATTAGGTTAAATTATCATGACGAAATCTTGTGAACCCACAGATTTCAAGATTGCATTCTTTCCACAAACTCTGCTGCATTCATAATTACTAATCTAATTAATTCCTTCCTTTGGAATGAATAGAATACAACATATCCGGCTCATCCTGATCTGTTGGCGAGGTCATCACTCTCAAACCTCCTCTTTCATTGGCTTCTATGTGTAATCCCCTATAATCCCAGAAAACAATGGGTCTGCTCTGAGCAAAGCGGGATTTTATCTGAAGCTCAGGGGGATCAAGGCTGTGCTGAGATGCCAATGCAATGATGATGGTGTCCATTAATATCCAGCTCTGTCTCTGATGTACTAATGGTAATGCTGGCACTCTACATTACATGCTGTCTAGAATGTATCATGGGGCTGAATTCAATCTGTTTTCATACATAAGGTTTGCCTTAGAATGTTTTGCCATTGTTAAGGGTGTTAGGGGCAGGGCTGAATTATGGATCTGCAAGTGCACATCTTTGAGTTCACATCTTTGGAGGCTTGAACCAGCTTGTGGTCCTTTCCTGATCCAATTAGGGTTGTTATGACCGATTACGAAAATATGTTGATTTGCATGGAATGCATCGATGCATTGCACCGTTTGTGTGTCCAAACAAGACTCTAGATATGTATGGCAATGTTGCTTAATATGGTTGCCAAAACACCGTTTTGCTTATGAGCATTACAAACACATTCTATAACTACTGACACGTGCACATGTTCAGCACTTCAGGACTACATTCTCGATAAATCTGTGCTGAATGAATGGAACCGCACTGAACAACTTTTTGTCTGCCATGTCATAAAATATAAGAGGCACTAATCATGAGCGGTTTAGTTTACTCACGAAGACAGAAATAATTTGGTTCATCCGAAGATCCACCAGTGGGTGAGCTGCAGTGGGTTAGGGCTGAGCAATATTGGAAAAAACCGACATTGCAATATTTAGTTTTTCTGCTATTTTTCTGCTATATATATATATTTTGATATGAAAACAATTTCACCAGATGACTTGAAAAGCTCTATTTGGAAAGAATAACTCATTCTAGAATGATTGGGTGATTTTGTATGGGAGTGCATCTGCATAGAAAATAAACAAATTACAAGCATACAGTAGATAAATACAATAGAATAAAGATACAAATTAAATAAACAGTGCTTATTCTAACTGTATTTAGGTACAGAAATTGAATGATCAAATGTAACACTGCATAGTCTTCACTGTATAAATTAAATATAATTAGTCTTTTTGTCGTTTGTCGTTTGCTGTTTGATTAACATTAATGACAGACGGCAGCAGATATATATTAGGCTTAGGGCTGGACGATTAATTGAAAAGTAATCGAAACCGAAATTCAGAACTTCTAACCAACATAATGTCGGTTATTTCGTTTTTTTAATCCTGTTGACACTTAAAAACATACTACCGCGTGTGTAGCCACGTGACTCCGCCCCGTCCAGTCAACACGCAGGTGAATGCAGAGTCAACACACAGAGACGGCGCACGAGCGGTGAGCCTTGCATCTTCACTAAACTTTGTCAGTTGTATGTGTTTTAAGGTTTGCCAGTTTAGACATTCAAGCGATTTAGACGATTGGATGTGTATTATTATATCGAGCTACCGTGCTCACGCAGCTGCATTGTGGCACGAACACTCATACAGACAGTAACGTTAGCTGCACAAAACGTGAAGATCGCGCGCACTGAGGAGCAGAAACTAGTTGTCAGCGCTATCCTGTGATTTATCACTAAAATAGCTTAGAAACTCAAAAGTTATTATAGCATATATTTTTCTACTTTTGAAGTAACTATTTACAACCCACAGCTTCACAATTAATAGAGAAACGGTATGACTAATTCACAAATGCAATCGCTCTCATTACGTACTGGTACTGTGCTAATTTATCTGTATCTGATTTACAACGAGCAGAAATCTGTAAGAAATGTTACAAACCATAGATAAAATAACTGCTGAAAGTGAGCTGTTATGTCATATCACTCTTTCAAAAGGAAAAATATCCCACCTTTAATAGTCAAGCATATTTACAGTACAAACCTTGTAAGTGTGCAACAAACAAACAAAAAAAAAAAAACAGAAACAAAATCGTTCATTAATCGTAATCGAGGTAAAATGTTCAATTAATCGAGGTTTTGATTTTAGGTCATAATCGTCCAGCCCTAATTAGGCTGTGGTCACTTTAAGACCTAATGCATGGATCCAATATAATGATGCGCATCCATTTTCTTTCTCAATTGTTTAGGATCACTTAAGACATAAGCAACTGTTTTTCAGAGGATTTTTACATAATTTTGCGTGTGTCCGTTAAAGCACAAAAAGACAAGAAAGGGTACTGAATTCTCAAAAAAAAAAAAAAAAAAAAAAAAAAAAAGTATAGCATTTTTTTTTTTTTTTTTTTTTAAGATTTACGATTTTCAATTGTATAGTAAAATTCTATCAAAGTGAATTGAAATATCCTTACATATTATACATATTATGAATTAAAGGCACAATATGTAGGATTTTTAGATTAAAATATCCAAAAACAATATATATTTTGTTGACTTGGGTACTTACATTATCCCAAATGTTTTCAAGAATGTTTAAATCCAGAAAAATAAGCAATTTTAACCAGGACACAGACCGTGTCCATGCGTCGCCTATCAATGAAATCATACCCATGTTACCCTCAGTTTCCGGTTTTATTTTGTAGAAACCATGGAAAAACCAAAGACGCTTAAATATATTATGTGTTGTATTAGACAGGTATTAATAAACCATGTTTTACCACGCCTAATATCGATCTAGCTTACTGCAGTGTGCAACAAGTGTCTCATAGTAGCCGCCGAGCGAACGCAGAGTAGCACTATAACAACTTTCAACACATAAATGTAACTAATATGATAAAACAGCGCCGTTTTACCTAACATACACTTGACCGGAACAAGCGGAAGCGGTGACTGCGGCATAATAAAAGTTCTGCTTCTCTCAAGACGTGTGTCGCGCAGCATTCGGCCCTGCTCTGCTTCATACTACAGTAACGTTAAAGGGTTAGTTCACCCAAAAATGAAAATTACCCCATGATTTACTCACCCTCAAGCCAGCCTAGGTGTATATGACATTCTTCTTTCAGACGAATATAATCAGAGTTATATTAAATAATGTCCAGGGTAATCCATGCTTTATAATGGGGGTGGATGGTGCCCCAAATTCTAAAGACAGAAAAAATGCACTCATCCATTATAAAAGAAGTCCACAGGGCTCCGGGGGGTTAATAAAGGCCTTCTGAAGCAAAGCGATGCATTTGTGCAAGAAAAATATCCATATTTAAAACTTTATAAACTGTAATCTCGAACTTCCACTAGCTGTCGTACGCGCGTTCACGAGAGAGTCGTTCATGGAGCCGTGTGGAATTCTTTTATAATGGAAGAGTGCATTTTTTCTGTCTTTAGAATTTGGCGCACCATCCACTCCCATTATAAAGCATGGATTAGCCTGGACATTATTTAATATAACTCCGATTATATTTGTCTGAAAGAAGAATGTCATATACACCTAGGATGGCTTGAGGGTGAGTAAATCATGGGGTAATTTTCATTTTTGGGTGAACTATCCCTTTAACAATCTCATCCATGAACATGATTTCTGCTCAAGTCCCGTCCCGATTCTTCTCCATCGGCTGTAGACGTGAAGACAACACCTCCCATGATTCTGCAAAATCAAGGCATCATCAAGCTACACCTTTGTTTTGAAAAAGCGACCTCTAGCGGCGAAAATTTACATAGTGTGCCTTTAAGAATTTTAAATGAGTAAAAAGAAAAAAGCTTAATCATTATTTTGTATAAAATTTGATGGAACAAGAGAATGGATCATTTCAGTTTATCTGATTCGTATTCATTAATTAAAAAAAAAAAAAAAAAAAAAAAAAAAAAAAAGGAAAGAAAATGTTTAAATAAAATTATGTCTGTGCAAAATAAAAATAAAATAAAAAATATGACTTGGCAACACTGTTTCAGAAGGACAAATTCCATTCATTTTCACCATAAAGAAATATATTTTTATCAATTTCAATCTTTTCAAGAAAGGCCTAACATGATTTCTGAGGTTATTGAAATCATTAGTGTAATTTCAACTTAATACTACAGTGATACTTAAAGCTATAGTAATACTGCTTTTAGTTTACCACACTTCTACTACATCTAAATGAACACACATCACATGTACTATCCATCTTATTTTGCAACGCAGAAGCTATTTTCTGTGAATGTGTGAGACTTCAGATTAATTAGCCGCTATGGGTAAATAACTAGAATAACAAAGTGCAGTAAACGGTAATAATATTTGCGCTATACAAACCAGTGCATTTATAATTACAACAACACATTAAAATAATATGGTAAGAAATACCCGTTTGTGATATCAAGCAGAATAACAAGCTGTTTTGTACAGCTTAAAATAACAGAGCAGATGGAAGTCAGACACATTCAATTTACAAATGGCCACGCCCGCTCTTACTTGAAAAATAAGGTGGATACTACTAAATAAACATCAATTTACTGACATCACATGTTAAATAAACACTGAGAAATGAACCATATGTATATACAGTTGAGCTCAAAAGTTTACATAGCCCTTGCAGAATCTGCAAAATGTTAATCATTTTAACAAAATAAGAAGGATCATGAAAATTGCATGTTATTTTTTATTTAGTACTGTCCTGAATAAACTATTTCACATAACAGTTGTTTACATAAAGTCCACAAGAGAAAAAAAAAAAATAGCAGAATTTATAAAAATGACCCCATTCAAAAGTTTACATACCCTTGATTCTTAATACTGTGTGTCATTACTTGGATGATCCACAACTGTTTGTTTTTTTGTTTTGTGATGGTTGTTCATGAGTCCCTTGTTTGTTCTGAGCAGTTAAACTGAGCTCTGTTGCAAGTTTTTTTTTATTTTGTTTTAAGAACATTTTTTCATTTAGTTCTGCCCTTTTGGAAGCTACAAAAGATACTTACACGTTTCCCAGAAGACAAAAAAAGTACAATTTATTCTGTTCATCCAATTCAAAAAGTTTACATCCCCGACTCTTAATGCGTTGTGTTTCCTTCTGGAGCATCAGTGAATGTTTGAACCTTTTTTAATAGTTGTGTTTGAGTCCCTCAGTTGTCCTCAGTGTGAAAAGATAGATCTCAGAATTATACAGTCACTGCTGGAAAGGGTTCAAATATGCAAAAGATGCTGGAAAACCAAAGAATCTGCAGGACCTGAAGGATTTTTCTGAAGAACAGAGCTCAGTTCAACTGCTCAGAACAAACAAGGGACTCATGAACAACCATCTCAAAACAAAAACAAAAAAACAGTCGTGGATCATCCAGGTAACCACACAGTATTAAGAATCGAGGGTATGTAAACTTTTAAACAGGGTCATTTTTATAAATTCAGCTATTTTTTTGTATGTAAACAACTGTTATGTGAAATAGTTTATTCAGGACAGTACTAAAAATATAACATGGAATTTTCATGATCCTTATTTTGTTAAAATGATTCACATTTTTCTAGATTCTGCAAGGGGTATGTAAACTTTTGAGCTCAACTGTATGTCTAAGCATAACAAACATAACTACACATCAGTAACTCAAGTTAACTGGAAAATATTAGGTCATACCTTATAGACCCTATATTCATGCCCTATTCTTGAAGTTCCTCATATAAACATTCGGTAAATAGATGCAAAATTTTAAGGGGAAATTATATTGGAGTACGACTAATCTCTTTGAAGTGCAGCTCTTGTGTAGGTCAAAAAGCAATTCTTCATGTGTCATGCCAATGCCCAGGTTGCATTTGTGAGGTCTGCACACATCTTCACCTCGACAGGTGCTTGTCCTGTTGGGAGCTTCTCTTGATGTGGTAACCTTTTACTGTGAAAATCATTTCAGTGTGCTTCCATTAGCAAGGTGTGAGGCACCGTGGGAAATATTACGTTCCCTTTTCTCTCCACAGTCTCTCACATCTTTAAATAAGTCTGGGAAAACTTCTCAACCTCAAAAGACAATTGGCTCCATCACCATCCAACTACAGACCACATTATGTATAGTACAATCTGTTCATTATGTGTAGTACAGTCTGTTGGGGGGTATTTACACTTGGTCACTTACAGTTGCATGAAAAAGTGTGGGAACCCCTTGCAGAATCTGTGAAAATTAGAATAATTTTAACAAATAAAAGGGATCATACAAAATGCATGTTATTTTTTTTATTTTTATTTAGTACTGTCCTGAGTAAGATATTTTACATAAAAGATGTTTACATATAGTCCACAAGACAAAAAAAATAGCTGAATTTATTAAAATAACCCCATTCTAAAATTTGGGAACCATTGGTTCTTAATACTGTGTGTGGTTACCTGGATGATCCACGACTGTTTTTTTTTGTTTTGTGATGGTTGTTCATGAGTCCCTTGTTTGTTCTGAGCAGTTAAACTGCCCAATGTTCTTCAGAAATATCCTCCAGGTCCTGCAGATTCTTCAGTTTTCAAGGATTTTTTGCATATTTGAACCCTTTCCAGCAGTGACTGTATGATGGGACTCAAACACAACTATTAAAAAAAGGTTCAAACTGATACTCCAGAATGAAACACGATGCATTAAGAGCCGGGGGGTGAAAACTTTTTGAATTTGAAGATCAAGGTAAATTGTACTTAATTTGTCTTCCGGGAAACATGCAAGTATCTTTTGTTGCTTTTGAAGGGCAGTACTAAATGAAAAAAAAAAAAAAGATTTCAACAAAATAAGAAAAAAATTGGACATCATCCTGTTCAAAAGTTTTCATTCCCCGGCTCTTAATGCATCGTATTAAGAACCAATGGTTCCCAAACTTTTGAACTGGGTTATTTTAATAAATTCAGCTATTTTTTTGTCTTGTGGACTATATGTAAACATCTTATGTAAAATATCTTACTCAGGACAGTACTAAATAAAAAATGACATGCATTTTGTATGATCTCTCTTATTTCGTTAAAATTACTCACATTTTTTACAGATTCTGCAAGGAGTTTCCATACTTTATCATGCAACAGTAGCTCTCCATTAATGAAAAGATGCATTAGAGACAGACAAGAATCTCACAAGCCACAACTGAGAGAGCTACCATGGATAAAACACAGATGAAACTCTATATTAATGGCTATATGGGACAGAGAGAATGAACTGAAATTTTGCTGCCCAGCATTAGCATTAACATGGAAGGGAAAATGATGATTTACTGGCTTTTGAGGGATATTATAAAAGGTTAACAGTATGGAAAATTATAGTGACATAGGAAAAAAACTACAAGCTGATTACTAAATAAAACAATATTCCCAAAACATTTTGTCACCCTAAATTTTGAAGTGAAAGTAATTTAGCAAAACTATTTGACATTCACTTAATGCTTCAGTCCCATTCATTGTAACTGCATAGACCATAGTAAAGAATTTCTCCTTTTATGTTCCATGGAAGAGAAATTCATACAGGATTTAAAAGACATGACATGAGCAAACGAGCATTTTTGTTGGGGGCAAGCTAATCCTTTTAGTTGAATTCAAATCAGAACAGAGAATCAGTGAATAGGCTACAATAAGACTTATTTTACAAACATTGTCCATTTTTCCTTGAAATTACTAAAAGAGCCATTAACAGAATCACTAAGGTATCAGAAACATTAAGTGGAATTGGAAGCAGAATCATTTAATTTCTCACTATTCTCATCCTGAGATATGATTTAAAGAGGATTCTTAGGTCAGATTGCTTTCAAGATTGCACTTCCAGTTCTGTATGCAACCTCTCCGTGGATTCCCAGAAATAGAGGCCCTAGAGGTGGAAAGATACAAGGTAGGAAGCTCTGGGTCGTGTGGACGCTCTTGGGATTCAATGGGCTCTGCTCCGTTTGTCACAGGAGAACCGGTACTATCACTGGCACATGATTAATGAAGCAGGTGCTCTACCTAAAGGGCAGGTTACTCAAACCCCATTCCAGACCAAGAATTGCCTATTCCGCATAGTAGAGGATTTCAATTGCTATGCCCTAATCAGGAGAACTCCCTGATGGCTTTGCGGGAAACTGAAAACGTATTAATTTCACTCTCTTTTGGAGAATTTTACCATCCGGTCAAATGAAGTTACGGTAAGTGTATTAGCACTTTAATGGCCTTTAAGGCTGATAGGTTAGAGAGAAGAGTTCACAGCTGCTTTAGACCAGAAGACAAGCTCAATAAAAGCTGTTCCCCTGACACTCTAAACAATCTCAGAGTTCTTGGCAAATGACTGCATTCAGAGACCTCCTCACGTCTCGCTAGTGGAGTTCTGTTCCTAACATGCAAATTAAAACCCTGATATATCAGTATTGCGCTGCTCTAATCACCTATTTGAGCATTCTGTCGGGTTTGCTAGACATATACTACATTTTTAATGTTAAAGACCTTTCGTTGCTTTAACAAGAGAGATCATTTGAACACATAATACTCAATATTGCTTGAATATGCCAAATAAATGACTGAAATTACATGCTCAGAAGCAAATAAGGGAATATAATGTTATGCAATACCTGAATGAATTCTCCATGTAATTCACACTGAAAAAAAGTTAAACAACCGTGTTATTTATTTAAAGTGCATTTTTATATTGATCTAATTGAAAATTGTGGTTTTCGGTTTAAACCTGTTTGTTCTGTTTGGCAAAAATCAAATAACACTCTGCATAGAAAAAAATTAAATAAAAAATAAATATTATTTTTGCTTGACACCAGATTTTGATGTGCAGAACAAATGCTTGCTTGCTTAACTGACTGCAGAAAATACTGTCAGTTTTACAACAAAATTGGGTCACACTTTATTTTAAAGTGTCCTTGTTGCAGTGTAATTATAAATTTAAGTACTAAGTAATGTTAATTAACAACATGTACTTAATATAGAGTTATGGTTCAAATTAGGGTTTGATTCAGGGTTAGTTGCATATAATTATGCATAATTTACTGTTATTACCATGTAACAAAGTGTAACAGAGACACTGTAAAATAGTGTTACCCAACATTGTTTCTCTTCTAAATTTGATTTCTTTGCTTTTAATTATTGTAATTTTCTAAAATCTTTTTACATTCACCATACATAACCAATAAAGTAGCCTAGTACCCAGCAGTGACTGTGCTTTTCCAAAAAGAGTGTGAAAATTTAATTGTGTGGATTTATGATACACAAAATTCTAGCTCTGAAATGATATTTAACAAGACAAAAGGTTCAGATATTTTAATTTAAAAAATATTTAAAATGATTTTTTATCAGTGTCATTTCCACCACATACTGTAATGCTTAGCACAATACATAATTTGAGATATAGTTGAAATGACACTGGCATGGAAATGTTCATGACTTTCAGAAATAATTATGACAAACGTGTATCCAAACATTGTTTGCAGACAAATAAACTAGTGAAAGTGTAAAAAGTGTTTTAATTAAGTTTATTTTATAAAAGTTTACAGGACCAAAAGTGCCCTTACAGTTGAATAAACCCAGATGGAATAAAACTGGTCTTTAAAGGAACAGCACAGCAAGGTTATTATGAATGGGCTAAATCAGCACAAATGCTCTTATCAGATCATTTAAATGTATAGAATAGCCAGCATTGTGCTCTCGCACTTCATGAGGCCAAGCAATGACTCCGTATTCAATACAAATCCTGTGCCCCTCGGGGCCTGTAAGATGCTCTCGCTCGCTGCGAGACACACATTGTTAGACTAATGAAAAGATAGGATTTGATTAAAACATTTCAAACATCATTTGGACCCTGATGCGAAGCAAAGACGCACCCCCGTCGTGGGCACTTAACTCCTGTGGTTCAGCAGCAGTGTAGACTCCCTGAGCTCAGTCCACAAATCACACTGATGGGTGTATCACGCTAGGAGGGCTCTCCGTTGCCCCTATAGCTCTGCTGGTCGTTAAAAATTCATTAGACAATGTTTTTGCTCCCTTTTGCAGGATGTTACCCTTGTAGCTTACACAACTCAACTGTGAGGCAAAGTTATGTTATGTTATTAGAATGGTTCATGGAGACACTCATACAGATAATACTGTGCCACAAGGAGACCAGAGTGTGTGTCAGAAAAAAAATGTTTACTGATAAGAAGCATAAGTCAGACACTAACAAAAACATGGCTGTGAGGAACTATAGTATGTCATAATTGACTAATTATGTCTAATTTGTTTAGCCCATGCTTACTACTAGAAATGTTGTTTAAATTGTACTGTACTCTTGAGTCTGACATGCACATCATGACAGAATGTTATTACACAGACTAATCAGCTGACTCAACCCAGTAACAGTAAAATGGATGAATACATTTGAATTCTATTTACTTTCAATATATTACTTGTCTTAATATAATTAATCATAACAGCAAGTCTGATCATCACATCAATAACAGTAGTTTACACTGTCAAGGGGTTTAGTTTAAAAAAAAACAAAAAAAAAAACATTTTTTCAAGCATTATAAAACCTGCTGTTTTCGGCATTGAAAGCAGATTCTCATTTAAGTTACCCATATACTGTATATATTTACAGTTATAATAAAAATGTATTACATTAAAAAGAATCTAAAAAGAATCATGACTCATCATGGATAATGTGAATTACCAGCCTGGTCTCATTGTTAATATGCAAGTATTAATATGTAACTTTCAAAGACACAAAACGTACATTTTTGTACATTTAAAAAGGTGCTGAAACGTACAATATTGACATATTTATAGCACTAAAACATAAAAATACTTATGTTTTTTTCAAAAAGCGAAAAAAAATATTTACGAATCTTTCATATCATAAAGATATATGTATAATTTCCCCTTTAATCGTTTTGTAGATATGTCTAAGATCCCTAAACCCCATCCCGAACCTAAACATACCTATTTTATACAGAATGTTAAAAGAATAAAACATAATGGACAGAAATGTGTAGGAAAATGACAATTTTAGTAAAAATATAACATTAAAATGATATTTTGAGCCACTAATCCTACACCTACCCCTAAACCTACCCATAACCATTTCTTAAAACTATACTGTTATAAATAAAAGAATAACAGACAAACAAGCGTAATCACAATAATTTATTTCTTGCGAAAATGTCAAAAGTGGTACCAAAAGTAGTTCAAATGATGATGAGTTGCAGCCGCAGTCCTCTCTGGCGGTAATAGTTTTTTATAGGGTACAGAGCAGAATTTAACTTATTAATCCATGAAAATATGAATCCAGCTTCTCTACGTGAAGGCGCGCACTAATTTCAAATGTCAATCCACTGAAACAAGGCATGTCGCAATCTGTGACAAAGCAGGTGAGAACCAATGAGCGTTCGATATCAGTGCCGTAACAAACTAATTATTACAAAATGGTTAAACAATTACAGAAAATGTATTCATTTTAAGGTTTCAAAGTGTTTAACATTATGTAATCCTCCAAAACGAGTTTGCAGCACAAATCACGAACAGAAATGTTATTTCATATTAAGTAGATGAGTAAAATGCATTCAATAAATTTGACTAAAAACATGTATTGATATAACAATTGAATACAACAGATTTAAAACATTAATGCCACGATTTTAATATTAATACATGGGAATTCATACACATTCACACTTGGATACGTAAATGACTTAGGTTTTATTGCTATAAATACGTCAATATTGTACGTTTTTGTGTGTATGAAAACGTAAGTACATCTACGTGTGGTAGAACCACACTTTACGTAAAAATACACACGTATTCTCATGAGATCACGTTGGAATTACAGCAGAAACAAAAGCAAAATGCCCAGACATATCAAAGTAATGAAAATTTAGATGGAAATGTGGGGAAATAATATTACAATGCAAAAAATCTTAATTGTCCAAAACACAGGTTTAATTTTCTTTAACGTAAAATATGACTGAGGCATGGTCTTGAAAAACTCCTTAAGATTTACCCTTTCTCTCTCTTTGCAATGCAAAGGAGAATGCAAAACCCCTCCAGATTTATTCAAATCTCATCATTTAACACTTTTAATCATGTGGTTTTAAGAGGACATAAATGTGGGTTTAAGGGCACTTTTGATTAAAATCCAGTGTTGGGAGAAAGAGTCTGGTGAGCGTTGATTCAGGTCAGTGTGGGTATGCTTGGGCACTGTCTCGCGTGCATTCAGACCTGATTCAGTCCACTCTCATCATGCCCTGCAGTAATGCAAGCTGACATGATGTAAATGAGTTTTAAAAGGTACTCAAACAGGGTGGTCATTGCTCTCGTTTAGCGGTCAGATTGACCAGCTCTCCAGCTGCTGGTGTGTCTGTGAATTAGTCCAGCCTAAACCACAACATCAAGACTGTATTACAAATGACCATCTCTCCTTGGAGAGAGAATGGGAAAGAGGGAGTTAAAATAGAACAGAGAGAGAGAGAGAGATACTTTTGACTTTTAGAATGTCCTTTATTTATAAATTTATAATTCTAAATTACTAAAAATAATTTAGAAGAAAACATTCCACAAAAATGTATAAAATTCCAACTCCAAAAACACATAAAACGCTTACTTAAAAAAATCTTCTAAAAATCTTCTTAAAAAAAAAAAAAAAAAAAAAAAAATCAGGTTCACATAAAACCCCATCAACTCCCCAAACATGCTAAAAATACACATTATTTGTAAGGTTGTAAAAAGCATATTCGAAAGTTAGTCTTTTTTTTTTTTTAATAAAACAATTAACCATAAGAACAGGACAGCCCAGGCTCATTAGAAAAACGTACCTGTGTCAACATTTTCGCAAAATGCGTTGCGTCGTGCACGTTTCGCAACAGTTTCAAAGTGAAATGTCCAGTGAGTGGCACTAAAAACATGTTTATTTTTTTTCGGGAACAGATGAAGGTGAATATGGCAGCGTTTTATTATGTTGGAGTTTGTACGTATCTCCGCAGTTCTGAAATGAAATGTCCGGTGAGTGTCGCTAAAAGCTTAATGCTCCATCACGTTTAATAACGTACACCTACACTAAATCCTAAACCTACCCGATAGTGTTAACAAAAGCAAATGTGACATAAAAATGCAATAATAACAGTGGCTTTTTAGCTTGTTTTTGAACTCTTGTCTTTGAGCTCTTTTGCCGTGACTCGTCTTTCACTGGATTCGTACCCGAGCTCTTTGCTCACAAGTACAATTCTGTACCAGCTAAGCTACCGAGCATGCTTATGTCAGTAAAACGGAACATCTGGAGCTGGACAAGTGATGCAAGCTCCAAAAATATATTCGTTTACAAATCATGCACTATGATAAAAAGTGTTTTGAGGTCATAACAGAATATTTTGGACCATAAATGAACAAATTGAGACCAAAGTAACCCAATATCCTCAAACTCCAACGTTTCACAGACTCCAAAATTTTTTTTAAACGAGAACATTGCATAAACACATGGAAAATTATCTCAGATTCACCACAAAAAGAGCATCCCTCCCCTATCAAGGGATCTAACCATGCTATGTGTCTGTTCGTAGCTAATATCCAATGTACAATTCTCCACTGAAGATCTCCTATTCTTTTTTCAATGCGTATTTTGTACAGGGACTGCCAGCTTCCTTTCGGGAAGAGCCTGATTCCAACACTGAAGTCCATTTACTTGCAATTTTTCACACATATTCTATACAGGACCTTTCTAGTTAGAGTTCCCAAATCTGGAATTTTCAATGACAACATATTTCCAGGAACTTACTCCCAATCTTTATCCTTTAAACAAATTTTGAAGTCAGGGAATCCATATGGCTCTTTGCATGTCTTAACGGTGGTAACATTTAAAAATCTGATTCTAGATAGTCAATCAATCATTGAGCGGTACGTACAGATCTGAACCCCACTTTGTCAGCCAGTTCTTTTGTCTCTATCCATCCACATCCTCTTCTGAGATCACATAGCTTAGATATTCCAGCAGAAGTCAGTGCAACTCTGATAGCATCAGAGAACAAAAAAAAAAAAAACAGTAGATAAAAGATCATTAAAAAATAAGGGTTCTTCAAAGATCCATACATCAGGAATCTCCCATTCTCTAGAGAGAGTAAAAGTCCGCCACAGTTCCAAAATACCAACATAAGATGGTATAAGGCCTCCAAGCAAAGTTCCTTTTAATTTTATTTGCAAATAATTGTTTATCCAGGCAAATTCTTCAAGTCTTACATAAAAGGGCACATGCAACATCCATCCAAACATGAGAATGAAGATAAAGAAGACACTGAACAGCCATTAAGCGAAAGGTTGCCAATCTGGCCTTTATATCAATGAGTCCCTGTCCACAATCATGCACTGGCAAATAAAGGATAGCTGGTTTTAGCCAATGCTGTCCTGACCAAAAAAAGTCCACCAGAATTTTCTGTATATCTCAGATCAAATTGAATGGTGGATCAAGAACCCTAAACACTTTTATTCAAGACAAAAAAAAAAAAAATTCTCCAAAACCATAACACTTACAAAAAGTATTGGTGATCTATGTGATCAAAAGCCTTGTCCTGATCTAGAGAAACAATATCAAAATCAACAGTGTACACCTTAGTATATTTTAAACTCATTAAAAACAAATTATCATAAATCTCTTAGGTATACAATAAAATTGATCTTCAAATATTAACTTCTCCAAGACATTTTAAGTCCATTAACAATACACTTAGAGAGTAGAGTTGTCAAAAGTACTGACTTCAGTACCTAGTCGGTACAGAAATTTTAAAAATGTGACGCTTTGAGCGCTGTTGAGGGGATTCGTAAACACCTCTGATTGGCCATTGTGTTCACGGCTCATCGGATATGTCTGTGATTGGCTACAATGATCAACGCTGTAAAAACGTTGTAAATAGTCATCAATGAAGCTCTTCACCAAACGCTTACACAGATACACATGGGAGCATTGGAAAGCAGGCATCTATCATGGACCAGTCCGCTGATAGATGCCTGCTTTCAAACGCTCCCGCTTTCAAAAAGCTTTCAAATTCAAACACTTCCATGTGCTTTCAAATGCTTCCATGCGTTGATCATTGTAGCCAATCACAGACATATCCGATGAGCCGTGAACACAATGGCCAATCAGGTGTTTATGAATCCGCTCAACAGCGCTCAAAGCGTCACATTTTTAAAATTTCAGTACCGATAGGTACCGAAGTCGGTAGTTTTGACAACTCTATTACAGAGTATCTTATAATCAATGGTAAGAAAAGATACAGGCCTCCAATTTTTTAGCATACACAGATCTTCTCTTTTTTTTTTTGGAATTAGAGAGAGAACAGCCAGCTGACAAATTTTAGGGAGCATCTTCAGATTAAAAATTTCCTTTAACACGCTAAAAAAAAATCTTGTCCAATTTCCTTCCAAGCAAGCTGATTAACTGCTTCAGTCACTACACCAAAGGGGGAAAAAAAAAAAAAAAAGAAAAAAAAAAATTGCATTCTAAGCTTTGTGTATCTTGTTTGTCCAATACTGGCAAATGAGTAAAAAGTTCACATGAAGCACAAAGAACAGTCTCTTATTTTGCATATAAATTAGTATAAAAGACCACTGCAAGTCTTCTCATCTCTTGAGGATCTTAAGTAATTATCCCATTTGATTTATAAAGGCAATGTATAAAGTTTGGATGAATATGTTTTTTTCTCCAAATTAAAGAAAAAAGTTGTAGGAGCATCCATATCTTGCACATATACAAAACGTGATCTAACTAAGGCTGTTTTAACTCTCTCGTAGCATTTCCCTTAATTCTTGTTTTTTTAGCATTTAATCGTTCTTGCAAAAAAGAAACATTTTGATTTTGATTCATCAGGCTATACTGAATTCCACAAATTTCTCATTCTGTATAAACCATGCTTAAATGTATTTTGTGTTTGCAACAAAAATTGCTGACAGAAAAGTTTAATCTGAACTTTCTCCACTTCCCACCACTGAAGCAGATTTTTATAATCACATTTCTGAGCAGCCCAATAGTTCCAAAAAATTTACATTTTCACAAAAATCATCTAATTGGTCTAATACGAGTTTGGTATTTAATCTCCAATAATAAAACTGAGGAGTTGTTTGTGACAATGATATATGTAAAGTAACAAGATGATGGTCTGAGATAACATTTGGAATTATGTGTGTGTTCACAGCTCGATTACACATTGTTTTCTTCACATAAGATCTGTCTAAGCGAGCAGCACTAATCTTATTCTCTGTTACTCTAATCCAGGTATACTGCTTCACTCCATTCTTCTCTCTCCAAATATCAACAAGTTATGTTTGTTTCATAACAGTTTTTAAAGAGAAGGCATATAAAGGGCGAGGCTCTTCTACATTCCTGTCACTAATAAAATCTGTATTATCCATAAAAAGAAAGCAGGGTAAGAGATTAAACAAAACCAGAGATGTAAAAAGAAACTCAAAAAAGACACAGACAACCATGTGGTTCCTATTTTGATTTGCCTCTTTTATAACGACCTCTAGTCCGAACATTTCTTGAGCTTTGCCTTACTGAGGTTAAGTATTTATTTCACCTAAATCTCTTCTGCTGGGACAGTACTTCAGTACTACACTCTCTACGTATTTTTATCACTGATTCTACAAATTTATTCAGATCAGGAAACAACTCAGCAAGTTCAACACTTTTTCCTTTTTGTTTCGTCCCAGGAATTTATTAAACTGTTCAACAGTAGCCTACCCTATACGAGTTTCCTTCATAGGCCTTATCCATATCACCATCAATGCACGATTCATCATACCGTCAGCGACTTCAGACATTCCATCTATTGCATCATCACTACTCCCAACATTCCTCTTAATCAAAAACGCTTCACAGTCTGGACCATCAGTATTTTTCTGAGCACTTTCCAGCACTGACACCACTGCCACTTGGGTTAATTAACAACATGAACCGCTTGTCTTACCTCAGTGTTGCTCTCTTTCTGAATGCTCATCACACCAGACTCCACATTGACCGTCTCTGCCTGCAAACTGTCTTCCGTCGCTGTATTATTTTCCACAACTCTCTGTAGGCCTTGATTTTCATCAGCGCGTTATGCGGACAGGTGAAACGTTTGTGTCCAGTTTGTCCACATTCAAAACAACGTAAATTGTCCATACTTGCATACACCATGTATGAGCTCTCTCCATGAGACACACGGAAAGATACATCAAGCGTTTTGTCAGGAGATGTTAAAAACATGTAAACTTGCCTTCTAAAAGACAGCACGTTTTAACGATGCGTTCTAACATCCGAGCAGAATCGTTTTCACCCCACCTGCAATTTTTCCGAACCTAGATAGCTCTTTTACATTATTGCCAATAAACGGAGATAGCCTACATTTGAGACAGTAACTTTTGTAGCCGGAGCAGGTAAGGGTGTTGCAGGCACGTAAGTTTCCGTTTTCAATCATGTTCTTCACTAAATTTTCATTTTTCAAGAACACTACAGCCGCCTTATTCATTTTTCGAGGCAGAGTTTATGTTTTCGTGACCAATTTTTTCAGCGACTGCTAAGAGCACATCTTCGATTTTTGCGCCTAATTCCGGCACACACCTGAAACCATTCCGGAGAGAGAGGCGACGCTGCCCCTTTTCGGAGTAGACGTCATTGTAACCATTCTCTCTACTTACTAAATCAGAGAAACACTAACACACACAAAAAAGGCGGAGAGAGAAGAGATATCGGTTAAACCGAGGGAGAAAAAAAAAAAAAAATTCTGAAAAACCGCTCTCCCACATGCAATCCAAAGGGTACACTCACTCCCAGCATGCACCAGAAAAAGAGAGAGAATTGCTGTGGCGATGGAAAGGAAACAGTGCTGAGCCAGTGTTGGCAAACAAAATAAAAAAAAAAAAGTTTTTCTAATAGCTGCACTAGCCTACATTAAAATTAATTTTTTTGAGGTTGTAAATGAAATAAGAATTATTGGAATGTGTCTTACAAGAAAATACTATTTCAGTTTTTCTACTTCAAACTGTCATGTTTAATTTAATGTGTTGCTGTTTCCTTGTAACTGTTTGTGAAAGTGAAGTGAAGGTTTTTTTTTTTGTTTGTTTGTTTTTTTGTTTACCGAAGGGGGAAAAAAAGAAAATTCTGAGGTCATTAACTCTCCCTTGTGTTATTTCAAACCTGCATCATTTTCTGTCTTCCATGGGACATAACTTTTCAATAATCGACTGATCTTTTTCATGGAAGTAGTCTGAAATAAAATAAAAATAAAATCATCAAAATCACAAAGTTCCCACACTTTGTGACCAATAAATTCCTATGATTTTTTCATGATTTTCTAGTTACTTTATAAAAAAAATAAAAATTTTGAGATCACAATCACAAAGACTAGTTTCTAATGAATACTTTAATGGTCCTTTTTGAAGCATCCCAGTAGTGTTGTAGTCAAGACCACCTAAACCGAGACCAAGTCGAGACCAAGACAAGACCAAGACTTTGGGGGGTTGAGACCAAGGCAAGTCGAGACCAAGTCAAGACCAAGACCAGACTAGCACTCCTCAAATTCATCTGAAAGATCCATATTTACTGCCTGAGAAATGTATTATTTTTAATCAATAATTACAATTAGAATAATAAGACACTATATAGAGCTGTTACCAATCAATTGAAATCACACAACAAAATTCATCTTTACACTGCAGAGGTGGAACAGAAGTTGCATCTGAATCGGTACAATTACAAATGCATAAATAATGTTGAAATTAATGTTTTAAAAATAACATTTTGTTTATTGAACATTTGTAAAAAAAAAAAAAATCAATATCACGTTTGCAATTGTGCTCATATTTGTAAAAACAGCCCTCTTTCTTGTGATATTGCTTAATTATATCATATGTTATAAATATCAAGGTCTTATACAAGTACTTTTTTGCAATCATATCTTGAATTTTGTGGGCATTTGTATAAATTTTGGTGACATTTTTGACACAATGCCTTGTTGATTTCTGACCCAGCACAACAGTAACGAAATAAATGAAATTAGAAATAAGTTATTGATTGCATTTGAAGCAGGAAGTTTTAAATCCAATAAAATTAATGATGTTAACAAAGAAATCAGACAATGCAATGGCAATTTAGCGATGTCCCCGCAGTTGTGGTCTTGACCAGTCTTGAAATAAAATCATGAGTTCTTTTAGTCTGAGACCAAGACAAGACTGAGACCAAATGCGGCAGAGACCAAGACAGGACCAAGACCTTCAAAAAAAATGGTCTTAAGACTGGTCTCGAGACCAAGACCGGTCTCAAGTACTACAACACTACATCCCAGTTCACTGTAATTTAATGGAAAAGAGCAAACAGTCAGAATTTCTCCTTTTGTGTTTCATGGAAGAAAGAAAATGACAAGGATTTAGAATTAAATCAAAGTGATTGAATGTTGATGGATTTACCATGGTATTGGTATTTCCTCTTACAATACTGTATTATTGTACCCCAAAAGAAAAGTAAGTTGGATAAATGAATGTTGTGTAAATAAGTCTTGTAGATGTATTGTCTTTGACAGCAGAGGCCATATGCATCATTTGATGTTGTTATGATTTCTAATAATCATTGTATATCTCATTACAGCTATTACTAATAATTCATATTTATAAAGCAATATAAAGTAGTAAAGCACCAAGTTACTCTTTTGTTAAGCATGTTTTAGCTTTCAGCTAATTTTCTGTATGGTAGTTCTGTGTGGAGCCACTATTGTCTTTTACACATTTTGTTGCCAGTATGTTCTGCAGTGAATAAAAGCTCCAGGCAGATATATGCCAAAGCCATCTACACCACTTTGTCCCTGCTGTCTTGGCTACATGTAGGCAGCCCGTCCCTACTTGCCAGAGCCAAACACAGCCATGAGCAGATGTGAAACCACACTCAGAGGAGAATTCATTTATTCGGAGCCCTAGATAAGGTCTCCTTGAGGCCTGGAAGCCATTTCCAAAATGTCCTAGTATTTACTGGGTCATTTAATACAGATGCAATAAAGTTTCTGCTATTTTGAAAAGATTTTTATGTTCAAGTCATCATGAAATCAAAATGTACCCTGTTTATTCATTTAGTACATTTTCCTGACTTGTGCACAATACATCAATGCAAGGTATTCAAAGTTTAAAAATGTTTATTGCCAAACTTTTACTGAAATGTAATAACATCAATCTGAACTACTTTCCCTTTAAGCTGATGTCACCCATAGGCTACACAGGCTATCGGTTAATGTTAACCAATAACCAATTGGCCATTTAGCTATTGTGTTATGCTAATTTGTAGGCAATGCTTATTATCTAAAATCTTGCAGAAATTTAATGTGGGTTGTGCATGCTGGTATGTCAATGCAATAATTAGCTGCAATACATTTTACATTTTAACATGAGCATAGGCTAGCATATATAGAATTTTTAATGTCTTTTTTCTCAGATGAAATCCTGCAGTTGTCAGTGCTAATGATTCCAAAGACAATCAATTTTGTTTTTATGTGGATTAACTTTGATTAAATCTTGAAAAAAAAAGTTAAATTACCTAAGATTAACTTTGTTTAACTGTACTGTTGCTGATATAATATTTTGCTAGAAATAATGTTAGGTGGGGTTGACTTTATCAGAACTTGATTTCTTTTGTCTCCACATGTGGCTTGAGTCTATATCACACAATCTGAGGTATAATATATATAAACAATATAAACAATGAGGAACTATATAAACTATATTAACAATGAGCAGTAATGACTCTAACTAGTGTTGTGAAAATTAAAATTTTGAATGACCAAAAACTACAGTTGTGGTCAGAATTATTGGCACCCTTTGTAAATATGATCAAAGATGACTGTAAAAAATAAATCTGCATTGTTTATCCTTTTGATCTTTAATTCATAAAATTAGCAAAAATCTAACCTTTCATTGAAGGAAAAGAATTGAAAGAGGGGGGAAATCACATTATGAAATAAATGTTTTTCTTCAAAACACGTTGGCCACAATTCTTGGCACCCCTATAATTTTTTTATGAGTAAAATATCTCTGAAGTATATTCCCATTCATATTTCCATTTTTTTAGCACACCAGGGTGATCATGAACATGAAATTGTCCAGCCATGACTTCCTGTTCCACAGGAGTATAAACATGAGGAAATACAAAGGCCAAATTCCCTTAATCATTCATCACAATGAGTAAAACCAAAGAATATAGTTCTGATGTGCAGCAAAAGATAGTTGAGCTTCACAAAATAGAAAGTGGCTGTAAGAAAATAACTTAAGCATTGAAAATCCCCATTTCCACTATTAGGGCAATAATTAAGAAGTTCCAATCAACTAAAGATGTTACAAATCTGCCTGGAAGAGGACGTGTGTCTAAATCTTCTTAATGCGCGGTGAGGAGGAAAGTTTGAGTGGCCAAAGACTCTCCAAGGATCACAGCTGGAGAATTGCAGAGATTAGTTGAGTCTTGAGTCTCAGAAAGCCTAAAAAAAATTATCAAACAGCACCTACATCCCCACAAGTTGTTCGGGAGGGTTTCAAGAAAAATCCTCTCCTCTCATCCAGAAACAATCTCCAGCATATTCAGTTGTCAGACAAGACTGGAACTTCAATGGTCAGGTGAAACTAAAAAAAAGAGATTTTTGGCAGCAAACCCACCAGATGGGTTTGGTGTACACATGGATAAAAAGTACCCCATGCCCACAGTTAAATATACTGCTGGATCTTTAATATTGTGGGCCTATTTTTCTGCTGGAGGTCCTGGACATCTTGTTCAGATTCATGGTATCATGGATTCTATCAAATACCAACAGATAAAAAATCAAAACCTGACTGCTTCTGCTAGAAATCCAATAATGGGCCGTGGTTGAATCTTCCATCAGGACAATGATCCAAAACAAACATCAAAACTAACACAAAAATGTGCCACTGAGCACAAAATTAAGCTTCTGCCATGGCCATCCCAGTCCCCTGACCTGAACCCTAAAGAAAATGAGTGGGGTGAAGTGAAGAAGAAGCACCAACATGGAGCTGGGAATCTGGAGGATCTGGAGAGATTCTGTATGAAGGAATGGTCTCTGATATCTTGTCAGGTGTTCTCCAAACTCATCAAGCATTATAGGTGAAGACTGTTATCTTGGAAAAAGGTGGTTGCAAAAAGTATTGAATAAAAGGGTGCCAATAATTGTGGCCAACGTGTTTTGGAAAAAAACATTTATTTCATAATGTGATTTTCCCCCCACTTTCAATTCTTTTCCTTCAGTGAAAGGTTAGATTTTTGCTAATTTTATGAATTAAAGATCAAAAGGATAAACAATGCAGATTTATTTTTACAGTCATCTTTGATCATATTTACCAAGGGTGGCAATAATTCTGACCACAACTGTATATTATACATTGAAATTTGGCAGTGATAAGAAAAACACTATTGCAATCAGGTGCATTATTTCTTTTCATTTAATGTGCCTATTGTAGGGGGGGGGGGGGAGCTAGACAGTTTTATTGGTTGAAAATATTAATGATGGAAGGCATGCACTATAGGAAGCAGCTGTGACAGCCATATTACGTATTGATCGCTCTTGTGCAGCGCAGTGGGAGCGCTTAATTAGATTTATATTGTAAACAGAGACTCACAATATATAATTTTACTCAGCAGATAATGTTATCAATCAAAGTAAATAATATTTGGTTGTGGGAGTGGCTGGTCTGTCACAGGAGAGATTTACTTGTGCTGTTAACAGGAGACTGGCCGAGAAATATCTATTTCTCAGTACAGTTTCCTACAGGATTTTGTTTTCACAGTGACCAAGGTATACATGAAAACATGGTCCAGAAAGGTTAACTAGAAATATAATTTTGACCTAATTAGCAGGAGGTTAATTAATCAGCAGGCTATTACATCACAGTTGACTGAAATCTCACCCTTTTTCAAAGTTGTTCTGGTGCTGCTTACTCCAAATTAGTGAGTCAAATTGATATATTTGATACTGATATAAATTGATATGAGTTTGAGACTTTTTACAAATTTTGGACATTTTTTATTAAAGGGATTGACTCATAAGTATGTGCGAATCAGACTACTATGCTTTTTGTTGCTGCATGCAACCAGTAAGGACAACAACACAATATACCCCCGGTTTCACAGACAAGGTTTAAGCTAGTCCCAGACTAAAATGCATGTTTGAGCTCTTTTAACTGAAAGTAATTTGCACTGACAGATCTTAAAATATTTCTGTGCCATTGTTTTGTCTCAAGATGCACACCAGTAATGTTTTTTTTTCTAGTGAATGCTTATAAAAGCTACTTAAATATCCTAATTGAACTAAGACCTAATCCTGGCTTAGGCTAAGCCCTGTCTGTGAAACTGGGCCATAATTATGTGTTGCCTTCTGTAAAGCTGCTTTTTATAGCTGAATCAAATTCCTTTTACAACTGATGAGCTTTGCAACATCGGCACTTATTGAACTTAACTGAATCATCATTGAACTGACTTCAACTGAAAAATTACACTATTGCCATCTGTAGAGATAAATAGCTAAATAGCTAAATTCATTCTTATTTCATAATTGATGTACTTTGCACTGTTTTTATACTGTTTAGTTTAATCGAGTTTGTTTCATAACTAATGAACTTTGCAACACTGACACTGTTATTGAACTAAACTGAATCAACAGTGAACTAAATTGAGCTGAATAATGACACTATTTTCTTTTGTAGAGCTGCTTTACAGCTGCAATTGAATTTGTTTCGTAACTGGGCAATTTTGCAACATTAACAATATTATTTATCCTGTTTATTACTGTGAAGCTGCTTCTGAATCTGTATTGTGTAAAGTGTTAAATTAATAAATATGTATTGTATGTATGCATGTGAAATAAAATTTATTTTCTATGCAATGTCTACTTATAAACTCACACCACAGCTGGAATATATATTTAAAGATGATGCAAAAAAGAGAGATAAAAAGAAAGATTTTCACACTGAAAATTCCACCTATTTAAAAAAAAAGGGGGGAAAAAAGTGTGTGTGTGTGTGTGTGTGTGTGTGTGTGTGTGTGTGTGTGTGTGTGTGTGTGTGTGTGTGTGTGTGTGTGTGTGCGCGCGTGCGCGTGTGTGGATGGCTACATTTTTATTTCTGGAACCAAACTGTTGCACTCTTTATAGATAAAGCAAACACTGCCCCACTGTACAATTGAGAGAGACTGTTTATAAAGAATGGATATATCACTTTGTCTTCTTTGTCTTTGTCATTTGGTGAAATCAATGAAAAAAACAATGTTGTTTAATCTATCTAATCTCACAACATATACAAAAACACCATTAGAAGTGTGCAGAACACATACACACCTACCCACACAACATAATTAACATATGACCTACTTTGCCTCCCTGTGGAGCATGTTGCCTTTTGGGGGTGATGTCTTTATTCTTGAATGTAGCATTGCTCTTAGGAAATGCTTTATTGTTTTTTTTTCTGATGGAAATAAATTCAGTGGTTTGAAGTCTAGTATCCTCAAAGCTATAGAGTAAGATGACCAGAATTCAGTCAGCTGCTAATTAAATATTCCAGTTATCTACTGTAGATTATCAGACTAATACAAAGCAGCCCCTTCATGCCTCCAAGATCTCATTTGCATCTCCACAACTCCACAGTCAACATAAGTTTATTAATATCCAGTTTGGCAAGGAGCAGGAGAGTGCAAGGGGCATGTCTGAAGTGAATTGGATTGTGGAGGGGTATGTAGGACATCAGAGGGACAACAGTGAGGGTCAGGATATTACTTCAAGTGAACATTTTGTTTCACACAGTCATACAAGAATCATGAATTTTGAAGCTACTGTTTTGTTTTCAAATGCAAGTTTACATGCTTCACTAATCATCCTTAAAAAGTTTAAAAATCATATTCTAGAAAAACACAGTAGCTTCAATATTCATGCCATTCAATTCATTAAAGTGTTAGTTCACCCAAAAATGAAAATTCTGTCATTAATTACTTGGCCTTATGTGGTTCCAAACCTGTAAGACTTTCGTTCATCTTCGGAACACAAATGAAGACCTTTTTAATGAAATCTGTGAGCTTTCTGTCCCTCCATTGACAGCTACGCAACTACCACTTTCAAGCCCCAGAAAGGTAGTAAAGACATCATAAAAGTAATCCATGTGACTCCAATGGTGTAACCTCAATTTTATGAAGTGACACGAATGCTTTTTTTTGTGCAAAAGCTCTATACTGATGTTTGTGCTGCTTTCTTCTCCTGGAGAACGATATAATTAAGGACCTGTTTTTGTTAGTTAAAGGGATTTTGCAAAAGACTAACATGAAAGTGAAGTGAACCAGAGCACACAGGAAAAACCAATAATAACTGCCAATAAAAACTTTTTTCCAGGAAAACATTTGTAGCTTGGATAAGAAAATGAAGAAACTTGGAAGATTTCCTAATAAAATATCACTTGCATGCCACCATGTTCACTGTCATGATCATGTCGTGTTTAGTTTCATTGTCATGTTCTGTTTAGTTTTGCTTTCTTTGTCATGGTTTCTGTCTGCCTGCGTTTTAATTAATTGTTTGTTTACCATAGTTTCTAATTAATTACGCACCTGTTCCTTGTTCTGTTGATTGTCATCTCAGTGTATATAAGCCCTCAGTTTTCTCAGTTCCCTTTCAAAGGAACCCGCAATGCATCCCAGCTGACACCTTGGGGAACACCTTCAGTGTGACTCTGTCTGAAGCACGTGTGCAACTAGTCCAATCTTGATTGGTGCTGCGTCACCTTGTGATGTGTGCCGGCGTAAGGTGGAAGCTACAAAGGGAAGACGGCAACACAACAACATCAGCTTTCTGTCTTCAGCAAGTGCTCTGTGTGAAAACTGTCAGTCTTATTTGGTGTTGTCTGTCCCATTAAGAACGAATAAGCTGCTTAGATCTGTGTGTCTCTCTGCCCGACGCTACATTACGGGAGGTGGTACACGCAATCTGTGTGTGGTTGCACAGTCTGCTCTTGAGGAGGCTGGCTGTGTTCATTCATAAATTCCCGACGTGTACGGAGAGAAGCGTGCACTATTGGGAGTTTTAGCTTCGCTCCTGTTGGATTTCTTCTTGACGGAAGAAAGTCTTATGCAATAAAGAATCGAGTGGCTCAGATCTCACGTTTGCTGAGACAATGTGTAGATTATGGGTCCACAATATATAAATTTTTATATAATAATGGAGGGAACTGAGCAGATGAGAGATTCCCTTTCTTTCTCGTTCCTCCAACTGTGTGCAAAGGATCTATGTGTGTTTGCCACAAATTATTCTTTATTTGTATATTGAAACTATTCTAATATTCAGCCTATCATCCAGACCATGTTTACTTGTTTGGTTGGTCTTTGGCTGCATTTAATTTTGAGGAATTAAATGATAAATACTCATTTGACTTTTAGAAGTTAGATGCCTGTATTAATATGCTATATTCAGCCTTTCATCCAGACAGTGTTTACCTGTCTGGTTGATCTTTGGCTGCATTTGATTCTGAGAAATTAAATTGTGTAATAGTCATCCAGCTTTGAGAAGTAAGATGTCTATATTAATGTAATATATTCAGCCTTTCATCCAGACCGTGTTCACTTGTCTGGTTGTTCTTTGTCTGCATTTAATTTAGAGAAATTAAATGGTGAATAGCTGTCTGGCTTTGACAAGTCTAGATGTCTATATGAAAGGGAAACATTCTGCCAACCCTGCCACCTCTGGTACTTCGGGGTGCAGTGGTTTCCAGTAAGTGTGGTCCAGTCTCTACCCAACAATGTGGTGGAACTGGGAGGCTCACTCCTTCCCAGGGGGGTATTGGAGAAATATGTTCTGTTGTTCCCTGCCGGTGAGTCGTTTCAGGCCACTGGACATTATTAACCTACACTAAAAGTCAGTCTTGAAAGGCTGATATCTACAGACTATTTGGCAGAGGGGAATTCTGCCAGTTGTGTCTCTGTGGGTTTTGCAACTTAAGGCCTGAGGCCTAAGTGATCAGGCCTCTGAGGGCAGGCTCCTCCAGGGAGCAATGGCTCACACCTCATTATATGGTGACCATTTCCTCTTGGTGCCCTCCTTGGTGACTGTTCTGCCAACCCTGCCACCCTTGGTGCTTCTGGGCGCACCGGTTTCCAGCGAGCTCAGATCTTAGTGTACACCTGGGGATGTTGCGGCACTGGGAGGCTTGCATCCTCTGAGGAGGTTACTAGAGGAGCCGGTTTGGTTGTTCCCTGCCAGTCATCCACTTCATGGCACTGAGTTAACTACTTGCAATATACCAGAGGCCAGTCTTGAGAGACTGGTTCCTTTATTAGACCATCTGGCAGCATGGGAACCTCTGCCAAACGTGTTGAGAGACGATTCTCGTCTGCCTTGATTCAATGGGGTACTTCCTACAGTGGTCGACCCTAAGGCAGGCTCTGGTAATGGAACAAGTAGAGAGTGTTCAGTGAAAAAGACTGGGGGTCGAAGCAGCACTCTTGGCTGAAGCCGTCTAAAGAGAAAACATATCTGAGGAATGTTATTCTCTTGAGGAAGGTTTCGGGAAAGAGGTTCTGATGCTCTAAGCCACAAGTTTGCTCCTCCACGGAGCCCTCCGGAAACTGAATTGTTAATCCTGCTGCCTTCGGTGCTTCAGGGTGCATCAGTTTCCAACGAAGGCATATCTCAGTGTCCGCCCGAGTTCATTGCGGCCCTGCAAAGTTTGTTTCCTCTGAGCAGGGCTGAAGAAAAATCATTTCAGTTGTTCCCTGCTGGCCATCCACTTCAGAGCACCGAGCTCATTATTCAGAGTATACCCAAGGTCAGCCTTCGAGAGGCTGGTCCCCCTAGTAGACTACATAGAGGCCTAGAGTCTCCTTCCAAATGTGTCTCAGTGGGTAGTGGGCCCCGAGCAGGCTTGGGTGAGGGAACAGGAAGTTCAGTCTCTTTTGGAGAAGGAGGCCATAGAATGTATTCCTCCTCCAGAGAGAAATGCTGGGTTCTACAGCCGGTACTTCATAGTTCCGAAAAAGGATGGGGGGTTGTGTGCCATTATAGATCTGCACCACTTGAACCAATCTCTGAGGAGATTCAGGTTCAAGATGCTGACGATTCTGCTTATCATGACTCAAACAAGTCTGGGGAGTTGTCATGGAAGGCTGCTCGACCCAGGGTCTGTGGTAGGAGCATCATCTCTCTTGGCATAAAACTGCCTAAAGATGTTAGCCATATGGCATTTTCTCCCAGACCTCAGAGGCCACCAAGCTATATTTCGAACAGACAATATGTCGGTGGTCTCGTATATAAATCATCAGGGGGACTGGTGTGCCAGTCTGCCCTCCATTCAGTCTGGTACACCAGATCCTCCTGTGGTCCCAGGGCAAACTGCTCTCCCTCAGAGCACTCTATATCCCTGCCACCTGAATTTGGGAGCAGATATCCTGTCAAGGCAGGAGCTGAGGCCTGGGGAATGGAGACTCCACCCCTAGACGGTGGAATTAATAAGGCAGACGTGGACCTGTTTGCGTCACAAGAAACAACTCATTGTCCACTCTGGTTCTCCCTCACGCATCCAGCTCCACTGGGGCTGGATGCCATGGTACAGACGGGGCCGAGGCTTCATCTGTACGCATTTCCCCCAATCGCTCTGCTCCCGGGAGTTCTAGAGGAGTTCACCAGGACGAGGAACGTCAGTTGGACCCATTTAACTGTCCACTGGTTTCAGTGCTGGAGATCCTTCAAGACCACTTTCTGCGAGTCCTTCCCCATCCACGGTTAAGGTTTATGTGGAGACCATAGCTGCCTCCCATGCATCGTTGAGTGAGGGATCTTGGGGAGACACCATCTGGATTTGTGTCCTTTGTGGCATCTTTCATCCTCCTCATGTGTTTGCGGACCAGGAGAAGCTACATTTACTTGCCCTTTTAGGGCTCTTGAGATGTATGACTGTGGAACTGCTCAATGGTGGAAGCTATCTCCATGGCTTTCGAGGTGCGCAGTATGCCTTCACCTCTGCTAGTGAGAGCTTATTCCACCAGAATTATGGCAACTTCAAAAGCCTTGTTGTCGGGAGTCTCCCTCCAAGACGTTTGTGATGCAGCATGTTGGTCGGCCCTGCACACATTTATAAGGTTTTTTAGCCTTGACCTGCGGGTCTCAGGTGCTTTCGTCATGAGTTGTGCCTATAAAGCTTCACACCAGGACAGGCATTTGTCAGCATGGTGAAGTGGGTATTTCATTCCCCAAAGCATCAGAAAGGGAATGTCTCAAGTTACGCATGTAACCATGGTTCCCTTGGAGGGGAACAAGACACTGTGTCCCCTTGCCATACTTCTTGCATGCCTTGGAGCGGCTTGATTCAGCCTATCAAAACCTTTATAGGTTGCCAGCTTACCTTTATAGCTTCCGCCTTACGCACAAGGTGATGCAGCACCAGTCAAGATTGGACTAGTGCTTCAGACGCAGTCGTGCTGAAGGCGTTCCCCAAAGTGTCAGCTGGGATGCAGCATCTCGTTCCCCTCTCAGGGAACCGTGGTTACATGTGTAACCTGAGACGATATTTGTTCATCGTTGTTAATGGTAGTTGTGTACTTTGAATTTCTCTGTGTTCATTAAAATCTCCTCGTTTCTGTCTAAGTCACACGTCTTCTTTGGACACCCTGACATTAACTGCTATTTGGGTTTTTTTTTAAGAATGAAAAAGCTAAAATATGATTTCTATTAAAATTATTGATCTTTAAAATATGTAAGTTTAATATTTTATCCAATATATTTAGACACATATGATGAGGACATTAAAATATACTGCATAATAGGAATGACTCAGCAAATATTGTTGTAAATAGCATCAGTCAAATTATCCATACACTCTGAGGATTGATATTACCCAAAATTATATTATGATTTTCATTGTTGACACGAAAATCACCAGATTATTAAAAGAAAAGTTATCTGTTCGATCATCACTGCCAGCAGGAGGAACAAATCCGCTTGTATTTCACAATCAGAGATCTTTAACAGGATGTTTCTGTTGTATTAGCCAGCAGAAGTGCTAGAATGGTAAGAGCATGTTTATGGGTGTCTCAGATATAATGGCATGTCCATTCATTTTGAAATCTCTCCTACAGTACTGTGGTGGTACCATGGCATACAGTACCAAAGTCATGGTTTAGTATGGTAATACCATAATATTTTGATATTACAGAATTTACATGTGCTACCTATTAAAGAATAGGAGTGCCATTGAAAGAAATAACATGAAAGAATCATTGATCAACTTATTAATTAGGAAAATGGTAACACTTTACAATAAGGTTCAATTGATTAACATTAGTTAATGCATTAGGTCTCATGAACTAACAATGAACAATACCTTTACAGCATTTATTACTTTAAAAATATATTAGGATGTATAGAAATTAACTTAATGTTTCAAGTTTTAGAAATTAACATTAGCTGAAAAAGAATTCACAATGAATAATGGTATATTTATATTATACCTTAAAACTTAAAAAAATCCAACATCAAATATTAACCAAGATTAATAAATGCTGTAAGATAAAAGTTGACTTGACTTAAAGATGAATAGGAATTTAAATCATATTTGTCAATGTAGTTGAAAATGTAACTATAAAATAATAAATCAATTGTTATGAACTTTAAATGTAAATTTAAAAAAGCAGTTGTAAATAACTACTTACAATTCATTACAATTCATTTTGAAAATGTAGTTAAATGGAAAAATATAAATATGATTACATGTTTAAAATGCATTTAAATGTAATTTAATTTAATTAGTTTAATTAATTTAAATATTTTTTAATTCATAATTTATTAATAATTGATTAATAGTTATTGATAAGTGATACTCTTAATCTTACATAGCTGCCATGGTATAAATCCAAGAAACATTGTAATACCATGGTACTTTTTGTTATTGCTGGGGTTTTTTTTTTTTTTTCACATTAAATTATGTGTCACTTTTCTGGGCTAAACAAAGTTTTTTCCCCTTTACAAGCTAAATATAAAATCAATAAAAAATCTAACTAAAGTATTACTGAGTTAATGAAACATTCAAGAGGGAATTCACTAAGAATAAATTGTGCCTTCTAATAATGTTGCTTATTTGCACACTCTTTCTGTGTTGTTTTAGCAAGGGAATTATGCAAAACATGTAACGCCGCAACACGTCTCAAAAATTTGTGCTGAATTCAGTTTGCATGCCAATTCCCCATCTTGCAGGCCAGTTCTAGGTTGTGGAAGATGCAGATGACCACCACAATCTAGTATACAATTCTTGGCCTCTACAGACTCACTCCACCACTGCAATCCAGGCACTTAACTCGTCTCTATTAAATGCATAATGTGTGCTCGTCTACACATCGTTTCTTGATATATGCTTGGTTATAACACTCTTCTCCATAAATTACTGCTTCCATGATCAACAGAAAATGTACACAGATATTTATTAAAAAAAAATAAAATAAAATAAAATAAAATAAATCATACGGTAACTTCATGCTATTTATGCTTTAAAAATAACGCTGTCTTTTCTGAATGAGGTGGAATCTAAAAGAAGTCTAATTTGCATAGAATAAAGTGTGTTTGTGCTGAAAAGAATGAGTATGAAATTATTATTATTATCACATTGCATTTAGCTTCTGGTTAAACTGGATTGCAGGTGCTTAGTGAATAAAAAAATAAATAAAGTAAAATAATGCGCTTAAACAAATAAAGATTTTTTTGTGAATTCACCCCTCAGTCTCATTTCCTCCCAAATATAAATCAATTCATCATATGTGCCTCCAAATGTACATATATCTGTCAAACCTGGTATAGTTCATTTCAGAAAGAGAAAGAGACAACCAAAAACATCATGATATTAAAATTTTGTTTTAGCAACTTGATATTTTCACTTATTTAATTTATTCTTAAAATAGTTCATAATAAAAAATTATTTAATGTAAATGAATCTAAGACTTTCTGAACTGTCTCTGGAGGTGTCAAGACTTGGAGGTGAGCACTGTGCAAACAAACACAAGCACAAAAATCAATCCCAGAAAAGCCAAATACAAGAGCTTTTCTCTGAACCTTTACGATACAAAAGCTAAAAGTAGTTTCAGTGTTTCCTTTTCTGCATTTAATCATTTCTTTCCTTTGTGTTTTGTCCATTTTCTTCCTTTTACTTTAAGTTCTTGTAGTCCTGTTGTTGAGCCTGTAAAAGGAAAATTGCTACTTGAGTTTGAACTTAATAAGATTGGCCTGCGTTATGGAGCAGAGCATTACCCACATTCTACATCTGTCATTTCCACAACGTTATTCATGTTAAATAAGATTCTCTACAAAGGTACAACATATAAAACTGTTAAATATATAACTCGTAGGCCTTTCAAAATACATATAATGACATATCTCACTCCTGGTAATCTTTTTTTTTTTTTTTTTTTTTAAATATTTTCTGATGATAAGCAATGGGGTACTCTTCCATTTAACTTTCTATGCTTAATGCAAACCGTCCAAAATGTTGCTACTGAAAAATGCTAATTAAATTTGTTGATGTGTTTATGTGTACAGTATCTATATCCTTGTTGTCCTTGGAATACAGTGCTTGGTTCAGTTCAAGGAAATGTCTGTATAGTATTAAAGGTTCTCCTCAGATTGTGATAAATGGGAATGGTCGACCCAGTCGTTTCAATGTTCCATGTCAGCATTTCCATTTGTAGACCACTGCTGTATAGCAAAGTCTTTCTATATCTATATCTATTTCTCTCTCTCTACATTTAGGTTTATATATATTTTCTTTGCCAAAACTGTTCCTTTCAAGTCTTTCCCTCAGTCCGCGCTCACATAGTCAATGTTTTTTGTTTTTTGTTTGTGTATTATTTTTCCTCTTTGGTCTGTAAAAAATGAGCGCCAAAAAATGTACTCCAGCAGAAAGCTGTTTCACAGAGCAGTCAGGTTCACAGTCTCGGATTGGGTCGGAACCGCTGGTGGAGTCCCATAAAGCCTGTGTCCGGTTCAGTCTCAGACAGGGTTGGTGCCTCATTGTCCCGTGCTGCGCTCCTAAAGTCCTCAAGGCTCCTAATGTACCACCATCTGTGAGGCGCTTTGTGAACGTACAGTATGTTCTCCGTGGCACAAAGGGGTGCTGCCCATTTACATAGCAGAGACGCAGACAGGTAGGCTGAGGCAGATGTTAAGCCGATGAGACATAGCAAGTATCTACAGCAGGTGGGCGAAGCTGCAAGAGGCCTCGTCTCGTAGCACTCCAGGAACCCCTCCCACTGTTAGGACACCTAGATCAACCAGAAACACACAGGAAGTCAAGATTAGTAATGGAATTCCAGGAATGTAGGGATGCTATGAAAAGTGGCACATCCAGACAAATCCAATAGTTTTGAGAACTGCAAAAGTAGGTGCTAGCCATAGCAGGATTACTTTTAATGCACTGTCATGCTACCATTTGGTAGAGGCTTCTGTTTGTTCTTAAAATTGTTGTTTTATGCAGGCACATTTTTCTGTGCTTTTCAGATACTCCACACAAAAATGAAAATATTATTTACTCATCCTCATGCTGTCTCAGTTGTATATGACTTTCTTTATTCTGTGGAACACAAAGGAAAAAAATAATCCATCTCTGTGAGTCCATAAAATGCAAGTGGATGGAACCCTCAAAGTTGACACTTCATAACCACACAAAACAAGCATTATGGTAATCCATATGACCCCAGTTTATGAACCAATGCCTTCTGAAGCAAAACGATAAGTGTAATAAACCATAGCTTCGGACAACTGTCATATGCATGTTAATGAGTTCATGCTTGATGTAAATCAGTACGGTGTGAAGTGTAATATAAGCGTGTTGTGAAATGAGCTTCATTTACGTCATGCTTCACAATGTGCTGACATAGCACTTCACGACACTCCCATGAACCTGCGTATGACAGTTGCCCGGAAATTATGCTTTATAGTAAAAAATTTTTTTTCTTACACACACCTATTTTTTCACTTCAAGACATTTATTCATCAGCTAGGGTTGTATGATTCACACTGTGGTTTTTGAAGCATCAGCTTTGAGAGTTTTATCCACTTGGATTATATAGATTCACAAAGATGGATTCTTTTTTTTTTTTAATTTTTGTGCGTTTTCACAGAAGAAAGAGTCATATATACTTTGGACCTCATGAGGTTGAGTAAATGATGAGAGAATTTTCATTTTTGAGTCGAGTATCCATTTAAAATATAATTATTTTTCAATGCTGACTGAAAAGAAAGAAAGAAAGAAAGAAAGAAAGAAAGAAATAAATAAAGAAAGAAAGAAAGAAAAAACTTAATCCAGGTGGTTTAGCTGGTTTCTCAGTCTGACCAAGCTAGTGTTTAGACAGTTTACTGGTCATCTGGCTGGTCTCTGGTCCAGTCTGATCAGATAACAGGTGCCCAACAGAGACACTTACACCAGAGAACCAGTCAAACTGGGAGACCAGGTAACCAGCTGGTGTTTCTACAAAGTTATTTCCAAAAAAGAGGGAGGTGAATCTTAAACATTTTAGACAAGACAAGTGGCTATAGGCCTCTGGGTGCAAGTTCAGTTAATTTTAAGTCAAAGATATTACAATTCTATTGTAATCAAGCTAATATTTGAAAACTGTTGCTTTCCTCAGCACCTGCCATAGAAAATGCTCAGAAATCTCAGCGCCATCTGCTAAATGGTCTACTGCCAGGCAGAAAAAAGGCACCAAATGCTGCCAACATGGGCTGCTGCTTAATTTATAATAATGAACTCTTGACACTTGCATGGGGATCAGATATTCATGGATTTAGCAGGTGCTGGATGAAACATTACCAACTCTGAATGCGGAATAACAGGGATGAAATAATCAAGATGGAAATGAACTCGGGAAAGTGATAAAATGACCCAAGAGTGTGGAGGCTAAAGACAAGAGCATGCTATTTCTAATACACTGTAGCAATTAAGACAGACACAAAATCAAGCCGCTAACTCCTGCTTTAGAAACCCATTATGCTAGCAAAGTTTTAGCATTTGGCTTACATGTGAATGACCACAGAAGTTAACAAAGATTAACTAGTGACAATGCTTAGCAAGGCTTTAGAGCAGGTATGGGAAAACTCTGTGTTGGGGGGCCACTGTCCTGCAGAGTTTAGCTCCAACCCTTATAAAACTCTGGACCCTAAACTAAAGTGTGACCAAACTATTTCCAAATATGTGATTTTTGGAAATCACATGTCTGAATGTCAAATGGAAATTATTTAAATATTCAATATGTTTTTACCCAGCCCTTTTTAGAAGCAGTGCTACCTTTATTTACAGCATCTATTGAGGATTCCACTTGGGTGTCCATGTGGTAAACAAGCTCTGAGCTGCATCTGGACCTTAAATGATATTTACCATATCTGAATTTGCAAAACTCTTCATACCATTCAAGATTTAGAAAGGTTAAAGTCAGAACACACAAAACTGCTAAATATTATTCAGACAGAAAGTTTAGATGATTGGAAAGTGATAAATATTTGCTGAACCCAGCAGTATATATCAGAAGTAATAATGTTGGCGTAGTGTGAAGGGTTTGAGCATGCTAAACTCCCTCTGGCAGAATGTGCAGCTTTGCCCCTTGAGGGGAATTCATGCAGACGTTCAAAGCTACAACTGGATTTATCTTAATCATGCTTTTCATGTTGCATTTTCCCAATAAACATCTAGGGAATTGCAGTATCACAGCTCCATATGAAGAAATTAATCACGTAAAAAAGCTGAGGGATTGTGTAATACATAGTTTCATTAATAATTATATATAGACTGGTTCCCTATTGAGGAACCTACTGTACATGCCAGTTTTTAACTAGCATGTCTCACAGTCTGTTTTCAGAAACTGCTGCATATGCTGGCTAATGTAACTCTGTAAAAAAAATGGCTGGTTTTACTAACATCATTACCAAACAAGGTTGTTTAATTACTATGTTACAAAAACTGGTGGAAACCAGTTGATAATAGCGCTTTGGTACCCAAAAAAGTATTTTGCAAATATATTTTTTTAATGTTCTTATGTTCTACCCACTGTGTGAACCTATAGGAAAGAGAATATCATCACACATATCTCATTGTTTATTTTTGAAAGTAATTATATCAAATTGAAATGGTCTTAATAGCAATATTTCATGGATAATATAATATTTCACTTCATAAAATCATCATATATTATTATATTACTATATAATAACATATTGTGTCTTCATCATATTATTAAATGGAAACAAGTTTTCTGTTTCTCAGATATTTCTCCTGAGAAAAAAAAAAAAAACATTAATGCCACATGGTCTCTGCTTTTTGGTTTCAGAAGAGATCTCAACAATGTCAAACAAATACTCTAAGTCAAAAGTCTCAAACATTTCTCATCAACATACGGTATCTGAACTATTCCTAACATAAGTTTCAAAGCTCTACTCTTACAATATGACAGCAGTTGTTAACATGATACAATGTGTAAACAATTTGTGTATTTTTATTTTTTCTAAATACATTTTACAGTTTTTCTCAGTAGCTTAGGTGCATTTCTCAGATCACAACTGAAATTCTCAAAACTACTTGTTCAACCTCCACATCATCTAGTCACTTGTCCAGATCATAAAAGCAATTTCTCATTATTTTGAACAATTAGCAAATGCTTTGGTACATTCATGCAATTGATTATGTACAATTGTCTGCTGTTTTTTTTTTTTTTTACATTATCAATTGCTCATGTCATGCCATATATTATATGGTTACCCGTTGAATAGTCTTACCCCTCAAAACATCTAGGCATTAAATTTTCTATACATTTCTATTAGACTTTTTTTTTTTTTTTTTTTTCAAATGTATCCTGACTTGATGAATTGCGGAGGTGAATTTTGAATTTCACTAATGAAGGGGAATGGAATGCATTAGATCAAGCCATGATCAACCAGTTCTCTAAAATGGGTGCATATCACGAAGCTTCATTTGGAAAGCATATATAGACAGAGCTCAACACAGTGTTACAAATTCTGACAATGAAAGAACAACAAAGAAACAAACAGGCTCAACAGCTGGGAATCCTGTCCAGTCTCTTGCAATCAATATCCCACATAGAGTAATGTGTAAATTTGTACTGTTGAAATTTATATATGCCATACAAATAAAGTGCAGTCTTGTGCATTTTCAATCATCATCAAAATCGTAGCCATAGTTTAAATCTGAAAATACTGTCAGAGTACATTGTTATGTTGACAAAATGACTAAGCATTTTGACTATCTTGTTTGTGAACAATGACACAAGGACTTGTCATTCTGATGGAACTGATGTGTTCATTGATGTAAATACTTTTGAGAGATGAACTAAGGATTTTGAGCAAGTTACAGGCTTTTGCAGGTAATCCATTGTGTGGTGTTGTTTGTACGAATTGTTTTGAGAAATGCACTTACTGATTTGAAAATCTTAAGGAAATTTCAAAAAATGTACCAAAGCGACTAAGAAAAACTAAAATAAATAAATAAAAAAAACTATATTTTTCTGGTCATGTTCTACATGTCAGGCCACATGAGGTGACCAGCTCCACTGAAAATAATAGTAATAATAATAATAATAATAATAATAATAATAATAAAAATTAACTTTAAATAAACTTTTTGGTTAAAAATTAGAGATTACCTTAATTCTCTATAAATATGACGTTTTGTGTGGTGAAGGCTCAAAATAAGAGCCACTCAATTGTAGCATGTCTCTTAACAAATTTCTCAGGCTGGTACTTGGAAAAGACTCTTTTGGCAGCTGGAAATGGGAGGTTGGCAAAGTAACAAAGAAACCTTGTAATGGCTGCCTGGATTGTCTGGGTGAAATAGCCAGCTTGGGCAGAGACAGATACAGAAGAGTGGCACCAGCGCTACAGAAACCATCCGTTCAATTAAGTCATTTGACAATTTTTTTAGCAATTTTTTTTTTTTTTCCAGATTTTTTTTTGGTGCTCATAAATACTGTATGGTGTTGAAACATGCCCCAGTCATAAATGGTGGTCAATGTTTCTCACTCCAGGAAGGATTCAAAATGGAGGTACTTGGTCTCCAGTGCTAACTTGGCTCCTTCAGACAGAAACTGGCAGTGGGCGCTAATGGTTTGCAGAGGCCGAGCGCTTGCTTGGAGGAGCAGCTGTCATCTCCATGGTGATGTTGTCCAAGCCCAGGCAGGGATGAGTCCTGTGGTGCCACGCTGGCGCATTGGGATCAATTACGCAGACCCCAACACCCACAGCAGCAATGCCTTGGCATGTGTCATCCGTGACCTCCCCGTGTTTTTTAGAACCCTCGGTCTATTCACTTTCCTTTTTCGCTTCATAAAAAAAGGTTGAAAATGTAGACATGTTCAAACATACTTCAATGTTATTGGTTAATGGAATAGTTTATCTAAAAATGAGAAGTTGTTAACAAAAAGTCATTATGTACACTTCCACATTTTGTTCCTTGTATGTTTTTTTTTTCTTTTTTTTTTTTTTTCATGAAAACCCAAAAGTAGAAATTATGAACAATATTAATATATCTCTTAGAACAAAAGTTCATGGGGACCAATGAACAACAGTTCATAGTAACCAAGTCTGTAAAGCTCCAAAAAGGAAATAAAATCAATATAGAAGTATCATGAAGGTTTTCCAACAACATCATCTTCTCCACCAAAGCTCTGAAATCAATTGCCATTGGTTCTTTTGAGTCCTATACGACAGCATACAGGGTTTTGAAAGACATGAGGGAGAGTAAATGACAGAATTTCATTTTTGGTTGAATTATTCCTTTCACTCCCCGTTACCGACAAATCACTTCAAACCAAGGGACGCCCCTACATTTTTAAAGCCAGGCATCACTGATGAGCAAACGTTTTCTCTGTTTGCATGTGAAAGATTGCTGATTACTGCAATCAGTAGTTCTCTCTCGTCTCAAACTCCACTGATACTACAGATTCAAGGACCCTTTTCTGTGGTTAAATACGACCCAATCAACCTAATAGCTAATAGAACAGTTGATGAAGAGCCCTCTCATTCTGATGGTATAATCAGAGAATTAAGGAGTAGTGTGGTGTAACCTTACAAAAGAGGAAACATAATGAGTTCAATTAACAAAATCCAGAAGACCACATTTTAGAGGATAAGGCTTTGTTATGCTGGAAATAGATAAAAAACAATTAGAACAATTTTTTCATTATTTCATTTCAAGATATGTACATATCCCCAAGACCAGAAATTCATGCTATTAAGTACAGAAATGCAGACACAACTGTTTAGAAATTGCATTAATAAATTGGGGGGTGGGGGCATTAAAGTTTAAAACCAATGTTCAACTGTGTGTATTTCAGTTTTTCCTCACTATTTTTAGTTTTGTTTAATTTTAGTTTTCACTTGAGTTTTAGTTTACAAGCTTGGCATGCTGACAGCTAACAGCTAAATTCATCCCCTTTAGAATCTCACCAACCATCTAGTCAGATGTTGTACAACTAGTCGACCATCCTGACCCATCTTAGTCTTTTCACATATTTCCTCTCATTTCGAAGAGCATATGTTGTTCAGATTCAAAAATGACAGGAAATTACTAATATGCTAATGTGGGATCATTGTCTCTCTGTCGTTTTAAACCCTTCATCATTATATAATACTTCTGTTCACTCATCACCCTTCTTTGACTATTCAATTGTTCCTCTAACTAAACAGTGTGAGATGTCATCAGATAAGGTAAAGCTTCATCAGTGCTTGTCTAATGACGTTGAGCCGCCCGCCGGAGATGACCGGCAATCCACAAGAGACGACTACTGCTCGTTTAATCTGTTGTTGAAACGGAGGTGTTGACAATCATATGAATCACTCAGGAGGGAAAGAAAAGAATGAGCAAATCACAAACATGATAGCGGTAATGACTGTTTATTCTAACAGGATGGGCCTACAGAGACTCTTGGGTTGATTAGTGATCATTCTCTTATTGAATAGCAGAAACTCATTTTGGCCCAGCCTACTGGAAATTATTTGATGAGTTCCTTTGTCTCTTGACAATGGCTGGTCAATTAAAATAGTCAATCAAAAAAACAAAATGCACAACATGACTGCCACACCACAGTTTAAGCATGTGCCACTCGCCAGACCACATTTCTGACATGTTTCGTGATCTAAACATATCTTTCCTTTTACACAGAGGCCTTTCTTTCATTTTGTGTACACATGCAGAGAGGAATCTTTGGCCACTGGGTCACATCTCAATGTTTTTTCAGCGTCTCGCCCAATGAGCACCACATTTTCTGTCAATTTTAACAATAGTTCTGTTCCATTCTTGCTCTCCATTTTTGAATGCAAGAATGCATTTATAAGACCATATTGGAATTCCTTCAGACTTACATTCCCTCCCATTCCCTGGGGTCAGTGGATGAGTGATGCCTGGCGGTACCCTCACAGCATGGCAAGGTCACTTTCAGAAACCTCCACACACTGTCTAATATCTACCCAACATAACTAATACAGCATATTATGATAATGCCCCAATCTGAGATGATTTGTGTCAATAATATCTTAAAATCACTGATTCACAAAAAAAAAAAAAAAAAAAAAAAAAAAAAAAATAAGCCATGCATTTTACATATACAGTGTAAACTTACAATTCATTTTACAAATCATTTTAGAAGACTGTCCAATATAGCTCCACAATGGCCCACCACACAACCTGAGCACTTCATGCATGTTTGGTGTCAGCTGTGTCAGGGTTAACACCCTGCTTTTCTCAATATTTGTCAAATGACTTGATTCATGATACGTAACCTGCATGCCATGTTTTGCTTTACATTATTATTATTGTTTTAAATTATCAATGTGGATTTTAAGAGTGTTTTTTATATCATTATTCCAAAAACTTTGTGATATGCTTTAAAAATGTTTTGTGCTCACTGAGAAGAGCTTGATTTAATATTAAATTTTGTTCAATAAAATTTTGGTTAGATCTAATAAAAACTCTTTAATATTTGGAATATTGTAATAATAATGTAGTGAAACCTAATACATTTAGTCAAAAATTACAATCAGAGGAAAAAAATATATAACAAATCCACACAAACTGAAGACTTTAATAGCTAATGACAGCAGACAGGATCTGAAGTGTTGTGCGCCCACCTTTTCATTTCCACCTATTTCTTCTACGTCTTGTCTACATACCTGCCGTGATCACCCATCTGTTCACATAATTAGCCCAAAGCGTGATCTAATTACCATTGATAAACACATCCCAGAGTTCTTCTCGTCGAGAGCAGTCAGCTTAGAACTGCTCTACATGTCTTATGATAGAGTCTAAAGAGCTCTATAGGGACTTCACCAAGTGAAGCCCTGCTATGATACAGTTAAAGTCAACATGAACCAGCATTTGCTGCCCATTTTACTTCTGTAATATGACTAGTGCTGGGGATTTTGATTCATCCCAGTAAATCTTTTAAAACTGTTCACTGAAAAAAAAAAAAAAAAAAAAAAAAAAAAAGATTTGTTCAGATTCATTCACTTGTTCAATGACCCTTCCAGCAGGTTATTTCATCATGCCAATAGTTAGGGACAAGTGAGCGTGTCCATATGAATCGAGTGGTTTAGTCCACATTTTCTGAAGAGAATCGCTTGTTATGACGAACATATTTAATTTATGCTTTTACTCGCATGTTAACATCAGCGAACATAAGCAGAAGATTCTCTTCAGAAAATTTGGACTAAACTGCTCGATTCATATGGATTAGTTTTCCGATCTCTTTATGTAGTTTTTGATGCGTCAAAGTGGTAGCTGCAAAGGCAGTCTATGGAAAGAAATCTGACAGCATTCTGTCATCATAAATATCTTAATTTGTCTTCCGAAGATGAACGAAGGTCTTACGGGTGTGGAACGACATGAGGGTGAGTAATTAATGACAGAATTTACATTTTGGGGTGAACTAACCCTTTAAGTCTATTACATGTGTCATTCTGCATCATACATCTCTTTATATTGGATTTCACTACAAGCATCCATGACACTAAAGGCTGATTGATACTTGACGCGTCCGCAATTTCGTTTGGGTGTGCGCGACAAAAATGAAAAAAATCTGGCCGAGCAGGTACTGTACGTCTGTACCCAGTTTGCATGTGTCTAAATTAATTGCTTACATTTACAAAATGAGTCTACTATAGCATAAATAAGTCCTTTTAATGAAAATAAAGGTCCATGATTAATAAAAATGTTCATGAAATTAAATTAATATGTTTAGTGAAATTAGAAAATATTTATGAGATCATTATTTAATTTAGTTGCATACAAGTTCTCATATCCATACATTTTGTTCTGTCACAAGTAATAAACAAAAAGTAGTAAACAAAAAGACACAGGACAAAACATATTTTGACTATGACATTATCAGTTATTAATGTTTCATTGGTTCTCTTTTGTTTTTGCATGTGTTCATAATTTCTTTGTATGTCAGCCTGGCCAAAAATGAAATGTCCCTAAAATTTGACATGTTTCATTGCGTTATTACCAATAAAAATTGACTCCATGCACATCTACGCAATATGCTCACAAAATATATTTTAATATATATTCAAATATATGAATAAAGGGTGAATATGTCAATTTTTGCTGGACATAACTTTTAGCCACTACTGTTATAGTAAGTCCAGTCCATATAGTAAGACTGCCATACTGTGCCATACCAATACACTATAAATAAAAGGTTTCTGAGTGCACCATTAAAGGTGACCTATTATGCCCCTTTTGACAAGACGTAATATAATTCTCTGGTGTCCCCAGAATGTGTCTGTAAAGTTTCAGCTCAAAATACCCCACAGATCATTTATTATAGCTTGTCAAATTTGCCTTGATTTGGGTGTGAGGGTGGGTGGGTTGCTTTAAATGCAAATGATCTTGTGCTCCCCGCCCCTAAGCTCGCTCGTCATTCCAATACACTGAGGCATACATAATACAGAAGCTAACACAGCAAATATAACTCGGAAAATGGATCATTAAACTGTTCTTGATGCAGCATATAACATAGGTATGGCATGTATTTTGTGGATGTTTGCTAAAATTCAATTCTGAATGATTTTGATAGCGTGATGCACGGCTAACGTGGCTAAAGCCACACACTGTTGGAGAGATTCAATAAGAAGGAAGATGGGTTTATGAATTATACAGATTCCACGCGTTTTTGGGTTAAAAATGAAAATAACGAAATGGTTCTGGTCTCCGTGAATACAGTAAGAAACAATGGTAACTTTAGCCACATTTAACAGTACATTAGCAATGTGCTAACTAAACACATTCAGGAAGACAATTGCAAACATCCCGAAATAAAATATATGAAATTGGATCAGTTGGTATCGATCCATCTTTGAGAATCAATTTCTGTGCAAATCCTGTGTTTTACTGACGATCATGTGAAGCATTCTAGTGTTAATGACTTACACATACTGGTATATGAATTTATCTGGACACATTTCCTTCATAAATAAAATTACACCACTGCGTCCTTAGTGGCTCAGCTGCCAGGGAGTTTATGGAGACTCGTATGTTTGCTATTATAGCCGTTCAGAGATCAGTGATAATGTTTACATAGCTGAGACATATCACAAGCTCAGGGACAGTCATTGTTGAGTGCTGCTGTCCTGCAGAGTTTTGCTCTGACATAACTCACCTTCCTTCACGTAGCTTTAGTAATCCTGAAGACATTCAAGTGTGTTTGATCAGGGTTGTAGCTAAACTGCGGGACAGCTGCTGCTGCTGCATTCCAGGACCAGTGTTACTCGTCGCTTGCGAAAACAATGGCGGCGCCGTGGGTGGAAACATACAGATTCAGGGGGCGGTAATATTATAATAAGATCCCCTTCCTACGTCACAAGGGGAGCGAAATCAGAACGGCTCGATTTTTCACATGCTCGTAGAAAAAGGCTTACCAAAACAAAGTTACTGGGTTGTCCTTTTTCACATTTTCTGTGCTGGTAGATGCACCAGAGATCCGATTATAGCACTTAGCATTTTCATGATATGACCCCTATAAAGTCAGCATGAAATGAAAATGAAATGCATGGTATATATCTTATTGTGAACAATTTATCAGTTTATATAAAAGTTTATTTATTTTTAAAGGTACTGACCTCGTAATATTTAATCAAATTATCATAACTGGACCTTCTGGTGAAAAGGTTGCATTGTTGCTGCTCCATATGTGAGTAACATTGGTTTTGCTATGTTTCACAGAACCAAGATATGCTGTTGTTGTATAGTAACAGGACAGTTTTGAGTGTCATTATTTGTCTGGAGCTGCTGTACTGCTGGCTAACACTGTACTAACAACGAACTCTTGCCTGTATATGTCTACTGTATTTTAATTTTTTGTTCTTCTTTGTCATTCGTTCATCATATTTGCTTTATTTTTCACAAAGCATTATTTTGCTTCATTTCAGCTATGATAAAGAGACATCCACTCTTGCATTGTTGATACATTTTGGGGGCAAAGCAATGAAGGGAGGGGTGTGTTTGTTTGGGTTGATTTCAACAGTGTTTCTCAGAAATCGCTTACTGCACCTTTAATTACTATAGAATCAGAATTGACCCTATGTATTTTTCTAACACACATATTGCTATTATGTGCAATTCATCTGTACACATTATAAACAAACAAAAAAATAAAATAAACTTTTGCCTCAAACTCCTATTTACTGCTTATTAATAGTTAGTAAGGTAGTTGTTAAATTTAGGGATTGGGTAGGATTAAGGGATGTAGAATATGGTTATCCAGAATAAGGCATTAATATGTGCTTTATAAGTACTAATAAACAGCCAATATCCTAGTAATATGCATTCTAATAAGCAACTAGTTAATAGTGAGAATTTGATCCTAAACTAAAGTGTTACCAATTCTTTTTATAATTTTTATATATATAAAATTTCTTTATAATCTTTCATTAAAATATAATATGCACCTCTCAAGCCACTATTCTTTTCTGCTGACTTCCACTCTGGAATGAAAGCTCATTCTTCACATCCTAATCATTTCCCAATGGATAACATCAAGCCTTGCTTCATTTTTTCTCTCTCTCAATGAACATCCATTTTCACTCTAAAATACTGTATGGGATATTATGGAATTGAGAGTTGTAAACAAAATTTCATGTCACTTTAAAGGGTTAGTTCACCCAAAAATGAAATTTCTGTCATTCGCCGGTGTTCGGACATAAACACGGAAGCGCTGAACTGCGTTCACTGCATAAACTGTGTACGAGACTGACAGGGTAGAGAAGAAATAGTTGAATAAAGTCATTATTTTTGTTTTGTTTTTGCGCACAAAAAGTATTCTCGTCGCTTCATAACATAAAGGTTGAACCACTGTAGTCACGTTGACTTTTTAACGATGTCTTTACTACTTTTCTGAACTTTGAATGATGGTAATTACGTTGCTTTCTATGGGGGATAAAAAAAAAAAAAAAAACTTAATTTGTGATCCGAAGATGAACAAAAGGTCAGGTTTGGAACGACATGAGGGTGAGTACTTAATGACAGAAATTTCATTTTTGGGTGCACTAACCCTTTAAGAACAGTGATTATGAGAACTCACCGTTGTAGTTTTCACTCTGCCGCTGGGCTGTGTACAAGTCCAGCCTGATTTATTTACTAACAGGTCACAGCCTTCATCCTCTAGACAGGGCACCATGTCACACCACTGCTTGGTCTTCACAATACGAGCTGTGGATCAAGACCAGAGAAAAGGATACGATGATATGATCAGGAAGTCAAGCACAAACACAACAAAAAATATGCACCCCCCAAAAGCTTCTGGACAATGTATGAATGTCTTTGCATTAGACGACAAAATATGAAACCCAGTGTAATTTATTTGAAATACAGGCACATGTTTCAAGAAAACATACTTAACAAAACACTGTTTGTTAGGTTGGATCAAAATAATCAATAATATATAGTGATCATAAAATCAAAATAAATTTCGGCAGCCGCTGGACCTCCCTAGAGATATAAATGCCCCCACTTTATGTGCCCTGTCGCCGGCTCTGGGAACATATCAATAGTTAATGTCAAGTCAACTGACTTCATATAGCCAATAAAAAAATAAAATAAAATAAAATACAAAATCACATTGACAGCAGTTGGTAATCCTACAACACCAAATACTATAGTACAATATCTGAACCTTTTCAGACTGAATGCATCACTTTTGATTCAATTTCTTGCTATTTAGCTACAAGCAAGATTTCACTTTTCAACCCATCAGAGCTGTCCCTGCCTGTCAAGTGTAAAAGAGGTTACTGTAACACACTAAAATAGTGTTGTGTATGACATAAAATGATACATCACCCCATGGAAGCAACTTACTTGCTACAGGAACATAAGAAAAGAAAAATGGTTTAATCCAAAAGGATGGTCATCAGTTTAAAGAAAGGTTTGTCACAGATTTCTCAAGTAGATGTATTTGAGGTTCATCACGGATGATCACTTTTATATAAAAGTAGGTCACTTTAACATACCTGCATTAGCATTAGCCCCTTGGGAGAGACAGTCACAGCTCCTGTTTCACAGGACAATACAATACAGAGCTGTCTCTTATTTTTATTTATTTATTTAGACATTACAATCATATAACCATTGCTTTAGAAATTTATATTTCAAACTTTTCATGCCCTTCAAAATGTATGTTATGTAATATAATATAACTGTAACAATGGCCATGTATCATATAATTTAGATCCAAAATTAAGCAAAACATGTAAAGTTACAGTTTCAGGAAATAAGCAAATAAAGAGTATGTTTATGCAATACAAATATAATTAAAGTTGGATATGAATAGTCGTGTCTGAAATTTTTTAGATCCTAAAAAGAATGCAAATTAATTAACTATATATAATTCAGAAATATTATTTTTCTTTTGAGTATTAGCAAAATATTAGTTTTCATGCGGAAATCTTGACCTTCTCTCAAAATACCTTGCTTGTACATATGCTCATTTCTTCCTGTATGTAATACTAAAAGTTCTTTCTGCAGTGTTAAAGATGGAAGATAATTAATTCAGTCAAGATGTTTTCCTTTTGCCCATTTGATTGACAGTACATAATAACATTACATCAAGACAAAATGTAATTTCCCTCCACTACACATATCAACATCAGTTAACTTCATACAAATCAAAATGTCTGATCTATTTTCTGAAAAAAGAAATCACATCTGTCAAGGCAGCATAAACTGCTATTTTTTCTGCTGTGTTTTACTATGTTTATTCTTATATGTCTCTTGCCGTCTCTGAGAGCAATATTTAGAGGCAGGAAGAGAATTAGAGTAATCAGAGTGCAGGATAATTACCTGCTGATTTACATTTTTGCCACTGAAGACTCTTTTGAAAATTTCAGATACCACAAGGAGACAAAAGGGGGCGCAATCAGGCCTAATTGTAGGTTTAATGGAGGAATTCAATGCGACAGTAATCAAGACAGCTGAGCAGCTTAAAACGTTTGCTTCAGTGATGCTCAAATCTTGCTATGGATAGCAGAATTATCATTTTACACATCTGCATTAGCATACATTACACCAACTAGCAACCATACAGTACATTAGACTAACTAGAAACCAAAAATAGTAAACAAAAGCAATTTACATGAGTCATGGCCAATGCACATACAATGATGTAGAAATGCAGCATTAAGCAAAGCATCCAAAATTTACATTTTGTTATCAGTTACTCACCTTCATGCCATTTGAAGCCTGACTTTCTTTTTCTGAATTTTCACAAAGCACAAAAGAAGAAACTTTCTACTCTATCTACTCAATAAAATTGTGGCAACAGATTACAAGCAATATTATTAATTAAATTCAACATTCAAATTGATTTAGAATTAATTAAATTAATTCCTTAAAAGTCAACCATTTAAAATGTGTAAAATTAGCAAACACCATTACAAAAACCACAAACTGACATAAAAAGAAATGATCACCATAATGGTGACCAAACATTTTCAGTAAAATCAACATCAACATCTAAACCTCTGTTAATTCATGTGTTTCTCTTTCCTTCAGTGATTTCCTTTACTTAAATTTTACTCGTTTTAAATGGTTGACGTTTAAGGAATTAATTTGATTAATTCTAACTCAATTCTATTTGTTGAATTTAATTAATAATATTGCTTGTAATCTGTTGCCAACATTTTATGGAGTAGATATAGCGTATTACTTTTTACAGTGTGGTCACTCTTTTCCATACAATTACAATAAATGGAGACTGGAGCTTTTGGAGCTTTACCTTTATCCCACAATGCAATGTGCTCAAACCTCCATGTCCAGTGTGATGAATGAACTGAAACAATCAGCTCTGGGTTTTAATCTTTTTCTCGAGGCATTATTTGATTTGATTGGACTATCAAAATTTGAAAGGTACTATAATCTATTCTATGGATTGACACACAGAAAATGTCCCAACTACAAGAGAGTTATCATTGGAATAGATTTTCTGTGAAATCATACCTGTATCTGTGACAGCCCTGGGCTTGTTAAACAGAAAAGAATAATTGAGAGTTGGATGCTATTTTTCAGCCAAATCAGAAGAATTTGAAGTGCTTTTTGCCCTTTTGAGTATTTGGGTTTGCTGACATATCTTTTGAGGGGCTGAGATTTTAGGTAACACTTTATTTTAACATGACAGTTAGACTTTACACGTACTGTACTTACTATAGTAAAAACAGTAAATTATGCATAATTACAAGCAAACTAACCCTAAACCAGACACTAACCCTAACCATAACCCTGTAGTAAGTACATATAGTTAATTCATATCACTCAGTACATTGTTGACAACGTGATTCTAAAATAAAGTGTATCTGGATTTTGGAGGGGGTGGGGTTAAAATACAGTTGCAAGAATAACTTTGTGATCCCTTTAAAAATATCTAGATTTCTGCACTGATTGCTCATAAAATGTAATTTCTTCCTCCAAACTCCCAAGTCACAAATTGTGGTTCTCCAAAAGCTAATCGGAGTCAGTTAAGGAGATGAGATTGGAAGTATGGGCTGCACAGATACCCTGCCCTTAAGATCAAGGCACACAATGACAAATCTGCTCTTCTCAAGAAAGACAGGTTAGTGTGGACAATGCCACAAACCCAAAAGCAATCACATGACCTTAAAAACACATTACAGAAATGCATAAAGCTGGAAAAGGCTATGAAAGAATTGCTAAAAGCCTGTTCATCAGTCCACTCTAAAATTCCCATCTACAAATTTAATAAATTCAGGACTTTTGCTACTCCTCTTAGGACTTTTTGCAGACATCCTGCAAACATCACTCTAAGAACACAATGCACAATCTTGAAAGAGGTGAGAAAGAACCATAGGATGACAGCAAAAGACCTCCAGAAAACTCTATTGTTAAAGTCTTTATTGAACAAAAATGGCAGTAGGAAACTATGGCTGCCAAAAAAAATTGAGGCATGTCTCAATATGGATGTTCAACAACACTCCTGGAAATCTTGTTTGGACAGTTGAGACAAAAGTTGAACTTTTTGACAAAAAATGCACAACAATTTGTTTAAAGGAAAAAGGGCACTGCACAACAACAACAAAACCTCTTCTCAACTGTGAAGCATGTAAGTAGCATCATGGTTTAGAGCTGCTTTGCTGCCTCAGGGTCTGGGCACTTCACATTGAATTCAAACGAGTATCAAGACATTTTACAGGAGAATATTAGGACAGCAGTTATGAGATTGGGTGATGCAACAAAACAATGACCCAAAGCACAGAAATAAATCAACTAAAGAATGTCTGAAAAAGAAGAAAAATGTGTTTTCTTGAATTCTGACCTGAAGCCTGTGCTAACAAGACAACATAGAAATATTGATAAACTGTAACAGATTTGTGGGGAGGGATGGTTCAAAATACAGAAAACATTTGGTGGACGTTTTGCTGCTAAAGGAGGATCTACAGGTTTCTAGGGTTAATGGTTCACTTACTTTCTCCAACCTGCACTGTAAATGATTACTTAATGTATTTAATAAAAATGTGAAAAGTGTACTGTTTATGTGTTATTATAGTTACATCAGACTGTGTTTGTCTATAATCATAAGTAAATTGAGATCAGACCGCAAAGGGTTCACAAACTACTGTATATGTTGCCGTACTGTGCGCTGGACTTCACCTTTTATTTTAATGTGACAAATTAACTACAACTGATGTTATCTATCATGCATATATCATGTAATATCTTTCGTTATTTGATCATGAATTAATACTGCTAAGTTCACACTTATACACAAGGTCTAAAAATAACTATTTATTTCCAAGAAAAAACAAGAGGTAATAACTGGATGCCACTCACATGTAATTATGGAGCCCCGCACATGACATGCAGGAAAAAAAATAGTAGGCAAAATCGTGCACACGATTTACTAATTCGTTCCCTCGATTTACTAAATCATGCGCATGATTTATAAATCGAGGGAACGAAATAGTAAATCGTGCGCATGATTTAGCAAATCAAGGGAACGAAATAGTAAATCGTGCACACGATTTAGCAAATCGAGAGAACGAATTAGTAAATATTGCGCACGATTGACTTTTTTTCTTGCATGTCAGGTGTGGGGCTCTGTCAGTAATATAGGTCATATGTCAAAAAAACAAACAAACAAACAAACAAAAAAATACTGCTTATTGAAACTTTCTTGCATAATGCGAAAAAAAACATACTGCTATTTGAAACTTAATTGTTGCATAATGCACTTACTATTATTTTAAATAGTAGTAATAGTATTCTGTGCAGTATTTATTAGCTAGTAGTCCACCTCGTAGAACCTTAACTAACATAACATTGTATTGAAAACTGAACACCACTTGCTGAAATAAGCATGCAATACAACATACTACTATTTAAAATGTGTATTGCCGCATAATGTGTACTATTTAAAACAAAACAAAACAAAACAAAAATCAGCAGGCAGCATATATTACACACTATGCACTCTGTAGTAAGCAGTATAGTAGTTTTCCATTCCGAACATAATCTCTGTTCTTGGATGTCAATGCCTTAATTATAACATTGCTTGGGCGGAAACTCAAGCAGAATTGGTAATGGAGAACAGTGTGATCAATTTAATACGGTAATATGCGCTCCTAGGCAGTTTGGTGCCCGGCAATTTGATTGAGATTGCCAGTTAGCACCAATTATTAATCCAACTGAACATAAAAGGAAAGGACGCCTGCTCAAACCTACCCAGACCACACTGCATTTAAGAGAAACCACATTACACGGTGCATGTAATCACAGTGCCCATAATCGGATGTCATACATCACTGACATGCTACTGTTGGCAGTTAATTTGAGCTATTGCAACATTTTAATCAATTTCCTCCAGGGTCACAACTTCCACAAGGGGCCGTTCAAACTTCCAGACACTTTCCGTTGGTGTGTAACCACTCTCCAGGTGTGAGTAGAAGGATTCAAGGACAACTCGACGTTATAAAATAAAAACAACCTGGATGTAATCTGCCTCTGGGATGGGGCTAGACGCACAGTTCATCTGGAGGCGATAAGAGAAGGTATAACATCATTACACCCACACTGGGACACTCATCTTGTTGAAATGCTTTATCACACTCACGTCAACAGCCATGGAACCCTGGGTAATAAATCTTATCTAATGCTGTAAAGAAGCAAGGTCTGACAGGAGAGAGTAGATATACAAGAGGGCAAGAGCTCAGCCAGATCTTTGCATTTTAAAATGTGTGGAATCTAGGTATAGCCATCTGATCTAAAAATAGTCAATAAAAATAATTAGTATTAGTCAGTAATCAGTTTGTAAATGGATGAGCTTGGAATAACGATAATCTGAAAGGACTGATGTTTAGGAATTTGATTCATGGCAAGACGCTTCAATACATATGAAAGAACAATCACACATGGCATTTCTTTAATAGCTCAATTGTTCTGATTGAGCAATGACAGCAATGAGAATAAATGAAGACATTTACAGACTTCTGCTTAAGATCTGACTTTCTCCAGAGAGAGAGGGAGAGGGGGGAAAAAAGACCTCAGATCACACATGTATCTCCTCTAGAGTTTCAGAAGAGATTTTGACAATTTCTCAAACTTTACTCATGTTTGTTAAAAGTCAAAGATCTTACCCACTGAGGCGAGCGTAGTGAGAAGCCAAGTGCAGTTTTTATTAACAAAACTTGAACAAATAGAAAATGAAGAAATACTTGGCTTGACTAGGGTCGAGCATGAACATGGCCTTAAACACACCAAACAGTGGAACATGAACAAAGCTAGACAAAAGACAATGGGAACATGAGGACTAATGACTACACAGAGACTAATGACTAACAAGGAACACCTGAGAACAATCAGACAATGAACCAATGACAAACAGAGCAGAGTATCACATGACTAAGCAACCAATGAAAACATGACACATAGACAAGGGAAGCACATGGAAGGATACATGAGGACAAGAGAAGAGGCTTGTTCGACTTCATGCAGCGCCGCAAAGATCGGCTGCCGCCTGACAAAAGCAATGCATTCTGGTTAGAAAATTTGTCCGACTTTGATCGGTGCTGCAGCTGCCTTACATGAGCCATCAAAGTACCGTGAGAGCAAAACGAGACCAGCTGGTCAGGAGGTCAGGAGCTGCAGTTGCTCAAAATCGGCTGCGAAGGCCTTGATGACGACACATTTTATTCTCATTGGTCAGATTCTGCGATGACAAGGACAATGTATATTTTCTTAAACAAGTTCCTGTATTTAACCAATCTTGATATGGAATATCTGATATTCAAAACATGGGAATTTCAATCGCATCCACTTCTTTGGCTACAATCAATGCAAAAATCGGGTGGTCTGCCATTAATGACGTTGGTTCAGCACACTATGGAAAGCACAAAGTGTCTCTGTACTCCTAGTGTAGTTCATCTCGAACAAGCCTTCTCACTTGACAGAGCAGGAAACATGACTATGCCAAATTACAAAATAAATGACATAAAACATGACCAAAACCCAACACCAAACGACACGACACTTACTATGAGCTCTAACATCAAGAGAAACATTGGAGAAAATGTTGCAACTTAAATGAAATCGAGAACTCCAAGCTATAAACAAGCAATGTCTGAGCAATAAAATCTTCCTCTGGGAACTTTGCCAGGATATTTATGAATACTGTCACATCATATCCATCAGTACAGAGTGAAAATGCAGTGATAGATTTCTATAGAAAATATAGGGCTTTTCAAATGTAATTTATGCTAAATTAATTCATAAAATTGTGCTGTAATTATGACTTTTCTTTTAGTAATGAAACTTCAGAGCTCTTTTCTAATTCATAACCTAATTTCTGGTTAATAATTAATAACAGTGCGTTAGACCCTGTATCAGTTTTGTAGTTTAATTCAAAGACACAGTGCCTCCATGCTCCAGTGGTCTGGTCCAGTCTTGGGTCCCTCAGCCTTGCTCTGGTGACAGGCATGCGCATGTTCTCCATGTCCCTGGCCAGATGCCCATCCTCTCTGCTTTCATGCATTAAGATTCGCAGCAGCACCGCTGCGCAGTAATGACAGCTCAAAGACCCTTTTAAGCAAATTTAGTGTGTCTTCATTTTTGCACAGGCGTTCCAACATGGCGTGCCATTGTCAGTTCACTCCATCCTCTTCTTGTGGGTCATTGCTTTTTATATCTTTTTCTCTTAATCTCTCTTTTCCTTGTCCAATCCTTGGTATCAACTTTTTCTGGTTAGAATAGCACAGTTAGCCTGTGCTAGTAGATGTTGTACTACACTATTTGGTGGCAAAGAGCATCTTTCTCCATTTACCCAAGGCTCTAGAGTCATTAGTCATATAACATTTAGACTCAGGTGACTAGCTTAAAACAACTTGGCAGCAGAACGGAACACCCATGAGCCACCATAAGCGAAGAATGTAGATTTTCACAATCCAATCAGTTCCTCGTATATACAACTCCTTCCCTACATTTTTCTCATTGGATATTCTGTTCACTCACACAAAGAAAATGTTACATTACAAAGAATAAGATTCATATTGATTTTAAGCCTGCCTAGACTGAACTTCACAGTTAGAGAAATCAGTAACACTTTACAATAAGGTAACATTAGTTGCCGTTATGTTAGTTAACACATTAACTAACATTAATTACCAATGAGCAATACATTTGTCACAGTAATTATTAATATTTGGGTAACACTTCAGTACGGGAAACACATATTCACTATTAACTATGACTTTTCCCTCAATAAACACCTAATTTACAGCTTATTAATAATTAGTAAGCTAGTTGTTAAGTTTAGGTATTGGGTAGGATTAAGAATGTAGAATAAGGTCATGCAGAATAAGGCATTAATATGTGCTTAATACGTACTAATAAACAGCCAATATTCTAGTAATATGCATGCTAATAAGCAACTAGTTAAAAGACCCTAAAAGTGTTACCAATATTTGTTAACATTAATTAATAAAAATACAACTGTTCATTGTTAGTTAATGTTAGCTGATGTCCACCAATTAATGTTAACAGATACAACTTTTGATTTTAGTCATTTTTTAGTAAGTGTTGAAATGAACACAAACTAAGATTAATGAATGCTTTAGAAGTATTTTTCATTGTTAGTTTATGTAAACTAATGTAGTTGTTAACTAATGGAACTTTATTGTAAAGTGTTACTGAGAAATCTAAGAAAATGCTAAGAAAAAAAAAAGAGTGTCTTGCTTGTAAAAAGTCGCCATTACACTGCTAGAGTGTTGAGGTTCCTGTGCATTTGCTAAGGTGTTCTGATGGTTGTTTTTGGGCTGCTATGCTGTTCTTTAGGTGTTGTAGGTGGTTGCTTACAGACTCAAGTAAAAAAGAGCCCACCAGCAAGTCTCTGATATTCTGATCTTTAGTTATGGCTTGGGTCCGTCCGCTAGATTTCATCACTCATTTTTATTGTCTGGCACGTTAACTATACCATCCTTTCTATCCAATGCTAAATAATATTCTCTATAAAGTGCAAATAAATTAAAAAAATGTTGAAATCTCAAATGGAGATGCAGTATCTCTTGTTTAATCAACCTCTCTATTCATATCCACAGTTATTTTTTGTGGGATAAAATGAATTATTGTTTACAGACCCGTGTTCTGTACGGAGGGGACAGTATATTTATCCTCACTGCTGTTTGGTAAATGCCAGGCTGAACCCTAATTGGCAGGCGCATTTGGCACGGTGCTATTTGCCGAGACTGTCTGTCTGTTTGGTTCCGCCGTGGGCCCGTGCGGACCGGCGCATGCAGCCCGGCATCTGCAAACCTCACCCTGAGTGATATCATGGACTCACAGATGCGTGCTGACATTTCCCCCCTGCAGCAGGAGTAGCTCCGAGCCAACGGTGGAAATGTCAACCCCTACATAGGCCACACGGAATAAAATCATTTAAAAGTCTTTCAGTGCAAAGCATAGTATCTGCAAGGAAAGTGACTGCAGTGTGAAGCCACACTGTGAAAAGTTATGTCCTTAATTAGTATTTTTGGTTTGTTTTCCAAAAATGTCTTAACATCTTCAAAGTCAGCATGAAACTGAAGTCGAGATATTCTTTTCTAGATAGTCTCCGATTGAAACAGCTTCTCGGACAAGAACATTTTTGTCAATCGGGAATCGATTAGATCGTTGTCGTTTGCTACTGCTGTGATCTTATGTGAGTGACAGGTTGTCCCGCCCTTGTACCACTAAACACATCATCAGAGAAAATGTGTGATGTGCACGAATAAATATTCCATTAAAAATACATTTTGATTTCATGGTGATTTCAACAACATTTTTGTAAGATATTAAGCCTTGTTTTCAGAGAATATATATTTATATTCTGAAGTTATTTCATGAAGGTTGTAAAATGTATCTTGTATAAAAAAAACAAAAAAAAAAAAAACAAAACAAAACAAAACAAAAAAACCTACTGTACTATTTCTGAAAACAGTTACACAGTTCTTATGTTTTTAATTTCTTTTGTTTAAAGAATGTAAAAAAAAAAAAAAAAAAAAAAAAAATCATTAAATGATTCTTGGTGGTTCTTTTTTCCTGTAGTGCAGTCTAATGTTTATCTGCCTTAAGATGCTGACTACTTTACAGTTATATCCTGGATCAATTTACATGTAGTAATTCAATAGCAGCACCCTGCGGTAACGTTAGTGGAGCTATATGATGCCTGTTACAGGCTTGGTAGCACCGGAATTGTTTTAAAGCAGTCTGTTTTTATTAAAGGAAAGTAATAATGTCTAGTTCACAGAAGTTCCCTGTGGCATACACAGCTTTTGTGTTATTAAAGTGAGAAAAATTACATATGCACCCATTCATTCACATATATAGACTGAAAACATTAATGCACATCCTATTCAAGAAGTTATGAAAAATTGTTTAACTTTAAATTTACTTTTTAACCCTGAAACCATTCATTTTTTCCATAGTCATTTTAAACATTTTAAAAAACAGCATTCAAATCAAGAAATGATTTGAGAAAATGAATAAGGTTTGCACACTATATCCATCTGTCTTAAACTTTACGGAAATGTGAACTTTTATTCATTTCCACACTGAAGCATCAAAATAAACAATATTAGTATATGATTTCACAAATAAATAATGCGACAATAAAACATTTTATGGAGTAAGAGTCTTTTTCTAGTGTACATTTCGACTCTATCCTATGTTCTCTTTTCTTGCCCCATGGGCAGAGAATTTCTAAATCTACCCCGTGACCCCATGTCCATGCACATTTCACAGCTCAATTCACACATTACTGAGGTGTAAACAGCACACATTCACACATCTCCTGTATTGCAGGCTGCAGACCTGAAGTACACATTTCCTGTGATTTATTACTTCCTGATATGTTTGGAATGAAGGCGCTAAGAGATGAATTGTATGATTTAAACTTACCTTCGCAAAAACATTTAGATCAGTAATTTAACATTATCTATCCATGTTTATTAACACTTATCTGTGACAAAAACATGTTTTAGCAAACTTCCAATTACTGTAGCCTATTCTTAAAGAAAATAACTAACCAGAACTAATCCAATTCTTATTGTCAACATGATGATAGATGTTTTCCCTCGTAGGAATGTAAACCTCAAAATATGAACAAATACCTGGCAAGATTTCCCCTAAAAAATATCATTGTCATATCATAATAAGATAAATATCATAAATGTCTTTCATTTTGAATAATGCAGTATTTATAATCTTTTTTTGTTTATATTTCTATTAATACATTACCAATCAATGTAGCTAATCAACTAAAAATTCTTGTAATAGTTTGTACACTGAAAAAATGACACTTTGAACCAACTTAAAAAAAAAATACTCTCAGTTGTTACAGCCAAATGTATCATTCTCATTTTGATATATATATATAGTCAATATTTAATTTCAAATGACTTTTTTAAAAATGACTTTTTTTATTATGTAGTACAAAAAAGAATTTAAAAAAAGAATAAAACCCACAATAACTTCTGCAGTCAAGCTAGCCAGTGTTTGTTCTGCACATTAACAATCTGGTGTCAAGTGAGCTATATAAACAAAACTGTTTATTTTAATTTGTTCTACGTGGAATGTTATTTGCTTTTAGTCAAACTCAACAAGATAGTATAAAACCAAAAACTATGATTTTCAATTAGACCAATATAAAAAATGCACTTTAAACAAATGGCATGTCTTTTAACATTTTTTTTTTTTCAGTGAAAAAAATAATCCTTTAGGTGTCTTGAAATCTTACTGCTGTTGCTGCTCAACTTAATTCAAAGATACAACATTTCACAAATGTGCTGAGGCACACATGGTCTTCTAAAGATCTCTATTAGGCATCATGCTCTGCCCCTGTCCCACCTGCCCTTGATTTTCTGAAGATGGAGAATGGACCGAACCGGTCTCATAGGCCCCTGTGGTCTTGACCCAGTTAAGATGTTCTGTGACTGATGACCTGGGCTCAGACTCACAGACAAGCTTTATTGAGACAATAAATGAGCGTGGCATGAGGCTGCAGGGGAAGGGAGAGCATTATTTATGTATTTAGAGTAATGCTTCGCTAAGCCTCTCTGTTGGATCTCAGTTCTGTGATATGCCTGCATTTCTGCATCAGGCCACATTCCCACTTCATGAAAATGTGCTGAGATTCCAGATCAGAATCTACTCCTTAACTCTGACCCTATTCCCCTGGCTTCTTTTTATCTCCCCATTGGGTTTGGAGGACGTTTCCATGCTGAAAAGATTAGCCCAAACAGCCTAAGGTGGTTTACTTGTCTTGTTTAGCTGGTCTTCTTGTCAGGCCCAGCTGGCCTCTAGTTGGACTACTTGGTCTCCCAGTCTGACCAGTTTAAAAAATGCCCAGAATCACTCTAAAACCATTAAACATAAAATATCTAAATATATTTAAAAAAAACAAAAACAAGATAAACTTACTTGAGAAGCAAAATTTTGTACTTGCTTGTAAGCAAGTTTATCTGGTTTTTGTTTTATTCACAATAATACAAAAAAATATATATATGCAAATTATCATTTTTTCTTTTTCTAGCATAAACCTCACTAAATTTTGTTAGATTTATGTTAGATGTTTTTTTTAAGCTATGGATGCTAATGCTAGCTGAGGCAACCTCAAACACTATAACCAGTAAATTAATACATCACTTGACTTGTCAGGATCATAGCCCATCATCAAAAGTTAATCACCATAATTGGATATGCCCCACACACATAATGACATTTCATAATTATCTGTAGTGGCAATGAATCCGGGCACTTAGTGTTAAGCAAGCTAGCTAATGTCAGGGGATAATGAAACGGTTAGGAATTTTAACTCAACTTTTAAGGGAATCAGTTTGAGTCGTAAAGGTTACTGTAGTTGTGCTGTAAGATTTGTTGAGGCATTAAGTTTCTTTGAGAATTACTTCTTTGATGGGCCTTCTAGAAAAGGAGAGATTTCAAGACAAAAGCTGACAAAACACTATGTAAAAGAAAGAAAAAAAAAATCCTTGAAAGCTCAAGGTTATTTAGGCCTGATGTTGCTTAAATACGTAGGTAGTTCAAAGAAAATTCAAAGTTTAAACATTATAAGCCTTGTGTAGTTTAAAAACTTTTGAATAGTTTGAAGAGATTTAGCTGCTAGAGTGCTGCACCAGATAAGTGTGTTTGTAGAAATAAAAATATTTTTAAAATTATTTTAAAACAAATACGTATCATTGCATAGTACAGTCTGTATCAAATGCTAATTTATAATAATAATGATAATAATAATAATAATAAACAATATCCAATTCTGCGCAGTACACAGTAACCAATATATAGCCAACCATTCTTTCTTTCTTTTTAACCACTCAGAATGATTACAATATGCCGGATTCACAAACATCACCACTGTTTGCCTGACACAATTATCATTGTACTATTACTGGCCACGGAAAGCTAGTGTTAAACACACAATATTTGTGTACAAGTGATCATTGAAACAGTAGTTGCAGCAAAGCATTTAAAAAAAAAAAAAAAAAAAATGTTAATTAAAAAATCAGTTTGAAAAATGCACCTTCTTTTTGACACTGATATGGCACAATCTTGTACATAGCGCACAACTGCTTCTCGTTCTGTGGCATTCTCTTCATCTTGACCAAAACAGCAGCATTGGCTCAACCACTGGTGTGAGTTTGGGGCATGGTTATCTGTTATTGGGTGGACCATCATGAACTCTGTCATGCACCATCTTGGCATTGCTCTCTAAATTCTAAACAACTAATCAATAGCTCATTTGTCAATAGAGTCTTAGGGAAAAGTTTTTCAGAGATCTACTTTTTCCAACCAGATGAGGCAATCAATTTGCCTTCCACTGAGACCCTGCTTGAAGAGATGGAAGTTAGATGTATTTTTCCTTTTCTGTGTTCTGTCTCTCTCTCATTCTGTCGTGCTCTCTCTCTGAGCATTTGTAATGCTCTCTCCATATGCCAGAGCTATCCTTTTCTCTCTGGAGAGGTCTTCTGAAATACTCTGAAGAGAATGGAAGCATTTTCCGGCTCTGTTCCACTCTGATGGCACTTTGTGTTTAAATGGAGAACAGAATGTTCCTGTCAGAGGCCCAACCCTTACCGGGACTGGCAGGTGTATTATACCTCTCGCTACAATGTCCCTGGACAAATTTAAAGGCAACTCAGCCACTTGCACAGCGGTAGCTCGCTAGGTCAACTACCTGCATGTTTATCTTTTTGATTTTCTACGTCGTCTATCCCCAACCTCCTTACACACATGCACTAAAGCAAACTCAGAGATTCAGGACTGAAGCTGCTTTTTAAATCCACAAGCTTTCAATCTTACAAGTCAAGGTCATGGCGCTCTTCACTCAAAAGCCAAAGCTAAAATAACTGAATGTGCAGTGGTTGACATCTTAGTGACCAGTGTTCAGGTAGCTATTTTAATTCTGTAGCCTGCCAAACTACAAGCTACTAAAAATCTAAAGTAGTTTGTAATCAGTTGATGCAGCATCCACATGTAAATTTTGCACTGCTCTATTATGGATTAAATTTGCAATACACACAAGCACCAATGGGGGCACCATAACCCAGTCAACTGCATGTCTGCACTGCAGTGACAGAAGTCTTATGGAGAAGCAGTTAGATACACAACAAAAATATTAACTACATAAAAACTGTTTGAGGGGGAAATTTCTTTTTAAATATATAATTTATTATAAAAATTATATCAAATAGTATGACTGTTTGGCAAAGGCTATTTTCTCACTAACTCCACCCACCATTGCTCAGATATTTTATCTTTAGTACAAATAGCATTTTACTTCTATTTACATTCTGTGTGAATAGCATCTATCATTATTTGCACTTATTATAAATAAGATGCTATTTGTTGCGAATTATACTTGGTGCAAATAAAATCTATCACTACACTGTACTGTAAATTATGGAAACTTGTCTCCGCCACTGAATAAAAAATAAAAAAGGTAAATTCTATCTCACAATTCTGACTACATTTCTCGCAACTGCGAGTTTATATCAAACAATTGTGAGAAATAATAACATAGCTGCGAGTTATAAAGTCAGAATTGTGGGATATAAAGTCACAATTGCGAGAAAAAAGTAAGAATTGCAAGATATAAACTCGCAATTACAAGAAAAAAAGTCAGAATTGTGCAGTTCTGAAGAATACTCACAATTCTGACTTTATTTCTTGCAATTGCAAGTTTATATCCTGCAATTCTGATTTTATAACTCACAATTGTAAGAAAAAATTGTATCTTTTCCTTTTTTTTTTTTTAAATTTATTTATTTTTTTATTCCTTGGTAGAAACAAGCTTCCATAGTAAATAGCTGTCACGGTGTGGTATACTCAGGATCAGGCTGAAGACTCAGAAGATGAAATCCAAACAAAACTTTAATAATAACACTCAAGAATCAGGTAACAGGCAGGGAAACACACGTTAACACGACAGTGACTGGACATAAACTGAAAGCAAGGGTGTATTTTAAATAGCAAACAGAAACAAGATAATTAATCAAACACAGCTGGGACAAATTATCTTATTAAGACAGACAAATGAGTGGTGGGAAACTGAACAAAGGAACATAGGAATGTATCAAAATACAAACTGAAAGTCCAAACACAAACTGAAAACATGACAATAGCATATACCTAACTAACTAACTAACTAACTAACAAACTAACTAACTAACTAACTGACTTGGTACAGCTTTGAGTACAATACAATGAGACAAACATGATAACTTTGAGACGCAATGTTATACAAAATTTTGTCAAGCTACACTTCTACTGCTACTTCTAAATGGCTCATTATTGTAAAAACTACACTGTTCTTGAGCTTTTGAACAATTGTAAAAATTGAAGAATGTTAAGCATCACTACCTTTAGTTAGTTACCTCCAAATGCTGATGCTGACACAAATATTGCGTGGCATTAGTGTATGGCATCTATTGTGCAAAAATAAGTGGATTATTCAGAACTCCTGACCTTTTTATTGTTACTTGTACAATGTGAAGTGAAAAAGATCATTAGTGTGGAAATCACTAAAAATGTCTTTACTAAAGCTATGGTGACAACTGGCTGCGCTCCCCAAAGTCCAATCACCAGACCTGCTGTAGCTCGGGGTTGCCTCGGCAACAGAACCGTACTTTCTGCAGAGCTGACATGAGCTCTTCCACTAAAAGGACTGCAGACCAAACACATGCAACACTCGCTGTTTCATGCTTCCCATACATTACAGAGGATTAGAAAATAACCCCCAGTGGGCCACAGAGACTGTTCACAATGTGTCCATGGAGGTGAGCTCCCTCAGGTCCTGCCTTTATGCCTTTTCACTCTGCCTTCTTATACAATTTTTTGTGTAATATTAAATAGTTTTAGTTTTCTCAGCAGTTTGGAATGATATTAAGAGGCTGTGCATTACCAATGTTTTTGCTTTGAAAAAAAGATGAGCAATTTACATTATATTCATAGACTCATTTAATCAAAAGCTCATTTGTGTAATAAACATATTCAACTGTTTGTCAGCAGTGGTTCTAAACTATTTTTTGTTTCAGCAACCAGTTTTTACATTGGAATGTCTGACTTTATGCACCGAACAGTGATGTCCGTACCATGGTGGTTCGGGACAAATACATGTACCTTTATATACATACACATATACATTATATACATATACTGTGTGTATATATATATATATATATATATATATAATGTATATTTATATACATTAAATACCTAGAGAAAATGAACAGTAAAATGGGCCGCCTTCTACAAAAAATTGTGCAAAAAAAGTGACTTTCACGGCTGTGACCACGTTGCACATTGTTATTATCCTGCGACCCTGAAAGCAAGCTCATTAATATTAATGATGGTTGTAATTGTTACAGACGACTGGGGATGTACACTGGCTCCAGACAGCTGGAGCCTTCGGCAGCACGTCACACCATGGCACTGGGGTTCTTGATCTCCGGCATAGGGACATCTCAGCATTTATTTTTAGGTACAGGTAATATCTTGGCTGGGTAGAGGCAGAGAGGTATTAAACTAGGGCTAATTACTTGATGTTCGGTCAGCGAGTGGTTTACCGCGATGTGACATTGTGGTGTGACAGTGTGTGAGTCTCCGTCACTGAAGCAGAAAAAGTGGTCACTTCCTCTTTCACAAAGATTGCCACAATTAAAAACCTACAAGGCTTTGACTGACTATGCGTCTATGGAACCTCGTTCTGCGAGTCGAATAAACCTTTGCTATGCTGTGGTTCATTTATTTAGAGAGAAACTTCCTGAGCGGATGTATTCAGGCTAAGTGCTCCATATATGGGTAGACTTTAGAGGTGGATTACAAGGGCGTTCATCGTCTCTTCCTCAACCCTGTCCTCCTCCTCAAGTTCACCTCAAACCTGACACTGACGGAGCACACTATTAAGTTAGCACACTAAGCACTGAGTTTGTTATTATAATGGTCCCCACTTTGAGCATCTAAGTTAATGTAAAAAATGGGAGTCTGCCTTCAATATTAATCCAAACCTGATTTATGCCCTCTGCTTGCAGCGAGAGATGTCATTTGTATTCATTTGTGTCTCCTTTTGGAGCATAGATTTGTTTCTTTTGCTCCTCTCATATGCTTGTCACCTTATTGTTGATATCACCCAGCAATGCTACATGGCAGAACGTGCTTTTAAAAAACTGGCCGGTTAATTCAAACAATGTATGTGATTCTCAGGTATTGGATGAAGGAATGCCAGTATAGCGATATTTGTTACTTTGGTGCATGAATGCATTTTAATACGCACATGATAACTGATTATATGCCTTGGATGTTTTCTATGCACTTGCATTGCATGTACTTCCTACATTTAGAAAGCCGAGTTAACTGATATTTGTCCCCTTTCTCTAAATATCACTTTAAGATGGCACACCCAAAGTCCATGACCATGTAAAGCATACTTCATGCAAAAATGGTGTAATTCCAGGTCCATTAAGCAGATCAAAAGGGTCAAAATTCTTAAAGATTACATAAAGAAAGAAAATATAATATAAAGACACAAATGAGTGAAGAAACACATTATGTCTTGACTTCACTGGTCTAGCTATATAGTAAACATTTATAGAAATGCATCATTGCTGCAGTTAAAGCGTTCACCATCTTTGCCTAATTTCCCAACTGTTAGAACACTGTTTAAAAAATAAAAGATAAATAAATAAATCACAGACATGTTATTGTGATATCCTCAGAAAACACATTATGAGGTTTGAATGACCTCAAATGTGTTTAGTAGCAGGCCTCTGCAACTTTTTTCTTGACACATTCAAGCATACTTCTCAGGGCATAATGGTCAGGGCATTACAGTAATGAGCATCTCTGCTCATAACCTTATTTTTCCTTTCCACATCCCTGCCAGTTAAGCCTGCCCAATTTTGGTGACATATGAGATATGAATTGTTTAATACCACCTTGCCAGTGCATCAAAGGGTAGCATTCTCAGGATAATGGCCTCTTCATCCACCAACCATCCGGCAAACATCCTGTGCAACTGTACCAACCCTCACCAATAATGCATGACTAGTCATATCAGACACAACGCAACTGCCAACAGCTAACACCCATCTCTTCTGAAAAATAAATGAAAATGTTTTAAATAAATTCTTAATTGTATTGAATGTAGTGTACTTCAAATCTTAAAAGTACATTTATAAATTACTTGCAGATAATATAATATTAAATAAAAGGCCACTTAAGTGTACTTAAAGAGAATACACTTAATGAATGTTTCTTAACCCACTCATTAATGCACTTTGTTATAATGTCAATCTGTATTGAATAAACCAAACACTCAGGAGATAGCTATAAACAAGCATTAGCAAAGCAAACCACCATATATATACAAAAATGAGAACCAACAAAGTGAACAGAAAACTCAGGGCTATATATACCAGGGACAAACAAAGTAAACTAAAGAAAACACAGGTGAAAACAATGGGTAACTATGGTATCTAAAAAGGGAGGGGACTGAGGGCACGTTTACACGACAACGATGTACTAAAAACTGAAAAGTTTTTCCTTTTTTTTTGCATACAGATGACAATGTTGTAAAAAATGAACACAAATTCACATTTTTGTAGTTTACACAGAGAAGTTAGACGTTTATGTTAGTCTTTAATGTTCAGTTATGTTGGACATTTAGAGGAGTTTCTGTAATGATTTTGAATTTTCTGGTTATCATTATACAGAAGAGTGGCGCTTGTGCTTAGGCTGTGGGCACTCAGTCATCAATACTGATGTCGCTACTGATACAAGTCTTTTCTTATTTGTTCATTATATACATTTTGTGTAATTTATGAATGAAACTGCCTGTTTGAATGTAAGAAAATTAAGTTAAAAAAAAAAAAATCGAGTTACTAATGTAATAATGTTTAATTAAACATACTAGAGTATATTAATTTGACCTAAACCAACTAAATTGTGTTGATCCAACTAAACTAATTTATTCTGAATAAACTAAATTAAATTGTGTTAAAACTTTTTTCAATTAAATTAAGTAAGGGTAATGAATTCACCAGAAACATAAGAACAAAATGAAAACTAACAAATGACAAACCAGTTTGTTTCTCTACCTGGACTGCTTACACACTCTAAATTTCAGCTAACTGCATCTATTATAAATTTAAACTAGCAGGCCTATATTTTTTATTGAATTGCAATTAGCATGCAATTAAGTGTCCGAAAACATTACATTCAGTTCACACTTAACTTTATATTATTTCTGTAATAAGTACTCTTTTAAAAAGTATGTTTTAGTGTACTTCTTTTTCACAAGGGATCTTGAGGCACCAAATAGATATCCATTCCTCTTCAACGACAGGTGGAATGCTGATATGCAGATGGGAATGCATACTTCGGTATATTTTAAAAGACATGATCTATAAAAATATAGTCTTTTTCAGCCGAATGGGCTTCAGATGATTGCATCTTGCGCAAGCATTGCTTTCAAATCCACGCTCAGTAGTAAATAACACATGAGAAGCTGGAGGTACAGAAAATTGCAGATTACATAAAAGGAAAGTGCACAGGTAAAGCACAATCAGACGCTGTCAGCCAGAAGAAAAACACTGTTGCTTCTTTCACAGCACCAAGTGCAATGAGAAGTCCACTTTTGCCATAGCTCCACAACCTCCTGCTCTCTTCAGGACCAGAGTAATTCCAAACAACCCATAGCCCTTTACTGTAAAGGTCTGCCAGAGACAGGAACTCTCCAGTCCAATTAGAGACTCTTCACATGCACAAATAGCAACAGAAGCACATTAGCAGGACCATCAGCCAAGCGTTTAGGTGTAGATTGGAGGTAGAACAAGCCGCTGTGGTCCAGTGGACTGTCGTCATCACTAAAATACATATCAGAAAGGAGGAAAGTGCAGTGGAAGTACTCTAGAACTCTATGAGAAGATGAAGACCTCTGTAATTCAGTACTCAGAATAAATTCAAAAACAGACAGATTTGATGCAATAGAAACTCTAAATGGAGTCTCCAGAGAGCAGAACTGCCAGAGGTAATGTAAATAATAAACGAAAGATTTTGAGGCAAACATTGGACACAAGGTAAAAAAAAAAAAAAAGATGAAGTAGATTCCTAAGTGGATCTGATGGTGGCACAAAGAAACAGTATTCTTGTGGGCCAAATTGGAACAAGTTGCCATTTCAATCACAATTGCCATTATCTAAATTGATTTATTTGGACAAAAGTATTCCAAGTTTCAACATACCTCAGTCGAATGGACTATATTTATAATGATACTTTGTTGTAATTTTTGGAGCCTGTCAGCGACTGGTCGCTATATTTTTTTTTTATGTGGAAAAGCAGCTTTGTCATTCAGCTCCCATTCTGTTCAACAGAATAATGAATGTCAGGGGTTTTGGAACGATATGAGGGTAGATAAATGATGACAAAAATTGAAGATTAAACAGATAAATAACAGATAAATCCTGAAATCATACTATATTGTTTTATGTCTTTATAGATATAAACATGGAGGAGTGCACAAGCAAATCCAGACTTAAGATTGCTTTATTTCTTTTTCTCAGAGACTAGCAGAAGAACAAACACTTTCCAGCTTTGACTCTCCTCATCTATTTCTCTATTAGATTTATGACACACGCTCCCATTTTGAAAACACTCCATTTTTCAACTTCATCATTCAACAGTCCGTGTCTGACAAACTTCAATATTAATGATGCTTGTTTATATCCAGATCACTGAGTTAAATCCTCCTTCTCGAAGTTTATTTTCCTCTCCTCTGCACTTTGCACTTACAATTAAATTTTGGCCACCGCAAACTGACCCCCCTAATTAAAAAACAAGTCCCTTAAATGATATGTAAAAAAAATGACCACTGCACTTTGCATGTACTTTGCAAGACTCCCAACATTTCATTTTGACATCCATAGGAAATTTTATGAACTTTAAAATGAAAGGTCTTAAGAAGTGCATGTACATAGCTGTGTTAGTTTTATCACTTAAGAAACATTTTAACAACTCAATGTTGCTTTAATTTTGACCAACCCTAAGACAGGTCATAGTATTGGCATGCAGGCAGAATGAAGGCACTGACAGAACACAACATACTTAGAAAAGAAACCTTTGAAATTGAAAATTAAGTGTAACTGTATCTTATGAAAACATTTTCAACACAGTTTCTGATGTAGTTTACACTTAGCGTTGTTGAATTGAATGTGGAATAATTCACAATGGACCACTGAATTATTAAAAATTAAGACACACCCGAGGTAGTAAAGCAACCCAATGTAAAGCAAATAAATTATTCTGTGTGTGTGTGTGTGTGTGTGTGTGTGTGTGAGAGAGAGAGAGAGAGAGCGAGAGAGAGAGAGAGAGAGAGAATGAATATGATATAAATTGTCATTTTTTATAATATATATTTGTTCTTATTTTAACTGAAATAATTAGGTGAGAAGCTATACAGTAGAAATGTAATTACTTCATAGCCATGCCAGTCAACATCAAATTATTTAAGAACATAGGGCCAAATTTAGCAAATTAGCATGAGAGTGTTATCCCAAAAAAAGTGCAGACGGAAGTGGAAATTTCTGCGGGTGATTTATGACAATGCGCAAATTAAAGAACACAGATGCAGCCAGATCATTTCCATAATAACCAACGCAATCTACAAAGAGCAGCGCAAAGTAGCATCTGGTTTAAAACATGCTTTTTTTGGGTGTTAAATAATGGCGCAAATACCAGTCAATTGAAGAGCGCAAAGCTTAGTAAATCGCGTAGCGTGATTCATTTAAATACTCTCCTCCCATAAATTTTGTGTCTGAAAGGGAAACACCTACAAATGCATATGAAATAAGATCAGCCTCAAAAATAACTCTCTCCACGCCTTTTCAGGGTTAATTTTTCACTGCGTGTCCTTAGTAAATCCAGACAGCATTTTTTTTAACACCAAAAGGGAGTTTGTGCTGGCATAAGCTGTAAGTAAATCTGGCCCCATAGTTTCTTATTAGAATCAAGCATTCTACACTGTCAGTCTGACTGTCATCTGACAACTGGAGTTCTAGTCTGGATATATTCAACTCAGTGAAGAAAGTACACAAATGCTTTTTAGGGATTTCTAGGCATTGTATTTCATGCCGCGTTTTGCCGTGGTTTTTCTGGGCGAGTCGGAGTGAACTGCGGCGCTAATAGAGTCTCACAAGTGCACAGCTGTGCACAGAAGACCAACGGCCAAGGTCAGGATTTTCATTAAATAATTAAATGTTGGTTTGTTTTTCACTAAACCCTATTTTATACCCCCAGAACATGTGGGACATATGACATTGCATGGGATCATTCTGTGATACTTTTGCATCTTTTTTTAAAGCTTGATGCTGGTCACTATTCACTGCCATTATATGGATGAGTGCAAGCGAGACATTTTTTTTTTTTTTTTTCTCCTTTTGTGGCCGACAAAAATAAAGAACGGCATACTGCATTAGCATTCTAGAGTGCCATGAGATAAATGAAACAGATCTATTTCGTTTTGGGTGTGGGCTATAGATGTGAACTATATTATTTATACTTGATTGGAAAAATGGCATAAAGAGCATGAAAAACCTTCAAAGTTTTTTTTTCTACTATATATATATATATATATATATATATATATATGATGATTAATTACAAGAAAGAAACAAATGAAATGGTACTTAATGGAACATCAATAACAATTGATGTAATCACCAGCTTGGTACCCTCCGTACACCTGGTAGCACTTTATCATGAGAATGGCCTGGTTTGCTATAACGTGAAGACGAGGGGTTTAGATTAAACCTACTGTGTGGGTAACGGCATTTATTAAAGTGGAAATCATTTGGCCAGTGCGGCCATACATCTGCAAGTACCTTCCTTTTCCACACTCATTTACTAGAAACTGCACACAACACCATGGCTCCAGCACACCCTGCTAATTTCTCTACAACAGGGTGGATTTATTTGCACAAATCTGCAAAATACATAGACAGCATTTAATGTGCTTTTGTAAAATATGCACGAATGATCTAATGATCTACTTATAATATAGAAAGTAGTCTTGTATTAATTGTACCTAATTGTACTGAGATCATTTCATTGAAGTTATTCTAATACATAAATGGGTACATTTTCTTGCCCTTGAAATAACTTTGAAATTTGTGAGCAATGCCCTCTCTTGTCTCTTGATTTCATGGGGTGTAGAACAAAGTTTCTTTCCTCCACCTTCCAACCACACCACATCTTTTAAGTGATATTTAATGCTTATTATTTATCATACTTTTGTGTATCTTTAGAAAATTCCACAGAGGACCATTACAATGCAAAACATTTACATTATTCAACTACTCACCTCAGTCACGTCTTGGTTCATAGCCCTGTTATCCTTTTTCATACAAAAACTCATCCATTCGTATCCATCACTCAACACAGTCTGACTGCTGAGAATGCATATATTCATGCTAATAAAAATTACTTTTAACAGAAGTGTAAGTGAATGGTAGTAGGTGGCAGGAGTCTTTTAAAATGAATGCTTCCATGCAAATCTTGTAATTTCTATGCTAATGTTTGTGCTGCATGTCTGTTTGGAGAGCTGTTCACTGTTCAGTGCATAATTTCTAAAAAGCCATCCAAAACCACATTACTTACTGATAAGCAATCCTTAAAAAATAAATAAAAAAAATAATAACACTACAATTAACATTAACAACACTACATTAACATATTCACTCTCCAGAAAAGCTTGTAGAGTTTGGATGCTTAGTGACTAGCGAAGTTTGACAGTTCATTTCCATTTTTACTGTTACAGATTACAGTCAATGGTGCTTTCACAATGCAGTGGATTTCATATATGTCCCAGGGCTCTATGCTTTAAAAATTTCAGCAGAATAGTCAAAGTTCAGTTTTTCTAACTTTTTGCTACACACACTCAAATGGGCATCAAAATTAATTTAGATTTTTTTTATTTGTAAATTCATGTTTCAGTTAATGTTGACACATTTTTTCTGAACCACACATAGGCAGCAATGTCATTGTACCTTTTGAGGTCCAGAAAGGTAGTAAAGACATCATTAAGTCTACAGTGGTTCAACCTTAATTTTATGAAGCAAAGATAATACTTTGTGTGCAAAAACAAAACAAAAATAAACAAAAGAAAAATTTCTTCTCTCCCCTGTCTTTCTCCTACGCTGTTGACGTAGTGAATGCAGTGCAGCACTTCCGTGTTCTATGTCAGAACGCTGACTCATTATTGGCCAGCTCCTGTGTCAGCATCACATGCATGCGTAGTGGTGCTCACATGTACAGTGTCAGCCTATACTGAGCCGGCAATCGGACATAAACACGGAAGCAATGCACTGCGTTCACTGCATCAACAGCGTAGGAGAATGACAGGGGAGAGAAGAAATTGTTGAATGAAATCGTTATTTTTGTTTTGCGCACAAAAAGTATTCTCGTCGCTTCATAACATTAAGGTTGAACCACTGTAGTCACATTGACTATTTTAACTATGTCTTTAATACCTTTCTGGACCTCAAATAGTGCAATGACGTTGCTGCCTATGTGTGGTTCAGAAACCCTTGGATTTCATCAAAAATATCTTAATTTGTGTTCCAAAGATGAACGAAGGTCTTACGGGTTTGGGACGACATGAGGGTGAATACTTAATGACAGAAATTGCATTTTTGGGTGAATTAACCCTTTACGTCATCATTTACTCACACTGATGTTGTTCTAATGCAGTATACCCTTCTTGTTTCAGAACACAAAAGGAGAAATAAAAATAAAAAAAATGTCCCACTTGTGCTCGTCTGTAACATAGCTGACATGGAGCACATGAATACGATGGTGAAGAGAAAACAAGTGCAGTTTATTTACAATAATGAAGATCCAAAACGAGAAACAAAACATAAACTCAATATTGACATGAAACAAAACAATTATAAACTTGACAATAAACCATGGCTTGGCACATGGAACAAAGAAGCATGGAAACAGCATAACAGCAACTTCAATATCTATGGCAAACAGGGTTTAAATCATAAACAAAAAAAACAAAAAAACAAAAAAAAAAAAACATGAAAACATGAACAAAACCAACAACAGACATGACATCGTCCATATAATGGTAGTGAATAGCGAACAGCATCAAGCTTTAAAAAAAGATGGAAAAATATCACAGAATGGCCCCATGCGACCGGTGTTGTATGTCCCATGTGTTATGGGGTATACGATAATTAACGTGTTATAACCGAAATTTAATGTGTTATTTAACGAAAATCCTCACCTTGGCCGTTGGTCTTCTGTGCACGTTCATAACACTCTATTACAGGAATGTCCAAACTCAGTCCTGGAGAGTTTAGCTCCAACTTGCCTCAACACACCTGGCTGGAAGTTTCTAGTATGCCTAGTAGACCTTGATTAGCTGGTTCAGGTGTGTTTATTTGGGGTTGTTGCTGAACTCTGCAGGATGGTGGCCCTCCAGGAGCAGGATTGGATACCCCTGCTCTATTAGCACCACAGTTCACTCCGACTTGCCCAGAAAAAGCACAGAAGTTGTGAGAAATCAAGACTAAGAAACACGTGACATGAAATACAATCCATGCACTTTCTTCTCTGAGGTTTAACTTTTTTTTAAATTTTATTATTATTATTTTTTTTTTAGTAGTCAACTTATTTTCATATCATTGGTCATCAAAGCTTAGTAACCATTGCAGGTGTCATTGTTGGTCACAGACTCAGAGATATAATTTCACCAACTTATTGCTCTCTAAAAAACCCTCAAAGATCAAGTCATTTCAAGCTTGAATGTGATCGATCACATCAAGTTGGTGAGTTGTTTACTTGTTTTTTTAATTACTCTTCCCATTAACACCAAATTTTTATTCATAGCAATTTGCAAAACATGCACGAAAACGGGAGCCAGGATTTATCACGTAAACAAAGCAATAGCCAATCATAGTGTGATGTAGGCATTGCCTCCTCTCACGTGACTCTTCCCTCAATCATTCTCAATAAATACCCATTAGCAAACCCACGGCACGCTTTATGGGGTCTGTTAAAATGCAGTGGGCTCAGGTCAGGCAAGAAAGTCTCGTGCTGTAACTTTAACCACTGTTGTCACTATTGGACAGTGTCACTTCAGAAAAATGAGTTCTTTATATATTTCTAATGTTATATATTGTAATATTTGAATTATTTTTTTTTTGCTTTTATTTTGTTTTTGTCTCCTCTGAGGAAACTGCCCTGATTATATATGATTATAGCATTATATTATGAAGAATGTTATTAACAACCAATAATAAAGTCATTGTTAAATATATCTTCATTCATCCTGGATCTGGAGTAGCTCCAACACAGCACATTTTGTATGGCTCCCTAATCAAAATACCTGAGTCAACTCATCAGCTTGCGATTAGAGACTTAAAGAACTGAAATGGGTGCATCAAATAAGAGACACATCCAAAATGTGAACCGCTGGGGGTACTCTAGGACTAGAAAAAAGCTCAGATGGAATGTGTCGTGTGTGAACAAACTTGTGCATTCTTCTCAGACTTGGACAGAAACAGACGAAAAGCATCCAATCACAACATGTAATGTGTGTTTGACATTATACATGTTTGAGAGTTTTAAATGCGATGGTTATGAGTTATGAGTTTTGATTGAAAATGTCCATAGGTTAATATCACACTAATACATTAATATCACACTTTCTTTATAACACTCATTTGCTAGAAACTGCATATAAAAAATGCATAATTTCAGCACATTTTGCTAATTTCCCTACAACACATTTATTTGCACAAATCTGCAAATGTAAAATATACATATATTTGTCATGCCTGGTTGAAAAAACAAAAAAACAAAAAAAAAATACAAAACTCAAAGGAACCAAAATACTCAGGAATATCACTCTTGAAACCACAGGAAAAGAACAACCAAGTATACATAGATGAGAATGAACAATGAATGAATCCAAATGAAGGCTATAAATACACAGGGATGATTAACGCAACTCAGAACAGGTGTGTAACTAAATCAGTAACTAAGGCAACTAACACAGTAATCAAACAAGCGGGAAAACTAGCACAAAAACACAAAAAAAACGAACATACACCTAACAAAATTAAAGTGCTATTATAAAAAATCCCACCCTGGCCATATAATTTTATGGTGAGGCAATATAATCTTTCATATTTTCACACAGACATTTTCACTGTCAAAAACGTCTGCTATTTCCTGATCAGTGTTGGGAGTAACGCGTTACAAAAGTAATGCATTACAGAAACGTATTACTTTTTGCTGTAACACAGTAGTGTAAGGCATTACTAATCAATTTTCAGTAATATTTTACTCGGTACATGTTCAGTAACGCTTGCGTTACAACACACTTTTAGCCCAAAATTTAATTGTTCAAAAAAAAAAGCAAGACCGCGAGACCTTAAAGGAAAAAAACAGAACTGGCGCCGCGTTCGTTCCGTAAGTTGAATAGGGAAGGTGTAGGACATTCAGCATAAGCTTTTTGAAGAAAACGGAATCGCGGTCTGGAGGAAGCACTTGTGATGCAATCATTTTGTGTCTATAAAGCATATACATTTTCATTTTTTTTAAGAAAATGACCGATTGTTTCGCTAGATAAGACCCATATTCCTCGTCTGGGATCATTTAAAGCCCCTTGAAGCTGCACTGAAACTGCAATTTGGACCTTCAACCGTTTGGGCCCGATTGAAGTCCACTATAAGGACATGGACATCTTGGATGACATGGGGGTGAGTAAATTATCAGGAATTTTTTATTAGAAAGTGGACTTTAACGAATGAAAAATGCCGCAAGTAAGTTCTATTACCTGTACGTGGTCTGTCAATAGCCGTGTGTGGTGTCCAAGTTTGTAAATAAAGACTAAATGACAGATTCTGATATATTTGTTTAGCGATTTATTTCATTCATCTCCCTCTCACTGGTGTAACTTTGTATTGTGTGACTAGTCCAGTGAAGGCGTGTTTAGGGCGGGTTTTACAGGAGTGCCACAAGGCTAAGGGGCCGACAGTGGAAATGCGGCATGATTTCGGCCTCTGTGCTCGCGCTGGCCAGTGGAAAAATGGCTAATGGGTGAAGATGGCAGAAGAAGACTGTACATTCGTGAGATGGACGTATGCGCATTACTTCGAGTTTGTAAGATAATCACTTTACCTCTACCATACTTTTAACAGACTTGGATCATTTGTGATTCTGTCTGTCATCCTTTCTTGCATTGTCTTGAGCCTTCACTTTAACAATTATAAGCTATATTGTTAGTAGCCTGGATAGCCCACAGTCATTATGCTACATCATATTGCCCTCTACTGGATGTAAAATGCTCTGCAGTACATTTTGTCATTTTAGAATGTTAAGTTCTACTTCTGTAGTTATTTTGGTGAAAATAACTCAAAAAGTAATACAGGAGTAATGTAACGCATTACAATTCTGAGACAGTAATATTGTAAGGTAAAGAATTACTTTTAAATAACAGTAACAAGTAATCTATAATGTATTACAGTTTGGAAGTAACTTGCACAACACTGTTCCTGATTGAGAGAGATATCTACCAACGAATAAACTGGATCTAAAAATTGGAGATAACCAGTGCTCAATTTGAGCCGGATCCTGCTGGATCATGTTCCGGAAAATGGTGGGTTTATGCAAATCTATTTGGAAGTTATGTTTTGCTATTGGCCCTCAACAAATATATATATTTTAATGATCAGCTTTCTTAAGTTCAAAATCACTTTCATTGGTTGGTGCTTACTGCTTATTGTTTTCCGTGCAGTGAGGAGTGGAAAGTTTGGTGAGAGTGTATATAGGCCTACCTGACAAATTATTCTTTTAAAAATAAGTTAATATCACCGAAATGTCAAAAAGTATAGCATATTTTTATTTATTTTCATGAGTAAAGGTGGTGATGGTGTTTCTGATTAAAAGAGATCCCGAGAAGATGGAACTGCTCCCTGGACAATTCTGCTAATATTAATCAGGGTAACGGGAGACACAAGCAACAGGTGTTTGATCAGAAATCTATGTAATGGAAGAGGCAACAATGTTATCAGTGAGAGAGAATATTACTGATCAACTGAATGATATTTGGTCTTAATGTATAAACGTGACAGAATAATACACTAAACTGTAGTTAGGGCCATGCAGAAACTTGTGAATGATGCTCTTATAGTTGTGCCATCACCGTTTAGTAAAGTTATTGTATGTTCCGGTGAAAATTGAAATTGTATTCAGTGTTGGCCACAGCTCCTTTTAATTGCTGTTTTTGATCTGGCAATTATTCATTTACAAATTGAGCACAGGAGATAACTATATTAACTGTATAATATGTTAGAGAGTAGTATTACCTCAGTGAGATCTCATTAGTACTTGTAAGTATTTGTATGCTGTTCTACTTTCTTGATATGCACAATATTATTGTAGCTTTAGGCAATTTCTGAAAAGTGAACCCTTGAGGTATGCACTTTGGAGGTACAAATATTTAGGAATCTGTCTTTTACGTTCAATGATGTTGAATTGGACTTGTTTAATGGGGAATAAGGTTTACAACAAGGTTAATTGTTTTGTTGTGCTTTGTGCTTGCTGCTGTTCAGTAAGCTTGTTATATGTTATTTGCAGCGTGTGACACCTTTTTCAACAGCAAGACAATCCCAGAATGCATTTCTGTTCACCTTCATTCATCTAATGTCTCTGGTTAAGTCTGTCATCAGCTTTCTAATTGCATGTAATGCTTTCAGAGTTTCAGATTTTGTGCGCTCAGTCTAGTGAAAGCAACTATATGGGGATCATGTATCATGTAGCATTAGCGTTCATTGGAGTTATTGTGATTTCAGAATTACTTCATGTCTCCATTCCAACAAACCACAGTCAAACAACTCTCATTCCCAGGATCCTCCACACTATCACAATTCTTGTCAGAGCTTTGATCTGCACAAATATCTGACACTTCTTTGACAAGAGTTGAATGAGTGATGTTTGATGGAAATATTTCATTCTGCTCGGGGTGGCAAAAGCGTTTTTCTTTTTCCTTTTCTCTCCATATTTATACAGGTCAATATTTCCAGAATGACACATTGTTCCACATGACGACAAAGCAGAAGGCGTGAAATTACTGATAACGGTGTCCACATTAATGCAACATGAAAGTCAACAATGGCGACAATGTCCTCTAACTATATAACCGCTGAGTCGATTACAAAAAATTGACATGTAATTTGACATGTTACTTTTTTCGGACTGCTCACAATGCAGCACAAAACAGGGAAAACAAGGAAACAGCTCTGTAAGAAATATATTAACATTTTTAAATAGGAGAGAAGGCTAGTAAAATCAATTAAATATAGACACATATAATTGTTTATGAGATACATATACATAACTGTTCCCTTGATTTTCGTCCTCAATTCTGAATCTCCCATTGTTGTTTCCAGCTGAATGTGTCTTAATCTGAGGAACATTTGATTTATTTTTTAAGATGAAAATACTATATTTCAAAACCAGGAATGGAAACGTCTCAGGTTACAAATGTAACAATTGTTCCTTGAGAAGGGAACAAGATGCTGCGTAGAATGATGTCACTTTAGAAAACGCCTCCAGTGTGACAGTGTCTGAAACACGTTTGAAACTTGTCCAATCCTGATTGGCATTTGTGTCATGACGTAGTGTGTGACAGCACACCACGGGAGCTACAAAGGTAAGCTGGCACTCAACAGCATCAGCTTCTGATAGGCTGAAGCAAGTCACTCTCAGGCATTCAGGAGGTGTGGCAATGGGACGCAGCGTCTCATTACCTTCTCAGGGAACAATGGTTACATTCGTAATCTGAGATGTTCCCTTTCGAGAGAACTTGCACTGCATTGAATGATGACACTTTGGGGAATGAAATGCCCCACTGTTTGAAACCTGTCTGGGCACAGCTCAGGGCGAGAGTATTTGAGAACTCAGCGTGGAAGCAAGGTCCAGACTATAAAACCTCATGAACGTGTGTGGGGAGCCCCAACCCGCAGCATAACAGAACTCTTGAAGGGAAACCCCCAACAATAGAGCTTTTGAGGATGCAACACTTCTTGTAGAGTGTGCTCAGAGGCAAATGCATACTGTGCGCTTCATATGCTGTAAAGATTGCCTTGACAATTCACTTGCTGATGGTCTGCTTTGATGCTGGGGACCCCTTCTTGGGAGACCCAAAGCACACTAACAGCTGATCAGACTTTCTCCATGGGGACGACCTATGCACATAGGCCTCAGGAGCCCTAACCGGGCACACAAGGTGTAGCTTCTCTAGATCCGCCGACACATGCGGTGGAGGAAGATGGACAATAGACTGTGCCACATTAGTCAGCACCATGGGCAAATAACCTGGTCTAGGGTGCGAACTCCAAACAGGAAGAAGAGATAGACAGGGCATGTAAGTCCCCCAATCTCTTTATGTAATTGATGTAACGACAAAAAAGACACCTTTAAAGTAAGGAACTTCTCCAACACAGACTTCGAAGGGTGCCAGGGATAACACTTCTAGAACGATAGCCAGGTATGAACCCTGGCATGAGCCGCAGGCCTCATCTTCAGCGTACCACGAAGGAAACAAATAACCAAGTGGTCCCTCGCTTAACAGTTCATGGAAGGCAGCTATGGCTGCCACGTAAACCTTAATTGTGTACGGGGAACGACCCTGAGAGAAATTGTCTTGAAGGAATCCAGCAGTGAGCCACTGGGCAGTTAACTGGGTCCAACTGACACTCTCTGCACCATAAAGTGAATACTCTCCACTTTAAGGTGTATAGTTTCCTTGTGGAGTGATATATTAAGCCCCAGGCTTGAGACGGAAGGTCCCTCTTGGCCACACCCCAGCCCGTAAGGGATTCAAGTCATGATTATCTGATGACACGGCGCTCCCAGCAACGGGCCTTGGGATAAGAACCAAGGTTTCTTCCATATAGTCAGGGAAAAAAGGCATCTGCATGTAGAACTAGTCATACGGAACAAGTTTCCCCTCAAGGAAAACCCCTTGATCCTGAGCCACCACTGCAGGGGTCTCATGGACAAAAGGAATTACATTGGATGCTGCTGCCATGAGCCCCAGTAATCTTTGAAAATGTTTTACAGTGATGGCTTGGCCTAGCTTGATCCTGGTTACTGTCGTCAGGATAGACTCGATACGAGCTGGAGACAAACATGCCCGCATCGTAACTGAATCCCAAACTACCCTGAGAAATATAGTATAGGGGATACCACACTCTTCTTGGCATTGAGCCTCAGCCCCAAGCACCTTATGTGAGCAAGAACGACATCTTTATGTCAAACCACCATCTCTTGTGACTGGGCTAGAATCAACCAGACGTCTATATGGTTTAGCACACAAATGCCCTGGAGTCTCAGAGGAGCCAGTGCTGCATCCATGCACTTTGTGAAGGAGCAAGGGGATAGAACTAGGCCATCTGGCATGAGGACCTCTTCCCTGAAGCCTTTTTTAAGGGAATAACGGTCCTCAGATCCATTTTCTCCCTCCGAGGCTTCGGGCGAGAGCGCTGCCTCAACCCCCAGCCTCTTTGCAGGGGCTCGAGCAGTAGCACTCTCTTTCTGGCCTTGGCAATATGAGGAGCTGGAGTCTGGCGGCTGGGGCTGCTCTCTGGCAGCAGCCCGACGGGACTGAGAGTGGCGAAGGATGAACCTCTTGAAATGCTGCTGATTGATGTTTCGCCTCCTGAAACCTCTCAACAATCAAGCGTACAGCATTGCCGTAGAGGCCAGAAGGCAACAGCGGGGCATCAAGGAGGAATGGTCGATCCCTCTCCTTGATGCCCAAGAGGTTAAACCATAAATTCCCCACTGTTGCCACCAGTGCTGCCATGGAGCGGCCGATGATTTTAGCCATCTCCTCGGTGGCACTGAGAGACAAGTTGGTGGCCCGATAAAACTCTTTAATATCGTCAGGTCCGACCCTCTCGCCCTCATCAAGGTCCCTAAGCAAGTCTGCCTGGTACATCTGCATGATGGCCACAGTATGCAAGGAAGCACCAGCACAATTTACCACCATATATGTATTGCCACCATATATGTATTGCCCACTAAACCGGAAATTGTTCTGAATGGCTTAGTGGTCAGTATCGGGACTTTCAAGAATGACAAAGCGTCGGGGGGAGAGATAAGATGCTAGCGTCTCTTCCACCCGGGGCATCATCCCATAGCCATTCTCTTTCGAGCCCATGATGTTAGCATACACATTAACTGATGGGCTCGATAAACGAGATGAGAATGGCTTCTTCCACAATTTTGATAGCTCAGCATGGAGATCATAGAAGAATGGTAAGCCCTGACACTGAGGTTGTGCTCGGGTCAGCAGAAAGCGTTCATCCAGTTTACTTTTACGCTTTACTTCTTGTTATTTATGGGGCCACTCGATGTTTAGTTTGGCCACTTCCCGAGATACAACCTCAGCCAGCTCCTCATATGCAGGGGAGGAGGGTGGCGAATCCTCAATCTCCCCTGCCTCGATGCTGAGAACTTCCAGTTCCTCAGAACTGGAGAGCTCAAGCATCGGGCTCTCGCTCGGGATGGAAGAAGACACAGAGCAGGCTTCCATATCCCAAACACAAGATCTGTAACCTGCAGATAAAGGTGGAGAAAGGGCCGGAGCCGTCTCAACCTCCTCTGCAAGTTCCATTTGCAAACCCCACGAACTGAGATGCTGAGCCGCCTCGGCAGACGCGAGTCCCGAATCGCAAGGAATGCAAGCCTGGTCCGCCTCCTCAAACAAAGCAAGTTGGGAGAGGAGCGTCCTGAACGACAGATGCTCACAGTGATTACAGGCAGCCCAAGCATGCTCTGCTCCCAGCCAGAGAACACAAAATTCGTGTGTGCCCCCACCTGTGATATATCTGGGTCAGGGAGGCACATAATTTTTGAAAGACTTCTCACTCGCCATCATTTTCTTTCTTTATTCCACTTTTGTCAGGACAAACAACACCAATTAGGACAAACAATGTTAAATGACAATTTCACACACACAGCGCACTTGCTGAAGAACAGAAGCTGACGCTGTTGTGTGCCAGCTTACCTTTGTAGCTTCCGTGGTGTGCCGTCACATACTATGATGCAATGCCAATCAGGATTGGACTAGTTTCACACGTGCTTCAGAGGCTGTCATGCTGGAGGCATTCCCTAAGGTGTCGTAATTCGACACAGTGCAAGTTCCCTCGAAAGGGAACAGTTCTGGTTCTGGGATCAGCACGAATATTTTTGTGTGGAGATCGAATTCACCCCACACAATAGATGGTGCTGATCTACACACACACAGACACACACACACACACACACGTTCCCTTTGCATAGAAAGTCGGTGCCAAAAACACATCTGTGCAGGTCAGCTTTACATTCTATATGAATAAACCTTAAGAAATGGTCCTCAATTTCCAACCCTAGGAGTAAAGGATTTTGAGTCTGTGCTCTGTGGATTATCCTGTGGGTGGACTGACCTCTACAGACTGAAGGACACAGCATGTCACATCACATATGACAATTGTGCTGAGACCTTGAGGACTCCAGCAGATTAAACTGATTGAAATTTCATTTGTCTCTTTTCTACCTCTCTCTTTTCTCATCTCTCCCTCTCTCCTTTCTCTTCCCCTCTGGTGGACTGTGTCCTGCTTTTGTGCACTTATATCTGGAACAATATCGAACTTGTAAGGCACATACATACTGTACAGCTGCTTTGAAACAATATATATTGTGTAAAGCACTATAAAACGCACTTGACTTGGATGCTAGAATGTAACTATAGGGTCTTCTGGGTTGTATTCTATGGAATTTTTTGTTTGTTTTATCGAAAATCATATGTCTGATTACTTTGAAAAAGTGACAGCACATCTTCTCAACAAGTCACGGTGTACATATTAGGACTTCAGACATAAAGAAATCAGACGAAACAGCCTCAGACATAAAGACATAAGAAGAAATGGCAACAGATGAAATCTCAGAAATAAGTCATTTATAACAAGCTTCATTTAAAAGGATGCTTTTACATAGTTTACAAGTAAAAATGTGCCACAAAATACACTGCTATAATCCAGGGCCTTGACCACCATATACAGTGAGGTGGACAAATTGTTAAATGTAGTACTGCCGTAATAAGTGCAATTTAAAATGTTTAACTAGTTCGCACTTACATGTAATCAGATAAGATATGGAATATGCGTATTTGGCGTGCTGTCTGGGGAGAGGGCTCAGAGCTCGGAATTTTTTGAGGCTGGGATAGAAGTAATTGAGAGTGAGGAGTTGGGGTGGAGGAGGGAAGGTAGGTAGGGAGGAGGGTAGTTTTAGTGTAGTTTTAGTGCATTTTGAATGTGAAATCAACTGCTGTGCAAAGCTGAAAGTTGGTTAGGAGAACTGTGTAAAGAGTTTTCAAAAAGTGACCTAAGTATTGAGAAAAAACTGTATTCAAAATATGATTCATATTTTGCATACAATGTGGCATAATACATTTAGACACGTTTTCTGACTCTTAATACAGTTCTGCATACATAGGCACATTGTGTATTTGTTAAACAGTTAATGATTAAGTTAACAATTATGCAGCCTTCCCCAGTCTGTGGAAGAACCTAGAAGCAACACTTTCATCTATAAAAGTACTGTTCTCACAGGATGCATTCCCCCAAATGAACAGGATGCATTCCCCCATCTCCCAAATGAACGATACACAGCTAGCTCTCCATTCCGGCAGAATACCGATATAAAATGCAAACAAATGAGCCTCAATTTCTGACATACATCCACAGATATTATAAAATATCATTTGTTCTTGGTTCAGTAAAAGTTACATCTGCGGTGCTTCTTGTGTCAACAGCATATGACGTTTTCCTTTATTAATTTATTTTTTGAATGCCTCTTCTTTTTCTTATATTATTGTAAATAATAATATCACAAAAAAAGCACTCTCCCACCTCCAAAAAACATCTATCCTTTGGTAATAATAAAATACACTGCTTCATGTGCCGCTTTGCCAGTACTCTTTAAATTATACTTAATTACATAATTAGTTTTTTTTTTTTTTTTAAGACACATTTTAGGCACTTTTGGTGATTATAGCAGTGTACCATATTTTGCAGAGCCTTTTTCTTGTAAACTCTGTAAAAGCATAATTTTAAATGAAACTTCCTCCATCCATTCATCCCTCCATTCCAAACCAAACCGCTTGTCCTATGTAGGGTAACAGTGATGCTGGAGCTTATCCCAGCATTTCAGGCTGCAAGCAGGTGAACACCCTGGATGGATAATGAATGACACATTTCTTAAAGCTGCAGTCCATAACTTTTTTGGGTTAAAAATTATCCAAAATCAATTTTTGAGCAAGTACATAACGAGCCAGTGTTCAAAACTATCTCCTTACCTTAGCCCGATTCACAACGGTAAGCTTGTAATAATGTTTTCTAATTCGGGTGGTACTGGTGGGTTTCCACGGGAAATTCAAGCATGCTGCCATAGTCTTGGTGTAATTACGTTACATCTGTTTACATAAAGAATGAGTCCCAGCTAGTAGGCTAAATCACATGTGAGGATGGCGGACAGCAGCTGCAATAATTAAACGTATCATTTTGATGGCAGATTGTAATCCAGAAAGGTCCAAATGACAATCATCAGTGACAACTGGAGATTCACCCGTAGTCAAAAGCAAAAGAAGCTACAGAAATTGAAATCTACAGGTAATGCTAATACTAAATACAGTCACGCAATGCCGATGTTGTTAACATTAACAATTTGAGAACAAAGTATAATGATAATCATAATTTGCATGGCTTGACGTGGTCCGAGCTAAGCGATTGTTAGATTTAATCCATTGGCAGTGTGATTTATTGTAATACTTTTTTTCTCAGTTGGTCAGAACAAAAGTGGCAGACATGTTACTTCTTCAGATAATATTTTTCGGTGAAAATTCTTATTTTGGTCATACTTCCAAGATGCAGAATCTGTGATTCCAAAGTACAGTATCCACATCGGTGTGGTGACTGACAGAAAACATTAGAGGGGCCGTCCCGATACACAACCCACGTAAAGATGATAATTCTGCAAATAACTGCAATTGCAGATTTCAAACAGAGATGGCGACAAAGAGGCAAAACTTATGGACTGCAGCTTTAAGTTTTGTCTGATGCAGTTTCATTTTATATTGTATATGATTATACTAAATAAGAGAATATCTGGCAGCAATTATAGTCTACCATACACACCAACTATTAGAGGTTTGATAAAAAAAGACTGTTATGTAATCATTTTAAGGGTAGTTAAGTGTTTTGATTGATAGTCCCCCAAATATGATCTTACCGTCCACGCAGGCCGGCCTGGCTCTCGTTGTCCCAGCAATCTGTCCTTTCTTACATGCACAGCGGGCCGTCTGTCTGGCAATCGTCCTGCGTGGCTGACTGCTGTCTCTGTCTAGAGTGACAATCTCACAGGTGCCTGCTGCCAGTTGACCTGCAAGACATAACCAAAGACAGAAAAGGAGTTCAGAGGGGAACGTCACGAAAAATGACCATAGCAGACAGGTTTCTGGCTTATTCAGTTTGCTTTTTTATAGTTAGAATGGAGTTCTCTCAGTTATGCTTTGTTTAGTAAAAATGTAAGAGGAGACAACAATCTTGTTGTCTATGAAAAAATTGATAATTTTTATTGACTTTCCTTTTCTCTGTCAGTGTGTTCTGGAGATGAAAATACAAGTACAGCACCAATCCACTTGTGTCATGAAGTTGGTGACTGGCTGGCTATATCAGGATATAGCATGGCATCTCGGACATTTTTGCTTAATTTAAGCAATTTCAACCAAGCCTGAACACTTGTAAACACTTCATAAAAAACAATTTATACATTTATTGCCTATAATTCGAGTAAAATTATAGAAATCAACAAAACAACTTCAAGGAATTTCAAATCTTTAGTTAGGACCGTTTATCACCTTCTGCCCCTCTGTGCAGTCCTCAGATTAACCTGTATGTGAAGCTGGTCTACAGGGAATCTGCTTCCTGCTACAGACCTGAGAATTCTGATTGGCAGTGAGTCAGAACTGTGATTTAAACTGACCCAGAGTCAGCGTGCTGAGGTAGAGCAGGGTTAATTAACTTAACGCACAGGTCACATTCAGGCTAATAGAGAATCTTAAGATACACAGCCGTACTGCCGCACCAAATGTATGCGTGTGGGCAAAGGTTAAACAACATCAAGCTTAACAAGATGTTTGTGTTTTCATGGAATTTATATAACCTTTAGCCTTAAGATTGCAGAGTGTGTAAGTTGGATTATGTAAAAATCCATTTGTTAGTGTGTTTGCTGTCTAGATGAGACTTGGTAAGCTCTGCAGGTGATGAGAAAAACAACTTCCTGATATTTTATAATTTGGCTGCTGTTCTGTTCATAAAGCCCATACATTCTGATAGGTGGGTTTCACAACTTCTTTAAAAATAATTTCCCCCATGTTTTTCCTTACAGATTGCTTTAAAATAAATAAATAAAATAAATAGAGCCAATTAGAAGTCTGAAACTTGAACTTTGAACAAACATCAATGTTATTTACTTATTTCCTCTGTTAATTGCAGACCCTTCTGCAAGCAAGTGAGCTGTGTGAAACACAAATTTGCGAATGTGTACATTTCCTTCCTTCCCCTGATTTCCATTTCCCTCAAACCATTAAAAATCATGAAACACTTTATAACAAAAATCTCTAGAATAAACGTGACCTATGATGAAAAATAAAATAATAATAATAATAAAAAAATCAGGAAAATGTTCTCTCCTTTCTAGATTGTCTCTCCTTCTATGATAAAAGCTATTTCTTTATTTCTCTTTGCATCAAGTCTCTTTTCATTTATATTCCTCCCCTCCTCCATGCTTCTGGATGATGTGGGATAATGATATGTCATATGTGCGTAGCAGCGGGAAATCCATCTTTCTCTTTAACACTCATTTCTGCAGAGATTGCATTTGTCTGCCAGATCTGAAAATCCCCAACAGGAACTGCAAAAAACCTTCCTCTTACATTGCTATAAGCATAGTAAGACACTAAGAGATGAGATGAAGCCCTTTTGAAAATCTCCTTTTTGTCAGCAGTTCCTTTATCAGCATTCTTGCATTGAATAACATTCTTTGGCTTTTTGTCCTAGTTTAGACTGTTATCCTGTGCTCCACTGGTATTGAATTAATATATTACTTGAACATTATCATTTTTTAGAGCCGCTCTAATATGTATCTTTAAAGGGCTCAGATTTTTATCGATCTTTTGTGAAAGAGCTTGAGTACTATGGAAACATACTGCAGCTTTCATTAGCTGCAACTCCTATCACTGAAATGTAGTTATGATACTTCTTAGATACCCCTTTTCTTTAGTTATCATATGCAAATGTAACCCCTCTACCCAGGTCCTACTCGCCCCGCTCTGCGCAGGCCTCGAACCTGGGTCTCCGGCATGGGAGTCGGACGTTCTAACAAGGAGGCTAAAGGATGCAACCCCTAGCATCAGTCGCTAGAGCATCTCTTGAGATCAGAGGAGTGAGGTTTACTTGCACAGCAACTACTAGCTGGCCTCCGTTACACAAGGATCAACCAAGCAATAACTGTGGATAGATGCAATTATTAACGTGAAGGACCTTTTACTGGTGCGCATGTCAGGTTTAGAAGGTATTCATCCTGATTAATGCCAATGCTACATACAGGTCTAAGACACTTATTAGGTGTTCAGAGCCATGGCTCACCCAATTACAGGATAGATACTATTATTTCTAAGGACCAGGGGTCTAATTTATAAAATGTGGCATAGAAACCATCCTTTTAGTGGATTTTAGTGTGGATCAAATTTGTGCGTATGCACTTAAGTTCCTATCAGGGCTTTCCGTTTTTTTTTTTTTTTTTTCATCTGCTAACAAGCATCGGCCAGTACAGGGGTGTCAGTAGCATTTTTATGAATGAGGCCCTAGAAGCACTAATAATAAGAATAAGATGTGGTCAAGTCTGTCAAACATTTTGAAGCTCCTGACTCTGCAGCATTCATTGCTCTGCATATCCTTCTGAAGGAATGACCCTGATGTCCCTTCAAGACTCCTCAGAGGCAGAGAGAAGGTGAAAATGAAAAACTAAATTATGACTGTTTTTGGTATAAAAAAAAAAAAAAAATACTAATCAGTAAATTTCAGGGAAGTATAGCATATAAAGAGTTTCCTTGAACTATGACTCTGAAATCAGCACGAATATTTGTGTGGAGACCGAAGATGGTGCTGATCTACACACACACACACACACACACACACACACACGTCTGGTTCACTATCCTTGTAGGGACTCTCCATAGACGTAATGGATTTTATACTGTAGAAACTGTATATTTGGTAACACTTTATTTTAGGGTCTTTTAATTAGTTGCTTATTAGCATGCATATTAATAGAATATTGGCTGTTTATTAGTACTTATTGAGCACATATTAATGCCTTATTCTAGATGACCTTATTCTACATTCTTAATCTTACCCAATACCTAAACTTAACAACTAACTTACTAACTATTAATAAGCAGCAAATTAGGAGTTTATTGAGGAAAAATTCCTAGTTAATAGTTTATATGTGTATCCTATACTAAAGTGTTACCGTATATTCTATCTCCTAACCCTAACCCTACCCCTAAACCTACCCATCACAGAAAACCTTTTTGCAGTTTTCTGTAAAAAGTTGCAGTGGCCCCCAATGCTAAAAACCGTGCAAGGCCCCAGAAAACCTATGACATTGGCCAGAAGCCGCTTTTTCAAAACTTCATGCAGAGTTAACTGTTTTTAACAGTTTTAAAAACAGCATATTAGCATTTGAAAAATGTGCTGCAAATAGTGGAGTATGAATGACAAAAGAGTTGTGGTCATTAAGGTTTTGCTCAATTGATTTGACACATTTTTCCAAACTCTTCTTACTGCTCTTAAAACAATTTCTGTAACACAGCCAACTAAACACACTCTTACATTAACCAAACAGTTCAACTTTACTGCATAATGAAGCAAATGTTCTTGAATGTCATTAGCGTATTTTTTTCTGGTAATACATTTATTAAAAGTAAATGCTATCATTAAAACAGGTGTGTTCTCTATAACATTCAGCTACAGACCCACAAATACACTAATGAAAATACATGTTTATCGTAAAGTTCTTCAGTGAGGAGTTTTTGTTAAAAAAAAAAAAAAAAATCTTCCCCCTACCCCAAAAAATATTACATAAACAAACATGCAGCGAATTTTTACTGTTGTAAAGTACTGCAATCAGTGACATTTATTGATAACACTTCTAATTTACATCTGGCCAGAGAATTTCATCAAAGAATATATTCTTATCATACATTATGAGAAAAAAAATAAATAAATAAAATAAAATAAAATAAAAAGAGCTGCAAATGTTTTTCCCTGATATACAAAAATTTTGGTTGGCTGTGTGAACTGTTGTAAACACATTTGAGAATTTATGCATATGATTTGTAATTTGTACGAAATTAATGAACTTACAATCTGTTTTAGGACAGTTACAAAGTGTTTAGATCACCGTGTTAATTGTTCTGTGAGCAGTGATCTGAGTTTGAAGAAATGTGTCAAATCGATTGAGAAAACTGTAAATGCATTTTGTGTGAAAGCAATGAAAAATTATTCACAGTTTGGTGCATACTCTGTTTCACTGGCATTGTGACTTCAGGTTTGACAATGCATGTTAGCAATCAATCCAATCAATCAATCCAAAAAAAGTCTGTCATAGATATAGTTAGTTAAACATAGCATTTCTCTCACTTTTCTTTAAGCTCCATCTTTTTCCCTAGGCTTATTAGATCAATACCTTGTACAATATCATTAGATAAATGTTCAACCGCAGCATGGACAGCTGAAGTGAAACTGTAATTAATGTGGTGTTTTTGCAAAGCCTGAAGGCTCTTGTAGTTAGTGACGGTAGAGGTGTCAGTGTCAATGCATTTACGTAGTTCCTTCAGTCCTTGTGATACTAAAACATCTAAAAGCTTATGTTAATGGCAGACATTTGCTAAATCTAAGCTCTATTTATAACTTGAGTGCTTTAGTGTTTAAAAAAAGTGAAATGTTGAATTGCTGGAAGTCACTTACGAGGATGCCTCTATAATTGCTGAGTCATTTAGAAAAAAAAAATGTTATTCATCCATTTACTAGAAAAAGGGAGCAGAGAGAAATGGATGAATTTGACATTTTAAAATCTTCCGGCTGGTAGGCATGTCTTTAAATTTCTACTGGGCCAAATCTAGGTATCAGCAGGGGAGGACTGGGCCCACCCAAATGTCTGTTTTGCACTAACCAAATAGAACTTGCAACAGAAGTCAAGTAGTTGACTAAAGTAAAGTAAAAGATGGCAAAGTCCATAAAATTGGACAGAAGCGTTTATATCTGAGTGAAGAGTAGAGCATTTGAGTCACGCACAGACCGCAAAACTGACAGGAGCAGCTCTGATGGAAGACAGTGACTGGATCTAAAACCTTCAAATGATACACATCTCATATCTGCGTTTCTGTAAGTTACCAGAATCACACATGAAAACCCGAAAGACATGCTAGACATCCAAATGTGCAATGCAGAGTGGCTCTCTCACACTGTATTTTGTGACAAAAAACTAGTTGTCCAGTACAATTCCATTCACATAGCAGAGATTTGCTGAAAATAAGGATGTTAGTCCCAGACAATATTAAAAAGCTACACTAAACGTGCATTTGGGTCCATATCATGGTCAATCAACAGTGTATGGTATAAAATAAAAAAATAAAAAACAGAAATATATATAATAACAACTGTCCAACCAGGATATCTGCCAGCCCTTCTTTCTTTAGCTAGCAAGAACCGGGCCAGAAGCTCCTTAACTTGTAATACAGTGTAAAATGTCACTACTTTTCTTCTAAAAAATACAAAAATTAAACTAGAATTTTACATTTTCAGTGTAAGGTAGAGAAAAAGGCATTTGAAAACATTGAATTTTAGTGGGAATGCTATACATCCTGAATAGGAGTGAATAACAGCTCACTGCCAAATAACGTAATCTGTAGCCTAATTGTTATTGGATGTGTAATGAGGAAGCACACCAAAACAAGGGATTCAAAAGGGATTCAAACTTGGTGTGTTGCACCCAAATACACATTAGTTACGATCAACATCATCTTTTATGTTCTGAATTTTTATTTTCCCTTTAAGGGTTTTCTTTCTTTCTTTCTTTTTGTTAATCAAAAGGCATTGTTCATCAAAAGGCACTCTAAATGTGAACAATAGTGATGCTTGCCTTAGCTTTACAAATCACAGATGTCAGCACAGCCCTTTATAGCTGATGTTTCTAGAGACTTCTGTTGAATATTGATTTTTTTTTTTTTTTTTTCAAGATTCATTGGTTCAGAGGTCAACTCTATGACCTTCTCAACTCATCTGCCGAGTCAACACAACAGAATAACCAGAAAAGCACTCATCGCTATCCCTACTACTCACTTCCTTTCAGCTTATAGTTTCGATCTACGTTGGTAAACAAATGTTTTGTCTTCCAAGTAAATCTTGTTGATGGCCTCTTATAACCTTGGCATTAAACAGAAACTGTTGTCTACAAGGAAAAGCTGGTATTGAGGATATATGCAGTTTTGTGATTTGTTCTTCTCATGATTTCCTATTGTGTCTCTTGAAATCAAAGCGTTATTATAGAGTCTTTGGACATAACATCAGCACATCACTAAAATGACAACATCTCAAACAACAATATTAATTGATTTATTAATCATCTCAAACAACACCACTGATTGATTATGACATAATCTCCAACTGCTTAATTATGCATTCATTTCCAACAAAATTATTATGACATCACCTCCAACAACACGTACTGATTTGACTATGACATCACCTCTAAAATCACTTAGTTTGATTATGCTATTCATTTCAGAATGTTGTACTTTATTGTGATGGTCTACTTTAGACATTCTACTAACTAGTAACTTGTCAACATGTCAACTAACTCTCATTAGAGTATTAGTAGACTGTAGTAGACTCTTAGTAGACTGTTATGTTAGGGTTATGTTATGTTATGTTAGGGGTTATGTTAGGGTTCGGGTAAGCAGAATAAGTCGACATGTAGTTGCAAAGTTACTTATAGTCTGTAGGATGTCTGTTGGGGAGCATCAAAATGAGGTGTTAGCAGATATTAAGCAGACAATCTACTAATACTCTAATGAGAGTTAGTTGACATGTAGTTAAAAGTTACTTATAGTTAGTAGAATGTCTAAATGGATCATCAAAATAAAGTTAATACTGGTGCTTGAGTTCCAATTTCCCCTGTGTTTTAATGACTGTGATCGTTTGGAACCTTCATGTGAAGTAAAATCAATGTAAAGCCACTCAATTAAGCAAGCTGTGATTCCAAATAGCCTTCACAAACTCTACGTGTGACTCTTGGATGGTCTTGTCTTACTTCTAGCCAGCAGGGTAGTTTTAAACGATGCCCTTAACAAGTGTAATCAGTGGTGAGCCCCAGCACAGCGTCCCAACACAGCACATCATCTCATTTCAGCAACATCCGACTGTTGCTAATCCGTTTGCCAGCTTCAGTTTCACTGTTGGGGCTCATGCTGTAGGAAATGTTGCATCTGCTGCAGAAAGCATGCAGTATATCAATAACAAATGCCACTCAAACTTCTGGATTCTATAGATGGGGGGAGAAAGAGGCAATGTCTTTGGTATGTGAAATAAGTATTGTCTGCATTAATGATCATCAGTGATTCATTATTGCTCATGCCTATGTCTGCGTTAAAGACGTCTGAAACCTAGGAGATGATTACAATTACAATTAAGCCAAGATTATGACAATAAATAAATAAATAATAAATAAACAAACAAACATATAGAATCAAAAAATCCTATAGGCTTACATTGAAGAAGGGGTTCAAACCATTTCTATAGACAACATCTTAAAAAATAAAGCAATAAGCCCCAAGAAGTCATGGTTTACAGTGAATTTATAACAGCTAAGGGGCGTTGTTAGGCACGATGCGGAGCCTAACAATGCCTAACAACATGGTTAAATTCACTGTAAACCACGGCTTCACAGGGTTTATTGCTTTTATAAAACGGTTACCACACAATACAAATATTAAAGCCAAAAAATATGTATCAATGCAACTTTCATGAAGTAAAATCATTAAAAGCCTGGAAAAAATAGTCCCTGACCGTGAACAGCAACAGAAGTTACATGTATTACACCATTAGATGGCGGCAAAGATTGTCTTTATGAGCGAGTCACTCAGTCGCAAAGACTTTTATATTGAAACTTGTTGTGAAGACGGAACGAAGAAGAAAATGACAAATGCTTTGACTAGCGCTGTCAGTGTCAGCAGGGCACGGGAAAACCCATTAAATGTTAAAAGGACAGGATTGCAGCGGACATTCAAACAGATTTTTTATTATGAACATAGGACTGACCTGAAGGAAAATGCTAAATCTGAATGCAGGTAATACACTCGGTCACTCGATATCTCTCTCACAATACTCTTCTACATAATGCAGTAAGCTTCAATGAACAAAATCAATTGGGAACAAACATATGTTTACGTTGCTAAAAGTGGTTGCTAAGACAGACACAGCAACTTAGTGGCACAGCGATACTTATGTAATGCGGTCAGCTGTATGTTTTCGGGAATTTTACAACGGCTTCGAACGCGGCTCAACCAATCAGAATCAAAGGCAGGAACTATCCGTTTTATAATGAATAATTAACACCTTTGCAACTTCATAGCAATGCATTAAAGTATTAGTTTGGATGGATATCCAAATCAGAAATATCAGATCCGACCCTGGACGCCGGATCCTGTCAAAAGATATCCGCAGAGGTGTAAAGAGTACCTGAAAACCATACTTGAGTAAAAGTACTGATTCCTTACATCGAAAATGACTCCACTACAAGTTACAAGTAACCAATTCCAATACGACTTGAGTAAAAGTCTTAAAGTATCTGATTTTAACAGTACTTAAGTATTTTACTCATGCTGAATGTAGGCTCAGAGATGCACTAGTCCTGAGAGACATGCCAGTGAAAAAAAGAAATCAAAATGAAAAATCAAATTTATTTTCTAAAATCAAAATAAACCTGAACACCTCAATGTTGCAATAAATCAACGTCGACACAACAACCTTTTAAACGTCTACAAACTCTCAAGTCTGAGTTGAGCTCAAGTGCACAGAAAGGCAAAAAAAGTACATTTACTTTTACTTACTAAAAATGTAGTCAAGTAGAGAGTAAAAGTTGCCAATATCTTTGATACTCAGTACAACTACAAAGTAGCCAAAAAGATACTTAAGTACAGTAACTAATTACATTTACTCAAGTACTTTACACTTCTGGATATCCGTTTTGTCTGGTGCCCAAAACTAGTAAAACCCATCGACAGCAACTCTTGTCTGGTACCCAGACCTCTTCTATCAGCCTGAGAAAGCCAGGGAAGATCAGAAGCAGGAGACAAAGTGATGATAGTAAAAAGAGCAGGGTTCATTGAATAATCTTAGTTGCGTATGTTTCAATGCTCAAACTTTGTCTGACCAGCACAAATCCAGCAAGTGTTATTATACCAAAGCACAAGCCATGGAAAATTAATGAAAATTTGTTCTGTGATGTTAATAACCTTGAAATGGAGACATTCACTTATCTCATGAAGAAACCACACAATCATAAGATTAAACAACAATAGAAAGGAAATAAGTATTCATGAATAAATGATTAAATGATAAATCAAATGATTTCAATAAAATGAAATCTAATGATTATGCAATTATATAATATATATTAAATAATATTAAAAAAGCAAAGCAAATAAAACAATAGACATATGGTTGCTCTCTTAAAGTAAAACGCACAGGCTGCTATTGAGAATCCTTAGATCATTCATAGCAACAGCATAGCGGTTCCTTAGAATTTAGTTCAATGGAAAAATTCAAATGCAAATGAATTTATGAACCATTTACCCCAAAATTCGGTTTTCTTGTGTTTCATGAACAAGGCTCATCAATTTGGTGTGCTTTTACTGCACTGCAAGCTTGTTACAACTCACAGTTATGATACTGGATGAGTGTCTAAGTTGTGTGCTTTGTGAGCAAGTGTATCATTCACCTTTTAATTTAGATGTATTGCAGACCAACTTCAATCAGATCATAATCCCATAAATTGCCCTGTCCTTGTGATTAATTTTCTTATATGATCAGCTTCCCTGTTTAATTTACTTGGATATTGAATAGAAAATGATCTAACTTTAGGTATTCACCTCTTTAATCACAAAAATGATTTATAAATGATTTATATATTGAATGATGATTTAATTAAATACTATTCTCTCTTGTTTAAATGTGCTGGATTTTTTACTGAAGAATATTGACATTAAATAAATAATAAGCTGACATAAATTGATCAAATCATATAGAATGTTTTTATGGTGCTCTTTTATGCTCAAAGAACCATTACACAGCCCGGTCTCAACCCTCAGGGACTTGTGGGGGGTTTGCATGAGTTTGTGTGGGATCAGAGGGGCTATAATCTGTGAGCAGGTTCGGGGTCCATGAGGCCATTCATTGTGCTTCATCAGCATGCAGTGAGGAGGACATTTAGCCTTCAGAGCGTGAATGCCGCCTTGAGATGGTCTGTCTTTAATCTCAGCTGGTGGGGTCTGATGCAGGATAAAGACACCATACATCCTCTCATCCGCCACTTCCTCCAGGTCCTTCCCATAGACTTCCCTCTATCTCACTACCTCTTCATTCTCATCGTACCAACTCTTGCTGCGTTCAAATCCCTCATGATCCTAATGTGACTGGTCTGTTCGACTAAGGAGTGTGTGAGAATTTTGGGGGGTTTTGGGTGAGAAACACTGCGCTAAAAAGCTGTATAGTATATTTTGTGAAACCTAGCAAGACAAAAGAAGGGTTAGGACATGTGGACTTAATACATCATCCTTATCCTGACCAAAATAAGCAAGCTGACATTCAGTACAAATCTATATCTTTTATTTCGAATACATACAAATGTCTTTTACGTTGTTTAGTTTTTATTAACAAGTTTGGGAGGAACACTTTCAAATGATCTGTCTATATAGGCTATATATATACATAGCCGACTCACCCATGTTCCTTGACAGTTTTTCTGCATCCCTCTGCCACTCCGTCTCCTCACACTCGCCTGGTTACTATCCTAACCAGAGATACGGGGGAGTACTCTGGGTTTGGGCCAAAATACCGAGCTTGAAGCCCTCTCCTCGGACAGCACGCCAAAAACGCAAGTGTGAACTCGTGAAACCGCCATTTTTGAAGAGTGCGCATGTGCGTACTTGCTCTAGTACGTAAGAACGAGCCTATGATTGAATCTGGAAATAAAGCAAACTGAGAACTGAGAAAAATGAGAATTAGTCCTCAGATGTCTTGTCCATAAGTTATAGCGAGAAATCTAGTATTTCGACCACCTGCCTTACATCATTAACCAACATGTTGGTTAAACAGTTTGTGACAATATGGTTTCGGGAAACAGTCGTGATGTTCTTCAGTGATGCATCGCTATGTCCCAATTCAGGGGCTGTGTCCTCCGGAGGTCGCATCTGAAGGCTTCATATGTCATCGAGTCGGTCTCGTTTAAGAAAAGTAACCGTTAGATTGCAAAGTAATAAAGAAATTACAGTATTTTAGACCTCACGAGGAATAACAGTCACTTTTATTAAGGTTACGTTTCTTAAATGAGACCGACTCGATGACGTATGCAGCCTTCAAATGCGACCTCCGGAGGACGCAGCCCCTTAATTGAGACACAGCTTGGTTGTTAAGCAGCAAGTTACGTCGTTGTACAGGAAACGCACCCAAGATCAGCACAAGGGGGCAGTGTTATCTCAAATGTTTTGTCCAATTGTACACATCAGAAAAATCTGAATTGTCATAGCTGACGAACAACTTAAGGAATCAAAAGCTCATGGAATCTGACAGAAATAAAAAATATTTCTTTGTCATATTAATCCTCATGTTAATAAGTGACTTGTAATTCAATAATTGCAGGTTCAGTCCCCCTTAAGTAACCTGAGGTTTTCCCAAAGGCACAAAACAGTGATATTCCTTGGATCAGTACTTCTGGGTTTTGTAGTCTTTTAATTACTATGCTACAATAGTTATAATTCTTCACCTACACATATACATATGTGGGAGAACAGTGCTTGGAGAACGGGGGAAAAACGTACACATACACACAAACACACAGGCTACATTTATCTGACTTATATGGAGGAAAGCTCTCAGTGCAATAAAAAAAATGGGTTTCATTTGTAAGCTCTGTATTTGGCACAAATCTAACATAGCAACAAATGGATAGATCTAAGAACAGAAAAATTCCTGGAGGAAAATATGCTGGAATTCACAAGAGCACTGGGACTTGGAAGTCAACTGAATGACAATTTATCTTCAACAGTGACCTGAAATATACCACAAAACCTTCAATACAGTGGCTTATAAAACCAACAAAGTACATTTCCTGGAGTGGTCGAGTTACAGTCCAGACCTTAATCCAATTGAACATCTACAGAATGACTTAAAATGGCCATCCAAAAAATGGTTCCCATCCAACTTGATGCAGCTTGAGTGTTTTTGCCAGAAAGAATAGCTAAAGGTTTCAGATTTACATGAACATTTATACATTTGGCAGATAAAGATACTAACAGATGTAACTTTTATGCAAAAGCTAATCCTACCATGCATTAACTTTCCATTAAGGGATACTTATGATTAAAATAATTTCAAATCCAATATAAAAGAAAATCTTGTGTGTGTTCCATGCAGAAAGAAAATAATAGGTTTGAGATGACATGAGGGTAAGTAAATGAATTTTAATATCAGGGTGAACTATTTTATTAAAAAAAAGTGTGTTCTATTTTATACAGTCACCATATTTCCTTAACTGACCCCAGTTCCTTTTGCCTACAGCAATCAGTTTCTCAAAGCAGCCCTCATCAACGATGCTGACTGAAATAACAATGAACCACACATTGAGCTGAAGACACAAGTCATCTCATACTGTCTGATTGTTCCTCAGCACTTCAACAATATCTGCAAACTCTTCCCATCTGTGCTGTCCCATTTTTCCCCCCAATCTGTTTATTCAGAGCTCAGACAAACAAAAATGGCCTCCCAGTAGTTATTCAAAACAGTGAGAAGGAAGCTATTTCAATATTCTCTTTTATGGTGTAATTACGACGTAAGCCAGCAACCGAAGACCTAATTCTCATATTTCAGCAGCTGCTGATTTTGAAGAGAAGATTAGCTTTACGGTCATATATACACTTGTGAAAAAGAAGTACACTTTAGCATACTTTTAAAATGAGTACTTAATACAGAAATAATATACTTTAAAAGAATATACTTAAGTGCAAAGTGAATGCAATGTTTCTGGACACTTAACTGCATGTTAATTAGAATTAAATAAAAATGTATTATATGCAATTGGTTAAACTTAAGAGTGCTTTTTTTAATCCACTTTAGCAGGACTTACGTTAGTACATCATTACATGTAATTTCATAATTACTTCTTTTGTCTTGGAAATATGGTTAAGTGTGACAAGCAGTTATGGTCAAATAATATACATTAATATATTTTCTGTTGAAACTTGTATGTCAATTTATAATGATGAAGCTTCAGTATAGTACATTTAAAATATATAAACTTTAAAGGCAGTAGCTATTTGCACTAAGTAATACTAATACTGTGAAAATAGCAGTATTTTCTTTGCACAAAGTTTAAAAAGTAGTTACAGGGATTGGACAAAATAATGTGAACACCTACTATTATAGGGGTTAATATCATTTGTGATTATCTTTTATCTAAACATTGTGATTATCTTTTATATATCTTTTTGTTGTTTATATTCTTTAGTTTGTATATCAGTGCCGCATAAGTGGTTTTCAGCCGTGTTTAGGACAAGCTGTGTGTGAAATGGGCACCTTGTCAGACGTCCAGAAAGGTCAAATCAAAACCTGGACAGTTGGAGCATCAAGATGAACTTCATCAGCTTAATCAACTGACTTGAATATTATGGAACTACTTGGGTAGTTTTGGAGAGAAGAGTAAGAAACAGATTCCCTCTAACATCTTTGAAGCAACTGGCAGATGTTCTGATAGACAACATTCAACTGGAGACTATTCAAAAGTTGTATTAATCTATTCTAATAAGGTTGGAAGCTATATTAAAGGTTATCAAGCAATAAAACACACGAGACAGGGGTAGCGAATTTCACTCATCTTGTTTACTCTTTAACTTCCATTCTCACACACATTACAGTACTTCATTACACAACACTTTAAAATAGTAGTTAATAGGCATGTGACGGTATCAAATTTTCATGTTGCGATAATTGCTGAAGCTTTTATCACGATATACGGTATTATCACGATACTGAAATAATTTGCAAAAAAAGTGTTGTCATATTATAAAAGGTTTAAAAATAGCTCAGCTCCATTAAATAATACAGTTACAACTTTTGATTTTAATAATGTGTTATTAAATGTTGAAATTAACATTAACTAAGATTAATAAATGCTTTAGAAGTATTGTTCATTGTCAGTTTATGTTAACTATTGAAGCCTTATTGTAAAGTGTAAATGAACAGAATCAGAACATATACAAACAAAACCTAGTCCTAGGGCATGTTGTAGCCCAGATTAAAATATGAAAATGTTTAAATTTGAAAATAAACTCTTAACTCTTTAAGTATTTGGTGCTGTGATGAACACTATTGCGAATGCGAATACAAAAGTCTGAATGGCTGTTTAAAACATTTAAATACTAAACGGTAGTGCAGCTGCTTTGTTTACGGATGTTACCAGGGTAACCACCAGGGTTGCCAGGTTTTCACAACAAAACCTGCCCAATTGCTCCTCAAAACTAGCCCAAAACTAGCCCAATCGCATTTTAGGGGGGTCCCACGGTAAACATCGCGTTCTGGGGGGTAAGATTTGCACTTTTGGCGGGGCTCCACTGGTAAAATTCGCATTCCAGGAGCTAAACACGTTATTTTGGGTCGATTTCAATTACTATTTCAATACTGCTTGGGACTAAATTGGCCCACTTTTTAGTATATAAAAGTATACGTTTAAGTATAACAGTAGTATACTTTAAGTGCATTTGGGTATTAATTTTTTTATACTTGAAATATACCTTTAACTGTACTTTAACTCTTTCCATTTTAAAAACCTTCTATTCTAGCTTCATGCATCTTTTTTTTATCAACACTTGAATGTGGGTAAATTTCATAAAAAAGCAACATTTTAAACAAAAAGCTGAGAAAATTGCATTTTTGTCAGACTACGTCCAGAGCAGATGTAGAACAATGATCAAAACACAGATGGAGTAGACTGCGTTTATCAAACCCCCCAAAGCTTCACAGTCATTTCCTCTTCATGGGTTCAACGTTTCATTCAGTAACGTTACGCAGTTTTAAATTAATATGCTGTTTAATGTTTGATGATCGCGTTGTTTTACATTTGAGTACAATCTACTATCAATTGTTTCTGCTTCTTCACCTGTGTTTTAATCCAGAGATTCCATACCAGACGATGCGTAATAGCGCCCCCTACCGTATAACAGTAAAAACATGGATAGCCAGAAAATTCAGTCAGTGGCAGGAAATGAGGAAAGTAGATTTAAAGTAAATTCCTATGTACACTACCAGTGGACTAGACTACACAAAAATTCAGATAATCAGAATTAGGAACATATCTGTTTTTTTTTTATAAATCAATATTTTCAAACAATGTAAATTTATAAGACAATATGTAAAACTATGTGAAAAAAGTATTTAATAGGCTACTCAATCAAAAGAGTAAACACAACTATGTTATACTTAATTATACTTTTAAGTATATCTCGATCAAAAGATTGAGTACAAGTACAGGCAAAATATCATTAGACTTTTCTGTCAGTATAAATTAAGTATACTTAAGTGTAATTTTAAGTATATTTCTGAGAAGTATATAAAGTATATTTCTGAGAAGTACATAAAAAATATACTTTCTTATTTTTAGTTTAAAACAAGTATAATAGCACACTTGAATTAACTTCTTTTCGTAAGGGATGTCACCTCGAACAATTATGATATACAAAACAGTGGCAATAGGAAACCCACAAATATTCAGCCAATACTGCATGGATAAGTATACTAAATAGAAGCTATTATTATACATTTATAAGTAGATTTGCATAAAAGCGCCTGCTGAATGAATACATGTAAAAGCATATAACCACATTATTGAAAGACAGCTCATTCTTTAGTGACTGCATTTTTTGAGAAAAGTGAGACAGCAGTGGGGTGGAGTCATATAATTCATTAGCCACCATATATCTATATTACTTTGGCATGTGATTGTATTTCATAATTATGCTTATGCACAGGTTCAGACAGCCATTTGCTCATGAATATTTAGCCCTCATCATGAATATGCATTGAGATGGTGAAGTGGCTCTGTTGATGTAGATTTATGGTTGTGAATGGGACATAATTAAAAGGTAGAATGCAAGCTGCCAGAACCATGAAAACAAGTTACACACAATGTTCCAGACCTCAGGTGGAGTGGGTTGTCTACTTTGAAACAAGTTCCTCAAAAGCATGCTAGCAAATGATGGATTATGGTGATTAACTGTGTCAGTTAATTTATTTATGTCTGAAATGAGTAATTGAACTAGACATGTACACTTATATAATGCCCCATGAATGAAAACAGCGGCATCTTAACATCTGACCCAGACTAATGCTGATACAGCATACCATGGTATTTGTACTCCAAGGTACATGTAGTATTAACATTGTGCTGCAAAAATACCATGGCCAAGGTACATGTCAAAAACTAATGGTACTGTAATACAATTGTGGTGCTTGTGGGACTTTCTCATAGTTACAATTTAACAAATTCCTAACACTGGTTCACTAAGGTTCACACTGAACACATTTTTTGCTGTTAAAAACGCAAGATGCAGGTCAGTGGGATGAAAAAAAGCACACTGTCTAGAGACACGTTTTTTAAAATTTGAACTTTTAACTTGAGTGCCTTGTTTGTAGAATAGCTTGTCATCCATGAGATGCTTCAAAAGACGTGAGACGAGCGAAGGTTAAAGACATCCATCTAGTGTGTATTTACATTGTAAAACAATGGAAAAGTAGCACAGTGGAATGCAAAAATGTGTTCTGTGTGAACAGCCCTTTGGCTGCATCTGAAATCACATGCTCTCTGAGGAGGCACTGCTTTTGAATAAGTAATGACTTTGTGACTGTTGAAAAAGTACATTCTTTATAGTATGAATGCAATCCAGATGTACTACATTTGTCATGTTGTCATTGTCATGTGACCAGCGTCAGTTGCGTCGATTTGCTGCCATTCACAACTCCTCTGCCTCAAGGGATAATAAAGCTGGATCAGAATTTCGCTGGAAGCAGTAAGTCATCCGGGTACATTTTTTTACCTACTGTTTTATGAATACTATGAATTCTGACATACTCTTTTTCCGCCTACTATATAGTAGGATATTATGAATTTTCGGATGCAGTCTAAGAATGAATTGCGCCTGCTAATTGTGTTTTTTTTTTTGCACACGCTAACTGCACTGGTTGAGCACCCAATTCATTAAAGGAATTATGTAGATCAGACAATGAAATAAAACAACAACAATGCCCTGATGCCAATTTGTACTGGGCAAATGATATTGAAGAAAATGTACATATATACATTTAAATGAAACAAATCTTGTTTGAAATATTCTTTCTCTCAAATGTGGGCAATGACGATGTCTTTACTTGGCTACAATTAATGTTAATGATTGCTAGAATGCACCCTCAAACATCTCTTTTATACAATATAAAACCAATGCTAGGTTTTGTTTACTGTTTGGTTTCATTTGGCATGATGCAGATTGATGCAAATTGCGGATGGCAATATTTGTGACAGAAATGCAATCTATAACAAAACTAATTTACACAGAAAGAAGGTGTGTTTGTGTGAAAATTAAAGTCAATTACTTCATCTAAAAATTGAAGACAGTGTAATTTGAGCACTAAAAATTTCTGCTCTGCATCTGCTAAGATAAATTACGGGTTGTTCAGTGCTCAAACTACGCTGCGTCTTTAAAGTGTCAATTTTTAGTTTTCATTTAGTGTCACGAGTTCTGTAGCTAGATCACACACGAACACGAAGATGAAGATAAATAGGAAGTCTTTAATAAATCAACACTGATAATCCACATAAAGAGTAGCGTAACACTGACGAGACCCGGCAATAATGAATAGAACCAAGGGAACTTAAATACACATGCAAACAAGGATAATTAATTACACACACCTGAACTGAATGACAAACCAAATGAGTGATGACAAACAAGGGAAGGAGAAAAGGTGCAAATGAAAATAAAGTCCAAACTGATTGAAACTGTGACATTACGCCCCCTCCCGCAAAGGTGCAACCTCACGCCGGCAGATGAAAGGAGGAGGCTCAGGTGAAGGATGAAAGTCTGGGAGAAGGATCGAATGAAAAGTCCAAGGTGGTGCAAGTGGTGTGATGCAATGAATGGCCTTGAACAGGGACAGGCAGGTGATGACCCAGGCCACAGCCAGGACTGTGCTCCACGGTGGCGTTGCTGGAGGGAGGAGCCACGAAGGATGGAGTCCAGACGGTACCCTGGGAATGACCAGAAGTGATGGCAACGTAGGAGGTAGAGCCCACCACACAGCCGAAGAGCAAATCTAGAGAAGGAACACCGAAGACCTTGGCGGCCGTGAAGGAGCCGCAGCAACGACCCCCCAAGATGGAAACAGGGATCTGAGGGAGCCAGGTGAGGCTGAATGCCCAATGGTCCTTGCCTGAGTCAACGGAGGAAGGAGTGTAGGTGCAGGAGCCAGGGTAAAGGGTCAAGGTGGACTAGAGCGTTCTGAGGTGGAAAGCAAAGCCACAGACTTCCAACACCTAGAACAAGGTGGCTTACAGCAGGCACGCGGTATAGCCTTGGTATAGAGGATAAACTGAGGGACTGATGGGGGACAGTGATGACAGGGCGGCAGGAGTGGCTGAGGACTGAGGAGGATAATGGAAAAAAGCACAGAAACAAACAAAAACCAATGTGTCCATAATAGCAGTCTGGAGAGGTGGTGGGAGAGGGAGGCTGAGTGGGATCAGTGGGTCAGATGAAGATAAAATATATTCAGGCAGGTTTAAAGGGTTAATTACTTCTGCAAACAAACAGTCATAATTTGAGACAGCCAAACACTCACTCTGTGGTGGGCGGGCGGCACTCACTTCCATCCCCTCGTACTCCCTTGACTCCAGCAAGGACCACTGGGCATTCAGCCTCACCGGGCTCCCTCAGATCCCTGCTTCCATCTCGGGGGGTCGTCGCTGCGGCCGCCAAGGTCTTCGGTGTTTCTTTGCTAGATTGGCTCTTCGGCAATGGATGGGGCAGCTGGCTCGCAAATCTGGTCAGACGAGGCTACCTCGGGCTCCGGGGTGATGTACTGCTCTTGGCGTGGGCTCAAACGTCGCAGCAGAGACGGGCTCTTGGTCTGCGGTGGGCTCTTGCTGTTGCTCTTCGCAGCGGGTTGTCTCTGGCTGGGCACTGGGCTAGGAGTGGTGCTGGTGTCGTCGTCAGCTGGTCCGACAGTCAGAGATGATCCACAGGATTCCAGCACCCACTCCATGTAACCAGTGAAGCTCCCTCGAGGTCCCTCCCCGGACAACTGCTCCTTGGTGGCGGTGTTCAGGTCAGCATGTAGGAATGAGCAAACAGTTGTCCAGGTAGTTGGTGAGATGGGCTACAAACAGGAAATCCTCCACATGTTCCTCAAGGGAGCAATTTCCCTGCTCAAGGCACAGTAGCAGAAAGAAAGGATTGTCCATGGTGGGAAAAAAGTGAAACCAAAAAAAAAAAAAAAAAAAAGGGGAAAAATGCACACACAAAAACACGAGAAACACTAAATATAAGGCATGGTGTAATCACTTCTGGGTCGGGTCTTCTGTCACGGGTTGTGTAGCTAGATCACACACGAAGATGAAGGTAAATAGGAAGTGTTTAATAAATCCACACTAATAATCCACATAAAGAGAGAAGTGTAACACATCCATACACTGACGAGACCCGACAACAATGAATCGAACCAAGGGAACTTAAATACACATGCAAACAAGGATAATTAATAACACACACCTGAACTGAATGACAAACCAAATGAGTGACCATGACAACAAACAAAGCAAGGAGAAAAGCTGCAAATTAAAACAAAGTCCAAATTGAATGAAACTGTGACAGTTAGTGAATAAGACACAGGCATTGTTTAGTGAATTCCCCTATAGGTATTGAATTTTGGTGTGTAACTTGTGTCACACTGTTTGTGATACATACATGTATGATGTGTCAATTCATGCGGCTTGTGGAGTTGCTATTTCCTGGAGTGTCTTTTAACTTGGACCAGCAAGGAACAACTTAGAAAACACACAGAACTCCATAGATTCCACAAAGAAATGCACTCAGAGCACCTCAGTCCACTGGCAGCCACTCACAACACCCTAGCATTGTGCCAGTGACTTTTGCGCAGGCAAGCACCACTTACATTTTCTTGAGAAAATGTAAAAATCAAGTTTGTTAGTAAAATAACCAAAGCATAAAACGGCTTTAAAATACAAATACAGATGCAAAGCTCTTTACTCTTGCATAATGATCATTGATCTTATATTCACAACCTGCAAATAATAAAGTTGGCTTTTACAAGAAAGCCATTATGTAAATATAATGAAATAGAAAAATAAAAACACAAGATCAATAGTTCAATCCTATCAAGCTTAAAGCACATTGCTTGTGATTTTAATGCAACTCTTTTGTACTCCAAGGTTAGATGAGGCCTGTCATACTCCTCAAAAATGCATACCGCCTGACATTGTTTTTCTCCTTCAGTTGAGTACAACACTAGCACTTTAACTTTCTCTACTTCACTTTTGAGGCTTAGTGGAGTTTGACGGCTTGCGAGTCGTTGTGCCCCCCACCCCCCACCCCCCACCCCCCTATCTATTCTCTCACCAAAATGTTGCAAATAGACTTTCTAAACACTACATCAACACTTTATCACCTGTTTTCTTCAGTATGTGAGCCAGGAGTGACTGAAACGAACATTTAGAGACTGATTGTTGTGTAGCTGATACTGCAGGTGTGAAGAAAACAGATATAAAAATACATAGTGTGAAGTAGGTTAGTTTTCAAAACTGTTCTCAGTCACAGCTGAGTGTTCATTCACTTATGGGCTCTTTTGGGCCAGGAGACATGGGAAAATGAAGGTTCCCTTAAAATGACTTTTATCCACTAACAATGGTCAGGAGTGGTTATACATCAAAATGAGAATTGTCATAATCAAATGACATTTCTCAAATCTCAAATTATGTATTTTGTTTGATTTCTGTGGAAATTACATTCTTACTAATGCTAAAAGAAAATGTATGTATGTATGTATCAACTAAGCATTGTGTTGAATTTGTTCTAGGTGATCAGACATGATGTTATGGTGCCTTGTAAGTCCTTAGGACGTACCTGTATGCAAAAACTCTGTCTGTCACTGTGATGCGGCAAGGCAGCTGTCTTAGCTTTCAGATGCAGCCTTGATCTCAAGCATGCTCTTTACTGACGCTGCTGTCCCTTTGGTAAACAAGTACACTGTTAACACTTTCTGCTTTCTGCAAGTTTCTACTTTCTTTGCAATAATGAGATAGCATTTAGTTTTTACAGCATTTTTAATCTAGGTTAATGTTAATAAATAAATAATAAACATGTTTATTTATAATACATTAACAAATGTTAATTAATTTAACCTAAAATGTTAAAACTGTATTTAGAAATTAATATTACCCTGGATTAATAAATGTTGCAAAACAATATTTTTTTAACACAACATGAAGTTTAAATGACTCAACCAGCTAGATCAATTTGGTGCCATATATAATATAACGCAGATGTTATTATAAGACAAACAACGGAAACATGTCTGTATTTATAAAGTAATCAATGAAGAAGGTCAGACTATCAATCCTTCTCATCGCTCTCTCTCTCTTCCTGTCTATATGGCATTTTTAGCATTTTAACACTTTCTCTCCATGTTTCCCCTGACTCTATCACCACATTCTAATTGCAAATTAGATGCAAATATGCAAATTCCAAGTGCAATACTCCAAAAAAAAGAAAGTCAGTAACTGCGTGATGGAGCCTATATAATGAAATTGGAGTGATTTTAATATACAAGATATCAGGGCAAAAATGTATGAGTTTCTGTCTCATATTTATATCATGATATAATACGTGTAACAAGCATAATCACACGAGTGCTGTTTTTGTCCCGAATAGCGTGAGTGCAAATGTGATATTTATTTTATACAACAGTTCAATAAATGAAAAGTTAATATTGTGTTATATTTTTGACACAGTATTGTCTGTTTTTGCTCAATTTTGCCAAAGAAAATATTATAAAGCCTGAGCAGAACTGTTGTGCATCTCCAAGCAACACAAAGCAGTGTATAATTTCGTGTTTTGAGTGATTCAATCAGGTGAACCGATGATTTAATGGCCCATTCATAAAGAGAGCCATCCCTGCATCTCAACGTGCATACTATCCACCTTATCCGCCCTAAAAAGTATTGAATATTAAAAATGTCACATACTATTTAGGATAGATAGTATGCACATTGAGACGCAGACATTTACTTCATTCCTGAATGAATCAACCGTTTGAATGAATGAATGAATGAATGAATGAATGACTTACTAATTTAGACATTTACCGCCACCTACTGGCAGTTTTAGTTTCTTATTTAGAGTATCATTTCATTAAATCATTTCATTATTTTTCCATATTACTAAAAACCTATTAGAGGCATAGTTCACCCAAAAATGAAAAGTCTGTCATCATTTACTCACCCTCATGGCCGTTGAAGCCTAAAAGTTTTTTTTCTAAATCTACTTTTTGTAATGTCTAATTGATGCTTTTCTCATTTAACACAATAATGACTTTAAATTATCTGTTGGGGACCATTTATTAATGTGTGTGATTAATTTGTGATTAGATTTCATTAGCATATTTGGTGGAATGTCCTTATGTGTGTGTGTGTGTGTGTATATATATATATATATATATAGATAGGACATTCCACCAAAAACACTTTGTCAGGTTTTGCAGTACTCAAATTCACACTGTTCTGCTACACCCAGATCATGTCTCCTCCATAATTAACAGTCTCTCCATTGTGCCGTGCTCCCAGAAGCTTGTCTGTTTGACTAGCATTGCCCCTTAGTAAACAGGAAGACAGTTAATTATTTTGAAACTCACATCCACAAATAACTGGCTACTGGTCCCCCGCTGTTAGTAATGACACTGTGCGGTCAGTAATTAAAGACTGTTTTCACATGAAACTACCCAACATTCCCTCTGAGAGCGACGGAGAAACCCGTGAGAAAATCTCAACTTGTTTTTTTCATTTTCCTTTGTCTTAAATCTTTCTCTCTCTGTCACTGTACCCCTCTCTTTCTCCCTCTCTCTCTCTTTCTGTTGCCCTTTTCACACAGGGTAGAGCACGACCCATGCTCTCCTTCAATTACCTTTTCATGGGTTACTGTCTCCATGGCAACTTCCCAAAAAGAAACAGCAAGCAGTATCCGTCTTTAAAAAAAGACAGATTTTTTTTTTTTTTTTTTTTTTTTTTTTAAACGATAGGCACTTTTAATGTACCAGGGGTTGATTAAAACCTAAAAAAGCATAAATTAATATTTATTATGTGAAAACTATTCATATACATATTTGCAGAGCAATTTTGCCTCAATAAAGTGCACCCCCACCCCCCAAAAATAAATAAATAAATAAATAAAACAATGAAAATTCAAGATTAATGTGTGAGAAATATTTTCAATTGTGTTTTTATGATACATAAAATGCTATTACATTTGCCTTAGACAAAGAAAAGGCTGCCATTTTATTCGAAACATATTCCACCACCATGATTTCCACCACAGAATTTATCAAGCAGAAATAATACATATTTTGAGATGTGGTGGAAATGATATTTGTTGATTCAGAAAAAAAACAGGATTCTCCAATGATGCATGTGTATCCACTGAAGGAAGGGAGTTCATTTTCTATAAAATGCAACTGCTGAAGAAATATCCAAATGTTCTTGTTACGCTACTAGCACCAGAGCACACATACTTAGTGTTCATTTTTGCATCAGTTTGTCTGTTCAGCCAGCAGTTATAGTACTGATGAGAGAGTGAAGCTTCTCAATGTATTCAAGCCATGTGTATCCAATGGTGCCAATTATTTCATTACCGTCTGGACAGTTCGTCACCAGCCGCAGCCCTCACAGTTTTACACGCTGCAGCACACAGTGATGGGTTTTTGTTTCATCAATTAGTCACCACAATTAATGTGCCCACTACAAGCTTGTGCTTTTTCCATCTTACAAAGAACATGTCCGGGTCGTATTTCACCCCTAAATCAAGTAAAAGTTTATTTATTTAGATTTTTTTTTATATATTGTGGCACATTTTCCCCTTAGATTTTCATTATTGCAATGGAAAAAACTTTCTCTGGGTATCCCTGCCTGCTGTGAAAACTCATTCATCCAAAATTCCAGTCTTCATAACTACATTAAACTTCAAATATATTCTGATTGGTTGTGACTGGGTCTTGTTGCACAAACTGTTTTTCATGTTCACTGTACATAGACAAATAGCTTGTCACTTTACGACACGCAATGTAATGCAAAGCAAAAAGCAAAAAACAAATACATAAATAAAAATACAAACATTGTCATTATAATCCGTATGTGTGGATAATGAGATTCTCATTATCCCCTATAATGATTCCAATAATGAGATTCTCATTCATCTATCATGTTACTGTCCGGACGCATAATTTAAATCTATAATTTAAACAAATGCAGCCATAATACTTCATTGTTTAAATAATACATCATTGTTTTTTACATTACAGTAATGACATTTTTGAAGTACGATGATGAGGGTTTGGGGTGAATATTCATTGTCATGACAATGTCACAATGCCTTTTTTTTTTTTTTTTAAATTTGGAGTGCAATCTGGAGTGAACCTCAACATCATAAGATTTATCAATCCCTTGTCCCATCATTAGTTCAGAAAAGAAAGATGATTATCGATAGTAACAGTAATTGTATTACTCACCCCAACATTTTTTTTTTTTATATTATTATTATTTAATAGTATCAGTAACTCATGCCTTTACTAATGTACTAATGTAATCTTTAAATATGGGTGATAGAGTATCTCAGTATCTCACATTGCTTGACAGACCCCTGTGTCATAGTTTGTACAAATGTGGATATGTTTGAGTGAAATAAATGTGTGTGTCAGCATAGTGCAGATGAATTTCTGGAATTTTCCTCTGGGCATCACTGCAGTATCTATCCATCTATGAATGTAAGATGTGGAAACTAATGCTGATACATAGGAAAGCTGAGATACAGGTGTGTGTGTGTGTGTGTGTGTGTGTGTGTGTGTGGTGTAATGTATGTTTAAATCAAAGTTTTCTGACAGGACCTCCACGTATCTCTCCTCCCCAGCGCCCATTCTAATGCAAACATGAGCGATTCAGCTGTGTAACTCTAGCATTTTCTCACATCTCATTGGTTGTAATATTATCCTTGGGCTTATGAAGCCACCAAAGGTATAATTTATTGTCTGTTCAGCAGGCAAAATTTTTGCAAGCCTGGCAAATTAATTTGCTGAATAAATATCCTATTTCTCTTTTTGCCTGTGATATAACATATTTCTGTGATTCATATCCCAGTTGTAATAGTGTGCGAAAAATCATTTAATTATCATTAAAAATATATGTACTGTGAATAAGTGGACTAAGGGACTGAATAAAATTTAAATATAATGTTATTTTAGGAACTTTCTAATGTGGGCCCATGCAAAATAAATGAACACTTAATATTTTACAAAAAAAAAAAGAAAAAAAAAAAAAGAAACTCCTAACTCCTGGCCAGCTACATTTTTCATTTCATTCCAAAAAACATTAAAAGTTCATATGCTACACATTACCATTCTACAATACTGTTTCTGCATTGACTATATGTTTATTTATTATGTATATATAACCTCCATGTTGATCCTGGAACAACGTTCCAATCAATGCATACTGCACAGAAGTATCGCACAATGCAACATGCTTTACAAAAAAGAAGAAAAGAAAAAACTAATATCAACCACAAGTTTTATTAGCTTCCTCATGAATCGTTATATGATCAGACTACCATAAAAACTGGATAAAAACAAGTTAACTGGAGCTCATGTGACAACACTGTAGTATACTGCTCTTTGAAAAATGTATAATAATCAAACATTTTAAACACGACAACTCTTGGAATAGTTAGCATGTCAAGACAAGTCACCTTTATATAGTGAATTTTACAATGGAGATTGTAAAATGTTATTGAATATGGCAGTGGTAATGTATTTGGTCTTGGCGGACTAGATCTGCTGCTGCTGCAGAGCAAGTATGGACTTGCTACTGCTAATAGACACACAGACACGCTGTTATGAGCATGTAAGATGCTGTAGCAGATCTAGGCAGGTGGAGCTGGGGGAGGTGGAGGGTTTTAGAGGAACTCTGAAGCGCGCTGCAAACTGCTACAGTGAATGTAACCAGCCATTTAAATGTGTGAGCAACAAGCTCATTGGCTGCAGATGTGACATGGACCAATCAGCTTGTGCCAGTAGTTAACGTTATAATTATCATCAGCTTTCGTTAAGGTCCCATCAGCCTGCGCCCTCTAGAGTTTCATGACTGAACTATGTATATATATATATATATATATATATATAAAAAGTATACGCTCTGTACTGTGCTGTATACATTACACTAATATTCTAATATTACATTCTAAACCATAAAATCCAAAATTAGCTAACATTGTAATAGCACTGCACTATTGTTTGACAACTGTCCACTTCTCTGTTTAAATAAAATTACCCCTGACCTTTGAAATATTCTCAGATCTGTCGTAAATCCTATCGTATTTATATTAAGCATTCATGGATTTGTCTGCCATTGACAGTCATAAACAGTAATATAAAATTATATGTAACTGATTATAAAGGGAGTTATGAAGTATTCCTATAAACGAAAGCTGTTTGAGAGAAAGATTAATTGGCCTTGTGCCATTGGAAATCTGTCCTCCTCTTCCTCCAGATCCAGCAATTCCATTGTGGAAGCATACCGCTGTCAAATCACTGAATGCTTGCCAGAGGCAAGCTAGTTTTATGGAGGCTTCACCCACTTATTTTCTGAATGACATTTAGGTAAGGGATAGTTTTATGTTTATCATCTGTTGATGAGCTTGATATATATTGAAGGATGAATTTGCAATAAAAAAGGCATTTACCTGCAAGATATAGTATTCTTTGTGGTGGCCTACCTGTGTCTTGGCACTACTAAAGTGGCTTCTAAAATTACTTAGCTATATATTATGCATGACAGAACTCTTAATTAAAGCTCAAGTGTGTCCTTTTAACATAGTATAATAAGCCATGCGTTGGTTGACTTCCTAAACACTCTGGCTTTGAGGCCTTTCAAAACAAATATTACATTTATTTTTATTCATTTATATGTATATTTACTATTTAATTAGTACTATTTTCTTGAAAAATGACACTTTTTACAGTTAATTATGCTTAGATTTAAATTTAAATTCTAGTTTATGTTTGCTACCTCAATTAAAATGAGAAACTGAACTGGATTTTTTTTTAAATATTCTGAAATTTTTAAAAGCATTATATTTAAAGCTCAGCCAGTTCTGTAGAAATTAAAGCGCCAGCATAAGTTCTACCAGGAAGACTTTAATGCCACGTCATTCATTCATAATAATAGGTCTGACCAATCACTGCTTGACACCAGGTATAAATAAGCACTGAATTCTCTGTTACACGTTCGCAGTTGATAATGCTGACGTCTTCATCTTCAGGCAGAATCAGCCAAATCTGCATCACCAGGATTTGCACTAAGGACGGGGCCTACGCCAAAGAAATTTTCTATACAACTAAACATGAATCTTTGTAGCTCACTACCATCTGTTTATACTTTCTGGAATAAATACCATGTAAACGTTCACCTGCCTTCTTAGTATTTATGGTAGGACTGTGCTTCACTGTCTACAAGTAAGACAGACTAAGAGTGAGATTCTCTAGTGAGCAAATTACGAGGAACATGATTATCTCTTGCACAGTAAAACACCAACATAATCTTATCTAAGTTTGCTTTTATTTGTTAGAAGGTTACTGATTAGAGTCTCATTTGAGTGTTTGATCATGCAATGAAGGTTTACAGTCGTCCTCTATGACTAAGATCTGTAGGACAACAGCATCCAAGACCATCATTACTTGCAATGAAATATAAGGGTAAATGAATACATTCTCCAGAGAAAGCCTTATTGCTTTTCCTGTTTTTTATTCATGGCTCACAAAAAAATGTTTTGCCATGGTGTTGTTAGTTGCATGCAATTTATTCAAGGATGCAAGGCTAAAGGAATGTGACATCCTGCATTATAAGGTATTCATTAAAGGGCAATGCCTTTAATTCCATTTTCAATTGAAAATAAGAATACCAATCATGGTGTGATGGAAGACAAAGTGGATGTTGTTTTGCTACGAGTCGGCGATAGTAATAACTCCATGATTGCTTTTCGATACACAACGACAATGACTAAGACAGTCGATGTTACAATGAATAATGCCTCTATTATTATACTGAGGGGAAGAAAAAAAAAACTGAGAAAATTAAAAAAAAAAAAAAAAAAAAGCTTTATGGCATTTACTGTATATATGGCAAAATTTGAGGAAACATCAGGAAGACAACTGAACGCATCCGTACTTTTTTGTGAATAGTGCACACTTTGGCTTCCTTTTTTTCCCTTCTTTTTTTAAGCATTAGAGGCACAAATTCTGTATTTCCATTGAGACTATATAAACTGTTATCTAACATAAAATTAACATAGCATGAATAAAAATGTGATATTAGTACATATATCAACATCTGAAACTTATCCATTCATCAATCAATGAATCAGCAGGAAGTGCCTCATCAGGTACTGCTTGCACAAACAACTTTTTGTGTAACAAATATGTTACCTCGGCAGTTGGGGCATGAACTTATAGATTTTTGATTCCCAAGGGAAGTAATGGCTTCAATAAGCAAACCGAACAGTCTAACATGCACAACTCTTGTTCATTCCTTCTCCTTGACCGTCATACGCCCCCTAATGCTGATTGGTTAGATGTTTGTTGTTGGTGTCAATCCGATTAACTTCCAAACAGTGTTGTTGAAAAAATACATACCCCACCTTTAATTAAAGTTTTGTCTGTGCATGCACAGCAAGCATTGTATTGAAGAAGTTGTTCAGTTTCTCATCTAGAGTCAGCTTTTCACATTCCACTAACAGTTAAAGTTTACATTTAACTATGGAAAACTGGCCAGCTTTATGCCAATGTCAGGAAGCAGTAACAGTAGTGGACTGAGTGAGATAATTCCGCCACAAATTCTCCATGAGCAAGATGAGGTTATAAATCAAAGCTATCATGCGTATGTTGGATGCATGAAAGGAGAATACTCATAATTCATGTAAATTAATAGACTGATTTGCAAGATCATGCTCAATTACTAGTGTTGATTAAGGATTTCGTGCATGTGTTGCTGGGATACAGTTCTGCTCTGAAAATCTTCTCTGTCAATAAATGCTATTACAGTTTCAACTGAGGGCGCTCTTACTTCGTTTGAGGGTGCTTAGTCTTGCGTGGCCAGACCTTTTCTTAGCTCCAGAAGGTCTGGGCTCTATAGCCACTGCATTTGGTCAAGCACTGCCCACTTAGTCAGGAAGATGAGGTCTGACTGACATGTAAAGTGACTAGTCACAGTTTTGTTCAACGCCATGTTTAGGATGTCACAACAATAACAGCATGCTATTACAGACTATTGATACTTTCATGTTTACCTTCATATGGTATACCAGGACAAAAGCCGGCAAAAATATGCTCAAAGATGGGTGCTCGACCAAAAAAATATTAATAAAAAGCAGAAAAAAAGTCGGCACACCAAAGCTCCAAAAATAAGTGAAAAATTTTAATATAAGACAACACGACGAAGAGCCTGCGTGCTCGAAACGTAACTCTTGTGAGTCTTATATTAAAATTTTTCGCTTATTTTTGGAGCTTTGGTGTGCCGACTTTTTTTCTGCTTTTTACAGATATTCCCTTCTCATTAAAGTACTTCACCTGATCTTCCATTATAGATGTGAGAGGACATGGACTCACTTGGGAAATTAAAGGGTTGGCCAAGCTCAGAAAATAATACTTCTCCCATATCCTGTCGGTAAACATGTGAACACATCTCTTTTAAATTCAACCAAGTGCCTGAAACAAAACTTTTGGTATCTTGAAGTTTCTATGCTGTGAACTTCACAAACTTTTAATTCCAGTGTTTAGTTGGTCCTCTGAGGTGCTCATCGCTGCAGTATTGAAACTTTTAAACATGGCTTTGTTTCCTGGTGGACCATTAAAGATCGCCATACATAAGCTTTTCAGAAAACCTGTAGAAGTCAGCCAATCAGATTTCAACACAATCAGACTTTTGCAACACGTTCTCACTCTCAACTGGTCACATATGGACGCTTGGTCAGGACCCCTTGGCGTCACTTTTATATGCACAGGGTACCTCTTTAGCGTCAATTTTCGACATGCAGGGTACTCCATTGCTTTCAATGAGAAACCTTTAGCATCAATACAATACAATACACTATTTAGACATTTTTGAGCATGTAACCCTACCCCTAAACCAACCATTTGTAGATTATATAATATAAAACACAGGATATAACAGGCAGATACAACTGCAGTCACAATTTATTCAAAAAGTACAAATATTCCAAGGACAAATGATTGATTTGTGTGAGGAACAGGCCCAAAAGCGATCACCGTCTCCATCTCCAAATCTCAGATCCTGTGCACACATTAAAAAATTGCCACCAGAAGAAGCGTTATGTCATCTTTGTGAAATGGCATTGGCTCTTGTGTGTCTCATGGCTGATTGCGTCATGCTAAAGTTCGAGTGTATTTTTTGAATGAGATGTGACTGTGTGCATTCACGAAACGGGATCATTTCTAGCCATTAAAACCTTGAAATCCATTTGTTTTTCACATAAAGATATTGTATGGCTTCAGAAGACCTGGAATGCAACACAAGTTGTTTGTAATACTTTTAAACATTTTTTGGGGGAGGTCAGTTTGTGCAATAAATACCTGTGACTGTAATTTTATTTGCCTGTTACATGTTTTATATTGTTGAGAAGTGGTTAGGTTTCTACTTTTAAAAATTCATGCAAAGAATTAAATGCGTCTTGATCTGATGATTAAGGCAAACAACTGAAAGCAATGAAGTACTTTGCACATTGAAAAATGACACTAAAGTAGTACCCTGTGAGTGAAAAATTGGCGCCAAGGGTTCCTGACCAAGCGTCCATACTGTATGTGATGAGTTAGGAGAACGTGTTGGCTTTTGCCTTTGTGAAAGTGTTTTGTGTGCCATATGTAACATTCATTGAATTGAGTGTGGGCAGTCCGCGGGCGTGACGTCTGAGGCTGAGACTAGAGAGTGCTTAGATCACTCAAGCACCCCTGTAAAACCAACCCTGCCGTGAAGTATAGGAGGAAGCAGAGGTTATGCTACGTATCAGTCCTCATGGAAACTCCTATGTACAAGTTGAGGAGTTGTAATTGCAATGTAATGCTTGTTCAAGTGATTTTGGTCAAGTGATGGAAGTTCTGGCACAAATGTAGTTTTATCGCATGCTTATTACCTCATAAACTGGCTAAATGTAGCAAGGTTTATTTCTAGTTTTCATCAACAGTACACAAAATGTACAAACTAAACTGTACAAACTACTGTAAACTGTAATTAATTAGTAGCGTTTAAGTGCACTAACTTCTTAACTATAATTCTAACATTGAAGACAGCACTTGCTGGCAAGCCTACTAATGCAGATTATGGAATGAAGGTGTATAGCAAGTGCTTGAAAAGCACTTGTGAGAGCTGTTTTTTTTAAGGTTACATTTTCATTATTTATAGCCAGACATTGGCCGTTGAATCAACCAGGTTGTCCCCTTAGTAAATTTGTAAAATCTTTCTTGTTTGACACATTTCTATGGCACCACTTCTGAGCTATGCTCTGGCAGTCCTTGAGAAAGAGATCCTGCCTCTCAGCTTGTTTGGGGTTTGACAAAAAGGGGGATTTTCACCCCACAATGACGATGACTCTATTCATAAGTTCTCACTGCAGGGTAATTCCAGCATGTTAAGTGCTGAGTAGTACTGAAGTGCCACTTCAGACTGACGTGCCACTCCAGGGCAAAATTGCCAAATCTTTCCACACTATCAGTTTAAGCACCTTCGGAAAAGGCCGCTAGATGAATAAGCATGCCATCTGCCAGCCAGACAACCGACACTTGCTAATTGCACTACTGTTCACCAGTATGTTCACTACAATTATCCAATCAGTGCATCATCACAGCAAACAAACAGCACAAGGGATTCCAGATCACCAAATCCTCCTAAACGGTTGCTTTTGGGGATTCTGGTGCCAGGCTTGGTTTGATAAGCAAAATGTTATCCAGAATTTCAGTTCTGGATTTGAAATATTTAACTGTTAAATTTATGAATTTACAATATACCATGAATGAAGTGAAGTTCTTGAGGGTGTATTTTAAAAGACGGGTTTCAAAAGTATCGGAAGGCATTGGTATCTTTGTAGCTGAAATTTGTAATTAAATACATTGCAAGCAAACAACCATTTAGCAAAAATGTTGGTTGCACTTGGTTTTACATTACATGCACTTACGTGTACTTAAAGCGTACTTACCTAAGACAGTACTGGGTAATAAGGTTAAGGTTAGTTTTAGGGGTAGGTTCAGGATTAGTACCTAGTTATTACCCAGTTATTGCATTTACTATAATAAGTGCATAGTATGTACATGGGGAATAGGACTGTAAAATAAAGTGCGATTATACACTGAAAAACATGTTTAGTCGGTTCAACTTAGAAAATATATGTGGTAACATACAATAACTGTTTTTTTTTTTTTTTTTTTTTTTTTTTAATTAAATAAATGATCTAAGATTGCTGATTATAACTGAATTCAACCAACCTGAAAAACTGCTTTCGTTGAAATAAATGATTTAAGATTACTAATTATAACTGAATTCAACTAACCTGAAAAAAACAAGGTTTTACCGAAGTAGATATAACCTGATTTCTCCAGTTAGGTAAAAATACTTAGTAAGTTTGGTATAATCTTTTTTTGTTTGTTTGTATTATGATGAACGTCCTTTTCCACCTTGATATAAATACACTCAAAAAATAATTCAAAATAAGAGTAATTTAATTGAAGACATTTTTACATACAACTTAATTTAGTTTATTCAAAATAAATCAATTTAGTTGGGTCAACACTGCTGTTCGTCATTATGCACAAAGTATATAAGGAACCATAAGAAAAGATTGGCATCAGTACTGACATTAGCATAGAACACTGAGTGCCTAAGCACAAGCGATACTCTTCAGCACAATGGTAACCGCAAAATTCAGTAACAGAAACTCCTCTAAATGTCCAACATAATTGAACATTAAACATTAACATAAACTACCAACATCTTTCCCTTTACTGAAAAACACATAATATAACATTTACTCTCCTAATGCAGTCTCTTGCAAAGCATGCTGGGAACTACAGATCCTCTGCACAGGGCTGCATTTCCTAAAAGTATCGTAAGCCTAAGGCCTTGGACACACTAGACGATTTTCAAATCTTAACCGATTTTAAAACTGTGGGAGACCACAGACATAAGGGCAGTGTTGCCAATTGCTTTCAGTTGAAAGTAGCTAAAACTGGTCACTAAATGTCGCTAGATGATGTCATAATGGTGAGACCACTGATCTATATTAATATAAATATAGATCAGTGGGCGAGTCATGGAATCTAGATAAGGTTTGTCCAAGAAGTTGCTAGATTTGTCGCTAGGCTTTTGAAAAAAGTCTCAAAAGGGAAGGGGAAGTTGCTAAATCTAGCTACAAAATTGCTAAATTGGCAGCACTGCATTAAAGCAATAAGCCCCAAGAAGTCATGGTTTACAGTGAATTTATAACAGCTAAGGGGCATTGTTAGGCACGATGCGGAGCGGAGTCGTAATCGCAAGCGTGTTCCGGTTCCCCCCGTGGTAGTAATCGCGCCGCGTGCTGGGGGCCCCCCAAGCCCGGAGGGACCCCAAGCAAATGCGTGCTTTGTGTGGTAGGTAAACACGCTACTGCTTTTATATTTAAACTTGTTGTGAATACGGACCAAGACGCAAATGACAAATGCTTTGACTAGCGCTGTCATTGTCAGCAGGGCACGGGAAAACCCATTAAACTGTTAAAAGGACAAGATCGCAGCAGACATTCAAACAGATTTTTTATTATGAACATAGGGCTGACCTGAAGGAAAATACTAAATCTGAATGCAGGTAATGCACTCGGTCACTCGATATCTCTCTCACAATACTCTTCTACATAGTAAGCTTCAATGAACAATATCAATTGAGAACAAACTTTTTTTTATTTTGCTAAGAGTGGTTGCTAAGGGTGTTGTGCAGTTCTACACAGAACCGGGTGAAGCGGTCATAACCGTGTTTTATTGTGAATAAAACACAGCTACTGACCAGTCTGGAACTAACCATTTTATAAATAATAAACAACAGTTACTTTTAGTGAAATACACAATACATGGAATTGCAGCAACACACAGACACAGTGGTGCAGTAATACTGATGTAATGAGGTCACAGGTGTATGTTTGTAGAGTAATTTTATTAATTTTGTTTTATGGGAAGAAAAACAAAGGAGAAAAAAAAGAATATGGGTGATCTTACTCCACTTTCGTGACATGTTTGTGGCTACCAAGTTTCAGCTATAGAAGCACGCAACATCCGGTTGGTGGAGCGTGCTTGCTTTCATTGGCTATCGCAGGTATAACGCCAGAGGCAGCCCGATCAAAAGTCGTAAATATCAAATATGAGAAATGCAGCCCTGGGCAGTAGATCTGTAGTTCCCAGCATGCTTTGCATGGGGCTGCATTAGGAGAGTCAATTTAGGGATTAAGTGTTATTTTTTTTATGTGTTTTTCAGTAAAGTTGGTAGTTTATGTTAATGTTTAATGTTCAGTTATGTTGAACATTTAGGTTGTGATTACCAATGTGCTGAAGATTAGCGCTGTCAATAGCGATGTTCACTTTGATGCAACATAATGTATAAAATAACCCCAAATCACAATTTTTTCTTGAAACAAATTAACTGGTCAGCAAGGAGCAGGTGCGCATGTGTCGAATGTGTCCATCCTGAGCTTTATTGGAAATTGTATGTTGGGTCAATGTAACTCAGTTAAGTTAAAACAGCATTCCCTTGTTTTATGTTACATAAACCTGATTGAAGTAGGTAACAACAATTAGAATTTATAGGTAGAATCAGGTAGAAATACTTCCTTAAAGCAAAAACTGTACATGTTCACTTTTTACAGTGAATAAAGGATTTATTTAAAACAACTCATTTTTAATAACTTGCAAAAGAAACAGTCATCCTAGAGCTAAGGGCCAATTTCATGGACAATGGTTTATGGTTCCTTGTGGGACTTGAAACAGCAACATTCAGATCATCCTGTTTGGTTTTATGCAATAATGACAGGCTGACTGTGCATTATCCTACATATTACCCAGCTACTTATTAAATAAATAAATATGTGGACATGAAATATTGATTTCAGTTGAAATTATGTTATAATTATATTATAACATAATTTTATAATATAATTATATATTATGTTATATAAATATGTTATAAATTATGTTGTAACTTTAACTGAATTATCTCAAAGCTTTAACAAAGAAACAAAATAGTCTAATAGTCTTAACAAAACAATCAACAAGATGAAAACTATAACAATACAACATAAATTCGATAACTGAGATTCAAGAGAGAGGAGTCCGCAGTGTCATACAAGAGACATAAAAATATAGCGCTAGTTTCAGTAACCCCGATAAGTGGCCTCAAATACAATTTTTCTATGCATGAACATTATAGGAAACATCTGACTGCTGAATGTTGTGATTGACCAAATAGAATCAAGTATTGCAGAGAGCACCAGCACGATTACAATAATAATAATGTATACAATTTTTAATAGTGACTATAAAAAGTATACTTGATTAACTAAATGTCTGAGTGAGATACCAATCCGAGAAGAGTTGTATATTTCATGTCCATAATTATCATATTTCTCATAAGACATACCAAAAATTCCTGTCCACCACTGTGATACACAATACAACATTGATACTGATCCTGCTGATGCTTTTCAAGGGTTTTCTCTACAAATTAAAAAAAGTAGTGCCTTTGAGGACCACTTCAACTTTATTTCAAAAGACTGTCCAATAAATGACTCCCTGAGCTCATCTGCATTATTTCTGTGGTCAGTGGAGTTTATTCAGTACTCTTAGTATAAATTACCTCGCCTTCTAGTCTGAGCAATGACCTTGCAGCCAAAGCAAACATACTCTCACCTCTGTGCCTCATTTACTTCTACAGAGCTTTCAATAAGCACATCCCTTTGATCCCCCCCCCCCCCAGCTCAAAATATGCCCTTGCAATAAATTGACGAGAATGCTCAAATGTAAAATGCTAATCAGACACATTCTGTCATATTATATACCTGATCTAAATGTTAACGTATAATGCACAGAGTCATGATTTCTGTTCCAAACGTTTTTTTGTCTGTTGATTGAAAACGTACCTGTGGGAACGTTTTCGCGAGTCGCAAAATACGTACCAATACGTACATATCACTGCAGTTTCGATGTGAAATGTCCACTGAGTGGCGCTAAAAGCGTGTTCATTTTTTTTTTGCCGGAACAGATAAATGTGAATATGGTACGTTTTATGACGTTGGTTTTTATACGAATCACCGCAGTTCTGATTTGAAATTTGCCATCTATTGCGTTTTAAAATAATGTACCACCAACACTATACCTAAACCTACCCGATAGTGTTAACAAAAGCAAATGTGACATAAAAAGCATTCATAATCGTGCCGTTTTAGCTTGTTTAGATCTCTCTTTGAGCTCTTTTACAGTGACTTGCCTTTCACGGGATTCGTACCCAGGGCTTTCTCATCTTAAGTACAACTCCATATCAGGTGAGCTACCGAGCAAGCTTGTGATGTCAGAAAAGCGAAACATATGGAGCGAAAAATATATTCGTTTACAATTCGTGCACTCTGGTAAAAAAAAGCGTTTTGAAGTCATAGCATAATATTGTGCAAGGAGACGTGAAAACGAGTCTTTATTAATCCATAATCTGACCCCGTAATCGTAACTGTGTATGAAAACAATTAAAAGCGCTTACCGTTTTACTGCCTCTAGTGTTCATTTCTGTTGGAAACTGCAGTGATATATACGCATTGGTACGTATTTTGGCGACTCGCGAAAACGTTCCAACAAGTACGTCTTTCCTATGAGACCAGGTTGGAAATTAACCAGATATGAAGGTCTGAACACTTGTCTTGAGTGGTAATCTTAAATAAATGGTTCACCCATAAATAAAAATCTGTCATGTTGTTCTAAATCTTGATTGATTGATTGAATGATTGATTGGTGATTGATCGATCGTGTAACATAAAAGGAGACATTTTAATTAACTTTTATGAAGCTACATAAAATATAATAACCACAGTTATTACAATCACCTCTGTTAAGCTCCAAAAACCCAAATGCTAGATTCTAAACTTTTTGTGAGGAACATACCTAAATTTAAATCATTTACTGATTTAATTTCATCTTGTGTGGTAAAAGAATAGTTTACACACAAATAGAAATTCATTATTCAATCTCTCATGTTGTTCTAAGTTTTTATAGTGCAATAATAACCTAAATTTAAATCATTATTCACTGATAATCTCTCCATCCAAGTTCTAAAATCTTAAATTGTATCATGTCAGTTTTGACATAATTTTCACCATTGCCATTGGTTCCTGCATGCATCAGTCTGGAATGCGACAGAACTAAGAGTACTCAAGTCCTTATTTCAGAAAAGAGCAGCAATACCAGAATGGCAGAGTTTGTTTTCTTCAGATAAGCCACTATGTCAATACATGTGTGTTTTCATGCACAATCGTACATCGTACAACACAAGGTCATAACACACTGTTCCTGTATTGGGTTGAGATAACCCTTATTTTTCTAAGTATATAAGCATAACATTATGACAGTTTATTTGGTGTATGTCTGTTCCTGCTTTGATGTCAAAACCAAAGAAAAACAATTTCAAAATCTCATGTAAAGTTTTTATAAATCTTTTTTTTTTTGTAAAGTAATTTATTTGTCTCTTTTATTATAATTGTTAGTATTATTATTATTAGAACGGCTAACTTTTGCTTCACCTAAATGCGTTTTTCCTCTCAGACCGATCTTTATATTTACATCAGGAATACAGGGGCAGGTTGAAAACGCGCTCCAATCCCCACAGCTAAGCAGAGAAACCAGCTGACCTTCTGTCTCATCTATAAACAAACCACTCTTGTCTTCCCTTAAGGCACATGCAGAAGCATGGATAGATGTCTCTTGAAAAGGACATCCTATATCTACTGTGTCAGTGTGGAAAAAGGTGAAGCAGCAGTATCTAGCTGACTTGTCTGTGTGGCTTCCATTTATCACCTTTCATCATTCATGTTGACACGTTACCCCTTCAACTGTATGCAGTACAAAGCAGTCCATTACTGCTTTTATTTTAAACTGGTCTGCTTTGAATCAGATTATTGCCATTAAAAATTTGGTAATACTTTACAATAAGGTTTACAATAATTTTAGTTAATACATTAACAATAATTTGTTAACATTAGTTAATGTATTAGGGTGAATTCAGGTTGATTGGGACACTTTTTGTCATTGAGATGACTGGGAAAAAGTGTCCCAATCGACCTGAATTCACCCTAACTAACATGAACTAACCATGAGCAATACATTTGTTACTGTATTTGTTAATCTTTGTTAATGTTAGTTAATATAAATACAGTTGTTCATTGTTTGTTCGTGTTAGTTCACAGTGCATTAAAGGATTAGTTCACTTCTGAATGAAAAATTCCTGATAATTTACTCACCCCCATGTCATCCAAGATGTTCATGTCTTTCTTTCTTCAGTCGAAAAGAAATTAAGGTTTTTGAGGGAAACATTCCAGGATTTTTCTCCATATAGTGGACTTCAACGGGGATCAACGTGTTGAAGGTCCAAATTGCAGTTTCATTGCAGCTTCAAAGGGCTCTACGTGATCCCAGACGAGGAATGAGGGTCTTATCTAGCGAAACAATCATTCATTTTCTAAAAAAATAAAAAAGTATATACTTTTTAACCACAAATGCTTGTCTTGCACTAGCTCTGCGATCCACAAGCATGACGCAATCACGTTACAAAGGTCATGAGTGACGTAGGCGGAAGTTCCGATCCAGTGTCTACAAAGCGAACATGCAAAGATTAAGCCAAACGCCCTTTACAAAAAAAAAGTAAAACAATGATATCAGATGATTTTGAAGTTGGAGGAGAAAATTAGAAGAAGTTTTTCACCCTACTGTAAAAAATCAGAAGTTGAGAAAACTTAAAAGTTCTATTGAAAAACATTACTATAAATCACTTAACTCATAAAAACAGCACCATATGATGTGATCCTTATCACATTTTACCTCTTTTGAAGATGAGTTAAAAAAAATCCATCAATCAAATAAGAGAAAAGTCAGTTTTGCATTAATATTATCTGGCAAATAATAGCCTGTATGGGTCAAAAACAAAACACATTCGTGTTTTTTCTTTTCTTTTTAATAAAGCACCCTCTATATTCATACACAACTGCGCACTGAAACAACAATAAAAAGTTTAAGGCAACAAACTTCAGCAGATTTTTGAGTTTTCTCAACTTTTTGTTGTATAAACTGAATACAACAAGTTGAGAAAACTCAAAAATCTGCTGAAGTTTGTTGCCTTAAACTTTTAAGTTTTCTCAACTTTTGATTTTTTACAGTGTACCTTTTTACAGCGTGACCTTTAAATGTAATGTGTGCGGATCACAGAGCTAGTGCACGAGCATTTGTGGTTAAAAAGTATATAAACTTTTTTTTTTTTTTTTTTTTTTTTTTTTTTGGAAAATGGACGATCGTTTCGCTAGATAAGACCCTCATTCCTCGTCTGGGATCATAGAGCCCTTTGAAGCTGCATTGAAACTGCAATTTGGACCTTCCACCCGGTGAACCCCACTGAAGTCCACTATATGGAGAAGAATCCTGGAATGTTTTCCTCAAAAACCTTAATTTCTTTTCGACTGAAGAAAGAAAGATATGAACATCCTGGATGACATGGGGGTGAGTAAATTATCAGGAAAGTTTCATTCAAAAGTGAACAAATCCTTTAACTAATGTTAACAAATACAACTGTTGATTTTAATAATCTATTAGTAAATGCTGAATTTAACATTAACAAAGATTAATAAATGCTGTAGAAGTGTAGTTCATTATTAATTCATGTTAAATAATGTAGTTAACTAATGAACCTTATTGTAAAGTGTTACCAAAAATTCAAATAATGCAATAGTAATAAATGACGTTGTTTAAACCTAGATATAAATATATGATTGTGAACTGACAGTGAAAATACTTCAGTTTAAGTACTCTTAAATCATTATGATGCTTTCGTAATGCCTTGTATTACATCTTATAATCAGTTCTTGTGAGTAATTTTAACCGCAGTTATACTTTAATACTTTAAAAAAATGTATGATTTATTTACTTTTAATGCATTTATAATATTATTTACATATTCATACATATTCAAAGGCACACACTATAAAAAGGGAAAATGTGCAGCTGTTATATTAATAAGCTATTTCAGTCTGTCTGAATGTTAAAAATTACTTTTGTAGGTGTAACCTAATGTAAACTAAATGTCAATTAAATCAACTAAACTAAATGTCAATTAAATCATGTTACATAATATTTTTGATGTGAACTGAAATGTTACAATGTGGAGTATAATTTTAGATTCCCTGAGAACTTTTTTTTATTTACTCTATAGTTACCTTAGGTACCTTTAAATTGTTTAAAATGCATTACAACATATATAGTTAACACCCATTTTCATGTGCTATTGTGTGTTTAAATGTACTACACTCTTTAGAGGTAACCACAAATACATAATGCATTATAACTTTGATTATAATTATTTATGACGTATAATGCATTACTTTGGTTATAATTATTTATGACATATAATGCATTACTTTGTGGCATTATGAATACTTTATAATGAACTTTATATGCACGTAAAAAGTTTAATTCAGATGCGTAGAAGATAAATCTCAGATAAAGTAGTGGGAGACAATAATCACTTTTGACCTCAGCTTTACCCTTAAGATAGACTGTAGTGCCATCTATTGAAAAACATTACTATAAATCACTTAACTCATAAAAACAGCACCATATGATGCGATCCTTATCACATTTTACCTCTTTTGAAGATGAGTTCATAAAAATCCATCAATCAAATGAGAGAAAAGTCAGTTTTGCATTAATATTATCTGGCAAATAATAGCCTGTATGGGTCAAAAACAAAACACATTGGTATTTTTTTTCTTTTCTTTTCAATAAAGCCCCCTCTATATTCATATGGACACGACTGCGCACTGAAACAACAATAAATACAGAAATTAAATCTGCAATATTCCCCTATGAAATCATCATGCAACAGACTAAAGTGACCCCACAGGTGAGGTTTATGAGTATAGCTAAATAAAACATGCGGCATATTATTAATTAACACACATTTACCGTCTCGTAGGAAGCGAGAGTGGATGAGAATGATGAGAAAACAGCAGATCGCCGCTCCCGCTAGAGCCCACGCAACTCTCAGCATCAGCATCCTGACTGCCTTCAGCATCCACACCACATCTCCATTCTATTGCCATACAACAACCAACACCTTTTCTGCGCTTTTCTATCACAGATTCAGAAGAAAGGAATCCGTTCTTTTTCAAGAGATGCCAACTTTAGGAAAATAATATGTTTGATATTTTGGAGCTTTCACCGCCCATTGCAAAAATGTAGAATTTTCCAGTTTGTCTGTGGCTGTTGCGTGGATCTAAGTCGAGTGATGCGCGACCATCCTCTCCAACATCTCTGTTTTACGCACTTGGAGAACTGCGCTGATCGCTAAAACTGTCACTCTTCTCTGTATTGTCGACCGGTCCTTGCTGTGTATCAGGAGAAACAAGTCAGTCGTAATTCCCGCATTAATTCGAATGATCATTTACAAATGTCCCAAACGCGACGCATGTGCACGGTGGTGATATGTCGAGTCTGTATCTCCTCTTCCTTCTGTGCAGTTACCAGGGTTTGATTCTTCTCTTAACGAGCGCACTTTCTCTCCCCTCTGACGCATACATCGCCTCCTCACACTCGCGTTTGAGAAGCGCTCGCCGGTGGATGCGTCACAGCGCATGTTCCTGTAGTCTGACGTCAGAATTTAAGTCTTAAGTTCTTTCATTGTGATTGTGTGATTGTGTCCTTTGTGTAGAGTATGCTTTCAGAAATGTTGTGCGCCGCAGGATTTAAAGACATCATGAAATCAAACTTGTAGTTTCGTGGCTTATAGAGTCTTTTGAGGGCATCGGTATCGGTTAGTGGTCACATTCTCAAGAAAATGCACCGTTCCTGTACTGCGTGTATCCATGACTTACTACTAACATTTAACAGGATACACCTTAATCGCATTATTGCCATTGCAATAATTGTATTATGTTTAGTAGAACCTACACACCCAGGTGGAAAAAAAAGTACACTTCCATAATGTACTTAAAGTGCTCTATTTTCGCGCACTAATTTTGTACTTAATATACTAAAAATTATTCTTTAGTACTACTTAAGATAATCTTAAGAACATCTAAGTGTACTCAACTGTGCTATTTTGAGACACCATGAAATATGAACTAAAATGTGGTTTTAACATACCATCTCTGTATTAAAAAAAAAAAAAAAAAAAAAAAATAGTTACCACTTGTAGTAGACTATGGGCTCAAGTGTACTACAAGTGGTAACTAATACATTTTTTAATACAGAGGTAGTATGTTAAAAGCATATTTTAGTTCATATTCATGTTCTTTAGATTATCTTAAGAAGTACTAAAGAAGAATTTTAGTATATTAAGAACAAAATTAGTGTGTGAAAATAGAGCACTTTAAGTACATTATGGAAGTGTACTTTAACCTGGGCATATATTTGGCTCTGTTTATTGTGTAATGCAAATTATATTTTAAGACAATATGTTTTAAATTATTTTTTAAACAATCCCCCGGTTTCACAGACAAGACAAGCTAGTCCTAGACTAAAATGCATGTTTGAGATGTTTTAACTGAAAGCAACTAGTACTGACATATCTTAAAATATGTCAGAGCCATTGTTTTGTCTCAAGATGCACATCAGTAATGTTTTTTTCTAAGGCAGGTTTATAAAAGCCACTTAAATACCCTAATTGAACTAAGGCCTAATCCTGGTTTAGGCTAAGCCCTGTCTGTGAAACCAGGCCAATATGTTATAAATTATCCCCATTCACCCCTGTTTTCAATCATTTTTATTATAAATTATTATACATTTTATTTTTCATTTTTATTATCATTTTCAATATATATATATATATATATATATATATATACACACACACACACACACACACACACACACTGTAAAAAAGAATTGTTGGTTTAAATTAAATTGCCTTAAAATTTTGAGTTCATTTAAATGAAAAATTTGCGTTAATACAATGAAGGCAATTGGTTTAATCAACAGAAACTAAATAATATAATTATTGAGGTTGATTTGACAAAAGAAAAAATGTTGTGATAAATCATATATATCATGTGTATATATATATATATATATATATATATATATATACAGTCAAACCAAAATTTATTCAGACACCTTGAACATTTCATTCATTAATACAATTTATTCACTATAGTTTAAAAAAAATGGTATTAAAATATGACAAGATCTCAGAGTTAAACTGTGTCAGAAAAAAAATTATCTTAATTATGTCAGATAACACTTAAGCAAAACATGGTCAGGTCAAAGTGTCTGAATAATTTTTGGTTCCAAATTTTTATAAATTTTACTAGTAGTCCACTGTATGAATAATTTTTGAGTATAATATGTCACAGTTTACTTTATTTTGCTATCCTCACTTACATAAATTAACTATAGTGTCCTGCACCCACTAGTAAAAATATATCAAAAATATCAAAAATGTCTGAATAATTTTTGGTTTGACTGTATATATATATATATATATATATATATATATGTGTGTGTGTGTGTGTGTGTGGGTGTGTGTGTGCGTGTGTGTGTGTGTGTGTGTGTATGACCTACACACATATATATAACACACACACTCACAGTAAGAAAGTCCCTGATTCAATTTCTAGCTGACTCGGGAGGCCTTTCTAAGTGGCGTTTGAATGTTCTCCCCATGTTGGTGGGGGTTTCCTCCAGCCTACTTTGGTTTCACTGACAGCCCAGACATGCTGGTTATGTGAATTAGAGACTTTTTTAAATTGCCCATAAATGTGTAAATGTGTTTGTCTGTTTCTGTTATCCCTGTGATAGCCTGGCCACCTGTTACTTTTCCCAAATAATCACTATTAAGTACTACATAAAAACATTCATAAATTCATAACAAGAGCCTTGGATCATCCACAAGTCCATTGCAGTCTAAACAGATCTTTCCCCTTGCTTTCACAATTTCTCAAAGACAAAGGAACACTTAATTATATTAATGCATTTTGATTACTGCAGATGCAAAAAAAAAAAAAAAAAAAAGTAAAAAAGTGTTATAAAATTTGTCTCCATCTGAACATGCATGAATTTACTCAACAATAAGATAAAATGTCTGGCCTAACTAATTGCAGTACATTGCTATATTACTGCAATTACAAACATACAAACAGCAATAATAATTTCACATAAATATGTGACACCAGTTTCCAAAAGTAAATAAATAAATCTGCAAGTTTGGTTCTGACAGCATGATGCAACAGTGCATTTAAACAATGAACATCTATATCCTGGCTTTGGAAACAGGTCACAATCCCAATTCGCACACTATCCATCCTAAATAGAACTTAAAACTAGAATTAGTGTTTCCCAAATATTGGAACTCAGCATGTAACTTTATGATGATCTCAAGGCTGTGATTTACAACATTAATGGGAAACCTAAACTAGAAATATACAGTGAGAAGGAAGACTTTAGGAAGTTGGTAGAGTTGCATTATGTGTCTTTTCACAACACTGATGCATCAAAATCTCAGTGTTGTCAATACTGCTGTCTGAGCAGCTAATTTGAAGCCAATTATCAGCATTTGCCAGTGTTTACAATGGGGGCGTCCATTTTTAATTTCTCTGCAGCGCCTGTAACACACTCTCCCTTTGTGATCCATCAATCAGCTGGATGGCAATTAAAGGAGATCTGTCCATGAGTGACTGCATGAAGCAAGCAGAGCAGGTGCATCACCTTAAGGATGATGATGATGATGACATACACATTGCCAATGAACAGTCCTTGGTCACTTTACTCAAAGAGCACCTGCCACTTATATTGACACGCTTCTGCTGTTTCAGCACAAGCGTGCCTTTGGGAACTACTTGAGAGTGGTCAAAGGGTCTGAGATGACCACAAAGATGAGAGCTGAATTTAAAAGGTTGTTTGTTCACAAAGCTGGCACTTTTAAAAATCTCTTTCTGGCATGGTGCACTGTGTGCTGGATGCACATTTTTGCTCTGGAGAACTGCCCTCAGAAAGTTTTATTGATTTTTCACCCATTAAAATTATGATTCACATTTGTTAGTGAGTAAACTTCTGCAACATAGATTTTACAGCATTTAGAGTCTATAAGAGTAAATATAATTTATTTCTACAGTATGTTATAAGCAATAGCCTACAAGCAACATTATGTGAGAGTGAAATCGGAAATAAATTTTATTAGGCCTAATAGTTGACTAATCTTTAGTTGACTAGAAGAGGCTTAGTTGACAAGAAATTTTATTAGTTGGCTAGTCGATAATGGTGGGTCCTTGTGGTAATTATATGTCGGGCAGGAAATCCAAACATTCACCTATCATCCATTGACCTGAAATATGGCTTATCTTTTGAAACATGTAAGTAGTAGCAACTTTACATGGCCGCTCGCTCTAATATTACCCTAGATAAATGTTCTCTGTTATTAGCCGCATATCCAAGTGTTTTTGTGGAGTGTGGAAGCTAAAGTATAGCATGCTTACTGCATGACATGGAGGTGCCGGCGTGATCACTTGCATTTTTTCTGATAACAGTAAAAACAACTTAAAATACTATAAGTCATTTTTGGTCATACAGAAAAGAGTAATACATCATTGGAAACTGTAAAGTGTCTACTTTTATTTGTGTTAACTCACAATAACAAGAAAACATTGTGCCTTTGTAAAATAAAGAAACAGGATGCACTTTCTGAATAGGCTATATTACGCCTATATATATATCACTGGTATGCCTCTTGAGTCCAGGAGAATGAGGTTTACCTGCACAGCTCTTACTATCTTGCTTCCATTACACTCACCCCCCTAAACCTCACTTCTATCCAGGTCATGGCACCAATGTAACTGGTCCTACTCACACCGCTCTGAGTGGGATTCGAACCAGCACCACTGGCATGGGAGTCAGGCTCACTAACAAGGATGCAAGCCTCTAGCGCCAGTTGCGCCTCTTGACCCCAGGGGTGAACGCGATTTCACCGAGTACAACATGTTCCTGGATCAACGTCTTTGTTGATCCTGGAACAACATTGCAACCAACCAATCAGATTTGAGGGACAAGTTAACAGTTTATGTCAAATTTAGGCTTACAACAAGGGTTAGGTGCTTTTACATCAGTGTTATTCATCTATCATTTCCCTCTAATTTTAGGGATAAGTTATGGGTAGGGTATAGGGTTAAGACTAAATTTTCAGACAGAAATGTTGTTCCAGGATAAACAAAATATGTTGATCCAGGAACATTGCAAAATCACGGTGACCTGAGGCCAGGGGAGTGAAGTTTACCTACACAACTCTCACTTGCAGGCCTCAGTTACATGTTCATATTTAGTATTTACTTAATATTTTAGTAAAATCAAAGTAAATAAAAAATAAAGGTAGGGGCCAGTTCTATTAGTTCTATTAGGCCAGTAATAGATGTATTTCATCCACGGTGACACTTCTTTAAAATCTAAAAAAATAAATTATAAGTATATTATGCACGTAAATAAAAATGTCTTGTTTCAAACAATATATCATACTTGAAATGTGACAACAACTGCAAAAACAATTTACTTTCATTAAACAAGAAAAATGTTCCACAGTAAACTTTTTTTCTTGGTATCTTCTCTAACTGCTGATTCAGATTTGTTTGGCCGATGTTCCCCCATGCTGTTTTTATTTTGGAGCGCACATTTTTCATTGTGTCTTGACACTTTTGAAATGATCTCACCAATGATGACATACTGTAAGAGTGATGCTGAAGTCTTGAAAAAGGCTTGTGTGATCAGCTAAGTCTAGGAGATGATTATCAGTCAATTCTGATCAATGACCAACCGATCAGAGTGACCTAACTACTTCAGCACTATTTTTCAACAATAGAGTGTGCTTGTGACATATACAAGGGAAGGTAATCACTGTGAGCCAGCACACCACCAAGAAAACAGAATAGTCTATAAAACCACTCAATTCCCAAACTAATCTCAACCATGGAAACAGGGGAACAGCACTGATTTGAATGAAAACAGCTTTGCTGATTTACAAGCAGTTTTGTGCATGTTTTCTTATAAGCCAGAAACACAAACATGTTCAGTCAGTATCATATTATTCTTCCTGAATAATAGTACCACTGCCTGCAGATTTATTTCCATACATTTATCTAGCTCAATTATGTTTTCAACTCTGTTTTTTAGCTTTTTAATCAGATTAAAGCAGTTTCGGTTCTAATGGGGTATGTAGATGCCATACCAATGCTTTTTAATCTATGATAATAAAAATTAAGCATATATCTGCTTTTATATATCCTAAATACACACTGTAAAAAAAGAGTTGTTGGTTTAACTTAAAAAGGTAAGTTACCAGGTTACCTTAAAATTTTGAGTTCGATGAAATAAAAAATTTGAGTTAATACAATGAAGGCGATTAGTTTAATCAACAAAAACTCAAAATATTATGTTATCTGAACAACATTAATTATTGAAGTTGATTTGACAAAAGAAAAAATGTTCTGATAAATCATGAACATATTTTTTTTACAGTGCACAAATAAACTATTCTAAATATGAAAACAACATAATACATTTTAAAATAATAATCAAGATCAAACTTTAATACCCAAGGACTCAATACTGTACATGTAATTGGCTGCTGCTTAATTATGAGGAAAAAGGGAAAAGGCAGAAATGATAAAAAAAAAAAAAGAAAAAAAGATTTCTTCTTAATTTTCACTGAAATACTTACAGTGTGCTGAACTGTTTAGCAGGTTAAGAGTCGTGTGAGGCACATAACTCCCAACAGAACAAACCCCCCAAGTATTTTACCGCACACCTCTCTGGTCGCATCCATCATTTCCATTTCACTGGCGAGACAAAGATCTCACCTGTTCTCATCCCATTTGTCACCAGTTTTCATGCTGTCATACATGAGTGAATCAGTGTTTGTGTTCCACGCTTCTGCACACTGCCTGATGAATATTCATTAGCCTCTTAAACGCTCAGTCTGTCGACAGCTCATTAACTGCTCAAATAACTTCTGTGTAAAGACCGAATTGCCTGGCTTAAAAATAGACAAAGAAGACTGACGCTGTTCAATCAGCACTGATGAAAGACAATCTCTTCAAATCTGCAACAAACATGAAGATGATTTACTGTAAATCACAAATCCAAAACACTCAGGTTGTAGAAAACATATGTTAAGAATCAGAGAAAATATCATTGAATTATTTTAATAAGAAACATTTATGTAGAAGTGGGCAGTGCCATGTTCAATTTTTGACAACTTCTTGTAAATGAACTGAAATTCAGTTCTGCTACGATGTTATAAAGGCTGTTTTTTATGTCTACTAAGATTATTTCAAATTGCCTTGTGCTTTTAGCAATAAAAAGTTAGTTAGAGAAGAGCTGTTTATCTTTTAAATTAGAGAGAAAAGCAAAGCATGACAGATGGCCATGAACAAAAAAGAAACTTTAAATGCTTGTTTTCTGCAATAGTTATCTGAGAAAAGGAAAAAATGAGATATTTTGTGGAGAGAGTAAACTTTTGAAAATATGTATGTGCCTAATAGACCAACACAGACAAAATGAGATGTAATAAACTCATTATAAGACATAATGATAAAAAACCCTATAACAAAACAGGAGTTGTCATTTGTCAGTTCCTGCTTATCTGTAAATCATATCAAATTATCTCAGTATCTAAATTTATTATCCAAGGTTAGCAGTTGTTGCTACAGAAATGAGCTTTTTTTCTTGGTGTGGCCTTGTTGTTGCATCATTCTTCAACTTTGAAGCTGTTAATTTAATGCATCTCATAATGTAAGTGTAAATACTTTTAGATTTCCATTTCTTCAGTCTGGGAATTAGCCCATAACTTAACTTACTGCTTGTCCTTATTTCACCCAAACCAAAGCAACATTCATTAGCAATGCAGTGAGCTCTGTGTGTCTAATTAAAGAAGAAAAAAAAAATGCTGCTTGATCTGTTCTCTCACTAGCAGAGTCCCAGAATATTTATTGGTTTTAATATTTTAACCCACAGTAGATGGATTCAAATTACAATTAATTGCTAATGACACACCTGTAAATGTGTCCTATGTTTTAAAAAATTTAATTTCAAAGTTTAATTGCCCATTATAAATAGACTTTAGACACACACACACACACACACACACACACACACACACACACACTACAATTAATTATACAACAGTTTGTTCTGTTCCTGGTTCAAAAGACATTATATTTAGTATAACAACACCTGAAATGTACACTATATGTATCACTCCACTTGTGAGCAGTGGAGGGCTTAAGTGGAGTGGAGCTGTGCGATTTTGCCAGCATTTTGCCTGTTTACAGTATAAAAAGTCTATGGAAAGTCCCTTAAAATATGGAAACCACACGTGTGTGTGTGAAATGTGTTTTTGATTTTTTGGTTGTGTGAAATGTGTGTTAAAAGTCACTCTTACATACACAATCGCTCCAATTTTGGGGTTTGATTTAATTTTTTTTTTCTTTTTTTTTTTTTTTGTATGCTTGTAAATTATCCCACGAGTGTTTAAAGGCATGTTGTTTGAATAGTTGGTGCATCTATGTCCCATATCTCTCAGGTTGTGTTATCATGCATTCATAGGCCAATCCAGGACTCTCAGAACTGAATTTCAGTGCATGTCAACAACCCTGGACAAAAACACTGAGGCAGGCAAATAAGAGGAAATCTATACTCTATACTGTTAACACTGCACATAATAAAGGGACAGAGCAATGAGGGTGCATTTATCGAGGACAAAGAGCTACAATATCACCATGCAAACTAAATCAGAATATCTGAAAACAGAAAAACAAGAAAATGCATTGATATGCATGATAACATGCCCTTATCTCCTCTGTAGATGATAGAGATTGTTTACCTCAAGAAAGGTATGAATACAGCAATACATACAGCAAGAGGATAAAGATGAGACCAAATACATACAAATAAATGTCTAATTAATGGTGATGCGAGATAAATCCAAAGAGGATAATATAGTATAATATAGGATAATAATATTCAAGTTTTAAAAAATCTAATTCAGAAATCGAGCGCAGCGTTAGTTCAGTCAGGCCACGTAAGCATAGTGCTGCGACCAGCTGATGCGGTCAGCTGTCAAATCGCTCCAATCACTACCATTCTCCTATTAGACACGGGACATATATACGTGGCATTACTGCTCGGTAAGTATGCTCAAACTGCTTGCAACCCTCCCTCCCTCCCCATTATAAGCATGAGCATATTACTGTGCACCTTCTGGTTGTTGTCTTCTTTTGTTTCAGATCACTAAGGCTTTCAAGTCCCGGCTGGCATGGACCTCACTGCTGAGAGACACTCATCCTCATAACCAAGCTACAGTATAGACGTCCCACTGCCATATCTACACGATTACCATGTTCGCTTTTAAAGACATTACTAAGTGTCTTAATTGTCTATGTATTTTCAAGCTGATGGTTCTGGGGGGTTAATGTTAAAGCTCTTGTATGTTCAATTAATTTTGGAGCAAGAACCCCCATAAGGAACCATACCGCCAAAGATAAATTGTGTTCAATAAACTCAAGTAACTTGCCAAAGTGGTCCTGTCTGAACTATGTAAAATGCCACATAATATTCAATTTTATTAAATTACACTTGTCTATAATTCAGATTTACACAATTCAAATTCAAATAGTATTGTCATAATACTAGCTCAATAGGATAATACCAGGAGAGAGATATGCATTCCGATTCATCTCATTGTCAGTTTCTTGACTGACAATCTGCCAGTATATAATTTAAAATCTGTCATCTTTGTTCATGGGCCCTCAGTTCCACCTACAGGGTTTTTGAGACAATTATCTGCACTATAAAGGTCTTGTGAATAATCACTCCAGAGCTGCAGAAAGTTAAGTCATGTCCATTTCAAGTCACACTTTTGCCTGCCAAATACAAATCACATACAGGTAAAACATCTGCTATAATGTAATTAAATATTTACAATTTACATGTTACTTGAAAAAAAATATAATTATCAAAATAATAGTCAATTCAATTTTAAATGTATAGCACTTTTTACAATGTCCATTCTTTATGGTAATATAATATAATATAATATAATGGATTTCAGAATGGATTTAAAAGAGACTGTCCTCCTCCAACAAACTACCTTATAGGTCGTTTTTTCAAGCACCTTATTACGGCCTATATTTATGTTTTAAAGTCATGCGCCCTCTAGCTGGCGTAAAAATAATGACAGTGTCGTGTTATGTCTGTCGTCATGAAATGACGTATGACCGTCGTTACCAATCAAAATGCGTGTTCATTTAAATGCAATGTGTGGACTTTTTACACGGTCCCTTACCCACCATTTGTCCTATTTCCATTTAGCAAAACTCTTTTTTTTATTTACGACTACACCTACCCCAACCCTAAACCTACCCTTAGTGATTTATAGTGCATATACATTTTATGAGCACATGCGATCCCTGGGATGGAACCCACGATCGCATGATCACATGACTGCATATAGCAATGCTCTACCAATTGAGCTACGCGAAACCCGAAATATGACGCAGATAAAAGGGTACAATGAATTAAAATGAAAGTGTCCTGTTGTCAATAAGGGCGCAACTTTAGTAAACACTCCTATGGGTCGTATTTCAGGGAAGTGACAAACGACCTATATGGGCGTATTGGTTGGAGGACATGTTGATTTAAAATGTTACAATTTCTGTATGCAGTGCTGAGATGAATAAACTCTTAAGGCCCTGATAAACTCACAGCAAAGTTCTTTTTCGTTCTTCGCTTAGGGATAAAAAGAAATTCAAATTACGTGACGAGCGGTATACGGTTAGCGAACATCCCGATGCCACCCACACTGATGAGAGCGAATATGTAAATATTCGCACTTTCCTCTCAATAACAAAATAAACAAAACAAAAATGACAGCGGTGAGAAAATGGCAGTTAAGAAAACATCTGATCATAGAGATGTGAATATGTTTGCACTAGCTCTGCAATTCAACGCTCCAGTCAAGACACTTCATGTTTATTTATATAACACTTTATACAATAGTTTACTTTGAAGCAGCAGCATTACAGTATTAAACACGAAAAACCAGTGACAGTCACTTTCGATTAGAATTACAACTTTATGTTCTACTATAAAGCATGGACGTTCGACCACGACAGACTGAACAGAAGGAATGAACCAGAGAAGATTTTCACATCAAAGAAGATGGAGCCTCAGAGCACACCTACCTATTACGTAATCGCCATGAACCAATAGTAGTTTGAAGGTATTAAAGGGTTAGTTCACCCTAAAATTAAATTTCTGTCATTAATTACTCACCCTCATGTTGTTCCAAACCCGTAAGACCTTCGTTCATCTTCGGAACACAAATAAAGATATTTTTGATGAAATCCAAGAGGTGTTCTGACGTAGAACCTGGAAGTGCTGAACATAAACAGCGTAGGAGAATGACAGGGGAGAGACGAATTTATTGAATAAAGTTGTTATTTTTGTTTTGTTTTTGCGCACAAAAAGTATTCTCGTTGCTTCATAACATTAAGGTTGAACCACTGTAGTCATGTTGACTATTTTAATGATGTCTTTACTACTTTTACTACCTTGAATGATGGTAATTACGTTGCTTTCTTTGGGGGATAAAAAAAAACTTATTGGATTTCATCAAAAATATCTTAATTTGCTGCAGCAAGACTGGTCTTTAACGAACCGAAGAGAGCGCATGTCACACCTCTCTTCATCAGTTTGCATTGGCTGCCAGTAGCTGCTTGCATCCAATTCAAGGCTCTAATGTTTGCCTACAGAACATCCACTGGCTCTGCACCTCTATACCTAAACTCACTACTTCAGACTTATGCGCCCTCCAGAAGCTTGCGTTCTGCAAGTGAACGGCGCCTTGTGGTGCCATCCCAAAGGGGCACAAAATCACTCTCACGGACCTTCTCCTGGTCTGTTCCTGGTTGGTGGAATGACCTACCACGCTCTATCCGAGCAGCTGAGTCTTTAGCCATTTTCAAAAAACTGTGAGCAAAAAATCTTTTTCGTCAACACTTGACCCAGCAATATTAGCACTTTTTATTTTACTTTTCTTTTTTTCGATTTTCTGTTCTCTTTCTCCATCTATTAATGTATATTTATAAAATAAACAAAAAAACAAAACAAAAAAAAAACCTTGCTACGAGCACTTTACTGATGAAACTGTGACTTGACACGGCACTTACATACTATTGTACTCATGTTGATTTGATTGCTTCTACTATTCTCATTTGTAAGTCGCTTTGGAGAAAAGCATCTGCTAAATGACTAAATGTAAATGTAAATGTAATTTGTGTTATGAAGATGAATGAAGGTCTTACGGGTTTGGAACGACATGAGGGTGAGTACTTAATGACAGAAATTTCATTTTGGGTGAACTAACCCTTTAACCAGCTGGAGCAAACTTTTCAAAAAAAAGTTAAATTTGGCAAGCTGTCTTGAACTCCTGAAATGAACTCCACATGAACTTCGTTTTGGCCTGATTTTGTTTGAAATGACATCACACCAGTTCATTCTTTGATTTCGCTTGAAGTATATTGGGGCATTTATTGGTAGCTGAACTACCTGAAACAATGGCTTCACTTTTACTAACACTTTTGGATAGGTTTAGGGCAGGGTTTGGCAATAGAGCATTAGCGGACCCTAACCCTAACCTTAACTAACCAGACATTTCCAAACTGCCACAATATATACAACAAACAATGTAACAAAACATTGCCAAATGTATGTCATCTGTTTTGGATAAAACTGAACATGCTTTTAATGTTACTCACTAGATATTTCACTTTGAAAGAGTCAGGAAACCTGCAAGAAGCTACGTAATCAGTAATGGATTATGATCCAGGAATAAAAGGTCACGGACCTATCTAAAAGGCCCCCGATGGTCAGATTTGTTGTGCTGGGGTGTAATGGAGGGGGCGGAGCTCCGATTTCTCATAGAGTATGGGTTTAGCGATGCGGTTCGGCGCGGTGCTCCGATTTCTCGTCTTAACCTCGACCCCCACCCTCCCCCCCTTCCCCTCCTAGCTTATAGAGCCGAGACACTGTAAGTGAGCTATTTGTATGTTGATATGTCTGTACATTAATTTGACTATATGTTAATAAATAAACACTTAAGGGACAAGGGCATGCAAAGTTGTGAATGAATGACTGCCATTCCATTTTGTGGAAATCTACATAGCTTTCAGAGAAGGTACAGATTCCAAATTGGACTGAAATTACCTAGGAATGTGCGCTAAAGTGTAAAATTAAATTTTCAAGCTACAAGACTAAAAAAGGAAAATTAGGTAAAACTGCCCTTGAACCTTTGCAGAATGTTGGTAGGATGATAATGGAGTCAAACCGAAGAAGAAAAGAATACTGGCTGCTTTATTGCAAAGAAGTGCACGGCATGCTGTTTATATGCGGTGGATAACATGCTGTTGATTTTGTAATTTCGGTATGACATTAGTCAGGCCACAGGCTGTCAGCGACTCCATCCCCTGAGCCGACTGATTGACAGGCACGCTGAATTCATACCCGCATTGCTCAGTTTCAATTACTCCATAAACATGTGGCCCTCAGTTTAAGTTGTCAGGCCCTCGCTGGAGTGCCTCTGATAAGACATCCTCTCGCAGACGTGAGGCCCGATGGGCCCCGGTGAGCAAAATTCATTCACACACACAAATACATTCCAAGAGGGAATTTTGCATATATGCGGCCCACAGCTGAGCTTGTTTACGGATCCTAATTCGCGGACAAGGAAAATAATGAGACCAAACTGCCATTGCTCATGGCCAAATGCGTCAGGACATTTGCTGTATTTTTCTTTGAAGTGTGCAGGAGACAAAGCATCAGATCTTATTTGTGCTTTGGAGAATCTGAAGCTCTCCAAGTGCCTCTGGCAAATAGATTATCACTGGATTTACAACACAAGTTTACATTATGTAGCTTACCCATTTTAAGAATAGGAAATGGTCCAAAATTGTCCTTCAATTGCAACCATTTTCTTGCAGCAGCAGTGAAAGTCTAAACACATATGTCATATTTACTCATCGATGCCTGTAATGCTTTTTTTCTGATAATCATTTCTTAGTGGGTCAAGGACATGATGGGTGTTCCTGTTGTCTGGGAAACACTGCACAGTCAAAGTGCGTACTCTATCTGCAGTCTACACCTTCCTAATGCTGTGAAGTGCATTTTATGCCTGGCAATGGGACGCCCAGCATGGTATAAAATAATGATCTCTGGCTACATTTTCCCAGGGCGAAATAGTAGATGAGTCACGAGCTTAGTAAACCCAACTGAAAATCAATTCAGGACAATGCACACGTTTTCATAGAATGGATATTTGTCCGTATTATGCTAAACTTTTAAAGCAGTGCAGAAAAAATCCCATGTTTTTGTTGCAAGAACTGTTTGATGTTAAATAAACCATTTTTTAAAAAATGAAATTAGAAGGCTCAGATTGAGTGACTAGCTTTATATGCACTAAATTTGCAGTATTGTTACGCTTTTTGGAGAAGTTTTATTTTCAAGACATATTTGATAAGAGTGCTGCGTATAGCCATATTTTACTGTAAGTCTATGAGAGTTATTTACATTGGGGGGATAAAAAACTGTTCACTCTTAATTTCTGCCTTTTTATTCCATGTTGAAGACCAACTTCTTTATACGATGACTGGCAAACTTCTCACTTGCTGGGAAACAAACAGCTAATTGAAATAGTAATACATGACTGATCATGTTTATAATTTCAAAAGACTGCTGTACACAGATTGCTTGGGGATGCATACAATTAAATTAAATTGTGGCCTGTTTAAATGCATTTAGTTTAACAGGAATAATCTTGTTTGATGGGCATTACCATTTATAAATATTGTAAAAATGCATTTGGCTAATTATTTTTTGTAATTTCACAGTTTGTGGGGCATCTTTTATATTTAACAATGCATTGAGCATCTACATTTTAGCTACGTTTACATGGACACCTTTTGTTTCATTCAGAATTAAATCATTACGATTGATGAATCCAAAGTGTTTACATGTACGCTAAATGAAGTGATCGGGTTGATTTGCGCGTTTACTTGTTGTTACAAGCTTCAAATCGGAATGACATGCGCACATTGCATGAATATACAGAGTTTCCCACTGTTTGCACATACTAACCATCCTCCTACTATTATTATTTTCTTTGTTTTAAAAGCAGACTTAATATTTATCTATTTCGGGTCCTAATTAGGAAAAAGTGAGCAAATGAAGCTTTGCTGCTTATATTTATCAAAAAAATAAAATTCTGTAATTTATTACTCACCCTCGTGTCGTTCCACATCCGTAAGACCTTCGTTCATCTTCGGAACACAAATTAAGATCTTTTTGATGAAGTCTGAGAGGTTTCTGTCTCTCCATAGAGATCCAACGCAACTACCACTCCCAAGGTAGGAAAAAGACATCATTAAAGTACTCCATGTGACTCCAGTGATTTAACTTCAATTTTATGAAGCGACACAAGTGCTTTGTTTGCACAAAAAAACAATTTACCACTTTACTTACAAAAATATTGATCTGCAACACGCGTTCATCACGACGCATGCGTTTTGTGTTCACGTGAGAGCTGGCATTGTTGCGTGAACAGGCTTTGGATAATATTATTTTGTAAATAAAGTGGTAAATTATGTTTTTTTGCACTAACAAAGTACTCATGTTGCTTCAAATTGAGTTTAAGCCACTGGAGTCACATGGAGTACTTTGATGATGTTTTTTTTCCTACCATTCTGGACCTTGAAGTGGCAGTTGCATTAGATCTCGATGGAGATACAGAAACCTCTCAGACGTCATCAAAAAGATCTTAATTTGTGTTCCGAAGATGAACGAAAGTCTTAAAGATGTGGAACGACACGAGGTTGAGTAGCCTAATAAATGACAGAATGTTCATTTTTGGGTGTACTAACCCTTTAAGTACTTTTTTTTTTTTTAAAGTAACTGTACTTTACTGCACCATTTTTATTTTAAGAAACTTTTACTTTTACTTCACTATATTCCAAAGCATAATATCATAGTTTTTACTCCACTACATTTCATAAAAACATGTCCTATTTGTTATTTTAAACTGAAGAAATCATCACGTGCTCAGAGATGCAATAGCAGTGTCCGATTCATGAACAAACTGATTCTTTTGAATGAACCTGTTAAACCGGTTTGCAAATCGCACCGAATGATTCATTTGCGATCCGACTGATCCGATTGCAGCTGTTCCCAAGCCAACAACTCACTGATTCAATGATCCGTTCAGAGCGAGTCTCTTAACTGAATTTACTAGTTTGACTCAAAATGAGCCAAGAACCGAGAGATCCTCGGAGCTTAAGTGTGCGTGTGACTGATGGCGCGAAAAGTAATTACAAATGCTGAATTTTAGGATTGATTATTGTAAATGAAACTCATCTTTGGTCACAACTGTCAGTTTTTTTGTGAACTAAATCTGCTGTAAAAGGGTGAGCTGTAATGCTTGAATGCGGGCATGTCCATATCACCATCTCAACGGTGTAGTTTTTAAGTTAAAAAACGCAACATAACATTAAAATAACGCAAATTATTGCACTTGCATTCTTCCCCGTAGCGGTTTCAAATGATATAAAACTAGTATGTTTCCATACGTTTGCATGTGACGTCTGTTTTTATTGATTGTCAACACACATTACATTTATCAGCATCCACTAATCTTCCTTACTGACTTGTGCTGGCTACTTGATAATTCATATGTTAGACCCAGCAATTTCCCCTCCCCTAGGTATTTTGAGCAGTAGAATTAGATAAAATACATAATATAAAATTAATTTAAAAGTAGGCTATATAAAATTACAAAACAAACATTCATTGATAAGTACTTTTTACTTTTAATACTTAAGTACATTAAAAATCAAGTACTTCTGTACTTTTACTCAAGTAAAATAAGGAGTACTTAAAACTTTTACTGGAGTAATATTTTATTAGGGTATCTATACTTCTACTCAAGTACTTGAGTTTTGTACTTTGTCCTCCACTGGACTTTTTTATTGCGACTTTGCTACTAGTCCAATTACAAACTGATTATTGTAAACACAACTATTGATGAGTGACATCTGTGCTTCCCACTCTTAAAAAGCAGTGTGCTGTGTAGTCAGTGATAGTTTATTGCTTACATCCCAAGAAAATTCACATGTAAAATCATTTGTTTTTAAACACAGTAAAGATGATAAATGTTGGTTAGAGTGAAAGACAACATGGGGCCCATCTAAAATCTCTGGAGCACTCTTGCTGCCAGATCTACATGAGGTCTTTAAAGCTACAGCGCAATTGGAGGATAAAAACTGGTGGATGAGATTGAAAGGGAATCGATGAGAGGTAACTCCTGCAATATCGTTTCTACAGCGGCATTGGAGAGCTAAGTTGATGAAACAGATCAAGGGGCTCGGCGAATGACTTTGATGAAACATCCGTGACAGTTCGAAGCATGGGCTTGAAGGATTCGATAAGTCTTGCCCCTCTCCTCCTGGTTGGACTCAAAAGAGCATGTAATCAATCATCCCGATCTAATTTTGGAGCCACACACAGGGGGTTAGCCAAGACCCATCCTTTAAAGAAGGGGACAGAGTTGATGGGACACATCAAGGCTGCGTCCTGGCCAGACAGACCAGATGTGTTTACTCAGCTCTGCCCGCCCCCTTTTCCGGCTGTGATCATGCTGCACGCTGGGAAATCCTGCTTGGGCCATTATCAACACAAGGCCAGGTGCATCCTGGGAGATTCAAGCCAAGCCTTTATCACAGCCAGGGAGGTGGCAACCAAAGCTGGAGGATCAGAGGTGCCCTGGTGAAGGGACCTAGGCAGAGGCATCTGTAGGGACGCTGCAGTCTGCCACATCAAAGGTCTGTGGAGCCAAAGGTGCTGGGCTGGAAATATCAAATCTTGTCAAGAGAAAAACTCTAATGTCCCAAGTCCATTCCAGCATGGCTTGTGGTCAGAGCGCAGACATTTGCTGATCATGCAGCATGACTATAATGATATTGTTGTCAGTGGTAAAAGGTTTTCATTAGTGTCCTTTCTAGCAGGAACCTAGCAGTAATGGAACCAATAAACAAAACAAAGTCAAAAACAGGTCTAGGTCATATTTAGCCCTAATGATCTCCTTCAAAGGAAGAAGAAAAAAAAAAAAATGAAATAACAGAAACAACAACATATTATTTTACATAAAAAAAGGAGCATTATGATTTTTTTTTTTTTTTGGTCATTGTGACATTACTTTTATAAGTACATTTACTACAGTAGAAAAAAAATCAGTTGTAAAAAAAGAAAGAAAAAAGAAAGAAAATTAAAAACAACAAAAAAGTATTTTTACTAATGTTTTCAGACTTTGGGACCACATTTTATTGTCTTTAAATTGTAAAATATTAACAATATATCATGTGATATTTGTTCTGCTTTTAATTTATGCTAATTTAATAATAAAATCACTAATATCACTAGTGATACTAGCATCAGCTGTTTTTTTTTTTACTGTAATGCAGTTACACGTACAATCGGGGGGTATATATATATATATAAACACAATCGGGTAAATGTGCTTAATTCTTCATGCCTATATATATATATATATATATATATATAATTAGATGACTTTAATAAATAACTAAAATAAATAATAATATAATAAAATAAAATAAAATAATATAAATTACTATTATACATATTATATCATTACAAATTCTTATAATCTTTTAATTTTTTGGTGTAAAATATGACCTTGAAATGTTTTTGGCAAATTTTGAGACTTACTTGTCTCACCTTTGAGGAATATGTAACAAACCCACTCAAAGAAAATGCAGAAGAGCAACAGTTTCTAGAACAATCAACAGTGTAAAGTGCAACATGAAGTCGGAGGAACTGCACAAAAAAGTACTTTATCGCCTGAAGGATCAAATGTGCACATTCTCTCCTCTGACTCAACCAAACCTGTCTCGTTTTCATCAATATGCAAAGCACACAAGTCTGTTCTCAAGGCAAGCCATAAAATAGAGGCACAAGTGACACCGCCAGAGTAGGAAACCATCTCAGTGGAGACAGAAGTCTGCCGCTGGGTCTGTAAATGAAAGGGAAGATAATAATTGGGCCTTGGCGGCCATTTTCCTTTCTACTGCACTCAGTATTCCAGTCTTTCGACAGCAGGTGATTTCTGTGATGGCAATTATCGTGACCGTTTAAGCTACTGAACTAAGCATATTAGACCTGGGCTTGTTTGCTACATTGAAATGCGGAAGGTTTGTGGAGGCTGATAAATCATTATGAAAAGATTGAAACGGCGAGGAGTAGATTGTATGTGGTGCCAAACCGAGCCGGCTGCCTGACACTGCCACTTTCTTAATAGAATCCCTTTGTTAATGCCATTGACTAAAGGCTTCTGCAGTAGAATTAGGCCATGCTGTGGATTCTCACACTGTTAAAATAAAAGCAGTGGCTGTAATTAGTATCTTGCCTTTAGTTATTTCATTTTTTATTTTAAGAGGAAGATGGTGCTCAATATTGAGGGTAAATTAACCTTTAGTTTTGGATAATCCAGTGAATTAAGTACTCTTCAAATTACAAGCATTTATTCTTATTTGATTATTATTATTATTATTATTATTATTATTTGCAACTTAATAGACACAAACCAAAAAATAAATAAATAAATAAATAAATAAAAAGAGTATTCACAAATAAGTGATAAGTATAAAAATATGTACAAAAGCAAAATAATCATAACAGTAAAACTGTTTATAGAGTGCAACAGTCGGGTTCCGGAAGTAAAAACTCCATTCATTTTTCTCCATAGGGAAATTGATTTTTAACAGTAACTTTTTACTTCTGAAAGCTATGAGGTTGTTAATTGACACTGCTTCTACTGAAGCCGTTAGCCCGCATTATCACAACTTAGTTTTAAAATAATCATGTTTAACGGGAATTTGTGATGAAAAACGTCTCAGGTTATGCATGTAACCATGGTTCCCTGAGAAGGCGAATGAGACACTGCGTCCCCTAGAGGACACTCTCAGTGCGAGTTCCCATTCGAAAGGGAACATTTTAGGTTACGCATGTAACCATGGTTCCCTGAGAAGGGGAACAAGACACTGCGTCCCCTAGAGGACACTAGAGGACTCTTCCCCAAAGTGTCCTCTAGGGGACGCAGTGCGAGTTCCCATTCGAAAGGGAACTACATTAGCCATGATGCTGTAGAGAAAATTCCACCAGAGAGTTGAAAGAAGCAAAATGCGCCAAAATATCTCTTTAGCTCTGACCACTCCAATGAAGCACCGCAAATGACGTAATTGAGTCTCCCTATGCTCTCAAAATACTGCATATGTTGCAATGAACTTCAAATACTATATTTAAATTATATATATATATATGTGTGTGTGTGTGTGTGTGTGTGTGTGTGTGAGTGAGTGTGTGTGTGTATTCAACATTTTTAAATGAGTAGTTTTATATTTCTCCATCAATTTTTATTTGATTATGCTGTTCGCAATGCTTCATGGGACTGTAGTTATTTTCATTACTAAAGCCGTTAGGTACACAGTCTTGTAACTTTGTCCAGTTTTCAAATACTTTTTTGCTCCAAATCAAAGTTTGTAATGTTATGATTCACCTTGTAGCTGGTTGGCTTGGTTCATGGCTTATAATGCTTTAACCCCCTCGAGTCGGCGGTTGCGCCGGCGACACCACCTTGCTTTTTTTCTTATCAGTATGAAAGAAACTCAAAATACTCCGTCAATTTTGCACATACAATTAAGAGTACTCCATTTTAATCTGTGAAATATCGTCTTTTATTTGTGTACACTCAGAGTAAAAACAAAATGTTGTGCTTTTTGCAAAATAAAGAAAACTAACATGATGCGTGATCAGACGTCTCCCTCTGAACGAAGTCCAATCTGATAGTTCTCAGAAAATGAACTGTAACTTAGTGAATACTAATCACAAAAAAATTAGACTTATGTCTAAAGAAACGTTGAAATGACAGGTTTTAAATTGTCTAAGTCAAATTGAAAACAAATATTCTCTGTTTATGTAATCTGAATGAAAAGAGAGACATGTCAGACTTCCGTGAGTCAGCTCATTATCCACTAATTCGGCCACGCCCACGGAGCGAGTGCTATTCAGACGCAAATTCTGAGGCAATACATGTATACATCGTCGCAATCATGTATTTATTATCTTCAAAAGTGTCTATCTGCATGTTATAGCCATGGTTAGCGATCTCTGGAAGCCTCTGTTAGTTCCTGGAATGTCACATGGTATGCCTGTTCTTCTAATGAGTCATTTGTGGACTAAATGTGCACAGAGGGCCCTCCGGCTGCAAGTATGAATTGAAAACACAGTACATCAGAGTATCCAGCGCTCATAGTGATGACAATAAATATTGAATAAATATTACTCCTCTGTATAGACAATTGACATAAACATATGAGAATCCATCAATATTTCTCCAAATGTGCGTGTTTTTAAGATAAAAGCCCTTATGGATGTTGTTTTGTCAAAGGTAACGACTCCGTTTTTCATATTCATAACTCCTGACGCATAGGCTATTAACAAATTAAGGTCACTATAAGAGTAAAACAGAGGTCAAAATGTGAAGCTTGAGTCTTAGATCTTTTTAATGATGTATAGTTTGTCAACTGCACTTTAACATTTAGGCTATATAATATAGCAAATATAATAGCCTACATGAAATGCCATAGAGGTAACATGAATGTTCAGATTATATTTTAAAGTATATTAAAATAGAAAACCATTATTTGGTATTTGGTTTGAGACTTGAGACTTCTTTTAAAAACATTATAATAGTAATGCGTCCAATCTTTTGACTGGTACTGTAATTTAACATAGGCCTATACAAAATTTTCTTCACATGATGTGCAATAATACGTGCATGCATGAGATCACAAAAATCATGTTTTTTTTTGTCAAGAGTGGACATTATATTAACATATTCCTGTTATCAGCATGATCACAGAGGGTTTTTTCACATAGCCTACCTGACTGAAAGGGCTCATTATGCAGGTCATTATGCAGGTCATTATGCAGGTCTTTGTCTTTTCAGGTGTGAATCACAGCATTATTCATGAAGATTCACGCCTCCATGCATACTGTGTTTCTTGACAAAAAGTGTCTTACAAAATTTAAATCAATATATTGTTTTATATGAACGAGTAGGCAGGATCATTTTTTACATCATTTTGAAGCAAAAACTCTAGACTACAACCTCCAATACCCAGAAGTCTTGTGAACACACATTTTGTATTTATTTGGTGGCCTTATTTCAGTAACTTAAGTTTTTTGTTTTTTCAAAAACCACACATAAACTTTATTCCTTCAAAAATACAAACATGTACATACATGTTCCTCACATATTATGGTAGCCTAGTTCATGAATACAGTGTAATGACACCTTTTCCATTAATATGTTTATGAACAACTGAAAAAAGCACAAATGTCAGGGCATGTCAAAACTTCTCCAGGGCCCCAAAAATCCTCAGACCCCAGAGGGTTAACAAAGACTTTTTTTTTTAAATCCCTATCGGAGAAAGTAATGAGAAAAAAAAGTGGGCATTCACTGTAGCACTCTAATAATATATTAATAGTTCTCACTCTAAATTCTGATTGGACGAGCTGAATTCAACCTATATATGCACAGTTGTGACCACTCATCAGTTGAACTCCATATTCATGTGGCAACCATAGCTAAATCATTTTGCTTAATAACATGTTTTTTTGTTTTGTTTTGCTTTCTTTTTTTTTCTTTTTTTTTTAGCTTTGGGCCTCATTATCCTCTATATTTACGCACTCACGTGTGTTTCTATGTTGCTGTCATTTGTAAATAACATACAGCGACCCTAACCAACATTAGTCATGCAGCTATATCTACAGCAATGTAAATGGCATAGAAAAATCTTTATCATCTGACTCATTTCCACTAACACGTGTACAGTATACCATCTTACCACCCAGCCCTGATCCACCATGACCCATTTCTATGAATAATGACTTTCCAAGCTTTCCCAAACACTCCTACCACCCCACCCCCCATCTTCCATTGGTCTTCCATTGGGCTCACTTATACAGTAGATGTCTCTGCACATTAGTCTGGAATACCATACATTTTCTTAGATTCAGGACTGTTCCTTTTCTGTTGGGAGGCCAAGAAATGGCAGTGCATTATACATTCTAGAATAAAACCCTGACATATCTGCATTAAAAGGCTCATATTGATTTAAATATAAATCCCATGCTACCAAAGTGCATTCACAGAGCCTGAAGTTTGCAGTCTTTGTTCTGCCTAAATTGGGTCTGAGGCTGCCAGTGAAGATCAGGCAGGCAGGTAATCCCAGAATGCAAATTGCCTGGAAAAACCTATCTATTGCATCCTTGAATGGAAGTTTTAGAAAGGGTCAGGTCTCCTGCGCTCTCAAGTTTACTGTGAGTTTAATGGGATTAGAAAAGCATGCAAACTCACCATCTTTACTCATTTGAGATTACATAAGAAGTAAGGGGGTGGGGGTGCAGTTTTTGTATTTGTTCAAGCACTGCCAGATTTCTGCTACATGCCAAAGGAGCAGTTTTGTTACATTATTCAGAGGCTGCAAGACTCCACTTTGGCATGCCTCAAAATTTAACTCAATTATGCCAGGCTAAGAGAGAGTGGGACACAATAGACTAGCTGCACTGCGTGCTTTTATGACTGCAGGCTGAAATGAAGTGACTAGCAGAGATACTGGCAGTACAAATCCACAACAGATTGAATGTACGCAGGCCTTTGCCTCTTCTGTCAAACACAGGTTTGAGTTTATTCAAAATTGAAAAATAAATAAATAAGTAAACAAACAAATACTCTAAAATACAATATATAAAGGCACAGATGGACAAATAAAATTTTCAGTTTCTGAGGCTGATGCATTCTTAAACTGTTATCACAATGCCTAACCAGTGTGGCTGTATTACAGAAACTTCCCATCTTAGCTTTTGACTTAAAGGGTTAGTTCACCCAAAAAAGAAAATTCTGTCAATAATTACTCACCCTCATATCGTTCCACACCTGTAAGACCTTTGTTCATCTTCAGAACACAAATTAAGATATTTTTGATGAAATCCAAGGGTATCTGATCCACACATAGGCAGCAACGTCATTGCACCTTTTGTGTCCAGAAAGGTAGTTGAAAACATGGTTAAAATAGTCAATGTGACTGCAGTGGTTCAACCTTAATGTAATGAAGCGATGAGAATGTTTTTTGTGCGCAAAAACAAAACAAAAATAACGACTTTATTCAACAATTTGAACCGTCGTCATATGTAGTGAACTCAGTGCAGACTTTCTTGTTTACGTCCAAACGCCAACTCAGTATTGGTCGAAGCTGAACATGTGAGCAGCACGACGCATGCATGTGATGCTGACACATGATCTGGCCAATAATGAGCCGGCATTCAGACGTAAACAAGGAAGCCTGCACAAGGAAGCCTGCACTTAGTTCACTACATATGACGACGGTTCAAACTGTTGAATAAAGTCGTTATTTTTGTTTTGTTTTTGCGCACAAAAAACATTCTCATCGCTTCATTACATTAAGGTTGAACCACTGCAGTCACATTGACTATTTTAACCATGTTTTCAACTACCTTTCTGGACATCAAAAGGTGCAATGACGTTGCTGCCTATGTGTGGATCAGATACCCTCGGATTTCATCAAAAATATCTTAATTTGTGTTCCGAAGATGAACGAAGGTCTTACGGGTGTGGAACGACATGAGGGTGAGTAATTAATGACAGAAATTTCATTTTTGTATTATTCATGCCAGGCCAGTAGTTGCCGATGTTTACTTTGTAAAGAAACACTACACACCTATAGACTGAACACGTAATATACATGCGCATGACGTCACTGTTTTCACAAATTCACGTTTTCATAGTTTACACAGAGACGGTAATGGTATTATTTTCAAAAACTTGCACTTTGAAACCTGTTTTTAAAAGTTTGTCTGTTTCCAGGCCCCCAAAATGCCGCGGATGTGTGAATGAATGACCAAAAGTTTTTAGTTGAAAATGGTGTTCTGTAAATGGCCCCTTGATTTCATATATCAGTTTCAGTTTAATGACACAGATTAGTGACTTATCATTGTGCAAAACAATCTTAGACAGAATTAGCATGGTAATCAGTGAGTGGTATAAATTTTGGTCTATCCCTCACACAAAGCTATTGTAAGGCTTAAGACGGAAAGTGCAGCCTGGATCTTCTGCCTTGTGAATGTGTTCTTATGTGCTGAGGTGAGAAAGACATACAGGTTTGGAATAACATGAGTAAATTATGACAAAATTTCCATTTGTTGGATGAACAATTTCTTCAGACCTAAGAAAATAAAATAGTTTTTTAACTGTCAAGCCACTTACTAAATTTGTTCCATTTTTGAGTAAAACGCAAAAGGACGTATTTTCCCAAGGTGACGCAATTACAATTCCCATTTGTCCGTTTAGACAGATTGACAGATCTGCAAAACTTAGACTTATACTGACTGAAATATAATTGCCTTGCTTGGCGTGCGTGTGAGCAGTAGAGCAGAAAATGGAAGCTAAATTTTGGCCCACCACACCCCCTGTCCTCCACCCCCTTTACAAAACAGAAGGGTATGTAGAACAGGCAAAGTGGAAAAGCTTCATCTCAGCTCTTTGCTTTTAAAAATAACAGCCATTTTGGTTAAAAGGGCTGAGCAGAGAGCCAGTGATGTATAACCAAGACCTTGCATTTAATTAAGCTGGCCTCTTCCACTTTTCTGCAAGCATGCATAATCATTTCATACACCGTGATATCATCTGCCTAATGCGCTATTTTACCATACAGTTAAACCTGGGCGATAAATCTCGTGCAGCTTTCTTTTAATAGATGCAGGCTGAATAATGCGTGCATTAGATTACCGGCCCAGCGTTGTGTGTGAGAGGAAATGCTTTACAATGATTAGGGCCACCTCTCCCAGCGGACACCATCTTCATGCCCTCGCTGAGCTCCTGGCCAATTGTTTATTTCGTTTCTTCTGCATCAGATAATGCATTCGATTCACAACACATAAATATCTGCATGTAAAATGCACCCTGGCACTGCAAAAGTGAAGGTTTGCCCTGCCTTCTAAGTCTGAATAAGGTTTTCTAATAATGCATGACACTGCGTGACGAAGGATATTGTCTTGTAGGTCAAGAGTGGACAACACTCTTATCTCTGCTTCCTTCAAGCATAGCTGCCTTTTCTTTTTTTTTTAGCATTCGCGCTCCTGCAAAGGGCTTTGTTTGCAAATGTGCGGTTGGCATGCTTCATCTTATTATGGTAATTACAAACGAAGACCAAAGTCATTCAGTGACAGTTATCAACCCCTGAAATTCTATTTCTCATTTTCTTTCCACACTCATTATTTTTCTAGATTCTGCCGACATGACTTAACAAATCACGCTGGGCCACGATCACATCGCTCTAACGTTCTGCTCATAAGATTTCAAGAACAATGCCGATGGATTTGTTAATTACCACTTTGACATCTGTCTTCTGTGTGGGAGGGATTAGCAAGTAATAACAGCCATATTCTGATGTCTGCCCGACTTGTGACAATTATGACAGACATCAAAACAGCCCCATTAATATTAATGAATACCAGGTCAAACTGAACAATGTAGTTAATGGTTTAACATGTCCATAGACTTTAATCAACAACAAGAAGTTAAAATTTATATGAATATATTTATCTTAAATCATCTACCTCTTTGTCTTTACTAATTCATTTTAAATGGTCCAGCAATATTTTTTTAAGAAAAAATAATGTATTCTACGCTATGTTCTCTCAATTATTGTGAGCTCATACAAGAGCTCATAAAAGTTAAATGCTTAATAAATATACAAGAATTAACAAAAAGCTTTAATAGTTCTAAATTGTTTTATATGGACCATGTCACAAGTATGGTCAAACAAAATAGCATTTTTTGGAGATTTTTTTTTTTTGGGGGGGATCTCTTTTTGTATTATTTGTTGGATTATCATGTGGATATCATTTTGTTAAAATGTATTCATGTACTATCTCTCATAAAAAAATGTTATGATATAACCTACATACTCTTTCACTACTGAAGGAATCTGTCCAAAACAAGCTCATTTACTTAAAATACACAGGTTCCCAATACCATAACAGTATAGAGATGTCCAAAGTATACAAATATATTACATTTTGTTGTAATATGAATTTTTGTTGTTGTAATTGTCTCTTATTGTTTGAGAACAGTTAAAATTAGAATATAGAGATCTCAAAAAAGGGTGAGTTAGTTATACAAATAGTGCTACAATGTTAAGTTACTGAGCACTGAAATATTCAAAGGCTGAAGAGAATTTAAATAAGCAGTCACATGTAAAGCATGGCCCCAGTCCTGTGCTAGAGCTCTATGAAATCCAACCAGTGTCTGACTACTGACATTGACAAATTAAGTAATTAAATTTATGCAATCTTTGTGCTCGGTTAGCCTTTGAATGCTGCCAGTGAATGCACAAACTCTGGAGCAGGCTATTGGAGATATTAGATTGCTTCTGAACTGACAAATCATGGTCGCACCATATGCATATTTAAATAAAGATAACAGTAGATATCAATGTGCACTTGGGTGTCAAGCAAGTGGAATCAATTCTATAAAGGAAAATACGCACATTGTTTACAGTGGCAAGATGATTATTTTCATATAGCATAACCAAGAGTTATATAAAAAGTGTATGAGATAAATCAATTTGAGGTGGTTTATTGCAAAGTAACATTCAGCTTGTCTTGCAGACATGAATTATAGCTTAAATTGTATGAATTGTTGAGAAGAAGAATGAACTTCTCTAAGCAGCTGGACTGATGGTTTTCACTTGGTGAAAGGATATTTAAATATACACTTTTCACAACCATTTGAAGTTTTGAGACTTTTGAAAGTTGTAGCACAATGGTGAGGCAGAGACTTGAAACAGAATGTATTATAGAACGCATTAATTTTCCTGCCAGTGTCGTATAACATGTTTTAACAAGATCACAGTTGTTATAATGTAATGAATATCGCAACCCCCAAGTGCCCCTCGTATAATTCACATGCACGTCAGTGATACAATAGAATCTTTTACGCGTCAGCGCTCGGAGGAGGGTGGAAAGAGACAGTCTTAGCCTCAGGAAGCTAGAAATGAGGCTTAACAAAGTCATGTTGCGTGAGCATGAATGTATGCTGGAATTACACAGCTTCAGTTGAACAAATATCTCTAGGGTTCATTTCCACTGCTGCCAGGGGTTGCCAGCCCTCGTATAAAACAGAGTCATCCCATATTTAAGAAAACTGAATTGCGTTCTGTATTAAATCTAGCTTGTCCATATTTCCGTGTCTTACACACTGAGAAAGCTTCAGTATTTGCATTTAAATTAGATTCGCAAAATGTAAAAATAAAAAAATAAATAAAAAAATTGCACATTATAATGGAAAAGGCATGAGATGGATCTAAAATCTAGACACTTAACACTGACTGTTGCTACAATAAATGGATACTACTCTGGTCACGTAAGAAAAAGACAAGGGCAGCTACTACTATTCAGGGGTGCATTTCCCAAAAGCATTGTTAGCCAACTATGCACAGCAAATTCCCCAGAGTTAAATCAACTCTGCTCAGAGTACATATGGTCCCTCTCTATATAGTGTTAAAATAACACTGAAGCAGAGTTAAAGTTAATGAGATAATTAAGTGATTAAGTGATGATTGAGCATTAGTGATGAACACCTGCTGTTAACAAGCAGAATCACTGAAGAGAAACACAAGAACTACAACTGACTTCCAGCCACAGCCTAAGATGAAGTCAACTGAAGACAAAAGACATTAAATCTCTCAAGATCTGATTAAACAACTCCACAAACAGCATATTATCTCATTAACTTTAACTCTGTTTCAGTGTTATTTTAACTCTATGTAGAGAGGGACCATATGTTCTCTGAGCAGAGTTGATTTAACTCTGGGGATTTTGCTGGTCACAAGTTCTGTCGTTACCAGCACAGTTGAACGATTTGGCATCCCAGGTGGAAAAAAAGGTACATTTCCATAATGTACTTAAAGTGCTCTATTTTCGCAGTAATTTTGTAATTAATATATTTAAAAAAATCTTCTTTAGTACTTCTTAAGATAATCTTAAGAACATCTAAGTGTACTCAACTGTGCTATTTTGAGACACCATGAATATGAAATAAAATGTGCTTTTAACATACTATCTCTTTATTAAAAAAAATAATCTATTTAGTTACCACTTGTAGTACACATGAACCTGTGTATGAAAAGAAAGTGTATGAAAGATGGATTCAAGTGTACTACAAGTGATAACAAATAATTTTTTAATACAGAGATAGTATGTAAAAGCACAGTTTAGTTTATATTCATGGTGTCTCAAAATAGCACAGTTGAGTACAGTTAGATGTTCATAAAATTATCTTAAGAAGTACTAAAGAAGAATTTTTAGTAAATTAAGTTCAAAATTAGTGAGTGAAAACAGAGCACTTCAAGTACATTATAGAAGTGTACTTTTTTCACCTGAGATTTCTCGAAACTAGTTCCAACGAACATTCGTAAACAGTATCACAAACTTATGTGGTTGGAACTACAGCTCTCAAGCTGTGGTTAGAAGCATAGTGTCTTGTTAAATGACATGAGGACTTAAATCAAGCTCTTGGGCACAGTAAGCAATCTAACATTATGTACATTCTATATCTTTCATCCCATTTAAATATATGCACATTTTAATCTATATATTTTAGCTTGTCAACAATCAGCGGCGTTTTTTGAGGAATGCGCATTTGCATAAATGCATAAGGGAACCCCGGTGTATGATGTAAAGCAGCAATAGGCAACCTTATGGAAAGCTGAAGGATAATCAATGAAGCGCACACCTCCGGTCATGCAAATGTTTTGTCGGATCTTATGGTAGCGCAGGATAAAAATCTCACACTTCATTAGTATTTAAAGAACCTAACTTAATAAAACAGGCTGTGTGACTACGAGGAATGATTACCTCAAAATGTACTGTACATCTGTATGCAAGTTTGAGAGACTTTATTTAAATTAAATACATACACCTCTTTAGCTATTGTCATGTGCCAGTGATTGTCCCTCTGCATGCCATAGGTTGCCGACCCCTGACCGGCAATGAATCAAACATCAATTAAAGCAAAATGACAGGGAACAAAAACAGTGGGCTACACTTTATTTCAAGGTAACTTAGTTACATTGTACTTACTCAAATAAGTACTGAGTAGTATTAATTAATTACATGTACTTATTATAGAGTTACAGTAGTTAGGGTTTGGTTTAGGGTTAGTTATTTGTAATTATGCATAATTTACTGTTATTACTATAATAACGTGTAACTATGTCACCTTAAAACAGTGTAGTAGTCATCAGTTCATTATAGCAGTGTTTCAGAAAAATTATGTTGTGGATAAAACTGCTAACTGAATGGACCGCATGTGTTCGGTAGTAAAGTGTACGCCAAATAATGCATGTTAACGTGATTTAAAAATTAGCTGCTTTCTGTTGTTTATGTAAATTAACAATTTTAAATAAATTAATTGCAATCTCGAATTGATTGTGATGTCATTAATGACATTGTTGAACTAATTGGTTCAAATGGCAGAGGTGCGACCGGTTTCTGGAAAGTTGTGACTAGCTAGTTAGTTTCTACAACAATGCATCCTACTCTAGTGGTTAAGCAATTACGTTGTTGTACAGGAAACGCACCTCAGGCCTGTCACACCAAGACAAATATTTGGTGTGAAAATTTGATGCAAAAATCATTTTATTTTGAATGCATCATCAGTACATTGTGCAAATTGTGACAAATTGTGACTTAGTGGCACTTACACTAAGTGTTTTGCTAAACGACTAACAGAGTAAATATCTGGAACCGGCTGTCTTGTCTCTGATCTTTTGAATTTGGTGTTGTTTGATGAACACCATCATGAATACAAAACAGTGAAAGGCTGCATGTAAACGTTTAAATGCTGTTGACTTCCTTTCTTCTTTGTAATAAGAGAGTGTTACAGCTTACAAGCTTAGGGGTGGGGTTAGGGATTGACTTTCATCGTGTGAATTCCTATGAAATCGGCACCTCGTTAAATACCTAAGCTTTCTTAGGAGATTGGGTTAGAAAGGAAAAGTTGAGCAGCGCTTTGTGTACCAGGTCAACTGGGGTATTTCTGCTTTCCTATAAGTGCCACCGACTATTAAAGAGGGAATTGTTCTTTTCCTTTAGCTAAGTCTGACATAGTCAGATCTTTGACTGACCGCATAAGGTCTGGACTGTTTAGCCGCTATAATTGGCAAAGGACCACCCACTTAGTCAAGAAAAGAGATCACCACACACTAAGCTAAAACCTGTAGAAGTCAGCCAATCAGATTTATACTTTTGCATTCACAAAAGTGTTTCCAGTTTAGTGTGCCATATGCATCAGACATTCACCAAACGGAGTGTGGGCAGTCTGTAGGCGTGACGTCTGAGACTGAGACTATATTCAGCTTGTCTGCTGTTTTTTATGCATTGGTCTGAACAGACAAATCGCATGCCATTCATGTTGGAACATTCATGCCAGCATATAATCAGTCCACTTTCAGTCAGTTTCAATGCACATTTTCACCGGATTGGTTGCTAATTCAATTAAAACGAGAACAATACAAAGAACTATTGTATTTATGTAGAATCACAATTCTGTAGTGTTGTTTAGTTTAACTGCATCTCTGTGTGTGATACTTTAGTTGACATTAAAATTCCTTTATTTTTATTTATTTATTTATTTTTTACCACAGATACAGAAAGCAATAAAATCATATGCCAGTGAGAAAAAGTTTGCAGCTCTGGCAGCTGGTCTAACAATGAGCTCTTCAAATAGCATCTGTACGCTCTATCATCAATACATCTCCTGACGCGTCTCTGCCCATGATCTGATCAGGTCTATCTCGTGTCTATGTTGGTAATTGTAGTCTGAAGTGGTCTGGCTGATGGCATCACAGTCTAGTGTGTGTGAGCGTCTTGCATCAACATTACACACACTTCCATCACTCTCCTTGGGACGCTGACCATGCGCCTGATCTGTAACAAGATATGCAGATCTGTTACAAAAAGGGCCACTGTGGCTAGTGGTTTTTCAAAGTAACTAGCCACTTAGCATTTTCACTGGCCACAATTTTGACATCGATACCATGGAAAAAAACTGCCATATAGATATTTTTTTCCTCATAATGTGGCAGCAGGTATATTAGGCTGCTGTCACTTTAAGACCTGACGCACGGATCCATTACATTGTTACACATGCGTAAAACATAACTGACTTTTTATGTGAATACTCACCAAGACCAGCATTTTGACATTGTTTTGTATGTATTTGACTGTTAAAACACTATAAGCAGTGAAAAAGAACTCAATTTAGCACTAAGAGGCGGCTTTATGCGTGCGCACTTTGGGTGTGAGCACAAAATCTGCGGGAATCAGTAAAATGATGCCACGCTGAAATTCAAGCCCTATAACACCAACAATATTCATTTGGAGCAACTGAAACTAGTGAGTGAGGGGAGGCGGGTTTCGGTGTTGGAGAGATGAGAGAACGAACAAGCACAGCTGTTATCTTGTATCTGTTCTGTGGAAAATGAGTATTGGAAGCGTTTCAGATATTTCAGCGTTGATATGTATCAGAAAATCTGTATTTTTGACAACATTGCTCTTAGTTTATTATTTCAGATGCCTTTTTAAAAGACTACAATTGAAAAATATATATATTAGCCTATAAATAAAATTCAACCCACCAAAATGGCTAGTAGGAGTAACTGCTAATACACGCCACTGCTGAAATCCACCCGCATTTGGCAGGTTGGCGGGTGTTAATGTCAAGCCCTGGTTACAAAACATAGTAAGCTTTATACTTAGTATTTTAAGCCATTGTATGCTTACTCCTGTTGTAAAAGCTGTTCAAAAAAGTTGTCATATAATTGTAGTTTATTAAATACTGTGAATTATCAATTAAAAAGAAGTCAAATCTAACTTAAAATATTGTGCCAAATAATTGCATGTGCTATGTGTTTCTGTGCTTATTAAAGTATCATGTTATTAGCTTAGAAACATGCTACTGTCAAACTCTATTGGAAATAACTGTGAGTATCAGACCCTGTCACATATGCAGCCTCAGTTCTCCCAGTCCTTCTCTGAGTCTACACTTTTTCCACATCGACTGCTAGACTAGTTATTAGTCTGCTGTGAAGTCTCCAGAGTCGAAAAAAGGATTCATCAAGGGTGCATGGTGGCTACAATGGAGGCACTCTTGGGTACACTACTGAAGCCTGAAATGACAAATTGGACACCATATGATCTCGTGGACTTCACGGATGTGCACAAATGAAGGCCACAAGACCACAAATTCATAACAAGTGTGCCATTTGAGACAGGGCCTCAGTAGAATAATTTTTACCAACACAAGATAAAACAGCTAATTAGTACCATATTATGACTACAGTAAAAATGGCCTAGGAAGGCTGACATATTATGATGAGCCAGTTAAAGTCGAGCAATGAACAATATATTAATAAATATACTAATACATTAATTAGCAATATATAACAAAAAATGTGTTATAAATGCTATAAAAATGGTTAGTTCATAAACTGAATCTTATTGCAAAGTGCTATTAATATTGGGTAATGCTTTATTTTACAGTGTCCAGTGTCCATCTTTCATGTACTTAATAGTAATTACAGTAAATTATGCATAATTACAAGCAGCTAACCCTAAACCAATACCGGTAGCACTTTGTTTTACATTCCTGTTCCCCATGTACTATGTACTTATTATAGTAATTACAATAACTAGGTAATAACTAGGTACTAACCCTGAACTTACCACTAAACCTAACCCTAACCCATTGTAGTTACCTTATATTACCCAGTACTTTCTTATACAAGTACACATAAGTACACGTAAGTGCATGTACTGTAAAATAAAGTGCAACCCCAATACCCAACCCTATAGTAAGTGCATGTTAATAATATAACTCAGTACTTATTTGTGTAATTACACTGTAACAACAACACTTTAAAATAAAGTGTAGCCTAATATTGTTAACATTGTTATACATACATATGGTCACACTTTAGGGTCCAATTCTCATTATTAACTATTAACTATGACTTTTACCTCAATAAACTCCTAATTACTGCTTATTAATAGTTAGTAAGGTAGTTGTTAAGTTTAGGTATTGGGTAGGATGAAGGGATGCAGAATATGTTCACGCAGAATAAGGCATTGATTTCTAGACCATTATAATCATTACAATATGTCATTACCATGTTTATTATTTATTTATTTATTTATTTATTTATTTTATTGTTTTAATAGGTGGGACAAAGTATAGTCAGGCAGTGTCTGTGTGTGTTTGTGTACATAAAGAAACAAAGTCTTTGGAGTATGAAAGTAGACACAGTGGCAGGATTACTTGAGTCAGTGCCTGCTAGATGGGCTGTTGAACAGATGCAGTTCTCAGACAGTATATTGTACATCAGCCTGTTGTTTGTTGTGAAGTTAATGTGATATGGGATTTTAAAAAGAGTAACATGAAAGTAACAAGCCCTAGCTGAAACTCTGATGAAGATGGGCTTTGAATGTGTAATCATGTTGTTTCTAGTATGTAAACAGATGTTGCCAATTAGTAATCAGTGAATTCATCAAGTAATGATCAATGAACACAATTCTCCACTGAGATGAAATCCACACAAACCGTTGCTTTCAATCGATTCATCAGATAAAATTTTAAATTTAGAATTAATTTTTTTAGTTTGAGCTCATGAAGGGATTTTTTTTTTAATAAAGCTGCTATACAAGCGCTATACAAATAAAATGCACTTGATCTGATCAGTAATATATTAACACTATAATGAGTGTGATATTAACAATGATGGAGAGCAGATCATTCTGGAGAAATATGATGTAAACAATAAACAGTATATCAATATTTCATGGATTTAAAGGATTAGTTCACTTTAAAATGAAAATTACCCCAAGATTCACTCACCCTCAAGCCATCCTAGGTGTATATGACTTTCTTATTTCTGATGAACACAATCAGAGTTATATTAATAAATATCCTAACGCATCCAAGCTTTATAATGGCAGTGAATGTGACCAATGAGTATGAAGCTCAAGAAAGTGCATCCATCCATCCTCCAGACTGCCTTCTGTATTCAACTTTGGAAGAAAGTGTAACGCCTCTCACTGTTCAAAACACTTATGCTACGTCCTATGCCTTCTGTATTCCGTTTTTTCGTAAGATGAATACGGAAGGCGGTCTGGCGGATGCTAGATATATTACTTTATAACTTGTTAAATATGGATATTTTTCATACACAAACACATCGCTTCGCTTCAGAAGGCCTTTATTAACCCCGCGGAGTTGTGTGGAGTACGTTTATGACGGATGGATGCACTTTCTTGAGCTTCATATTCGTTGGTCCCGTTCACTTCCATTATAAAGCTTGGATGCATCAGGCTATTTATTAATATAACTCTGATTGTGTTCATCAGAAAGTAGAAAGTCACCTAGGATGGCTTGAGGGTGAGTAAATCATGGTATAATTTTCATTTTAAAGTGAACTAGTCCTTTAACACTTTTGTGGACAAAAAGTGCTGTTGGATGTTTTTTAATGGACGCTTATCATGGACATTTTACCCAAGTGTGACAGATTAGATTCATTTCATGATCGCTATTTTATAACAAAGGTATGATGTTTTGATTTTTGTATGTTGTCATTTGCACTTCCGACACAAATAACAATATTGCTGTTGCTGGAGCATCTATATCGTAAAACAGACACCGTAGATTGACAATAAACCCTTAGAACGTTCTATATAGTAAATGTATACCATGGTAAACAAAGTGACGTCAAGCCCGAAGTCGGGACAGTGTGCCTCAAGAGGTTAAACATTAGAGTCTTTTATCATTGTCTAGTATCATCATCATATCTTTCTGCCACCTTCATTAGCATAACTGTAGACAATTTATGGTTGGCAAGAAATGCCACAACTTTGCACAATAATATGGAATTGTATTATGAGGTCACATGTGTCTGTATATTATTAGACAAGCATGCAATACTGTATTATTGCCATCTGTCATATGTGTTATATCTCCCAGTACTGTTAAGTACATGTGCTTGCATCTGATTTTAAAAGATTTTCTTTTACTGAACATCAGAAATGTTGAAATACTAGCTACGATGTTACTACTCCCATTTATATACAGTTGCATTCCATGATCCATCAAGCCAGGAAAGCTTTTGAATCATGTTTCTGAGATGTCTTGTCAGACTCAACCATGCATCACAGTCTGGCACCCTGTTAAGGTTTTGGCAAAAGACACATCTGCATGATTGAATGCAGCTGACTTCCACACAATTACCTCTTCTCTAACATGCATTTGAGCGACCCGCTCTTTTCTTCAGACAAGCAACTACCTCAATGACTTCACAATAAATGCAGCTGTCTTTTTATAATGCAACATTTGTTTGTGTAAATCTTTTCTGACTCTGTAAAGGCCAGTTCACACCAAGAACGATAACTATATTAGCGTTCACAGCAGTGGACAATATAGTTCTGATTATTCTAAACGCACGCTGCAGTTTATGTTGTCTGTCGCTTTAAATGCTCAAGCTCATTAAAGCAGGATGGATTCTGATTGGCTGTCAATGTTTTTATCGGTCATCAGCTGGGGGAAAAAAAATCGCTCTGCATGTGATTCCATTGTCCTTGGTGTAAACGGGCCTTCTGGCAGTATTTATTTATTTATTTATTTATTTATTCAACAAATGGTCAGTGTTATCAGATTAATATTTAGTCAAAGTTAAGTTATTAGGGGTTCTAATTCTTAATTAACTTACAAAAAAATCTTGAAATAATTTTGGTAAAAGAGACAACTTGGTATTAGTGGTTGTGTTACTAATTAAAACAAGGCTGAGTCAATATCTAATAATATTTTTACTCTAATTGATGTCAAAATGATGACATTGTACGATTAAAACTTTTGGATACAGTCAGGAAGGTCAACAGGTTGCCTCTAAAGCTTTAAAAAAAGTAATGGGACACCAGAGTGTACTACGCTATTTGTGGAAAGTTCCATTACCGTTCCATGTTATTCCCATGTCTGCTTATACTGGAGCGGCACATTTTTATCCATCTTTTTCAGTCTCATTGTCTGCTTCTCTCTCTTCCTTCATTTTTATCTTTCGTTCACTTCTCAACAGTGTTTCCACCCCAGACATTTCCTGTCACAGCCCGTGAGCGACCACACGTTGATGGAGCCCTCCAGGAATTCAAAACACCAGGGTGGCATTTTCTTTCAAGCGATTGGTTTCCTCAGTAATAAAGAAGTGGAGTCATTTTAACAGCCCGCTGCAAGTATGTTAGTAGTCTTTCCTGTCTTTCTCCGCCCCTCAAGCAGAGTGTGTGTGTTTGAGGTTACAACTGATCATTAAAATTCACACCCTCGTCGTTACATCAAGCAAGAATGGAGCCAGATTGTTAGCAGCGTGCACGTCCCCTTAAATGAAGAAGACCCTTGTGTGAAATGTCAAAAGTTATGTTTTATGCATGCTACTGTGCCTATTAAAACTAATACCAATTTTCAATTAATTTATGGTCTAACACGCACATTTAAACAGCAATTAGTGATCAAATTTATGAGAGCCTGGAGGAGACATCTGCCGATCGGGTTCACATTAATAAACACTAAGCATTTTTTTTTTTTTTTTTTTTTTTTGGTAATACATATTTTTTAGATTTCTCATGAATCAACACTGAGCAAAAAATCTTCGAACACAAGGGCAGTTCTTAGTCAGACTATACTAAACTGCTTTTTTTCTTGATACATAAGCTCAATTTAACAGCATTTATCTCACATTAGAAAGCAAATCAAGTCACTTTCAGACTCCAAAATCTCCAAAACTGATGAACTAATGAAAACTGAATTCTCCAAAAATTACAAAGCACAAATTTTCATTTGCTTCAAAACAAGAACATGCAATGTGCATGTGCAGTCCTAAGCACGAGTCTCAGGTTTCTATGGGAATCGGCAGCTGCAGTGACGCAATGACTTTATCAATCAGCGATTGGCTGTTTTACTTAGAAGGCAGGACATATTGCGCGTTGCAGTTTCTCACATTCATAAATATTAGGAGTGAACCGTCTTTCTATATCTATAGTCTTTGGTCCACACCACAAGTATAACAATAACGGCAGAGAGGAACATTCATTGGAATCACTTACAGAGTGATTTTTTCCCAGCTGATGAACGATAAAAACATTGACACCCAATCAGAATCCATCCTGCTTTAACAAGCTCGAGCATTTAAAGCGTGCACACATTTAAACAGCAATTAGTGATCAAATTTATGAGAGCCTGGAGGAGACATCTGCCGATCGAGTTCACATTAATAAACACTAAGCATTTTTTTTTTTTTTTTTTTTTTTGTAATACGGATTTTTTTGATTTCTCATGAATCAACACTGAACAAAAAATCTCTGAACACAAGGGCAGTTCTTAGACTATACTAAACTGCTTTTTTTCTTGACACATCAGCTCAATTTAACGGCATTTATCTCACATTAGAAAGCAAATCAAGTCACTTTCAGCAGTCTCCAAAAATTACAAAGCACAAATTTTCATTTGCTTCAAAACAAGAACATGCAGTTCAGATGATGAACTGCACTGCAATAAATGCCTGTGCAATTGTATGGGGCTCATAAATGTAAAGTTACCATTTGTTTGCAGATGCCATTTTGATATTTTTGTATGCAATGCAAAGGCCATTTGTTGAAGAGCTAAGAATTCAAAATAACGGCCTACAGCTACTTTTTTTTATTTATTTATTTAGATAATTACACATATAATTGCATTTGTAGAGAAAGTAATGTTAAGTACCATGAATTGGAAGTCGACACTGATACTGACATTGAAACATTCCAGTGCTGTTATCCAATCAAATTAGCTGACTGGAACTGTTGTATAATATCCCTTTACACAGTACATGTAAAAACAAATCCATTCATTTCATAAATGATGGAAACCATATTGAGTAGTATGATACAGCTCTAGTGTTATATACAGTAGCTCCAGCCTTTCAACAATGCGTTAGACATTTCAACATAGCAAAGATTTTTTTTTGTCCTGCACAAAAGTGACAAATATGGTCAAAACTCAGAGCTGATAAAATATTCATCCATAAAGATGCCTCCGTTTTCGTAAGAGTTTCATGATGTGCTCGCTAGGCCAGACAGAAAACTCGACAAGTTCCACAAGCCCACGTCTTTACCCTTTGATGCGGACAGTGGTTAAATTGCTTGTGCAGTGGAAAGGGCCTTCGGCTTGCTTTAAAATAGACAAGGATATTATAATGACTGCATGCTTATTGTACCATATAAATACACTTTTGTTCTCTCCCTCTCTGTTTGGCTATTTTTGCTTTGGTTACCAAAACATACAGCAACATCTAAGCTGTCTTTAATTACCAAAAACGGCTTCAGTTTATGCTCTTAAATGGTGTTGGTAATGACTACAGACTGAGAAAAGTGTGCATTTGCGTATATTTGAGCAATGTGTCAGACTACATGGGCTGTTTTCGAGGGGGATGTGTGAATGTGCTGCAGAGCATTGTGGGATGCTTTCAGTGGGCGGGGCTATGGCAATGCGGGTCGGGCCTGTAGCAGGTATGATTCATCAGGGCACATAATTGACCCTGTGGGATGTGTGATGGAGGAGGAGACCATAGTGTGCTCATCTCTTGTGTGTGTGCGTGTGTGTGTGTTTGTGTGTGTGTGTTTACCGTTTCCGTTTTAGCTTGCTTTCTATTAGTATTTTGCCTCTCTCTATCTCTCTCTGTCTTTTTACAGTAACATAGCCAGTGAATTTCAGCACACACACACACGCACACACATGCACACACGCACACACTCTCATAGAGCACCATATGCTCTCTGCACCATCTGACTTTAATGATGGTCAGGCTGTCTGAACATTTGCAGAAATATAAATCATAAAAACACTACATCCAACATAATTATCACCATATATAGTACCGGTCAAAAGTTTAGACACATTAATATTTTTAATGTTTTTGAAAGAAGTCTCTTATGCTCATCAAACCTACAATTATTTGATCAAAAAAAAAAAAAAAAAGTAATATTGTGAAATTTTATTACAATTTAAAATAATGGTTTTATATTTCAATATACTTTAAAATATAATTTATTTCTGTGATGCAAAGCTGATACTCCAGTCTTCAGTGTCACAATCCTTCAGAAATTATTCTAATATTCTGATTTTTATAGTTATTATCAACGTTAGAAACAGTTGTGGTGCTTAATATTTTTTTTTATAACCTGTGATACTTTTTTTCAGGATTCTTTGATGAATAAAAAGTTAAAAAATAACATAATATATTCAAAATAGAAATCTTTTCTAACAATATAAGTCTTTTAAAAATCACTTTTTATTAGTTTAACACATCCTTGCTGAATAAAAGTATTAATTTCTTTCAAAAAAAAAAAGAAAAAAAAAGAAAGGAAAATAAATACTGACCACAAACTTTTGAACAGTAGTGTATATAGTTACAAAAGATTTCTATTTTAAATAAATGCTGTTCTTTTTTTTAACTTTTCATTCATCAAAGAATCCTGACAAAAGTATCACAGGTTATATAATAATAATAATAATAATAATAATAAGCAGCACAACTGTTTCCAACATTGATAATAAATCAGCATATTAGTATGATTTCTGAAGGATCATGTGACACTGAAGACTGGAGTAATGGCTTTGCATCACAGAAATTAATTATATTTTAAAGTATATTAAAATAGAAAACCATTATTTGAAATTGTAATAATATTTCACAATATTACTGTTTTTTTCTGTATTTTTGATCAAATAAATGCAGGCTTGATGAGCATAAGAGACTTCTTTCAAAAACATTAATATATATATATATATATATATATATATATATATATATATATATATTTACAGGTCAAAAGTAAAATATAACATAAAATAATATAGTTTTATAGTTATTCATAAGGAAAAAATACAACAACATTTAATATATTACTAATTACATTTTTATATGTACAGAAAAATGAATGAAGTTTGCCCATGCAGAATTCACTGCTATGATGCTGGGTGGTTTTTACAGTGTTGCTATGCGGTTGCTAGAGTGTTTTGGGTGGTTTCTAGGGTTCTGCAAGGTGGCTGCTTACTAGACCAAGTCAAAAGAGCCGACCCACGAGTCTCAGTGAAATCTTGATCTCTAGTTATGGCTCAGGTCCCTACTTCAGTATAAGCATATAAGATGTTTTGGTATCATTCACTAGGTGAAAATCATAAGTCTGACTGCATGCTTAGTAAAGTAACAGCACACCTCTTCTCAACAACTCGCAACAATTTGTATCATTCATCTTCGCGGTATAAATAGTATGGAATGAGTTACGCACCAAAGATTAATACTTAGGTTAACTCTGTTTGAGGAATATTAGTATGTGTTAGCAGTAATAGAGTAGTATTTGCACTAGCAAGTTCCATTGGTTATACTTGTTAATCTAAAGGTTTAAAATATATTATTCTGTGTTTCCCCAGCAACTGGAATGCAAGTTTGAACAATGCATCAGTGGATCTAACAAAGAATAAACGTATGTCGAGTAGCATCCAGAGGAGGGAGCCAGCGGACAGAACAAAGCCCTCCCCACGTCATTCATTAAGCAGTCATTACAAACAGTCCTTGTCATCATATCATATCGCTTGATAGTCATTTGGACAGCTGCAGTACAGCACGACTACAATTCTGCTGTTTCCTATCTCTGTTGCTCTCTGAAACAAACACAATCTCCTGTACAATGATGACATTTGTAGTGGATACTTTGACGATATTTTGTTGTGAGATGCTAATATAAAGAGGCAGCGACTGCATGACTCACTAGTGGGAATGCAGACCTAATTTCTGTTGTGTTTGTGCATGCATCACACAAGACTATCTATACATAAACAAATCAACCATCAGAACTTGGTTTGTGTTCCTGCGTTTATGTTTTCAATCTCCTCGGCGAGTAATACCAGCTCGAGCTGCGAGGTGCCAGTCTGGGGTCTTGACAGCAACTCAGACATAGATGTCGTGCGGTGGGCAGCCCATCTAGATGAAGATTAATATCACAGACAACAAGCAGGTCGGGGCAGAGCTGCAGGAGCTGATTTGCTCAGAGAGATACAGAGAAACAGACACCCAAATAAAAAAGAATCGACTGCTAACCACAACAAACATCCAGAACATTGATTGTAGCCGAGCAGAGAATAAATCATGCCATCGCAGGAGATCAATTGAGTGAATGCAGAAACATCTTTACACATATTTGCATTCATATTTCACTCAAATAAGAACTCCAGGTAAAGTGGGACAGGTTAAACATCCTCTCAGATATACTGCCACCCAGCCAGGCCTGGGACCGAAAAACATATTAACCGATTCAGATGTGTGATTGTATATTTGTGCATTTAATTAATTTTTCATGTGTGTGTGTGTTCTAGTGCAGTCATGTGGACATCTATCAAAGTGTTAAGACTACAGAAAAAAAAAAAAAAAAAAAAAAAAAACAGTCTTAAGACAGTCGGTGAAAGTTTCATTCAGACTATTATCACCATCTCAGCTAAAGTAATGAATCAGCTGAGCTTTTAATTGGATATATAGTGGTGTCTTGTAAATGTCAATGAGGTCAGTTACATTTGTGATAATCTTATTGACAATGTAACAATCTACTAGCTTATAATTGTTTTACACAACTTTCCTTCTCTTTAAGTTTCAGGTTGAAATTACTGAAATATTTTCGTGTATAAACACCATGGCTAGAGCTGATTTCTCTCTGAGGTTTCAAGATATCAGTCGTGTTTAAGTATTAAAGAGAGAGATTGTATGAGTTGCATTTGCCTATCTGTGTGTTTGAGTAATGCAGTTTTGACTGCTTGTGCTTTAATTTTCCTGTATCTTTGCAATTAGGTGAAGGGATCTTTTTGTTATTAAGGAATATACTTTACAATCCTATCATAAGATCCTGGAGATATCTTTCTAGATGATGATAGACATCTTCCCTGCCCTTGAAACGCAAGTTAAAAATATATATGTATATTTATGGTCATGTCTAGGACATGCTTTGACATTTCCGTTTCCGTGAGCCTGGAGAATCCATGACTTTGTTTGTATGTGTGTATTTGTGAGTGACACGACAGGCACTATACATTATCCTTAAGGTCACATCAATGAAGTGTTACACATCCTTACACACGTAGAAGACGCATCGCACACACCGCAAACTCACCGCAGTACACGATCAGAAGCGCCGTCAACAGCAACACAGCCCAGAAAGTTGTCGACATCCTCGGCCAGTTAATCGCATCCTTACGCTTAATCGATCTGACCGCAGGAGCCATGGAAACGCGTGTCGTGAAATCGGCGATAAATTCAGCGTTACAAACCCTCCCGTCCTCTGAGGAAACGTCTCTCTCCACGAGTGATTCTTAAAAAAGACATTTTGAAAACGGACAGCTCATTTCCAAAGCCCTTCAGCAGTCTTTAAGTCCAGTAAATCGAAAATAAAGTCTCTAGTTGACGCGTGATCGATTCAGTGTTCGGTATCCTGGGAAACGGATAATCCAAAACAGGCGCGTGAATTCAGATTTTGTCATAAATATTAAACTGTCGACGGCACGTCGAATGTCCGTGTAGAAAAAACGAAAAAAATATACAAGGTAAAGATTAAATCATTTATGTCGCAACGCCGTGAAAACTAGCGAAAGAACTGCTCAGTTGGTCTGTGAGGACGTGTTTTGATTCCTCTCAGACTCCCAGAGAAAAGATCCCATCGCAAACCGCCAAATATTCGCTAAGAGGGAATCGAAGTCTCGATCAAAAGACGATGAGGAACATAAAGAGCTGTGAGCAGATGAAATGGAAAGATCTAGAGAGCTCTGAAGCTGCGCAGACCGATACATGAACTGAAACTTCGTGCCGCCTCAACTTTTACTTGCAATGCAAGCGAGCGACGACGCGAAAAAACTAGCACTCTCCCGTTATAATTAAGGAACCTGTTTAAGCATGCAGTGCAGACATCTTCCTTCATTACAACTGATCGTTCTACTTTGAACGTCAAGTTGAAGTGTAGACGTATAGGTGTTGGTATACAGATTATCTGACCCTTTTCTTTTCTTTATCTTTTATTTCTTATATCCACCAGTCTCATATGCTGCATTTATTCGTGACGTGCGGCTAACAGGTTATGTGAACGTGTGTGTGTGTTTGTGTGTGTGTGTGTGTGTTACAACATTTTCAAAAAATTCTTAAGAAACAGCAAAGCTTAAAGCAGAAACTCAGAGCAGAGGACATGTCAAAGCGTTTCAGCACCACGTGATGTGGACAGCTCCTACTGTCATTAGAAAGTGACTAATTAGGAATCCAAGTCACTTGCAATGCTGTTATAATAAAAATGTTACAAGATGAAGCTATGTTTACCTCATCTAACACTTGTTCTAATTGTTATGACACCAACCTTATATTTTTTCCTGGGGATTTATAAATTACTATCTTATCCAAGACGATCTTATTCTATATCGGATGGATTCAGTCATATCAAATGCTATATTTGACTTAAATAAAACCTGTTAATTTAGATATTATCAAATGAAGCACATTTTAGAGCATTATAGAGTGTTTAGTTACATTCGAAGTGAAAATAACAAGCTTGCAATGCATTGATAGTATCTTAAATTACAGATAAATTAATATACACTATAAAAGTGGTAACGCTAAAGAGGTATTTCATGCTGATTTAACACATACAAATTAGTTTTGTTAATATAACTTAAAATTATTTTGGCTGAAATGGGTTGGGAGCCATTGTCCTAGAATAGGATAGGATGGCACTTTATTAATCCTTTTTGGGAAACTGAAGAAAACATTAAACTGGGGTTTTTTAATGGCGTCACACCAATTAAAATATTTTACAGGTGTCAGATAAGGCAGACATATTTTTAATATGACCATGTTCTAATAAGAATTACAATAGCGGGAGCTGTCCGCTTTTTGTGGTGCTGAAACTCTCTAAAAGCTTTAAACTTGTTCTAGTTCCTCTAACTTATATTGTGAAAAACTTTCACAACCCACTAGTGAGGACATTTGACTGGTCCTCACTAGTCAAAAAGGCTTATAAAAAATCCACCAAAAGAAGTTTTTATTCAAACCTATTGTTTTGCACGTTTCTGTGATGGGTAGGTTTAGGAGGGGTTGGGTTAGGTGATAAAAAATATTATTGACCTGATATAAAATCAGTGGAAGTCTATGCAATGTCCTCACTAAGATAGCAAAACAAACCTGTGTGTGTGCGTGCGCGCACGTGTGTGTGTGTGTGTGTGTGTGTGTGTGTGTGACATCATAGTATTCTTTTGTGAACATTCCACAGAATAATGAAATGAGCAAACATTATACAATTCACATATATTGGGAAAACCTGTCTGATCCTCACTGGTGCAACTGTTCAAAGAATTTTAGAGGGAAGTAAGATATCCATTTTAAAATTAGTATTAATAACTCTATACATACAGCATTGGTATCTCTAGGACCCTAAACATAACAAGTCAATATCCACAAAACATGAAGGTTAAATGAAACAATTGCTTTTCTTTATATTTAGCTCATAAATAATGGTAAGAATACCCACTGAAAGTCTCTCAAAGAGATGCACTGCATAAGAATAATTTCCTGGTGGAGGCATGAGCCGAATTTACAATTATGTTGTCATAGATCCATTGCGTATTTCCCATTAGGCAATGCCACACTATGCAGGTGCTTTGAGGTGTTTCACCCTTCCCCTGTCTCTTCAAAGTGTGAGTTTCCATTCCACTATGTCCCTTTCAGGAGTCTGCACTGCTCTGGCTCTCTGTGGTTGTGCAGTGCACTACTTAGCAGGAACGCCTCTTTATGTAGTCGCTTGTGATCGACTGAGCGTTGACCTTTCACATCACTCTTCTTTTGATCTTTCCACACTCTGCTTCCCCTGTATCAGAATGGAGATTTGTCTTTGAACTCCAGCATGGAGCTTTTCCTTCTGTCTTCTTTCTTTTATTTGCTGTAATTTTCCAAATCACAAAGACATAAAGCCAGATTACTGTGAGCAAAGCTGAGACCGCAGTAAGGAATGTTGGATATCTTATTACCAGTGTAGTTCTTCTTTCATAGTTCATCACAAAAATAGTAATTCTTTTATTATTTAATCACATTCATATTATTCCAAACCTGTATGATTTTCTTTGTTACCTAGAACATAAAATGAGATGTTTAGCAAAAAAAATCACACTGAATAAATGTAAAAAATGACAAAGGCTCCACAGAGACAGTCATACTTTTATGACTAATATCTCTTTTTGTGTTATGGAGAAGGAAAAAAAAAATCATACAGGTTCACAATGGATGAATTTTCATTTCCGGATAAACCCTTTCATCAAAATAAAAGAACCTTCTCTGCCTCTTAAAAATAACTTTCCTTTTCAATTGGCAGCATGGGTGGGGGAAATAACCAAATATGATTCAAACACTTCCTTAGAGTCACATAATTCTGCTCACCTGAAACTAAAGTAACACAACAGAGGTGTGTTTTTGGCTCGGTACCCATCCCTAAACTAACCCGACTATGTGCCACTGGCTTGTATTTTCACACTCTGAAGAAGAAGGAATTTCATAGATGTCACAGTTGAGTTCAAAGAATTTCACTTCTGAATGGTTGCCAAGTTCTGGGATAAAATGGTGTTGACTGGCATTTTTCCATGTCAAAATGCTTTGTTTAAGAAAGAACGTGTTTGTAAATATTGCTATTGAAAAACTCACTTAATCTCCTAAAGTAATTAGTGGCTTCAGTTTACGTCACATTTCTCTTACTTTTAAACCTTTCTATTTTATTCTTGATATATATCATTAAAAACTGCAAACTGACTTTCACTATCATTGACATATATTCATTGTTGCTTTATAGAAGTACATGTAGAGTTGGAGTAGATGCTTTTAATGAAGTGTAAAATAAGGGTTAATCCCACTACATGAAGAGGTAATCCTTACCTAACAGTTTTGACCTGGAAGACTGACCCCCAATTACCCTAGTCTGATCATGTCAGGTCCAAGAAGAATCAACAGTCAGTCCACGTTTTGTTTGCTCTCATTTACAGAATAAGAAAACATCCAGACTGCCATTTGCTTTACATTGTTTGATAGTGGTTGTGGTAGTTTCCCTCTAAAGTAATTTCTTCTCCGAACATGTGACTTGTTCCAAGGGTTTTGGAAATATGAGATCTCTGGCTATGGTATGAAATGGCATTGTTATTTCCAGATCTAATGGAAGCATATTATCAACATCAGAGCATGTTCTCTGAGATTTGGGCTGAAAAGATTCTTGAGTACCTAATAGAAATAGGCTGTGGTAGTTTGCTGTCTTGCAACACCACAGAATCTAACAAACATGACTTAGTTGTTTCTTAGTGTATTAGCACCTCTTCAGCCTACATTAACAGAAAAAGAGTGGGAAAATAATAATTGGTACTACAATTGAAACAATACACTGGACTAACAAGCAAGTTGATCATTAGTTTTGTGGATTCACTATTAACATCTATTTATTATTGAATCCTGCCTGCAGCCTTTATATGACTCGGAAATGCAATGATTATTGACTTGTTTACTTGGGTGGAATTCAGACAGTAATTTCAGCAACAGCTCCATTCCGAAAGCTTAAATTATTGCTAGAAACATCCTGCCAAAAGCAAAACAAAATGAGATTTGCCATAACCAGCAAAGGTTTGGATGTTGCAAGCAAGCCAATGTGTGCAAGGGTGCAATCAAGCATCACTTTCTGATAGCAATCAAAAATCGACACAGTTCTTTCTCATATTGTGTTTCATTTCACAAGCTGCTAGGTATACATGCGTGCAAATGTCTTCAGTAGCATTTGTTTCAGATGTTTGCATTGATTGTACAGCGGACAGAAAATGAACAGGCTTCTCAGAAATCATTTCTGCGAACACTGTTGTTAATATTGCATTATTCACTCCACATGAAAAGCGGATTATTATCGTATAATGAAGTCTGTGTCAACAATGACGTGACGGAGTGGCTTCCTTCGCAAAAATGTTTTCTTTAGGAATTAAGAAGGAAAAAAAAAACTTTTAATGGGATCCAGACAATAACAATTATCTGCAGGCAAATTCGCTTTCTTCTGAATATGGCCCCATTAATTGCATTTACGTACTTTCAAATGAAGTATGTCGAATGCTTTTAGTCATCGATTCCCAAACCAATTTGCATGGTAATGAATATATTTCATTGGGATCTGAAATGGTCTCTGGATGTGTTTCTGCTCTGGCTAGGAAATTACGAGCAGGACGTTCATGGGTTTGCAGTGATTACAACCTCCTTCATGTATAAGTGGAGATGTGTAAAACGTTAATTGTATTGCCCTACAAGCAGACTCAAAGTATAACCCCAGCTGCAAGAGATTTAACAATCTCATTGTTATACTTTGGCATTTGTATAACACTATAAATGTACATATTTGTGCATTTGGATGGATTCTGAAATGTACAGTTTGAATTTATTGACAGCTGTAGAAACCTATGTTTACTCATTACTATATCATTTACTCATTTTACTATATATATTAGATCCCTTAACCCTACTCCTAACCTAAACTTAAAAACTTTTCAACAATTAAAAAAAAAAAAAAAATTAATGCACAGGCAATGGACAGTGACAATTCTAATAAAAATATGCCTTTATATTGTCACATGCGCGCAGTTTTGTTTGTTCTTAGTTTCTGTTTTCATGGACTTTCGTTTGTTTTCATCAGTCCCATGTGTTTCTTTGTCTTAGTTTCCTGCCAGTCATCAGTTGTCATGGACACCCATCAAATCATCATACCTGTTCGTTATCATCTCATTATCACTGTGTATTTAAGTTGCTATGTTTCACCCTTCAGTGTTGGTCGATGCGTGTTGTGTGTGTTTCACACATGCACTGTTAAACCTTCTGCCTGTTCCTGTTTATACTATTATTAAAACCACTTTGGGGTTCCATCTTGTGTACCTTTGTCTTCATCTTCTTCATCTTGTGACAGATTGACCGACCAAATGGATTATGCAGCATGATTTTCTGTTATTGCTCGTAAAAGCCTGGATTTTTTTTCCTTCACTGAACAATTCTGCATTCTTGCCATCACCAGCCCCTTTGACGACGAGACCCTGAAGTCACTGTTCTGGATCAGGGCAAATTAACATTGCCCCATAGACCTCCCAGACACCTCTGGACTGAACTGGAAGAATGCTACCATCTAGTGTCTGGAGAGTGTTTACCCCCGGCCCAGAATGCTGCCGGACCCAGAGCCCGTTCCACCACCATCGACCATGGAGGAAACGTGAGCCCCCTGCAGATGGAGAGCTACCACCCACTGCGACGTATCAGCCAGTGCCCAAAGATAAGAGGTCAGTGCGGACCCTTGCCTCGGAAGAGGAGCCCCCCAGTGAGTCTGACCACGACATCAGTATCTGAGGGTATGTTGGTGGAAATTGAGACTGAGGACTGGCTGATGGACTTCAGCACGGAGGTATTGCCTCCCACCCTATCCGACCCTATCCCACCCTATTTCACCCTATTTCAGATTTTTCATCACTGTTCCTAGACAGCACCATAGACTGTTTGAACTTTTTATCTGTTCCTTTTGAACCTTCATCGCTGTTTTAAGACAGCACAAACACCTGCATGGACAATCTGTCTAGCCTTCATCTGCCTCCGTCACTGCCCCCTTTAACCAGTCCTCCAACCCCGCCTCTGCTGGAGACTGTCAGCCCTTCGCCATGTCCTATAATGCCAATCAGTCACGTCGAGCCTCAGGTCCTACAACCACCATCAGCGCCTGAGCAGATAGATCCAGTGGCTTCGCCTCCAGCCTCAGATCATCTTGCTCTGTCTCGGCTCATCGATCTGTCGGCTCTACCTTGGCTCCGCCCATCCTCAGCTCCACTAGACACCCTCAGCCTTATGGCTCCACTGGGTTCCCTCTTCCCCCGGCTCCCTCTTGGTCAGTCATCACTCTACCTTCGCCATGGAATTGCGAAACTTCCACTACGCTCCATTCCTCCACCCCTACGGCTGCAGTGGGGTCCTCTTTCCCTTCGGGGTTTGCCTCAGTCCTCCATCACACCAAAGTCCCCTCAGTCCTCGGGCAGTCTGGCTCCACCTCAGACGATCGTCGCCGCGGCATCGCCCAGGCCTCCTGTGCCAGAGATGTTGCTTTTCTCCATCAGCTCTCCGTCTGCACCCTGGGATCCATCGGCTATGCCTCCGTCGCTCGTCCCCCAGTTGACGTCAGTCTCCATGCCACCTTAGCTCCTCCTTCGACTCCACCATGGGCTGGGTCTGTGCCATCGGACGTCCACCATCATCGCCCCCGGGGTCTCGTTGTCTGGATGCCATCATTCCTCTGTCACTGCCCATCACTATCCCTTCGCCATCTCCTGTTGCAATCCCTGCACCATCTCCACACCCTCCTCCCTAAGCCTCCACCTTCTCCTCACCAAGCCGCAAGGTCACGCCTTCCGGGAGGGGGCGTTATGTCATACGCACTCAGTTTTGTTTGTTCTTAGTTTCTGTTTTCATCAGTTGCATGTGCTTCTTTGTCTTAGTTTCCCGCCAGTCATCAGTTGTCATTGGACACTCATCAAATCATCACACCTGTTAATTATCATCTCATTATCACTGTGTATTTAAGTTGCTCTGTTTCACCCTTCAGTGTCAGTCGATGTTTGTGTGTTGTGTGTGTTTACCCGTTTCACACATGCACTGTTAAACCTTCTGTCTGTTCCTGTGTTTATGGTATTAAAATCACTTCGTACTGGATCCTGTGTACCTTTGTCTTTATTTTCTTTGTCTTGTGACATATATAAGTATTTTTCACCATATGAATTTCACCATAATCCACCTTTATTGTACATCATTCAAAAACGCTGTGGCATATTGTGTCATGTCATATATGATTAAATATGATTCTTCATCATCAGTATTTTCCTCAACACGTCTAGGTTGATAAAAGACTTCTGCAAAATTTTAACCCGAAGTTGCAGCTCAGTTGCTTTATTGCCCAATCCAGTGCTCAATCCAAGTCTGAGTAATTGTTTTTGATTTTTGGGAATAAACAAAACAAAACAAAACAAAACAAACCAAACACTTCCTGTTTTTGTGGGCCCCTTAAAAGTATTGATTCTAAAGTCTACCACCAACCACTGCCAAGTTGACGTTGACGAAGAGAATGTGATACATTACTTCAGCCGCCTGCCACCTTCTGTTCAGAAATTAGCTGGTCAGAAGGGCCATGTTCCTGGACCGCCACAAAAGTCTAATGTCATGACTCCTGCCTGAGACCCCAGTCCATCAAAGCACAAATCTTCCAGACGACCTTAATTTCACCAGTGATCTATGGCTATGAAGTGGTTGTCTAATGACATCTGGGCAAAGGACTTCCTCCCAACTGTTATTAAAATGCTCATGGCCTCCTCTTGAATTGATTTTGGGAAGCTGGTGCATAAAATACCCAAATATCATTGCAAACCTTGGATGACTAGGGTCTTTTTCTTTTTTTCTTTTTCTGTGACAACCTTCATATGGTGAGTGATTTGCTGAAGCTGTATTGTAGTACAACTTTTTCAGGTTCAGTACACATTATGCTTGGACATTATCTGTGGCATGTGGTTTTTATACTTAAAAATAATTCTGTCTTGTCCCCCAAATTGTAAAAACAAGCAAAAAATTGTATATAGTGGTAAACCTAGAACTTAAGTCTTGGGCCAAGACACTGCAGTGGAATAAACTTTAAATACACAATAGCTATGTTTACATGCACCCAAATAATCAGTTTATAATCGGAATTGATGGTTCAATCAAACTGAAAAAACACCTCAATCTATCCGACTGAGCTCATACTGAATGAAATCTGATTGAAAGGGGTGATGTAGAAATGAAATAATCTGACCAACAGTGAAAAAAAAAAACAAAAAAAAAACAACATGTAAATGCTAATCTATTTTCTCAATTAGACACAACAACAAAAAAATTGCTGCATATGTTTTGCGTCATATGAATGTGCATATGTTTATTAAGGTTATATGCTTGTATAATGATGTTATAACTATGTTATTACTATATAACTACATACTTATATTATTTTATTATTTACAAGACTAGTATGATAATGTTGCCTACTAACCTGGTCTATGCAAAGTTATAAACTAATATAAAACTTGTCTTGACAGTGTAAATATGACAACTATTGAATGATATCCACACAAGGATACAAGAAAGGTATGTGATGTTTACCATTTACATAGGGTGTACAAACTCTATTCCATTGGTGATGTAAAATCATTCGTTCCACCTAGAAAATTAATCCCATATCAAGGACTATTTAGACATCTTTATGGCTCCAATTATACACGTTTCATGAAGGATTCAACAAACTCTTAAACAAAAATGTTGCCTGCACATTTCATGCCTCACCCCAAAAATCTTCTTTGTAAGTGCATTACTATAAACATTTTTTTTTTATTATTATTTTTTTTTTCAAAAACTGAGGTGTGAGATTAAATACTTTTCTGCAGTAATCAACAACATCCCACAGATGCTGCCAGTAGAGTTTAAAGTAATAATTAACCCCAAAAGTGTCTAGGTCTGCCAATCAATCAATCAATCAATCAATCAATCAATCAATCAATCAATCAATCGAAATTTAAGTAATAACAAAACAAGCAACATAAAACTAGTCCATAATTCATGAGCTATATGTCTTCTGGTACTATAAAACCTGTATATATTTGTATAATGAACAGACTCTGAAAAATTATAACTATTATTCACTGAAAACCTTCTCTCAAGACTCTGAAATGGACTACAAAATTTGTGTTGACTAGAAAAATAGCATTTCATTTTGAAAGCATTGACATTTCTATAAATGACAGTGTTTTACCTGTGGGTTTTATTTCACTTGTTGAGCTTAAAAAAAAAAAAAAGAAAAAAAAAAAAAGAAAAGCAGATTAAGTTTTGATAAATGTCTCTTTTGGGTCTTCTCTTCTCATCATTAAATTAAAGAAGGTGTTTCTATAATTTACTGAAAAGCATTTGTTCTGCTATCCACTAAGTAAATGCATTTAAAAAAAATGGTGCAGTTGTTTGAAATTGTGAAATAGTTTGTGGAAGACGTCCTTTCTACTACTGCCTACATACATTATATATAGAACAGGACTGCCACAAAATGTGCTACCGATATCTGTTATCCAATCATTTTAAAACAGTAGGGAGGGAGATGGCAACATTGACTGATGTGCCCAGCATATCATCTTATTTTAAACCAAAAATAAGATTTGATATCTAACTACTCTATACTCGTAAATGCCATTAAGCAACATGCAAAATATGACTGAGCAACTGCAGCAGATTTGAACCTACCACTGGAGAAATGAAGATGTGAATGATGATGAGGAAGAGAGAGTGGGAGTTGCTCATTTAGCACATTCCCACTGTAACCTTAATTTTCAAAAACTTATTTATTAAAAAAAAACTTTTTCAGTCACCTTTTCTTATGAAATCAATATTTTTTTACTAAGAATTACTTATATCGCTACTGCAGTATTCTAGTTATGAAGTTATACCTCATCATCTGTCATGTAAATTCCCATCATGTGGTTTTGCTTTAAAGGCGTAAGAATGCATTAATACTATTTACAAAATACCAAGTTGCCCTTAATAAACTGTTAAAGGTCCCAGAAAATATCAATTTAAGTTGCATGCAATAGGCTTTAAAATGCTCAGAGGCTCTCATTAATTTAGAAACTCTTTTACATGCTATTTAGATAACAATGATTTTGGGAAACGTGCCATAGAGATTAAGCATTACTTATATCCGACTAATGTTCTGCTTGCTTCAGGAAAGCCAACACAGATCAGTTTCAATCAGCTCTGTTCCTTTATGGAATTCACACAGAGCAGAAGTAATCAGTTATCATGTCAAATTAGAGAAATGTGTTAACAGCATTACAAAAAAGAACTGCGATTAAAAAAGAAAATTAATTAAACACAGGTGTTAACATGTTAATTTTGACAGCCCTTTCGATTTTTTATATATTAGTGTTTATAAAGTTTGATATAAAATCATTACTTATTCCAACTTCTACTGTTGTACAGTATCAGTACAGGTTTTTTTTTTTTTCTTTTTTCTCTGCTATCCAAAATGTTTCTGGCTCTACGCTGCCCTGCCTGTTAGTGATCCAGCCATTGAAGCTTATACAGTCTTGTCAGCACTACAAAGTAAAATCTATCATTCCTGTGCAACTCCAGAACTCTTCTTCACTTGCTTTTCTTCTCTCTCATCCCTCACTAACACCCTCCCTGCCTCTCCCTTCCATCACTGTCAATCAGAGAGACAGTGGAGTGTGCAGCTCTTCTAACACCCATAGAAAGACAGACAGACATTTATTCTGGACAGGACGTTATGCTTCTCCTTCCCAGAGTGCAGTTGGAAATATTTGTCAGCTGTAAACAGTAACTGACACACAGTAATGAGATGTTGTATCCAGAGCTGATTTCTTTGATTTGTAAAAATGGCTAAATAGCAAAGTCAAAATTTACCAACATTCCTTTTGTTTCTTCAAAATGCATAGCTCTTCATTAAATCACTATATTTAGTGATTGCATGACAGATAAGGACATTCTGTCCTTTATGCTCAGCAGCTTGATTAAGTGTTCATTACATCTTGCCCTCCTGCTGACTTAATTAATCGCTGAAATAAATTCTTTCAAACTATGTTTTATGTACACCTAATATGTTAATCTAACCACTCAAATATTAGCATATGAGGAATTTTTTTTAAGACAAAGCACCCTTGGTTTGGTTGTGAGTTTTAGAACAGATAAAAATGTTCAACTTTTTGGGAATTTTTATTGTTAATTAGTTGAGCTTGCAAAGGAAAGCGTTATTATTAAGTACTGTTAGCTAAAGTAAGCATCACTATTACTATTGCTTATACTTAGGATTAGTTTTGAATAAAACACCTTAGTATCGGCATAGCAACCCTGTAAAAAAGTTATTTACTTGGACATTTGTTAAACGATTTTAAATGTTTTTAAATGTTATTACACCGTGTCTACACCAGACGCGACCGTTGTCACGTTGCAACGCGCCCCAACAGCTAAAAGCTGTCTACACTGAACGTGACAAACTGACCGTTGCAAAGCACTTGGACTACGTCAGAAATAGAACGGGGAATCCGTTTACTGTCGGGAATTTGTTATGTCGTGTCGTGTCACACGTGTCACACGTCATACCGCGCCACATCCAGTGTAGACAATATCACTGATTATAATGGGTTCCATTGTCTTTTGACGCATTGCGTCGTGTCGCTCGTGTCCGGTGTAGACACGGTGTTACTTACTACTGCTCCTTTTTTCAGAATGTTTAGCGAACATTCAAAAGTAAAATCCCCATAATATTTGTAAAAAATCAAATCAAATTAAACATCCCCTTAACACTGTGTCTACACCATGTGCGACAACTTGAAGCTGTCTACACGCATCAACAATAGACTGTAAAAAAATATGGACGTAGTGTCCGTGACATCACCCGTAGATTTCTGGAGCATTTTTGAAGCGAAAACGAGGCCGCTGCCATCTTAGCAGCGCGTCACCGCACATCACTCCTGGATAACTGAAAATGGTCAAAGAGGCGGGACGTGGTTGGAACTGAGGTGCCAGGTTGCTCCAGCACCAGTAATTGTAATTTGTGTCGGGTGTGCAAATGACAACACGCAAAATCAAAACGGGACTTCACACCTTTATAATAAAATAGCGATCGTGAGATGAATCCAATCCGTGGCACCTGGGTAAAATGTCCATGAGTGTCCATTGAAAAACAAAAAGCAGTACTTTTTGTCCACAAAAGTGCTAAATCCATGAAATATTGATATATTGTCCATTGTTTGCATCACATTTTTTCTGAATCATCTGCTCTCCATCATTGTTTTACAGCAAATTATGCAACCTGAGCAGCGTTTATGTTGTAAAACTGTATATGATCATATACATTAGACTCTTACAAACAAATGAGCCCATGTCCAAAGTATAATTTTTTAAAATGCAGCAGTTTTAGTTATAATATCCAAGCAGTGCTGTCGGAGTTTTATATCCTCCCGCCATTGTCATTGTAGTAAATCTCACAAACAAAACTGTTAGCCAATGCTACGATCCTACAACGTGTGTTCTGTTTATCTTCCGCATGCGTGCACATGTACACAGATGCACATCTGTCTCAAGTCTCGACCATTAACGCAGCAAGCCATATTATTTTAGAATTGTATAAAATAATCCAGAAAAAAGCACAAACACGGCAGAGATGCCAAGTTCAGCGGCTGGAATTAGGTGAGGTAAAGTGACGGCTCACAGACAGCAGTGCAATCCACCTGTCACTCAAGTGGCCACGCCCTTAGTTATGCAGAACTTTAAGGCTTAATATAATTTAAAGGGATGAGTTATAAAAAAAAAAAAATCACCCCCCTCAGAGTTGTCATGAAGGGCAAAATTAGCAGTATAGACCAAAACCACAATTTGTACCAGCTCTAAACATGTTTTTTTCTGCTGTAAAGTTGGACATTTTAACATGGGGGTCAATGAGATTCTGCTCTCTTTTGGAGCCTGTACCTAGCGGCCAGTCGATGAATTGCAGTTTAAGTCACTTCCGTACTGGCTTCAAGAGAAACTCGGGGAGGTTGCCGCTTGGCATCAACTTCGAAAGTTCTGAATCCATTTGTCCTGTTGTCGGACATAGCACAATCGCGTGGAGTGTGTCAAAAACAGGATCATCAGTTAGGAGCATCAATAGGAGCATACTATCTGTGTCGGATTGTGCCACTCGCATCCAGTATAGACATGGTATAATGTTTTCTCTAACATTTGCATAAGGGTGGTGGCAGGTTTTACTCAGTCAAGCACCACTAAAGATCTTGTTTACCTAAATAAAGTTGCATTATTTCTTTTGGTCTCTGACTGCATTTATTCAGAAGGGAATTTATCAACACAAACTGTAGTCATTAAAGCGAAGAGGAGCAAGGCAATGGGCCAGAAATGGTGTCTCTATGTTCAGAAAAACAGGTCAACATGTTTAGAGTTTCTGGTAGAGATGATGTGAGCCTGTCCCGCCACAGACTCTCAGTGGGTCTCCAGAGTGATTTGGGGCATTCAAGGCTTTCCTCTGTCTCTTCAGAGCATTCTTAGCTGCCAATCAGGTGCTCAATCCGCGTCTGTGCCACATCAAATCAGGAGAGCAGGCAGAAGTGTCGCAGCCAAGCACCCGCCAATGACATCTGCGAAAGACATCTGCTCCCATCCACCAAAGGCCCGCTAATCCCACCATTTATTTGTCTATCATCTAGCTTGTGATATCCCTGCTGGCGGAGAAAGACAGAAGGAGAGAGCTTGAAAGGTCGGCCGTCAGAAAAAAAATAAGAGAGGCTGGATTTTGTTTTATATATTATATATTTTAAATATTAACTCTTCCCCGCCATTGACAGAATTTTCCGGCTTTCCATGTTTTCACTGTTATATGGTAGGGGGTGCTATTTATGCATCTTCTGAAAGAGTACTGAATCTCCTGATCAAAACACAGGCGAAGAAGCAGAAACAAGCGATAGCATATGTAAGCAGATGCAAATGTAAAATAACGCGATCATCAACTTTAAACAGTATATGAATCAAAACTGCCTAATGTTACCGAATGAAATGTCGACCCTGGACAAGCTACAGGACTGTAAAGCTTTGCTGGTGTTGATGGACTCGATCTACTCCATCTATGTTTTGATCATCGTTCTGAATCCCATCCAAACTTAGTCTTTGAAAAAAAAACGTAGTCTTTGGTTTTCTCAGCTTTTTGCTCAAAATTTTACTTTTTTTTTTTTTTTTAATGAAACACCCACATTCAAAAAAAAAAAAAAAGCATGAAGCTAGAATAACTTTTTTTTAGCAGAGTGTCTTTTCTTTCTTTTGATATATTGCATGTTCAGATATTCATACAACAAAATATTCTGAGGGCCATGAAACTTTTGTGAAAATGATCAAAAATGCTGGCGCTGACTGGCAACTTTTTTCAAAAATACTGGCAGGGAAAGATTTAATTGCAAGTCTATAACTCCTCACATAGCCAGTCGTTTGACTTTTGGCATAAAGTCTGGTCCACATTGCAGCTTATCCTGCCACAAACTAATGAGGAAGTGACAGTCTGACATGTAAAGCCACAAACAATTTGTGTATGTAGCAAAGTTCCAAAACTTAGTGAGCAAAGATAGCATGTGCTAGAAATAACAGGAATAAATTACATTTTGACTTGACTTGATCTTGGTGAGCATAAGAGATTTTCCAAACTACCATAAATGGTAGTGTATCTGTATAGTAGACATCAAGTATGTTTTGTTTGGCTTGTCATGTGATGCAGCAGTTTCTTGTTCAGTGCAGACAAATTGCTTGTCACTGAATTTTTTTTTGCATGTGGTTAGGACACGGTGTTATGAGGTTCTGTTTCAGTTAAGACGCTGCCTCAGAAGGCTGCTGCCTATGCAGGCAGTAGACAGCTCACTAGGTTTTGGAACAGAGCTATGATGACCTGTCTCTCTCTCTCTCTCCGCTTTAAGGAAGGGTGCGCCATGCCTGGTGACTGTGTTTGATGGATGGAGCTATTATTGTCCTTTCTGCAGTGAGCTGTAATACCATGTCTTAAGTGCATGGTCTGCCTGGACGTCTCACTGTGAACGCGTGCATCTGTATACATAGAGCAAATGGCAGTTACATGATTCTGATCTCTCTTTAGACCACCATATTATACCACAATGATTCAGGGGGTTAGAGGAAGGTTGGGCTTATATAGACTTGATCCCTTTTGACAAATGCACACTTCTGTAAATCCTAAGAAATGCTGCCAAGAACTTACAGGCTATCTATATCCATAATGCTTTCCACTTTATGCAGTTGCCCACGATGTCTCTAGGGCTTTGTCCATATTCTCTTGGCCAAATGTTTTATTTAATGGTGCACGGTCAAGGGCATCTGGGATATTTACTGTATGTATTTGTTATTTCATGCATTCATTTGGATGCAATCATATTCCCAGCATATTATTCTATTTCTCTTGCTCAAGTGGTAAAGCTTTGCTCTATCAAGTTGAAGGTCAAGGGTTTGAATCTCAAGCACACATCTTTCCAAAAAAATAGTATACTTTGAATGCATTGTAAATCACTTAATGTGCCTTCCGACCGAATACACGTAAATATATGTAGCCTGTTCTACATGTGCAGTGGGTCTCATTCATGAAACAGGAGCAGTATGAATTTCTGAATAAATCTCTTTGTAAAACCAAGTAAATTCATAGTTATTAATTTTTAAGTAAACTTTAAGTAAAATCAATTAAAGTAAATTGTTGCATTATGGCAATTTACACAATGGTTTTGCTACTTATCGAAATTAGTTTTGTTTGTATTTCATTCATTTCATATTCATGAAACACTAGCCCTTTTTATACAGAATGTAAATAGTGTCAGTCCACAAAATGTAAGAAGAAGTGGTAGCCAAAATGTATGTACAGTATGTCGGTATTACCAACATGATTGACCTTTGAAGGGAAGAAATATTGACTAAATAAAAAAAAAAGGTTATACACTTTTTTGATGGACCTCTTTAGACATTCTATAAGTAACTTTGCACTACATGTCCACTAACTCTCATTAGAGTATTAGTAGACTTTTAGTAGACTTTTAGTAGATTGTTAGGCTAGGGTTAGGTGTTAGGGTTTGGGTTAGTAGAATAAGTTGATAAAGTTGCAAAGTTACTTATACTATTTAAAAAAAAAAAAAAAAAGATTTGTTGGATTTACTTAAAAAACCAAGTCAAGTGGTTCCACGCAACTATATTGAGTAATTTGTATAAATAACAATTTAGTTGAATGAACAAAAGAAATTTAAGTAAAGCTGACAAAATGTCTTTGAGTAAATACAAATCTGAATTTGTCAGTGTTATATAATATTTATATGTGCAGTTTACTTAATAATGGTGTTTATTACGTAAGGTGAACAGATTTATTGAGTTAATTTACCTTATTAAATTAACTATTTGCTCTACAAAATGCACTCAAAAAATAACTCTTTGAACAAACTCAATTGAATTGAGAACAGGAATTCCATCCTAAACATGCGTATATGAGTGCTCACAGCCTAAACACAGGCGCGATTCTTCTGCATAATGGTAACCGCAAAATTCAAAAACATTACAGAAACTCCTCAAAATGTCCAACATTAACAATGACAACTAACGTAAACTAACAACATCTTTCCCTTTACTGAAAAACACATAAAATAACACTTTAATCCCTAAATTTACTCTCCTAATGCAGTCCCTTGCAAAGCATGCTGGAAACTATGGATCCACTGCCCAGTTAGGTTATGTCAACATTAATTTGTGCGTTTCACTCAGCAATGTTAAGTTGACTGAACAAACACTTATTACTCTTTTTTAGTAGAAACAACTTAGTTAAATTAAGTTCATGTAGTTACATGAGTTTTTTAAGTAATGTGAACAAGAATGGTTTGAGTGAAACTAACAACAGTGAAAGTTCTTTTTTTTTTGAGTGATGTTTGTTGGGTGACCATCAAAATAAAGTGTTACCACAAATAAATAAATAAATAAATAAATAAATAAATAATGGTTTTTATGTAAAATGGGTTTGTAAAATAAGATCCCTTGTACAAAAAAAAAAAAAAAAAATGTACAAATGCTCCTAGTTGAGGATTTGGTGAGGCGAGAGAAAAGAAAGAAAATAGAACGCGTAGTTGCAAGCATGTGATTGCGTTCTGCCTAATAAATGAAATTAGAGTAACTTTAATAAACGAGGATGAGGCAATAAGGAAACCCGCTGAGAAATTAGCCTTTCATCTACCGAGCAGAATGAAGATCCTTGGCTGAGCATAGCCCACAGCCACAATTTAACTGGAGAAATGGCTTGAAATTCAGTACGACTGTAAAGTGCCCCTGAAAATGTGAAGCTAGTCCTCTTTTAGACTTCTCATACAACTGCACCGTGTCAGATATGATTCTACACAATATCCCTCTTACACACACAGCTTACACAGCGTTAATAGAGCTCTAGTTCAGCGCTGACAGCCTGAGCTTTATGTAATGTAAGTCAGTGTGATATTCCCCAGAAGAGTGTTAAATCCCAGACACATTCATTATGTCTAATAGTTTCTGAGTTAGCATTCTGGTTAGTGTTTCAAACAACTGCATCACACCAATGGCATAAAAATATGATTAGATCTAAAATTCTAAAACTTTTAAGAATCTGAAATTTGATTGTGAACATGTGAACATACTTATTGAAGCTTATATTTACCAAAAACTATACCCATTTAGAAAGAAACCATCTAACAGACCTCTGAACAAGCACAGTTCATTTAATCCACAATTTGCTAACTTGATCTCAGGATAAAACACAACGATTTTATGAGGTGTCGATTTTGTATCAACTATATTTAACAAGCTTCATGTATATCTATATTTCAGTCAGTTTATTAAATGTACGGAACCACCCCAGAACTCTACGAGGAAATCACAAGAGTGTGTCGACCATCTGACAAGTGCTTTACTGCACAAGCTTTTATTCTTCAACTCTAGCAGTGGGAGAGATGATGCTGACATCTCACCAGGGATTGCAGCTCTCCTATGAGACTTCCTGTCTTTAGAAGACCCACTTCCTTTGACTCACTGACACGTTGTCAAGCGTTTGAAACTCTGAATAGCATTTATTTCTTGATGCATTAAGTGTTCTCAGCCTTTTTTGTGGACACCTTACTAACTGATCAGGAATATCAATGTCCAGGTAACGTGTTTACATACAGCATAACCGACATTCATACACTCATACACCTGGAAATATTAAACCACACAAATGTTCCATTACTTATGTTTGATGGGAAATAACAAAAGCCAAGACAATTTAATATATATATATATATATATATATATATATATATATATATATATTTCACCTTTAGTACAAACAGTATATTTCTATTTACACTTTTTGTGAAAAAGAGGCAGTCTGTAGCTATTTATACTTGGTGCAGCTTTATCTACCACTATTTACACTCAATATAGCACCAACTTTTTTAAAATTAATAAATAGCCATTGCATTAAAGGTAGGGTAGGCAATTTCAGAGCGGCTAGCAATAGCAAGCTAGCTTTGAAAGCATGAGATCCCACCCTACCTTCAGAGCGCTCTCCAAAGCCACACATCCTTCAAAACACATGTTCAAAGTTCAAAGCAGAGTCTGCAAAGTGTCACGAAACGAGATTGCCTCATGTCTCAAAGCACATAACATTACAATAATGAATGTAAACAACTTACAGAGCTCTTACTTGTACCACCTGACTGCTGCAGATTCATTTCAGCATTGATAGTGTTGACATAGAAATGCTTAAATCCGAGTCTGAAGACGTGAGCAGCTCCGGGTAAAATATCACGGGTTGCCATCTCTTAATTACAGCAGCGCATGAATGCAGCATAAGCTCAGTGATTTGGTTCAGGAGGAATTGTAAAAGGTGGCTGCTGTTCGTTTGGGATGCTCTGTGACCGTCTGTCCACAACTTTGCGTAGCCTTACGGAACGTGTGATGTCTGCAAGAGCAGGGTGCATGGAAGTATGGAAATACATGCACTGACAGGCAGGTAAGACACTGTATCGTATTCGTATTGGACAAACATTTTTTTGCTCCTGAGACTTCCACAGACGATACAGTCATGCTCAAAAGTTTGCAGAATCTGCAAAATGTTAATTATTTTAACAAAATAAGAGGTATCATACAAAATGCATGTTTTATTTTATTTAGTACTGTCCTGAATAAGATATTTTACATTAAAGATGTTTACATATAGTCTGCAAGACACACACACACACACACACACAAAAAAAAGTTATGAAAATGACCTCATTCAAAAGTTTACATATTGATTTTTATACTGTGTGCCATTACCTGGATGAACCATGATTTTTTTTTTTTTTTTTTTTTTTTGTTATTCTTGAGTCCCTTGTTTGTCCTGAGCAGTTAAACTGCCCAATGTTCTTCAGAAAAATCCTCCAGGTACTGCAAATTATTCAGTTTTCCAGCATCTTTTGCATATTTGAACCCTTTACAGCTGTGACTATGATTTTGTTTGAGATCCATCTTTTTACACTGAGGACAACTGAGGGTCTCAAACACAAGTATTAAAAAAGGTTCGAACTATCACTGATGCTCCAGAAGGAAACACGATGCATTAAGAACCAGGGGGTGAAAACTTTTGAACAGGATGAAGATTTCTTATTTTTTTATTTTGTTTAAATATAACTTTTTTTTTTTTTTTTTTTTTTTTTTTTAATTTAGTACTGCCCTTCGGAAGCTACAGAAGACACTTACATGTTTCCCGGAAGATAAATTAAGCACAATTTACCATGATCTTCAAATTCAAAAAGCTTTGGCAGCAGCTATTTACACTAAGTGAAAATAGCATATTTTCTTAGCGATAGATGCTATTTACACTAAGTGTAAATAGCAATATATTCTATTTACACTATATGACAATAGCAGCATTTTCTTAGCGATATGCTATTTACACTAGGTGAAAATAACAATAGATTTTATTTACACCATGTAAAAGTATAATTTCTTTGCAATAAGAGTAAAGATGCTATCTATAGTACTTTATATTGGCAAATACTGTTTGCACCTCAGTATTTTTTTTACATTAACAGGATGCAATAATATCATAGAGTATAAATGATTATATTTATTAAAATTATTAAATGGATGCTGCCTTATTGGGAGAATTAAAAACCCTCCCTACATGGGAGGGACAGTCTCGTATTTCAGCTCTATTTTTAGTGTCCTGACTTATTCTATCAGGACAAAACATGATTTTTTCTTAATAAGTAGTAGTAGTAGTATTGTTCTGTCACGCAAGAACAGTCCAATCAAATTCATCGTAGAACAAAATTAGGCTCCAATCAAAATTCCTTCCCCCAGTTTCACAGACAAGGCTTAAGCTAGTCCCAGACTAAAATGCATGTTTGAGCTGTTTTAACTGAAAGTAATTTGCACTGACATATCTTAAAATATGTTAGAGCCATTGTTTCTGGTTTCTCCCAAGGTTTTTTTCTCCATTTAAACACCTATTTGCCACTTGTCTGCCACCTGATGTCACCTGATGGAGTTTGGGTTCCTTGCCGCTGTCGCCTTTGGCTTGCTTAGTTGGGGACACTTGACATTTGACTTGACATTTGATATTCAACAGTGCTTTGATCTACCTGCATTGACACTATTCTTTAAGAGCTGCTGTGCAGCCAAATAATGTACCAGTTATCAATGTAAAGCTGCTTTGACACAATCTACATTGTAAAAAGCGCTATATAAATAAAGGTGACTTGACTTGACATTGTTTTGTCTCAAGATGCACACCAGTAATGTTATTTTCTAGTGTACGTTTATACAAGCTACTTAAATATCCTAATTGAACTAAGGTTTAATCCTGGCTTAGGCTAAGCCCTGTCTGTGAAACCGGGCCCTTATCGATTAACTTGTCATTAGTGAAGGCGGGATAGGCAGAATCGCGCTGAATGACCATGTGAATGACACACACCGCTCTCTCGCGCACACTCTCTCTCTCTCTTTCCTTGCGTGCGATCCCAGTTCTCTCAGACAGCGCGCGATCAGTTCTCCTTGCGCCTGAATGGTCAAATGCACACACATAGTTGCCAAAATGTCCATCGTGTGGAGTATCTCATGTAAATACAGTCGGTTATGGCTTAAGTGGAGGTAAACAGGTGGGTGAAAACTGGACATGTGTCAGTATATTACATCCATGAATTTGGTCTTAAAGGGACAGTAGCCTAATTAAATATTTGTTTGTCATTAATGTTAATCAAACAACAAAATATGTTAAATAAATGTATACATGGTAAATAAACCTACTGTATATGAAAAACAAGTTTATTCAATTTGTATCTCTATTGTATTTGTTGTATTGTTTGTAAATGTATTTTTTATATATAACAATAATTACTGTGAAATAAAATTTCTCCTATTGCAAATAAAATGGTTATATTGCCCACCCTTTGCTCACCCGTCCCGTATTCCACCATGAGAAATATGGTCACCTTCCCCTAACCCTACCCAATAAACACTTTTAATATTATTAAACACTTGTTCGCAGCTTATTTCCAAGCTTATTTGAACTTCTTGTCTTTTTTAAAACTTGAGTGGCCCAACCAGACATTGGTGGGCGGAGCTAGTGTAAATACCGTTTGCCAACAAGGGACGCTATTTGCACTTCCTGGGTGCTTTTCATTTCATTTTTATAAATGCAACTTTTTTTTTTTTTTTTGTCTTTTGGACTATATGTAAACATATCTTATGTAAAATAACTTATTCAGGTCAGTACAAATACAAACTGCTTTGATGAAAATATATTGTTAACTGTTAGAACCTTTCAGGGTTCTGTCACTTCAGTCTGTTTATTCTTGGTTTGGTGACAGCTCTAACACTCCAATACAGATTATATAGGCTAGTATAGGTGATTGAATGTTTGCTTGCTTTGGTGTTGCCACCCCTCACAGTCCTTATGCCACCCCTTGCCACACTATAAATAATTTTCTAGATCTGCCCCTGCTCCTTCTATCTTGTTGTGAGCGCGCGGTTCGAGTTCGCTCAGGCCATGCGCTCTTATATCCACGTGAGTTGTTTTGTGTGTGGTGTTCAGATCCCTGCATTTCAGTCTAGTTCGGACATTCATGCTCCGTGTGTTTGTCTTCTGTTGTGAGTGCACGTGGTGAGCATTCGTTCATTCTCGTGCGCTCTGGTCTTGTTGTGTGAGAGTATGGTTTCGAGTTTGCTCTTCTGTCCACGTGTGTTGTGTTCTGTATAGCACACGGTTCGTGTTTATATCATCTGCGTGCTTTCCTGTTGTCATGTTTTGTTTTATTGTTAATAATAGTCCATCTGTATTTCTGAGTCCTCGCCTCACCCCTTTACCTGAAACCTGACCATGTTGTTTCACTGTTTTGATTTCCTGATGCCTTGATACAGTCTTCACCCAAGACGACAGTATTTAGCTCATTCATTTTAACAAGCGAAAGCCAAAAACGCACTACACACACATCGTCACAGGCGAGGGGACGTGAATTCGTATCCCTGTGGATTCCTATCGCAATTGGTTTACAGCATTGGTTCCGGCCCACTGCTGTCTGTATCCATTAAGATAATAAAATGCCCTGCAGTGAGCGCTTGGGGAGGAGGTGAACTGTCAAGATAGGGTAAGGCCATAATATGTTTGCAATATTTGCGCAACTGGAGCTGGAATACATTGAATGTGTAACAAGAAGGAGAGAGAAATTGACTGTACTATATTCAATTATTCTTTGGCTGGTGCTTTCTCCGCAAATGCCTGGTGAAGCGTTCATGCACGCACTGCCTCAACGGGAGAGAACTGGTAGCAGTTAGGTCACCAGATGGCACACACTTAGTTCCACATGTAAAACAGAAGAGTTTTTAAGAATCCAAGAGGTGTTGGAGTGGCCCATGCCAAATTAATAGAAAAGACCCATGTTGAGATTGCTTCTGAGATACATATAGAAAACAATTGATAGTAGACGGCTAAATTAGCAAAATTAAAAAAAATTAAAGCACACTCGCCATGCCATTTTTTCTCCATGACAGATTTCAAAAATTTAGTGGTCTTGTGTCAATTACTGCATTAATTAACAGTTGACAATTAACTTTTCAACACACCTGCCAATGGCAGACATGAAATACATGAAAAACTGCCACACCAACCATGACTCTGTATAATAATATAGTAAAAAAAAAAAAAAAAAAAAAAGAATATGGGCACTTTTAGCACACTATTTTTGTGTTTCACAAAATTAGACTACGACTATTGAAATTCACACACAGTATGAAATTATACACTGCCTAGCCAGAAAAAAATATTACATTATTACATTATTATTACATTATTACAGTGATTATTATGTTTCTAGCATGTTTTATTTTTGGCAACGGTTCTTTTAACCCTTAAAGATGGAGTGTGTAGCTTTTCATTTCTTAAACAACCATGTAGGAAGACACATCATGACCATATTCCAGGATGACAATGTCAAGATTCACCAGGGTTAAAATTGTGAAAGAATGGTTCAGAGAGCATAAAGAATCATTTCCACACATGATTTGGCACCTCTGAGTCCAGACCTTAATTTCATTGAAAGTCTTTGGGATGTGCTGGAGGAGACTTTACAGAGTGCTCACCTCTTGCATTGTCTATACAAGATCTTGACCACAAATTGATGCACCTCTTGATGGAAATAACATCACAACATTTATTTCCATTGAGAGGTGCATCATTTTTTGGTCAAGATCTTGTATTGACAATGCAAGAGGTGAACACTCTGTAAAGTCTCTTCCAGCACATCCCAAAAACTTACACTGAGGTTAAGGTCAGTGCCAATTCATGTGTGAAAATGATTTCACAATTTGAGCCTGATGAATCTTGACATTGTCATCCTGGAATATGGCCATGATACATCTTAATACATGGTTGTTTAAGAAATGAAAAGCTACACACTCCATCAATTAGGGTTAAAAGAACTGTTGCCAAACATATAACATGCTAGAAACATAATAATCACTGTAATAATGATCCATCCATAGACTATATAGATATATTTGCCTATTAAAATCCAAACCTTTTTTTTTTTTTTGGCCGGGCAGTGCATTTATCATGACGTCACAAATGAAGGACAGTTGTATTGGTTTCCTATAGCTAAACTTTGAATCTGGCATTTTTTTTTTTTTTTACAGAGATAAAAGATGTAGATCACTGTTACTCAAACTGCATATTTAAAATAATAATAATAATAATAATAAATAAAAAAATAACACTTTATTTTACAGTGTCCTTGTTACACAATACATGTAGTTAATATTGTAATTACTAAAAAAATTGTGCATAATTACTAACTAATCCTAACCATAACCCTATATGTAGTTAATTATTATTTCTCAGTACTTAAATCTATAATTACAATGTTACACGGACACCTTAAAATAAAGTGTAACCAAAAAAATCTATTAGGGTTAGATAATCATTCTTTCATTACAGTTTTTCTCAACTCGCTTTGGTCTTAACATTCTCACAACTACACTATATTGCCAAAAGTATTGGGACACCCCTCCAAATCATTGAATTCAGGTGTTCCAATCACTTCCATGGCCACAGGTGTATAAAATCAAGCGCCTAGGCATGCAGACTGCTTCTACAAACAATTGTGAAAGAATGGGTCACTCTCAGGAGCTCAGTGAATTCAAGCGTGGTACCGTGATAGGTTGCCACCTGTGTAATAAGTCCATTCGTGAAATTTCCTTATACTACTAAATATTCCACTGTCAACTGTTAGTGGTATCATAACAAAGTGGAAGCAGTTGGGAACAACAGCAACTCAGCCACAAAGTGGTAGGCCACATAAAATCACAGAGCGGGGTCAGCGCATGCTGAGGCGCACAGTGCGCAGAAGTCGCCAACTTTCTGCAGAGTCAATAGCTACAGACCTACAAACTTCGTGTAGCCTTCAGATTAGCTCAAGAACAGTGCGTAGAGAGCTTCATAGAATAGGTTTCCATGGCTGAGCAGCTGCATCCAAGCCTTACATCACCAAGTGCAATGCAAAGCGTCAGATGCAGTGGTGTAAAGCACGCCGCCACTGGACTCTAGAGCAGTGGAGACGTGTTTTCTGGAGTGACGAATCATGCTTCTCTGTCTGCCAATCCGATGGATGAGTCTGGGTTTGGCGGTTTCCAGGAGAATGGTACTTGCCTGACTGCATTGTGCCAAGTGTAAAGATTGGTGGAGGGGGGGTTATGATGTGGGGTTGTTTTTCAGGGGTTGGGCTTGGCCCCTTAGTTCCAGTGAAAGGAACTCTTAATGCTTCAGCATACCAAGACATTTTGGACAATTTCATGTTCCCAACTTTGTGGGAACAGTTTAGGGATGGCCCCTTCCTGTTCCAACATGACTGCGCACCAGTGCACAAAGCAAGGTCCATAAAGACATGGATGAGCGAGTTTGGTGTGGAGGATCCTGACTGGCCTGCACAGAGTCCTGACCTCAACCCGATATGGTTAAAATGGAGAAGTTTTTCCTTTGAGTTTTCCGCATACAGATGACACCATTGTCAAAACGATCCCCATTCATACGAATCCGTGAAAATGACTTAAAAACGCTGTATTCTGCTGGCAGGCCATTAGATGGCGAGGAAACACTATAGACTGAACATGTAATGCGCATGTGCATGATGTCATCATTTTCACAGATTCACGTTTTTGTTGTTTACATGGAGACTGTTTTCAAAAACTTACACTTTGAAACCCGTTTTCAAAAGTTTGCGTTTTCAGGCCACCAAAACGCCGCTGTTGTGTAAATGAACAGCCAAAATGCATAAAAAGCTTTCCGTTTTTAGTTGAAAACGGTGTCATGTAAACCTCCCCTTAGGGTGTACTCACACTAGGCACGGTTGCCTTGAACCGAGTGCGATTGTCCCACCTCCCCACTCCCCCGCTGGGCTGCACTCACATTGCACTTAACGTTCCAGGCCAGAGCACGCTTACATCATATACGATGCAACTTTTTGTATGGAAGAAAACAGGAAGAAATGCACTTTCGCTAAGATATTACCTAATAGATTTATCGGTAACACTTTAGAATACTGTTTCTTACTTACTGCATAACTAATAAGAAATTACTGAAGAACTAATAGGTAATTCTTCATTAACTCTTAAGTTATTACTGTTAACTACTAAGGAAGATGTGTTAACCAATCAGTATATAATAGAATTTTATGATTATGTTAAGTAACAGTTAGCTAATCAATAACTAATGAATTCTGTCATACCTTCTGAAGAACTACTATTAATTATCTACTAATTAAGGTTCAAGAAAAATAACTATTAAGTAACTACTAATAAACAATCAAACACAATTACATTGAGTTGTGGCCCTTTCTTATTTACTAATGTTATCAGTAGTAGTATTATGAAAATGCAACATTAATAAAATACAATAAATGTTATAGAGGTTTTTGCCTGTGTGGTAAATAATTGTTTTGCGAGTGTGTGTAAGAAATCAACTTCGGAAAGGAACCCAACCCCCACTCTAAATGCCTTGCCATAGCCAACTTACCTCAGATTAGTTTTTTGTATTCTATATACAGTAGTACCGTAAGTGTGTCTGTTTTCCTCAGCATATCACATTACCATTGAGTAAATTCCAGTATGTAAGGCAATGACTGAGGGAAAGTGAAAATACAGGGAACCCATTAGTAATTAATAAAGAATTATCAAATAATTCTGCAGGAATTACTTAGAACCTGGAACAGTATTCTAAAGTGAAAATGCAGGGAACCCATTAGTAATAACTAATAAAGAATTATCAGATAATTCTGCAGGAATTAGCCTACTTAGAACCTGAAAGAGTATTCTTAAGTGAACATATAGGGAACCCATTAGTAATTAATAAAGAATTATTAGATAATTCTGCAGTAATTACTTAGAACCTGAAACAATATTCTAAAGTGAAGATTTAAGGAACCCATTAGTAATGAATAAATAATTACCACATAATTCTGACTCAAATCAAACTTACACTCTGAAAAAAACACTATTAACGTAATAATCTAAAAACCTTTGTAAAATACATGACACAAACACAAGTTTACAAGATATCTTCCTTTATTTCAGATAAAAAGAACATTTCTTAATACAGTTTTAACATGTATACAATACTTACAAAACACGTTCTTCAAACAGCTGTGGTAAGTCGGATCAGTCTACAAACACGGTGAGTCATGTCATCCTCTCCCAGCATTGCTACCTGTTCCATTTGCCACATGTTCACCATAGCTCTCTCTGTCAGCGACGAGGGATTTACATGTCATAAATGTAGGGAAATAGTCAGGCTGACAGAGAGAATCTCAGAATTAGAGACACGCATCCAAACTTTAATCGAGGATAGTAAGAATGCAAGGGCTTCAGATACTGTTTTGGATGCGACTAGCTTAGTGAACTCTGTACATTGTTCGGTTCCGGCTGTAGAGCCCGCGCAGCAGGGCACTTGGGTAACAGTGAGGTGGCCTAGCCGCGGAAAACACCACTCTTCCGTTCCAATAAGAACATCAAACAGGTTCTCCCCACTCAGTGACGCACCCACTGAGAATCCTGTTGAAAGTGCCCTAGTTATTGGCGATTCTATTACACGGAACGTGAAAATAGAGACACCAGCCACCATAGTCACATGCTTGCCGGGAGCCAGAGCACCTGACATCAAAGCAAATTTAAAAGTGCTGGCTAATGCTAATCGTAAATACTCTAAGATTATTATTCACGTCGGCACTAATGATGTTCGACTTCGCCAGTCGGAGATCACTAAAATTAACATTAAAGAGGTGTGTGAACTCGCAAGTACAATGTCAGGAGAAGTAATTTGCTCTGGCTCCCTTCCTGTTCGTCGGAGTGATGAGATAGTTAGCAGATTATCATCACTCAATGGCTGGCTGTCTAAGTGGTGTCCGCAAAATAATATAGGTTTCATAGACAATTGGAAAAGTTTTTGGGGCACACCTGACCTGTTGAAAAGAGATGGTATTCATACCTCCCGGGATGGTGCTGCTCTTCTGTCTAGTAATATGGCACATAGTCTTAGAGCTGAAACATGACAAACTGGGGCCCAAGTCAGGAAGCAGACAGACTGGCTAAACCGACCGTCTGCTAGCTGCCTCACGTTACAGAAGTCAGATAATTCAGATAACTCCCAACACATAGAAACTCTTACACCTAGATATTTTCAAATAGAGACTGTGTCTGTACCCCGAATTAGTAAAAACAAAAAACTTCCAAACCCATTTAATGGTAAAAATTTAATTGATGTTCAACAAATAAAAAATAGAGATAATAATGCTAAACAAATGATAAAACTCGGGTTGTTAAATATTAGATCCGTTTCTTCAAAATCACTTATTGTTAATGATATTATCAAAGATAATAATCTAGATGTGCTGTGTTTGACAGAAACTTGGCTAAAACCGGATGATTACATTACTTTAAATGAGTCTAGTCCTCAAGGTTATGATTATCGACACAATGCCCGTCAGAAAGGCAAAGGGGGAGGTGTTGCTGTAATCTATAGTAATACTTACAGTATTAGTCAGAAGTCTTTCAAATATAATTCCTTCGAAGTGATGGTACTTTACGTAACATTATGTAAGTTAACATTTGTGCTGGCTACTGTATACAGGCCACCAGGACACCATACAGACTTTATCAAAGAATTTGCTGACTTTCTATCGGAGTTAGTACTAGCTGCAGATAAAGTCCTTGTTGTTGGTGATTTTAATATCCATGTAGATAATAAAAAAGACGCATTAGGATTGGCATTTGCAGATATTCTAAACTCTATTGGTGTTAGACAACACATGTCAGGACCCACTCATTGTCGTAATCATACTTTAGATCTAATATTGTCACATGGAATCGATATTGATGCTGTTGAAATTCTGCAGCAGAGTGACGACATCTCAGATCATTATCTAGTCTCGTGTATACTACATTTAGTCAAGGCGGCTAAACTGCCTCCATGCCATAAATATGGTAGAACCATCACTTCTACCACTAAAGATCGCTTTATAAATAATCTTCCTGATCAGTTTCATCGCCTTAGCATACCAGAAAGCTTAGAAGACCTCGATGTTGCAACAGAAACTATTGCCTCTGTCTTTTCCAGCACATTAGACTCAGTTGCTCCTTTGCGCTTAAAAAGATTAAGGAAATTAATCCAATGCCATGGTACAATGAGCACACTCGGGCCCTAAAGTTAGCAGCCAGAAAAATGGAGCGCAGCTGGAAGAAAACAAAACTAGAAGTATTTCACATTTCGTGGAGAGAGAGAATGATTGAGTACAGAAAGGCCTTAAAATCTGCTAGATCTGCCTATTTTTCAAAACTTTTAGAAGAAAATAAACACAACCCTAGGTATTCATTTGATACAGTGGCTAAATTAACAAGAAATAAAGCTTTAACTTCTGATGTTTCCAAAGAGCACAGCAGTAATGACTTTATGAACTTCTTTACTTGCAAGATTGATAATATTAGAGAAAAAATTATAACCATGCAACCGTCTACTACAGTATCGCGTCAGATAGTGCATTGTAGTGTCCCTGAGGAAAAATTCAATTCATTTACTGCTTTAGGAGAGGAAGAATTGTCTAAACTTGTTAAATCATCAAAATCAACAACATGCATGTTAGACCCTATACTGACTAAGCTATTGAAAGAAATGCTTCCAGAGGTTATAAATCCTCTTCTTAATATCGTCAATTCATCTTTATCACTAGGACACGTACCAAAAATTTTTAAGCTGGCTATTATTAAACCTCTTATTAAAAAACCACAACTTGATCCTAGAGAATTAGTCAATTACAGGCCGATCTCAAATCTCACTTTTCTGTCAAAAATATTAGAAAAGGCAGTATCATCACAACTATGTTCCTTTTTAGAAAGAAATAGTATCTGTGAGGATTTCCAGTCAGGATTTAGACCGTACCATAGTACTGAGACTGCTCTCATTAGAGTTACTAATGATTTGCTCTTATCATCAGATCGTGGTTGTATCTCTCTATTAGTGTTACTGGATCTTAGTGCTGCATTTGACACTACTGATCACAATATTCTTTTAAATAGACTCGAAAATTATGTTGGCATTAGTGGAATTGCATTGTCATGGTTCAAATCATACTTATCTGACCGTTATCAGTTTGTAGTAGTAAACGAAGAGATGTCATATCGATCACAAGTTCAATATGGAGTACCACAAGGCTCAGTACTAGGACCATTGTTGTTCACTCTGTACACGCTACCCTTGGGAGATATCATTAGGAAGCATGGCGTTAGTTTTCACTGTTACGCTGATGATACTCAGCTCTATATTTCTTCGCGCCCTGACGAAACTTACCAATTCACAAAATTAACGGAATGCATAGCTGATATAAAAAATTGGATGACCAGTAATTTCCTACTACTAAATTCAGAAAAAACAGAGATTCTAATTTTTGGACCAAAAACTTCTTCATGTAATAACCTAGAATACTGTCTAACACTTGATGGCTGCTCTGTTAAGTCTTCGTCGTCAGTTAGGAACCTGGGTGTGCTCTTTGATACCAATCTTTCATTTGAAGGCCATGTTACTAGCATCTGTAAAACCGCATTCTTCCATCTTAAAAATATATCTAAACTACGACATATGCTCTCAATGAAAAATGCAGAACAGTTAGTTCATGCGTTCATGACCTCAAGGCTAGATTACTGTAACGCTTTACTGGGTGGTTGTTCTGCTCGCCTGATAAATAAACCACAGCTTGTACAAAATGCAGCAGCTAGAGTTCTTACTAGAACTAGGAAGTATGACCATATTAGCCCAGTTCTGTCAACACTGCATTGGCTTCCTGTTAAACATCGTATAGATTTTAAAATCTTGCTAATTGCTTACAAAGCACTAAATGGTTTAGCTCCCCAGTACCTGAGCAAGCTCCTAATTCATTATAGTCCTTCACGTCTATTGCGATCTCAGAATTCAGGCCAGCTGATAATACCTAGAATATCAAAATCAACCGCAGGCGGTAGATCCTTCTCCTATTTGGCACCTATACTCTAGAACAATCTTCCTAGCATTGTTCGGGAAGCAGACACACTCTGTCAGTTTAAATCTAGACTAAAAACGCATTTCTTTAACCTGGCATACACATAACACATTACCAATTTATATTTTCAAATCCGTTAAAGGATTATTAGGCTGCATAAATTAGGTCAGCCGGAACCGGGAACACGTCCTATAACACCTGATGTACTCGTTACATCAGAAGAAGAATGGCATCTACGCTAATATTAGTCTTTCTGGTTATCCCGAGGTTCACCGTAGTCAACCGGATCCAGGCCGTATCCAGGTGAGACCAAGGACCTGCGCCTTGACACGACCACAACGCAGCCCTGAAGTATCAGCAGAGATTGAGTCAACTAGATCATCCACTTGAGGGCCTCATCGACACGACAGCCACGACACAGTTCCTCAACAACCGTCCATACCGGCGTGATGAATACAATCCTCAATTGGATGGAACTGGAATAAATACTTTGAATGTTGCGATCCTATTGGACTTGCGATGGCAACCTGAATCGTAACAAAGCACTGTTGGCCAGAGGAGAACTGGCCCCCCGACTAAGCCTGGTTTCTCCCAAGGTTTTTTTCTCCATTTAAACACCTATTTGCCACTTGTCTGCCACCTGATGTCACCTGATGGAGTTTGGGTTCCTTGCCGCTGTCGCCTTTGGCTTGCTTAGTTGGGGACACTTGACATTTGACTTGACATTTGATATTCAACAGTGCTTTGATGTGCCTGCATTGACACTATTCTTTAAGAGCTGCTGTGCAGCCAAATAATGTACCAGTTATCAATGTAAAGCTGCTTTGACACAATCTACATTGTAAAAAGCGCTATATAAATAAAGGTGACTTGACTTGACTTGACTTGACTTGACTTACATTTAAAGTCGTTTAACAAATATTTTAGAATAAAAAATAAAACATTTAAAAGCAATTCAAGTGTAATCAACCGGCCACTGTTATCCCTTTTCCATAGGGTAGTGGTGCTGGATCTCTTGCGGGAGCTGGGCTCGTGTTCGGCGGGGAAACTGCTAACTTCAGACCGCCGCCATGTGTTTCAATCATTGCCGAAAGATGCTGTGACTGACTCCATAACCTGCCCATAAACAAACACAGCTCTGAGAACATATTTTAACATCTTAAGTAATTAGATTTAGTATTTTCAATGTGCCGTTATCACATAGCCCATAAACAAACACAGCTCTGAGAACATATTTTAACATCTTAAGTAATTAGATTTAGTATTTTCAATGTGCCGTTATCACATAGCACCGGGAACAATCGCGCACGGGCTCGGACCGCGGCAAACGAGCCCAGTGTGAAAACCCTCTCACACTTCATGCGAACCGCGCTCGAGCCCAACCGAACCCTGCTCTGGCCCACCTCTTCCAAGCGGGCCAGGGACGGCTAAACGAACCATGCCCGGGCACGGAACGGAACGATCACACTTGTCAAACGAACCAGGCTTTGGGGGTCAAACGCGCTTGGGCACGGTTCAGAGCGCCTAGTGTGAGTACACCCTTAATCAACTGGCCAGTAACATTCATTTACTTACCAAAAGCAATTTTCAGTGGTACTTACCAAGGATTTGGTTTTGGACCTTCTCTCCAGACATTTTCTTCTCTAAAACGCTCTTATGTGTAGAGCAATATTTACTAGTTCGAAACTTTGTAAAAATTCTGAAAACAAAGTGATTCTGCACTGTATTGCATCATGCAGTTACAGGAAATTAATCAATGTCAGCCATTCAGAATAAAGAATTCAACAATGCCATGATATAAAGCTGGGTGGCATGACAGTATATATACAGTGCTTGGGAGAATTTGAAATATGGTTTGCTATTTGCAGGGCTGTCAGTGGACTGGACTGTTTTACATTATTTACCCATCAGAGGGTCGAAGAAACATGGAGTAATGAATATACAATACAGAATATGATGTGTTCTAATCAACTGAAGAAAACAAAGAACTTATTATTGAGGGGTGTTGTTAAACTCTGCTTTGAGATGCTTGCAATTGATGTGCCTTCACAGATGTGCATATATTGCCTATGGCATTAAATAAGCCTCATTCAATCAGAATTTAGTAACTAAACACTTGCTAATCTTAGATGTTTCTAGTTTCTAGTATTTTGTTTTAAACTCAAGGTGTTACATCATGTAAAGCTATGTTTTTCAATGATGCCAGGTAATCACTAATTTGTTAAATTATGAATAATCCTATCTTTTGGTTTGCATCAATCAGTTTCCAAATAAAAAGACCTAATAATCATTGCTTTCATTGTAACGTATTTCACACAGTTAATTATCTAATAACAGACATTAGCACAAGGTTACTTAATATACAGTATAGACAGTATGTATAAAATGACTCATACTGTAATATGTGAACATTTTTGTTACACCGCCCTCCCCTATTGTGGTATAAAAGAGATTACAGAGTCAAAAGCTACTTTTCTCAGACGAGAAAATACACACATACATATCGGTTCACATTTATACAGCGGGAACTAGCTGCGTTCTTTGAGAATTAAGTCATCATTGTGTATAATGAACTGTTCCCAGCGCTCAGGGTAAGCTGATTATGCTGGTTTTACTCACCTTGTGTCAGTTATCCCTCTATGACGATAGACTGAAAGAGACATACACTGAGGAAAAGATCCTATTACAACCCATGCTGAAAGTCCTAGCTCTGCAGGCGGAGTGGAAAGGCCACGGGAAGACTCCAGAATGCACACCAATGGGCTTGTGAGGTCAGGGGGCGGCAAGAGTCAAAGGCAAGCCTGAAACGGTGCTTCTTTAGAGGATGAAAAGAGCCACAGTGGCTGGCTGTACATTTTTAATCTTGTTAGCACCTGTATGCGATGACCTTTATTGTGACAGATGCTTTTAAGCTCAAGTCTTTTTGTGCTTTCACTGTGCTAAGAGCAGAGCAACTTGAAAAGATCCAGGGCACAAGGTGCAGATGCTAAATTTAACACCCTAAGATTGTCTCTCCTTCAAGGTGGAGGGATGTTGACAGATGAACTGTGTTTTTTCTTCTTTTCTAAAATGGAAGATCTTCTGAACTTTTCCAACAATGCACAACAAACACAGTGCTTATACAACACATAAAACATGGTGCTGTTTAAAAACGGTAGTTACACAGACGCGTAATCTTTCTTTAATTGACATCGCCAACTACTTGTTTGGCATGCGTAATACAGCGTTTTTAGTCATTTCCGCGGATCCAAACGGGGATAGTTTGATAACGTCGTATAAAGAAAAAAACTTTTCCATTTTTAGTACATCGTTGTCGTGTAAATGTACCCTTAGTAAGAAAAATGCTGTATGCTGTACAATTAGAAAAAAAGTCTTCTTGACCCTTAAGAAACTTTAATTGTTATGCTGTCACATAACAAATCTATGGAAGCTTGTTTCCGGCATGAAATAAAAAATAAAAAAGGTAATTGTGACTTTTTTATCTCACAATTCTGACTTGTTTTCTCACAATTGCAAGTTTATATCTCACAATTCTACCTTTTTTTTCTCAGAATTGCGAGATTGGAACTCACAATTGCAAGTTGTAAAGTTAGAATTGTTTCATATAAAGTCAGAATTGCGTCATATAAAGTCAGAATTGAGAGTTAAAAAGTCAGAATTGTGTGATATAAAGTCAGAATTGCGAGTTATAAAGTCAGAATTGCGAGATATAAAGTCAGAATTGTGTGATATAAAGTCAGAATTGCATGATATAAAGTCAGAATTGCGAGTTATAAAGACAATTGCATCATATAAAGTCAGAATTGTGAGTTATAAAGTCAGAATTGCAAGTTATAAAGTCAGAATTGCGAGTTATAAAGTCAGAATTGTGAATTATAAAGTCAGAATTGCAAGTTATAAAGTCAGAATTCGCGAGTTATAAAGTCAGAATTGTGAGTTATAAAGTCAGAATTGTGAGTTATAAAGTCAGAATTGCGAGTTATAAAGTCAGAATTGCGAGTTTCAAAGTCAGAATTGTGTGATATAAACTCGCAATTGTGTGTTATAATGTCCAGTTGTGAGGGAAAAAAAACGTTTTTTCACAGTTGCGTCATATAAAGTCAGAATTGCGAGTTATAAAGTCAGAATTGTGAGATATAAAGTCAGAATTGCGAGTTGTAAAGTCAGAATTGTGAGTTATAAAGTCAGAAGTGCGTGTTATAAAGTCAGAATTGCAAGATATAAACTTAATTAACTAAATTAAAAAAAAAATTAAAAAGGTAATTTCGACTTTTTATCACATGAGGAAAAAAAGTCAGAATTGTGAGATAAAAAGTCGCAATTACCTTTTTAATTTTTTTTATTTAGTGGCGGAAACAAGCTTCCATGCAAATCTGCTTCACAGGTAAAATCAAATGAATTGCTAATTACAACATTGAAATAAATATGTGAAGCTTGTACAAATACTAGAAATTGTGAAATAATTGGGAAACAGTACATATTTCATTTATCTATTATAACTTTTGTGTTGTTCTGGTTGTTTGTCTAAGGTCCAGATATTCGTCATGTTTTCCATCAGATGTGTGATGTTCTTTTTTTAATATGATGTCATTACTTTGCTTTCTTGCCACCAGCCAATCGCTGCATTGCTGATCATGGTTGCGAGCATCGATATATCTGCCCTTTCCAATGAACCATAGACTGTAAATAAAGATGGATGACGCATCTTTACTCTCTTCCATTGTAGTAAGTAAAGCCGCCAGTGTGCCCAATATGGTGCTGACATCTTGAGTCTCAAGTCTGCACATAGTGAACTTGGAGCCCAAGTCTGCGCGGTAATAAGCACGAAGTGGAGCCGCGATATCAATGTCCTGCCCACACTCCCACAGAATCGGTTAATACTGCAGAACAGCTCATTATGTCAGTGTGAAATAAATAGTTCTGGAAATGTAGAAATTAAAGTTAAAGCTCCAATCTCCTCCTGAAGATCCAGAAAAAAGTCTGTTGGTGCTTCAGTGACTACTTCGCTCAGAGAAGCTGTCAATCTCAGCTGTCAATCATGACGTCAAACCCGTGTTTTTATAGCATCAAATAACTAACTAAAAACAAACTTATTTAAAGAACGAGCACTTTAACATCAGCGTGATAAAAACTGCCTAAAATGACGGAAAACACCTTTGGAAAAAAATATTTTGACGTGTAATTTGACTTTTTAGTTTGTCTCACGTTCCATTACATTACATGGAGAGGGTGGGGTTTATGACCTATACTGCATCCAGCCACCATCAAGACGCTTTTGCTTCACTGGGACTCATGTTGCACTCTTGCAATGAACACAAGAACGCACAGTAATCTCAGACAACTTCATTCAGATATTTTAATCAAATTCGCAAATTTGCTTGAACCAAATTAGCCAGAAATCAGTTATCACGATTAGAAGATCTGGCATCTGTCAAATCATCTCAGATGCATTAAGCGAGGTATGAAGAATGAACCCCAGGACACCAGGTGGGAAAGCTCGAGGAACTCCTCCACATAGCCTTCTAGAGGGCGGCCATCTTGTGAGAAGGAGAGGAGCAGGTCAGCTGGATGGGTGGGTGAATACACTGTTGGGTTCATGATGTTGTGGTCTGGTCTTCTGTCAGAGAACACCAAACTCTGAGACAGATATTGGATTAAACCCAAACAGAGTATTTATTGACAGTGATGAGTTAAACAGAAAGCAGGTGAGTGATCGCACAGTCAAAATGATGAGCAGATGAATATGAACTAAAGGAGTCTCTTTTCCTTTACCACTGTGACAGCGGAGCAATGATGACTGGAGCATGATAGTAGAGAGAGCACACACCTCTTAACAGGATTATGGTGAGTAGACAGGTACATTTAATATTCCAAAGAGTAGCTTACAGGAGATTGCTAAAATATCAAAGGAAGATCACTGGAGAATCACTAGGAGATCCAAAGGCTAAGTCGTATGTTATCCATAGTATCCACCAGACAAAGAGTAACTGTGAGGTGTGTGCACTTATCCTGGTGCAGATTGGAGTGCTGATGGGAAACAGGTATGGGTGATGGCCGAGTGAGTGCAGGTGATGGATGCTGGGAAATGTAGTCTTTGACTAGATGACTGGACTGAAGATGGGCAGATGGAGAGAATATGTGACAGCATCCTTGAATGGAACTTTCTAAGTGACTGATTTAGAACACATAGGCTGGAATTCATCTCATATGAAGTGCACAGAAGGCTTGGCACACAATTGATTTAAAAAACAGAGGAACAACACAATAACATCACACATGAGATAATATCTCAATTGTTTGAGATATCAAGACAAGCAATGAGATGTGTGTTGAACTGATATTTGAAGAGTCTCTTTCCCCCCCCCAAAGGTCTTCCCAGATGTTTTTCCCTCCGAAAAGTCAGAGATCTCAGTACGTCCTCAAACATTTCTCATCAAATTCTTCAAAGAACAAATGATCTGAGCTATGCTATTCATGTGAAATCTATACCTCTATACTCTTACTGTATGTTACCAATTGGCTCATTTATGTCTTTCTTTACTATCACAGTTAATTTTTTAAGACAAACAACTGAGACAATGTTGGCTGTCTAAAACAAAATGAAGAAAGTTCCTTTCAATCTTTTATGAATAATCTGAGAAAAAAAAAAAAAAAATAGACAACACAAAGTATGTTTACATGCACAATTATAATCAAGATATAGAGTGGGTTTTTGCATCCAGTAGTTGAAGTACAGACTTCATCTCTGTGTCCACATATACGTGACACAATGCATAATTGAATAGTTGAAGGATTAATTACACATTCCACATCATTTTTTTTTCTTTTGGAGCAGGTGCAAAACAGCAGGCCCAACTGTAGTCTAAGTTATGTGCAAACATGCTAGACGAAGCTGAGCTTCAATCACATTACATTGGGCAGACATTCAAGTCATACAATTTATCATGCATTTCCTGGGTATCAAACCTCTAATCCTGGCATTGTTAGCACCATGCTCTACCATTTAAGCTACAATAACACACATTACAATAGACATGATCTATGTCTGTTTTAATGTGCATGTAGCACACTAACTGATGGATAAAGCCTCACATCTATACCATGTTTGACAGTTAGCACCTACTTATATTAACTTACCTGATGACTGGTTGCAACAGTGGTGCTACCGTTCACACACAAACTCCCAAGTGTGCTGTGGAGAGCAATTTTTAGATCTCAGGGGAACTCTTGGCCACTTCCATGAACACTGATGTATCCCTAGAGTGGAGCTATACTATATCACATCAGACTTGTATTGAATTTGTGACTGCTTACAAATGTACTCTCTCACAGTAGATTAAACACTGAACATCAATAATGTGAGCCCATATGAAATATCATGTAGCACTTCTTTGACATCTTGTAGAACTCAGATACTGTATTTTGTTTTGAGCTGATGTTACTTGTAACATCACAGATAAACATGAAAGTTTTGAAATGAAATTGTCCAAGATTGTTAATAGTACTGTAGGAAATTGCATTGTTACTCAGCCAGCATACCAAAATGAAGGTTTTGTTGAACATATAAAGATTTCCAGAAGATTTTTATTCTCTGAACATCTGAAACACAAGTCAGGAACATGCCTCATTGGAAGCATGTATTTTCAACTCTGGAAACTTGCAAAAAAATTCAGAAAATTATTATCAATGCAGTAATGTATTATTCATGATGGTAGATTTCTCCAAAAAGTGAATATGTGAAGAAGCCAAGATCCTGGGAAGTATAAAGAGATTTTTTTCTCCTTTTAAATATCAGGTTTCATCTCATTTCCATGCTTCTATTGTTTTTTTTTAATACTTTCTACTGCTCCTAGTGCCCGTATGTGACGGAAACACCACAAAATTGTGCAAGCAGTTGTTGACATGTTTTTCTTCATGTCATGACAATAATGTTAATTGGCCAAGATGTTTTGATTTGAATAAATATGCATTTCTTAATGTTTTGTTTACATAGTAACAATGATTGAATTTATACTGTCAACTCACCATATAAAATGAGGTGTATTTGTTAGAATTAAGGCACCAGTTGGCATGCCTTTTTTTTTGTTGTTGTTGTTGTTGTTGTTGAATTCATTTACTTTATTTTTTTAAATAAATACCCAGACTGAACGTAAAATCTAAAATGATTAAATTATGACATGATTGTAGCAATTTCCTTTTTTATAAAAATCATCCACCCAAAACAAACAAACAAACAAATAAATGAAAAATTATGAGAAATTGTCTTACACTATTGACAGTATTCTTAAGACAAGACACACGTAAAGCCTTAAAACACCAGACTGACCTCAAGACTTAATTGGAAACAACTTTTCAAAACAAAAGTTGTAGAGGAGTTTGTTCATCTAGTCCTGTCAATCACAGTACATAGAGTACAAGCGACTGCTTACCTCCACCACCCAATTGCATGTTTATTTATAATTCCTACTACATCTCAACTAACCTAACCCTTTAATTTGTAGTCTTTCTTGAGCTCCTCCATAACAGACCATAAGCCCAACATGCAGGCTCTTTGGGAAAATGTGCCTATGGTGATATTACTGCAAAATTGTATCTTGCAAGACACTGTGTAAGTATGAAGTATCGCAGCAGTTCGGAAACATCTGGTAAGTGTGGCTAAAAGGTACATTACGTGATGCAAACATCAAAAAGTATTAGTTCAAATCATGCACTGTGGTAAATTTTATCATCATAGCTGTCACAGACTCAGCCATACCATCAGCACCAGATCCTGCAACTCCACCTATCACCGCAATACTAACTCTCTGCTCCTCATTACGAACTCCCATAATGCCAGCACTCACCTTCACATCATTGTTTGAACTTGTCAATCACTACTGTGTGCAAGACTCACCTGACTCCTTACCTGTGTTCCTGTTTGACGATCTTTATCTTCTTCTGACCCGCTGCTTCGGCTTCCACTTCAGTCCGTTTACCTGCTGAAAGAAACAAGAGACATTTAAATCAAGCTAAGTTACCTGCCTGAATTCCATACAGTACCTTACGTTCCTCTGTTGTCTGTTGGTGAAGTTTGCTTCAATAAAAGCCTTGGATTCACTCATTCCCATTGTCTGTTCTGCCATCTGTGACAATAACATAGTATTGTGCAAGAAGCTGGGCAAAAAAAGTCTTCATTAACCAACCTGCACCTGTAATCATAATTTGTGTGAAAAGAAAGGAATGTGGAAAAGGAAGGTGTCTTACTGCCACAAGTGTTCATTTCAGCTGGAATATGTAGGCCTATAGTTTTTTGTTTTTTTTTGCATGATTTTACAATGAGCTTGTTGTTTCCTTTAACAGTTTCTAAGGTTAAATGAAAATGGGAATTTTTGAAGAGACACAATGGTATAGGAGTAAATGGATCTCGACATCACAAGACAATAAGTTAGTAAATGTGACAACAGAATCTATAGAATTTATGTGGGTCAAAACCGTATTTTTACCTTAAAGGGTTAGTTCACCCAGAAATGAAAATTATGTAATTTATTACTCACCCTCATGTCGTTCCACACCCGTAAGACCTTCGTTCGTCTTCGGAACACAAATTAAGATATTTTTGATAAAGTCTTATGGCTCAGTGAGGCCTGCATTGACACCAAGATCATTTCCTTTTTCAATGCCCAGAAAGCTACTAAAGACATATTTAAAACAGTTCATGTGAGTACAGTGGTTTAACCTTAATATTATAAAGCGACGAGAATACTTTTTGTGCAGCAAAAAAAAACAAAAACAAAAAAAAAACACAAAACACAAAACACAAAATAGCGACTTTATTCAACAATATCTAGTGATGGGCGATTTCAAAACACTGCTTAATGAAGCTTCAAAGCTTCAGGTCTAACGGGTGTGAAACGACATGAGGGTGAGTAATCAATGACTGAATTTTCATTTTTGGGTGAACTAACCCTTTAATTTCATATATAAACTGACTAACTGACCAGTCTGAACCTTTTTTTTTTTTTTTTTTCAGATTCTTAACCTTCTGTTCTCCCAGCTTGTCCAACATGTGTTCAAACCTCTAAAACCACCAAAACAGTCCAGCTTAAGTCTAGCCAAGATGGGAAGCCAACTAACCACAATTGGCTGGTTTCAGTTGATTTACTCAGCAGGGAAACCAGAGATCAAAAAAGATCTTAAAGTCACCATGAATTTAAAATGGACTGGTCTTATTTTTTATGGAATTTTGCAGTATTTATTATGAATATATCCATTTAAATATATATATATATATATATATATATATGGGCCATTCTACAGAATTGGTGCAAACTGCTGTCCCACAGCTGTCCCACAACCAAAAGAACACATTTAAAAAGCATTTAAGTATTCAAATTTTAGATGTTTACTAAGATCCTTCTATTATCTATTGAATCCCACAATAATATTTAAAATCATTCTTTATTGGGTATTCTCAATTGGGAGGTGGCTGTCGCGAACCCTAACCCCTAAATTTCAACTTGTGAAAATTATATTGAAATAATTTTTGCAATTTTTTCCATTGTTGTTTTTAAAAATATATATTTTTGATGTTTTTAAAAAGTGAAGTTAAAAAATATATTTATTTTATATTTTATTTTTAAATCATGAAACTTTATGTAAAAAAAAAAAATGTGTCCCGCATTTTCATGTCACTACCAAAACAGTGAATGTTTTAGTCTATTGGCTTAGACTGATTTTAACCACACTTCTACATTTTTGATCAGGAAATATTCCTGTGTCCCTCCCTCTCATAACCTCCCTTTCATAGTAGATAGGTACCGTCATTTTAAGTTAAATGTGTTCAAAAGTCTGAAAATCTGTGTGTAACTTTAAGGAACATCACTACCAAACACCTTTTTTTTTCTGCTAGTAAGCAAACTTTTTTGGGTGTTATTTCATTTTATTTTTATCTGTGTACAACTGTTCAGAACTGTGCAAGGTAACCATGTGCTGATTAGCATCTTTGAGCTAGGCTCAAAAGTCTCTAAAATTGTCACTACCGAAACTTCACCACATGTTTCGGTCGTGACTGTTTCAGTGATGACATCACATAATCATTTATTTGGGGGAAATAAACAAAATTTTAGAACAGTTATGCAAATCATTAGAATTTTAGTATGTTTTATTATGCAAATCATTAGTGTTTTAGTATGTAAGTTAAAATTCTGTATTGTGATGCGGTCGCTACCAACACATTACTGTCACTACCAAAAATGTGCTGTCACGACCGAAACATGGGATGTTTTGTCAAAAATAAAGTATATTGAATTATCAACTAAGATATTATTATAGTGTTTGGTTCAATGTATATTCAAACTAATGAATCCTTAACTTTGAAATCAGCATGATAAACTTTATGCCTTTTTACAAAGAAAGATTGGATTCAAAATACAACAAATCTCATAAATTACACTTGAAATATTGTTAAAATTGTAATTGTTATTGATTTACCTGTGAAAACTTTTTAAAAAAAAAAAAAAAATAACAAAAAAATATATTTACAAGGTAGATGTAAACAAAATCTTAATAGGTCAATGTAACCTTTCTTATTATATTATTTATCATTGTGTTTCGGTAATGACAAATTTTGGGAGAGGAAAAAATATTCCAAAACTTTCTGAAAATACAATATGAGAATTAACTGTAGAATTACTAGAAGTGTGTACCTTGGATATTATACAATTTGCATACATACAAAAAATTGTGGCAAAAGACACGTTTTTTTAGGATGTTTCCAACTCTGACTTTGCACCAATTCTGTAGAATTGCGTTGGTCCCCCTTTTGCTGCCAAAACAGCCCTGACCCGTTGAGGTATGGACTCCACTAGACCCCTGAAGGTGTGCTGTGGTATCTGGCACCAAGATGTTAGCAGCAGATCCTTTAAGTCCTGTAAGTTGCGAGGTAGGGCCTCCATGGATTGGACTTATTTGTTCAGCACATCCCACAGATGCTCGATTGGATTGAGATCTGGGGAATTTGGAGGCCAAGTCAATACCTCAAACTCTCTGTTGTGCTCCTCAAACCATTCCTGAACCATTTTTACTTTGTGGCAGGGCTCATTATCCTGCTGAAAGAGGCTACAGCCACCAGGGAATACCGTTTCAGGGTGTACATGGTCTGCAACAAAGCTTAGGTAGGTGGTACGTGTCAAAGTAACATCCACATGGATGACAGGACCCAAGGTTTCCCAGCAGAACATTGCCCAAAGCATCACACTGCCGGCTTGCCTTCTTTCAATAGTGTATCCTGGTGCCATGTGTTCCCCAGTTAAGCGACGCACCTGGCCATCCACGTGATGTAAAAGAAAACGTGATTCATCAGACCAGGCCACCTTCTTCCATTGCTCCTTGGTCCAGTTCTGATGCTCACGTGCCCACTGTTGGTGCTTTCAGCGGTGGACAGAGGTCAGCATGGGCACCCTGACTGGTCTGCGGCTATGCAGCCCCATACGCAACAAACTGCAGTGCACTGTGTATTCTGACACCTTTCTATCAGAACTAGCATTAACTTCTTGAGCAATTTGAGCTACAATAGCTCGTCTGTTGGATCGGACCACACGGGCCAGCCTTCGCTCCCAACATGCATCAATGAGCCTTAGCTGCCCATGACCCTGTCGCCGGTTGACCACTGTTCCTTCCTTGGAGCACTTTTGATATATACTGACCACTGCAGACCGGGAACACCCCACAAGAGCTGCAGTTTTGGAGATGTTCTGACCTAGTCGTCTAGCCATCACAATTTGGTCCTTGTCAAACTCGTTCAAATCCTTGCCAATTTTTCCTGCTTCTAACACATCAACTTTGAGGACAAAATGTTCACTTGCTGCCTAATATATCCCACCCACTAACAGGTGCCGTGATGAAGAGATAATCAGTGTTATAATCAGTGTGTCATAATGTTATGCCTGATCAGTGTATATATAATATTCATTGTTCATGTGCCCTCATAATCTTTAATGAAAATAACTTCCCCTCCACCTTGTAACGATTTCTTTTCTCTGATGACCTCTCCCCTCCATCAACCTGTCACTCACATGACATTGCAGCAATATCAAACAACAATAATCCAATGAACCAATCAATTCCCAATGGACAAAATCAAGTCCTGCCCTACATTTTTTCCTGTTTGAGAAGTCGTTTCACTCTGATATATGTCACAATGGGGAAAAAAAGACAATTGCAACTTCCATTTCATGCTGACTTTAAACTCAGCAAACTTACTCATTAAACCTCAGCCAGTATCTGTTTGAACAGAAGGGCTTATTGGGTTGGGTTGAGAGTATTCTTTATCTGCTTGTTTTTCTGTTCCTCTCCCTTTTTGTTTTCAACATGAAAATTGTGTGTATGTGTCTCATTGTCTTTGTTCATGGTTATTTGGGCTGGCTTGATGTTTTCCCTCTCCCATCAGCCCCTCCGCACATAATTAAAAGCCAGAAGCATCTTCATTTCCTGTGCCATCAACAGCCACTAACCAGTAGCTCTACAGTCAGCAGAAAGCATTAGTGTGTGCACAGATGAAAACAAAGATGACCATCTAAAGATATTTGCCTTAAACTCTTGCAAGATGACAGTACTTTGAGTTCCTGCATCCATTTTTTTCAGTGTTTCTAATATTGCAGAATTGAGTTAGTGTATGATACATTCCTGTTCCCATGTTGCTGTATGTAATCAGCACTGATCTGCATCATAATGTCCTCAAACTACATGACTTCACAGTTCAGTTCATTTATTCAAGAGGAATAATTGATGGGAAGAACCAAGCCACAGCAGAGGAAACATCTCTGGATGACACATTTTAAAAATACCATCCAGATATATAATTATGATATATTATAATTATAAACATTATAATCATTTAACTATATAACATTTAAATTTATACATTTAGCAGATGCTTTAATTCAAATCAACTTACAAATGAGGAACATCTTAAGGAATAAGTACTAATTAAATACTATTTAAAACAGTACATCATTTCTACTGTATAAACTATAGTACATTATATATATATATATATATATATATATATATATATAATTTTAAAATATATATATATATATATATATATATATATATATATATATATATAATTTTAAAATATATATAAAAAAATCTAAATTTAAATAAAATTTACATTAAAAATAAGTGGGTAGCACTTCAGTTTACAGTCCTGTTCCCCATGTACATACTATGTACTTATTATAATAATTATAATAATTAATAACTATGCACTAACCCTGAACCTACCCCTAAACCTAAACTTAACCCATGTAGTTACCTTATATTACCCAGTACTTTCTTAGGTAAGTACACTGTAAGTACACGTAAGTGCATGTACTGTAAAATAAAGTGCAACCAATAAGAATGTAAATTTAATTTAGGACCTAAAACTAGGTGTCTTTATTCTTTTATTACATACTAAATGTTTACTGAGAAGACACTCAAAATGTTGTATTATGAATAGAGTGAATATAATCCACTGTGTTATACCTAACAAAGGCCCTCAGCCGTGACTAACCAATCCTGTTTTAGCAGCATAAATAAACTTCAGATCACAAGAAAAATGATAGACAGAAGAAAGGTGACCATTCCTTCTCTATTAAACTCCAGCTGACAAAGTAATGCAAAGACTGTAAATCTGAGGCAACAATAGAACCATCTCTCCCTTATTTAATCAGAGTCTGTGAAACAATAAAGAGCTTTGAATCAATGCGAACGTGCTGGTATTAGAGAGTTTGTTTTTTGGATGTGTATGATTGATGATTGCAGTTTACAGGGGATGTTGATTAATAGGCTGATTAGAATGGACTGATGCCAAAAGCTCCTCTCTGAAGGTAATGAATCTCATGTTGAGCTTCTCAAAAATAGTCTGCTCTTTGATAAACACTTGCTGCTGTTAGTATTCTCATCTGCTGCCATAAAAGCATGTTCAGCCTCCAGAGTAATAACCAATATTAAGTGCATTAGAAAAATGGGAATGATTGCACTGATTGACTGATTGACAATGATTGACTGCTGCACACTTTAGGAACGTGGATGTTTCTGCCAAGGAGTGATTTTGTATTCTGACAAAATCAGGTTTTGACTTTTGATTCCACTTTATAACTGATGACTTATAACACACTAGAGAAGTCTCTGACTGAGCATTTGTCAGAATCGTGGGTGTGGAGAAAGCTGGGCTAGTTTGAAATCAATCAATAATGCAGTGAAAATGATTTCTCGGAGCATAAATGGACTTGCATGTCTGAAATTCTCATTGATCACCAAATGCCTAAATGAGAGTGTGTTGCTGCTAAAGTTTAAAAAAAAATTCTCAACTTTTGGTTACATGAAAGAACCTTTTTGCAAACTCTTTCTACGTCTTTGCAATGCACCGTCCCTGATTTGCAGCGTTCTCTGACAAAACAAAAACTTAAGTCAAGCCAAGTCAAGTTACCTTTATTTATATAGCGCTTTATACAATATAGAACGTTTCAAAGCAGCTTTACAGTGATAACAGGTCAATAAAATGATGGATTTTGGCTGTTGTTCAGCTGAAGTCAGTTCAGTGTTGATTCAGTTCCGTTATAAAGATCATCAAATATTAAATTAATTAATTTCATCTATAAAGCAGTTCTGCAAAAAATAATGTCATCGTCCAGCTCAGTTCAGTTCTCATACAAAAGCGTCAGTACAGTCAGATCAATAATGTTGTTGAATATTAAATGTCCCCAACTAAGCAAGCCAGAGGCGACAGTGGCAAAGAGCCCAAACTGCATCAGGTGACAGAATGGAGAAAAAAAACCTTGGGAGAAACCAGGCTCAGTCGGGGGGCCAGTTCTCCTCTGGCCAACAACGAACACCGTGTCATTATGATTTAGGATTCATCACGCTGGTATGGAACCGAAGCTGGGAATAGGGTCTGTGCAGAGGACCTGTCTGGTTCTTGTGGTCTCTGCTGAGGATCTGTGCTGATGGCTATCATGTCGACGAGGCCTTCACAGGGGACTGTCTAGTAGACGGGGTCTCTGCTGACATTCAGGTCTGCGTTGTGTTTGTGTCTAGGTGCAGGTCCTCCATCTGATCTGGATATGGACCGGATCCGGCTGACTATGGTAACCTCGGGATAAGGATGAGACAGACAAGACTAATATTAGCGTAGATGCCATTCTTCTTATGATGTAACAAGTATGGATGTTATAGGACGGTTCCGGCTGACCTAATTTATCCAGCCTAACAATCATTTAACTGATTTGAATAATAGAAATTGATAATGTGTTATGTGTATACCAGGTCAAAGAGATCTGTTTTAAGTCTATATTTAACTGACAGAGCGTGTCACTTCCCGAACAAGGCTAGAAAGACAGTTCAAAAGTTTGGGTGCTAAACAGGAAAAGGATCCACCACATGCAGTTGATTTTAATATTCTAGGTATTATCAACTGACCAGAATTTTGAGATCGCAATAGACGTGATGGACTATAATGTGTTAAGAGCTCGCTCAAGTACTGAGGAACTAAACCATTTAGTGCTTTGTAAGTAATTAGCAAGATATTAAAATATATGCAATGTTTAATAGGGAGCAAATGCAGTGTTGACAGAACCGGGCTAATATTGTCATACTTCCTGGTTCTAGTAAGAACCCTAGATGCTGTGTTTTGGACCAGCTGGAGTTTGTTTATTAAGTGTTTATTAAGCATTAAACTGAAATTCCAAACATTCCAAAAAAAACTATACCAAAATGTATTTAAAATACATTTCATACTAAGTATATGTCTGGGTTGGTGGCTGTAATAAAACGCACGAAAGATATATCTTCTGGAGACTTTAAGTAATTCAAAAAATAAACAGGAGAATAAACCAGGAGAAACATACCACATAACACTTGAGATAAACAAAGGTAGACCAAGAACAGACAGAAACTGAGGGCTTATATACAAAGGAAACAGAGGAGCTAACGAGGCTAAATAAGACACACCTGAACTGAGGACACTAATCAAATCAGTAACCTAGGATACAAACAAATGAAGAACAGAGGAGAACTGAACTAATTAACAGACTCAAAGAATAACAAAGAAACTCAAACATGAACAGGAAGGAGAAACAGATCAAAAGACAAACTCAAAACGTGACAATACGCCCCCTCCTGAAAAGGCACGTCCTCACGGCGTATAAGGACAGTCCAACAGAGGAGGGAGGGCGGGGGCTCTGGAGGAGAGTGTGAAGCGGGCAAACCAAACCCCAAGGGGTGGGATGGTGGGCACCCTGGAGGCTGATCACAGGTAGCTTAGGAAGAATAGGAAGCCACCAGGGCAGAGCCGAAAGTTCAGAGGACCAGAGCAGAGCCGGCAGTTCAGGAAGCCATGGCAGTGCAGGAAGCCATGGTGGTGCTGGCAGTTCAGGAAGCCATGACGTTGGAGGAAGCCATGGCGGTGCTGGCAGTTCAGGAAGCCATGGCGTTGCTGGCAGTTCAGGGAACCATCTAGTATTGGCCTCCGTGGTCTTGACCTTTTGGCCCGGCCACGATGATTGGAGCCGTATAGCATGAGCGGACTCTGGAGCGGGCTCATGGGCTGGAGCCATCACTGGACTCCGGTCAGGGCTGGAGCCATCACTGGACTCCGGTCAGGGCTGGAGCCATCACTGGACTCCGGTCAGGGCTGGAGCCATCACTGGACTCCGGTCAGGGCTGGAGCCATCACTGGACTCCGGTCAGGGCTGGAGCCATCACTGGACTCTGGTCAGGGGCTGGAGCCAATGTGTGTGTGACCCAGACACACACAAATGCTAGCGCCATTATTGGCACTGTTATGCTCTCTGGGCTGAGCTCTGGGACTGAGGCGGTCTCTGGAAAGCTTTCTGGAGTGTACTCTGGAGAACTTTCTGGAGTGTACTCTGGAGAACTTTCTGGAGTGTACTCTGGAGAACTTTCTGGAGTGTACTCTGGAGAACTTTCTGGAGCAGACTCTGGGGAACTTTCTGGAGCCGACACTGGAGCAGACTCAGGGGCTGGAGCCGACACTGGAGCGGACTCAGGGGCTGGTCCCGATGTTAAGGGATGTGGAGGGTTTGGTTGCAGGCTTGGGGTGAGCTGGAGTGCCCAAACGCTTTCGGAATGGGACTGGATGAGTGTTGTTATTGTCCTCTTTAATTTCAACCATGAAACCAGAATTATATAGCCAGAGGACATAATTAATGAAATCGACTAGAGGTAAATTATAATGACCAGGAGACAGGAACTGATATAACTCATCATCCAGTCCTATCCGAAAGTAAGCAGCTCACCAGATGTGAATAATCCAAAAACTCCTCCACATACCGCTCCAGAGGATGTCCATTCTGTCACAGGGAGAGGAGGTAATCCTCAGCCATCTTTGAGGTAGAGTCCAGTTGTGTCCTTAATGGTCCTGTATTCCATCTTTAATGCTGCTGACATTGGATCTGGAGGCACTGATTTTTTCATTGGCAGTGCTGAGTGATCCAACCTTCTGTAACGGTCTAGCTTTCTGTCAGGTTTGGTGGCTGTAATAAAACGCATGACGAAGGAGAAATCTTCTGGAGACTTTTTAATAAAGTAATTCAAACAATAAACAGAAGAATAAACCAGGAGAAACATACCACATAACACTTGACATAAACAAAGCTAGACCAAGAACAGACAGAAACTGAGGGCTTATATACAAAGGAAACAGAAGAGCTAACGAGGCTAAATAATAAGACACACCTGAACTAAGGACACTAATCAAATCAGTAACCTAGGATACAAACAAATGGAGAATGGAGGAGAACTGAACTAATTAACAGACTCAAAGAATAACAAAGAAACTCAAACATGAACAGGAAGGAGAAACAGATCAAAAGACAAACTCAAAACGTGACAGTACAAATCCATTAACATATTTACTGACAGATCACTTGAGACTTAAAATTGAAAATTGATATTTTTGACAACAAAACATCGCACTTTTCAAAAATTCAAAATAAAACAAAGATTATTGGAATGTTTTCAGTCTCTACATCAAAGTTTCATGTTTAATTTAGTGTATTACCTTCAGTTTCTTTGTAATTATTTAAATAATTTTTTTTTTTTTTTTTTTTTTTTTTTTTCAGTGTATCACCTCATGCCATGAAGTACACAAGACAACTTGCTGACCAATAACATACAAGATAAAGAACCTATCAGCTTGCACCATATAGTTTCATGACTGAAGTTATTTGTGGTCAGCATGTTGGTTATTTTGCTGAACACAGTCTAGCACCTAGAGCAGGTGTTCACCTAGAGTAGGTGCAGTGCAATTCGTTTATGTAGTACATCTGTCTGGAACGTCAGCTTTTGGCTCTTCCTTGTCTGTTTCAGAAAACAATGACATCCAGACTCGCTATGAAGAGCTGAGCACAATTAATTTGTTGCTGAAATGATATTGTGTGATATTGCTTTAAGGTCTACCCTACGGCAACAGCTGAGAAACTCGACAAAAAATGTGGGGGTGTTCAACAAGCTATAATGAGCTGATGTGTTTCCCTTTCTTTTATCACACACACACACACACACACACACACACACACACACACACACACACACACACACACACCAAATACAGACAAACTACACACAGGTAGAGAATACACTGAAATATATTTAAATCAACATTCTATATGTTTAATATACAGTTACATATTTGTTGTGCATAAGTTTTCACAAGAGCTTTCGGTAATAGTAAGATTTTGAGTCAGAAGTTGAAAACTGAACAAATGTTTGTTTTTTCTAGTGGTGAATTTTTATGTTGGTTTGAAACAACTACTTTAATATGTCTTAAATTGTAATGTTTTGTGAAATAAATATTAATAACTACTTTCAATGAAATCATATTTAGTGTGTGGGTGTGAGCACAAAAACTGCGGGATTCAGTAAAATGATAAAAGTTGTTGCTGTCTGACTGCATTTATTGTTCACTTTAACAAGAAACTGCAGTGAACTTTACATAGCTACATTATTGGCTATTCATAGCTATATCTAAGGGATAATGTACATCCAACCGGTTGTTTCTGCAGAATAAACCCCAACAGAGGTCTTGCATCAGCCTGAAGGGGTTTATTCTACGATAACAACCTGCTGGATGTACATTATCCCGCTTATTACATGGCTACTTGCCACATAAGTAAATAATCAGACATTTAATATTGATCTGAGTCGAAATTTTATTAGCTCTTAAACGCAAAGCTTCCGCGGAGAGAGCAGTTGCTAGCAAGCGGCAAGTTCAAACTAGACGGACATTTAAGAGATATGATACAGTCATACCACATATTACATGACATTTCGCCACCTAAAATAATTATAGGGATAAGAGATATTGATCTGGGATGAAACTGATTTAAAATCGTACCTGTTTGTTATCTTATAATCCATTACAGTGAACAAAACAATACTCGCAAAATGGCAGCAGATACGTTTGTATGAAACAAGAGAGTGACTCTGCAATACCGGATGACATAATTAAATAACTGTACACAAAATATTGATTTGACTGCATTTTAATATTTTATTAGCTCACCAAATGCAAAACTTCCTGGAGGAAAAATCGTTCCTAGCAAGCGTATAGCGCTGCAGACTTCAGTTACCCGGATGAGCCTGTGTTATCTGTTTTTAGCAATACACAGCAAGTAGCAATATATAATAACAAGTATTCCACAGAGCCTTGTAATATATATATATATATATATATATATATATATATATATATATATATATATATATATACTGTATATTACACACAAAAGATAGTATAATGTATAAAGATAGTATAATGTAAAATAGTATAATGACAAAATTTAAATTTTTGTGTGAACTATTGCACAGTCATTAATGACACTTGTTTGAACTACACAACTTTCACTTAGTATAATTAGCAATTATGACAGTGATTTTAAATGTAAAGGTAAAAATGTAAGGTGAGTTAGAATTGCAGCAGTATTTTAAGTGTCGAACCCTTTAGATAATTTAGTGCTGTTCAGCTTGTCTTGATTTCTGCAGAACAACTTTCCATTCATTACCACTGTACAATTAACATCTATTCAATGAATGTGTAAAAAGCTCTTGAAGAATCATAATGAAGAAGCACTGGTACTATGTAACTCAGAACTTCAGTCAGCAATAGGATTTAGAAGAGAATTTCACAGTGACTGAGTAACACAGAATCACATGAATTATAAAATAACTACAGCAAATGCATCTTATGACCGTTTTACCCAGATTCTGACAGACTAACCTGAAAGTAGTCAAAGCAGGAGGAATATAGCACTGCCATATTCTGTATTCACTTTGCCTTCAAACTTTTTATGTATCTGTTCTTGATACATGATATTTTATCAGCTTCCTTCATACATAAAATGTTCATGTTAGTTATATACTGATACAATATCAATGAATGGACATGTTCTAAATATCATCTTCCTGTTTTTAAAAACAAATTTTTTTGGAACCTTTGCAAGACAGCTGATTTCAGTACTCTTGTTTATTCAGTAAATGATGGAGATAATGACAAATATATTAAACTTATTTGTGACCCTGGACCACAAAACCAGTCATAAGGGTCAATTTTTTGAATAAATAAGCTTTCCATTGACATATGGTTTGTTAGGATAGGACAATATTTGGCCGAGATACAACTAAATCTGGAATCTGAGGGTGCAAAAAAAAAATGAATATCCACTCACAAAAATAATTTTTTTGATATATTTACAGTAGGAAATTTACAAAATATCTTCATGGAACATGATCTTTACTTAATATCCTAATGATTTTTGGCATAAAAGAAAAATCGATAATTTTGACCCATACAATGTATTGTTGGCTATTGCTACAAATATACCCATGCGACTTATGACTGGTTTTGTGGCCCAAGGTCACATTTATTAATATAATTCTACTCATTTATTATTTTATCAATGCCAGCTAATTAAAATACATATATATGTGTGCTAGAACTATATGTAGAAATACCTGGGTGTACCTACAGGTATTATAGATATTAAATACATCATAATTTATTTTTGCTATACTTTTGCTATAAGTGATTTGTATTCATAGATTTTTTTTTTCTCTTAAAATACTGTATAATGATGTGTTATGCATAATTTTGTACAATTACACACCATTTAAAAAAGTAACAAAAAGCCATTTCAATATTTGTTTGAAAATGATTGATATAAACAAAAAATTTACTAAATATTACATTTTTTGCAAACTATCCATCCATCCATCCATCCATCCATCCATCCATCCATTCAAATACTCTACAACCTGTGATGTGATCAAGATAAATATAAAGTCAAAGTGTAAATATGATTTGACTTGGCATGCTGTACATACAATGCTTGCTATGAAATTAAATGTAGCAGACAAAGAACAGTTATCTCCACCACTATTATTTCCATTTTTGGATGGCAATCTGTGATACAGTTGAAGATACATTAGCTCAAAAAACAATAGAATTCTATACACTGTATATACACTGACATTGTTACTAGTCTGATTAAATAAACAAGCGAGATAGTGAAAAGCATTTTAAGTGAATTTATTTTCTACAGTCCACAAAGCCAAAAGTGCCCATACTTGAAAAAAACACCCACCTACGAATATTAATGAGATCACGTTGACTCTTGAAATGTGTGGGCTCATTTGCCGTTAGGTTACTTTCAGAGACTGGTGTCAGGTCGTAAAAGTAGCTCTTTTTTTTCCAGAAACTTCAGTACATTTACAAGCATTTTTTTGATATTAGCTGGGGAAGATAGTGTGACATTGGACAAAAGGGAATAGTCTTCATCTTCCTCTCGCTATGCGTTCAGTGAAACAGCGCTGGATTGGCAGAGGGAGTGATAAATGAAAGAGTATGAAAGAGAAGTCGAGAAAAAGCTGTCTCCCTCAACACGCTGTTGCTGCTGTGAGGATCAGAGGAGACAAAGTGACATGGGAATGAATCCGCCGCAGACGGGACGGTTCCCTGAGGTCTTGTCAACAGCAGGATTGGACCTTCACTCCGCCTGCCGTTTCATGAAGCTTCTGAGGGGAAAAGAGGTAAATTGAGTGAGGGATGCCTTTCCAGTTCTGTCTGATTCCAAATAGGGCCCTTGACTCGACTGTGGCCCTGTACAGGGGCCACACACAGTCTCATCCTGTCATCGTTAAATGGCTGTCATACCTTTTTCCCAGTGGCCCAATTGCTACCTAATTTTTTGCTTTCAATATACTGTACATGTTTGTGTCTTTTTTTTTTTCCTTGTCTGTTTTATTTTGGTCCTTTTTTCATTATATCAAGAGTAGAAATGACACATTTTTACGTGGTTTGAGTAGACCTTGTCAGGATGAGCTATTTGGTGGCAACTTGGAAATCAAACCCACTTGCCACTTGAAAGACAAGGTGAGGGCATGACAGACAGGAACATGCCGCAGAAATCACAGGGAGAATTTGAAGGAATTGTTCTATTCTTTTCCATCTATTTTTTCTTTCGCCTTATTTCTATAATGAAAGGCAAAACTCCACTGACTGCATGGATCTCTGTGGCTAAAATCTTTTTCTGTGATGCTGTCAAGCAAAGCTGGATCCAACAAATATTACATTTGTGTATTGTATAATGAGTAAATATTACATTTCAGTGTCATTACATTTTTACCCAGATGTGGTAACTTTAATATCCTTGCATATTGAGTCTGTTTGTTGAAATACAACCCCAAAGCTAAGAGAGAGTGGAGTAATATTAAAGAAAAGAATTGCATAACCACTGATGACAGACAGGTTGGGCATGAGACACATGAAAAAAAATGCGAGACAGCATTTTGTTTTTTGTGTGTCTCATAGTCAATTGAGATGTGTCACGTTTGAATATTTAGAACTTCAAATGAGATTCAAATGCTGTGGTGGTGGGAATAACATTTGCAGTGAATAACAATTTAAAATAGCTTAATTCACTCAAAAAATGAAAATTCATTATTTACTCACCATCATGTCGTTCCAAATCTGAATTCTGTTATTGTTTCAATGGATCACAGAATAATATTTTCAGTATCTTCAACCTGCTGTTATCCATAAAATTACAATTTAACATTGACAGACCAAGCATCTGTTCAGTTTCCAAAAAGGATTAAAAGCACTATAAATGTTGTCTATATGATGTATTTGTTATATTTAAAGTCTTCTGGGGAAATTTAGTTTGTTATTCTCTGAAAATATGCAATTATTCCCAGGGGCTTTAAAAGACCTGCAACACAAGTAGTGTGGACTCATTTTCTGAAGAGTTGATAGACGATCAATACTGAGTTTGATCCGAACAGATTAATTGATACAGCACTGCCATATTATACAAGTTAATTCAATTAACTGATTCAAATATGTATAATTAATTATAACGAGTTATTATTATTCATATTTCCCTTTTGAACTAATTTATTACATATATCTAAACCTCTTTTTCATATGTGATTCTTGGATTTATTTTCTATTATATTTGATATGGTGTGTGTGTTCTCCACATTTCCAGCATATTTTCATATGTAATTCATATTTTGCATTGTGAAGTTGGCAATAGTGCGGTAACCCCAGCTTTCTTTCCGCAGGGGCTCACATGTGATGTCGCAGTGGCATACGGCTCTGATCAAACTAGTTAGAAAACATCTGCACACTCTCACCCATAAGGCACAACATACTAATTGCAATTTCAGGCCGTATGTTCATTTTCCTAATACCACTAATCAATAGTTGTTTTTCTTAAAGCAGCAGATGTTGCTGGTAATCTTTAAGCTGTTCTATTTGGGTTGATGCAATGAGAGTAATATCACAAGAAACGAGGAAAAAAATTCCACTTGCACGCAAATTCCAGCTCAGAAGGGGACCTTTTTTCTCATTTATTATCTAGAGAGATAGATGTGTTTGTCAGTGTCTCATATATAACCTTCATATAAATTGTTAAAAATATATTGACATGAAATATTAGCTCTTATTGAAAGAGAATGATTTTTTCTCATCCCACTGGAAAATTATATATACAACAGTAATTCACCAAAAGATGATATACAAATTTTGAGGTGTATTTAATCACAAAGACGATTCATTCATAGTGAACTGGATGGTAGAACAACACAGAATGTGACGCTGTCAGTGGGCACAGTTTATTATTAGTGATTTCCCCCCTGAGTATTTTCTAGTTGATAAAAGGTGATAATTGCACACATAAAATTGTTCAATAATTAAAATTATAATTTTACATTAATACAAACCTCAAACTTTCTCATTTGAATTAGGCAGTGCATACTGGGTAATGGATTTATAAATGTCTTTTATTCTTTGTGACTGTAGCAACTGAAATATCATACAATGTTTTGCTAAGGTGGAAGAAATGGCGTAAACAGTCAAGTGTGTGCTTGTAAATTCTGTAAATGTGCATGTATCTTCTCTAGCTTTTGTTAAATGTCTCTGTGGGTTATTCTGACAACAGCAACCGAAGCCTAGCAGATATGTCAAGTCAAACTGGGAAAAGCCCACAACTCAGATGAGAGATTCTTGATGTGGCGCCGCTTATCATTGGGGTTTTGCAAGACCGCTGACTGCATCATGACACACAGCCTAATCCAATACTTTCAGACTTTGTCATTTCAATTGCCCTTCTCTGATAACAGCATCCATGCGTGGGCATCTCTCCCAAGCTCTCAGTGTATGACATTAATGCAGTGAGATGTGTCATACCTGCATGTTCAAGAAATATTGTGGGTGCATTACATCCTAAGCTCTAAAGCAATCATGTTGATTTGTACAAAATATGTTTATATTAATATACTTACAATAGGGCAAGTTCATAACATAAACATTAAAACAGTGTATAATAACACTTAATGACCCCCTGTGGTGAAAATCAAGTTTTTAATGTTGTTTATATGACTATGTGGTGTTTTTAATACGCTTTAAGACAAACCATGTGCAAATTCAGATGTCAACACCACTGCTGAGTATTTTCTCCTTAAAACTGCAGTGAAAAAAAGACAGTCTCAAACCCACGGTTTGAAATCGTTGGTGTTTCTGACGTCACAAATTACCTTGTAACCAATCAGGTCAACATGCTGGCGGGCTTTAGCATATCATTAACAGTGAACCAGCAGGGGAGTCTCAAGAGAAGCCAGGTTATCCCAGTATATTATTCTGTTGATATGAAAAATCGTGTAGATTTAGCAATATGGCGGGTGTATGTTTTAGTGTAAAGTTTTCTTAAATAACTTATGTGGGTGTTAGGACAACAGAGATCAGCAGGAAATAAATAAAAATGAAATGGAATAGTGGCCATAGTTTAAGGCACTGAAATAAAAGTGCACAAGAGGGATCGAGAGATTGCTTTCTCAGATCGGCTAAGTTGCCGAAAATCAATATAAGAGGGGAAAGCGATCAGTGCATGTTGGCAAACAGGCTGATGGCTTGCCAAAGCGGGAGGAATTTACTTGTAAGACTGATTGGCAGGATTAACTATATAAACATGCTCTTACAGTTTGTTTGTTAGAAACTCAACAGAAATTAATGCAGCACAGTTGACAACTGCAGCCAACTGTATTATGTACTCTGTATTATGGCATAATTTTCAATTAACTTTCTACTTAAAGGGATAGTTCACCCAAAAATGAAAAGTCTGTCATCATTTACTCACCCTCAAGTTGTTCCAAACCTGTATATTTCTTTGTTCTGCTGTACACAAAGGAAAGGGGGATCTGCTTGGAATTTTCATTTTTGGGTGAACTATCCCTTTAAACTGTTTAGGGATGTACAATATAACCAAAATCTTCAACCCCACAGTTTATACATGTTTTTTACCCATGGCAGTGACATCACCAAATAGTAATTAGGCTTGGCGCTAGACCAAATAGTTATTGATTAAACAAAACCTGTTTTATTGATCAGAGGTGCTCTGAATGATATTTTTATGTTTTTATGTTTAATTGAAAAATAAACATAATTTCTCAAAGAAATATAATAGACAATGAGACATTTTTTGACACAGTAAGTGTATATGAATAGCAATTGACCAATTTTGGTCCATGTTGAGATCTCAGATTTTTTTCATTTCAATATCTTGGCAATTCTGAGTGCAGTTTGCGACCTGCGTTTCCCCACTCAAAGCAAACCATTTACCTCATTAACCTGTCTGAATAATGAATATAAATGATGAATAATGGATTATTTTTCACTTGTATCTTCAGATATGATTTGTGTGTGTGTGTGTGTGTGTGTGTGTGTGTGTGTGCGTGTGTGCGTCTGTGTAATGTGCAATGTTTTGAATGTTTCAGTGAGGATAATCAACTGGTGCAGTGTAATAACTATAAGGATTGAAATATACTCTATACAAACTGCAAGTGCTTATACTAAAATGTACATCTTTTTCACAAGGAAATTATTTGGATTGGAGGCAAAATAATGGCATTATTTTTTGGGTGACATTTAAAATATATTTTAACATTTTTAGCAACTTTAAATGGGAAATATGTTTCATATATCTCTTCAGTACACAGACTCACCCCCTGTTACTCAAGCAAACATCTGTCTGGGTTGGTGTTTTCCGAGGTGTGCAGTGACTATACTGAGCATTATGCGCTCGAGATGGGATGACATTGGGCCACCATTTGGCTGCGGGTGGATATCACGGCACAGATTGGGGGTTGTGTTGTACGCTGACGTTGGGGTTCTTTTGATCAACCGTGAGGGAAACAGGATGTGACAGGGTGAGGGGGAATGGGAGGCGAGGAATAGGGCCAACAGATCGTCCCTTCTGACAGCGGCTGGCCTTGCCGGAGCAGATGGGGAGAGAGAGAGAGGCACACAGGTGTGACATTGATCCAATGGGACTGGTCCTGCCGGTTTTGATCTGCGAAAGGAAGATGAGCATGTTTGAACTACTGATGAAAGCACCAAGCTGTCCGAGGCTGCTGGGTCACTATCAGAAAAAAAGTGAATTCTTGGTCCCGTTATACATAACGTATGTTCTTGTGTTACTGTGGCTGTAATCTCAGCCTCAGACAGCCCACTGTCCATTTGCTGATGCTTATACAGTAGACACACAAAACACGACATCACTTTCTCCATCTGGCAAGCCCTAATCTCATTGGCTGACTGTACACAACCTCTGGTAGTAAGGGCACAGGTTAATGCCACTGTGGTGCCCCCTGTGACAATGTTGATAATGTAATGCATATTTGTGTTATAAATTATTTCCAGACATTTTTAACAGCATTAAAACAAGCTTGTGTACAAAAAAAAAAAAAAAAAAAAGCTCTTTGGCTGGACATGATTCACTCATGGACAGTGGTTCCACGTGATTGAAACAAGTAAAACCAAATAGAATCAACCATGTACAACTAACTAGAATCAATGGAGTTCATTTAACTTGAATGAATGGTTTTAGTTTAACTTAAATAAATGGTTTTCATTTAAATTGTCTTATTCAAATAATCAATTTCTTGTTTAGTCCTGTGATTTACATAACAAACTAAACATAACTGTTCGGTGTTGGCAGTCCAGAAGTAATACTGCACTCAAAAAAAATAAATAAAAATAAAATAAAATAAATAAATAAATAAATATTTTTTGATGCTGTTCACTTTATTTAAACGGTTAAAAATTTTGATTTAACACCATTGTATCAGGTTTCTGTTTCAAATGTGACTGCTTCATGTTAAACGGTTACTCTTTGACTTAACTTGATGTTTTCATTTTGAAATAACATGTTTCAATCAAGTAATCCAATCAAACAGGACGTCCACTTCCCAGCATGCTTTGCAAAGGGCTGAATTAGGAGAGTAAATGTTGAAACAAAGTGTTATTTTATGCTTTTTATTTTAGCAAGATGAGAAAATGGAGAGTCTTGTTAATGTTTAATGTTCTATTATGTTGGTATTTAAAAGTTTTTTTTTATGTTAGTGGTTTTGGGGGTTACCATTGTGGTGAAGTGTTGAGCTTGAGTTAAGGACCTGCTAACAAGAATTCAATTTGCTTTAATAATAAAGCAACCAGTATGGTAGTGCTCTGGATACTTTTAAAAAGAGTACTTATTATGGAAATAATATACTTTACAAGAATATACTTACATGTTTTTAGCCACTTAAGTAGGACATCTTTGTATGTAATTTTGTATTTATTTGTTGTTTTTTAAAATATGGTTAAAATGTACTGCCAAACTATCAAGCATTTACAGTAAAGTAAAATATATAATGTAATTTCTATTGAAACTTTTTTGACATTTATTTAAATACATTAGCAATTAGACATTTGTTATGATGAACTTGCAATTTAGTATGTTTAAAATATATCAACTTTAAATATAATATTGAATAAAATGCTACAGTTAAAATTATACTCAGTACTTTACATTAGCTTTAGTAAGTAAAACACATGAAAATAAATGTACTTCTTTAAAGTACAACAAAAGATGATTAAAATAATGATTTGACTTTTTTGCAAACTGTACTTATGAAACATAGTCATGAATGTGTACTGTCTAAAGTACACCTAAGTGGCCTTTTATTTCATTAATATTATATTATCTGCAAGATTTTACTATTTGAAATACACTACAAGTGCACCATACAAATACAATTAAGTGCACTTCTTTTTCACAAGGGGTATGACTTTCTTTCTACAGTGAAACACAAAAGGTAAATTTTCAAAGAATATCCTGGTTGCTATTGTCAGTATAATGAAAGTGACTGGAACTTTCAAGCTCTAAAATTACAAGCAATATGATAGCTTAGTAAATAAGGATCAACATTTAAATTGTTCACTGAAAATAAGTGGACACAGCAGAAACGTAAATTTCTGGCTGTTCCTCACATCGAGCTATTGTCTGAGTTCAATTTGACACTTTGAATACAAAGTTTGAAACTTTAAATCAAGCCAAATCAAGTCAAATTAACTTTTTTTTTCAGTCCCCCTTCACTTTCATTTTATGACAAAGAGTGACAGTTTTTTGTTTGTTTGTTTGTTTGTTTAAGTCACATTCTGTGTACTATGGAATAAAGTCATATAGATATGGAACAACACAGTGTGAGTAAATGATGACATAATTTCATTTTTGGCCGATTTTTTTTTTTAAATTCAGCTCTTTTATTTTCATCAAAGTGTAATTTTACTACTGACTGGAGATATTTTGTAAGGAAACCTAGTTTGTATTTCTTAAACATAGACTAGGGTATAATTAGTTGGCTTGTGTTTAGTCTGGCCGCTGTACTTATGGCAGCAATGTGCCTTCTTGCTGTTGCCAGCATGGGTTGTATGAATAGCAGAAGATGTTTGTCCAGGTTTTTGGCCTTGAGCTCACACAAAAAGCCAACTGCCCTTGGTAGTGTGGATCAGGGCTCAGAATGGCTCCTATCTCTCCTGCACACAAGCTGTCCAGTTTGGCTGTTCTTGTTCCCAGTAACAGTTTATGTCCCAGTTTGGCACAAGAAACTGAATTATTTCTGTGTTCATTCTTTTAAAGCCTGCAATACGCTGCCCAGTATTTCCCCTTTCAACCCTTGTTGGCAGGTGCTAATGAAAAACATACTTTTTCATAGCTGTGTGCAGTATTAAAGAATTAGTTCACTAAAACTAGTAATTATTTACTCACCCGTGAGTTGTTGCATATTTGTATCATTTTCTTTGTTAGCTTTATGTGAGGAACAGAGTGAAATGGAAGCCATTACTCACTGCAAATGGAGTGAATTTATTAGAGAAGCATCTACAATAGCTGTCAATATCTGATTGTGTTCCACTGATAAATGTTACAGTAATGTTGAATATAATAGTCAATGTTTATTTTCTGCTCTGAACTGTTTGTGTAGAGCAGTACAGGCATTAGACCTTCCTGTGGGATTCTGGTTTGATTATGTTCTATATCTCAGTTCTCCATCAGAGCATTTGGGATTATTATTGACAGAGCTGTCAGAGTATGCTTACGGTATCTCTCACGTTGGTAAGCTAGCATTTCTAAAACTCAACGCAATCCATAAACCTTACTTCGATTCTTACTGACTAATTAAGCTAAGGATTAAAAACAATGAAATGAAACAATAGGTCAGCATTTTAAATAATTGTTTTAGGCTATTTTGGGGTAATGAAGATGTCAAGATATTTTCATATCTGAAAATCTTTGTGTTCTGGAAATTATCACATCACACATTACCTAGTTCTGGATGTAGATTTTCATGCAATGGCCTACACAAACCTTTGCCGTGATTATATCATTGGATATATGGGAGGTTATGCAGATGAAAACATACAAATGAGATTGAACGGATTTGTATGAACGTGATTTGTATGATCACCCATACAAATGTTTTTTCTATATCGCTATATTCCTTGCAAACTGATCATAGCAGACCTGTTTATTCAACAAACCTAACCTAACCATTTTGTATCTGGTCGTGGACCCACTTTATGTTGTTTTTTACTACTATGTACTTATTGTGTACTTGTTTTACTTTGTACTTATCTAAAAAAATACCTGCATGTAATTACATCTGTAATTAATTTCTGTAATTAGAGGCCAAGCACCTATTGTATTCGTTAGTGTTTCTCTTCTTCTTCTTTTTCTTCTTCTTATTCCGCTAATGAGTCTATGGCAGCCCATAGCACAGTTTGTGGGAAAATGATGAAATTTGGCACACAGATAGATAATATTCTGAATATTAACCACAGCAGTTTTGGAGTCTCTAACTAATTCCCTCTAGTGCCACCAAATGTACAAGTTTGCATTCATATTTATGCTAATAACATTTGAACTATAAGAGCTTGAACAAAATTCTTTTTTCCTCTGATTCCTTGGCTCAAGATGATTCGATTGCACCCTATGACGTTATTTTCCGTCATCAAAATTTTTCCGCCATTTTTGAATGTTCCACCTACTTCCATCTACTGGTAAGGAGAAATGTATGCATATAACTTCTGAACGCATTACAAGCATGACCTGAGGCTACTTGCAGCATCTTGGCACAGCGCCACCTACTGGTAAGGAGAAATTTATGCATATAACTTCTGAACACCCCTCCCCCTCCCAGGTTCTTTTGATTCAGTGTGGAATGATACTCAAATATCCAATATTGGCCATTTTGGGTGTCAGCCATTTTGAATTTTGTCATAACATTCTGTCATAAGTCTGAATAAGTCTGAACTCACTAGTTCAGACTTATGCGCCCTCCAGAAGCTTGCGTTCTGCAAGTAAACAACGCCTCGTGGTACCATCCCAAAGAGGCACGAAATCACTCTCATGGACCTTTACCTGGACTGTTCCAAGCTGGTGGAATGACCTGCCTATCTCAGTTCGAGCAGCTGAGTCTTTGGCCATTTTCAAAAACGTTTAAAGACACATCTTTTTCATCACCACCTGACTAATTATTACTAGCACTTTCTTATTCTATTTGTCTTTTGGTATGTGTACTGTGCTAGACTAACTGAGACCTGTTACAGAACTTGTATACTGTTGGCCTCTTGTTGGTCTGAGTGCTTCTATTGTTCTTCTTATTTGTAAGTCGCTTTGGATAAAAGCGTCTGCTAAATGATTAAATGCAAATGTAATTTATGAACGCATTATGAATTGAACAATGATACTAAGTAAACAATGACACTTTTAATTGTACCATATTTAGTAGAAATTGCTGTCCGCCATTTTGAATTAATTTGAAAACCTACTTTATCTAACTCCTTCTAGACCGATTTTCATCAAAATTGGCTCAGATCATTTTCAGACCATGCTGGCAAAAAGTTATTAAAAGCTTTTTGATAGACCAAACCGTTCTGGAATAACTATTCAACGCAATTGATGGCATGCTGACAAGCTGATTCTGAGGATATAACTCTGCAATGCTTTGGCATATTGACACCAAACTTTGGATGTGTCATTGTCACCTCACACTGATCACACAACATTTTGGTAAAAATTTGGTAGCAGCATCACCTATTGGCCAGAAGTGATTATATTATTATATTCACATTTTTTTCCACTGTTCTGCCTAAAATCATCTATCACACACAGTTTCTGCCAATCTCATGTTAATCTTGAGTACCTATAGAGTAGTAGTGCATCCTTCATATCTCCAAAATGTCTTTAGTTTAATCATATTTATAAAAGATACATACGCTGTACTGAGTATTTCCGAAAACAGCCGAGTGCCTGGAGGCGTGTCCTGTGAGCGGAGCTAGAGTCACGAGTACGCGCAGCTTTTGTGTAGAGATCGTCTACAAGTTATCAATGGTCACCTAAACAACTGTATTTAAACACACAATACACCATCGCATTATCCATGGATATCTTTTGAATCACTATAATGAATATAGCGTATGAATGATGAATAATGAATTTATGAATTCACTACGTTCGTGTTTACATTATATGCACTTAGGCGCCTATTGCCAACAAAACAGACATTTGAAGCAGTTTTACTCACCACCTGCGGTTCCGACTCATGACCGGGATCATATCACTGTGACCGCTCCATCTTTCAGTTTCAAACGATCTGTAAATCCAGCGTAGAACTGGGCCTTGTTTATAAAACCATAAGCGCAGATCCTGATGGCTCGAGCAGCCACGGAAAAACATGAGATATTCTCCATTCATTTTAACCGTTAAAAAAGTGATTGCAACTATCAGTTTCTATGGTTATTTTAATAACAAATATCGATTGTAATCAATGTAATGCGTGAGAACAAATCTCTCAGCTCCACTGAACACTGGGTTCTTTGGGAAGCAAGGTTATCTTTCCCTCACAACCAAAAACACACTTCTTTGGTGACATTGTTGATTTCGTGCAGTCCTGTGACCTGTGCAGCGCTGCTGATGACTTCCGTAAACCCGAACGCACGTTGATGGGTGTGCCCTTGCGCTCTCGCTCAGGTCCACGTGTGCGCGCGCGCCCTTCCGGGAGAAGTGCCCGTACAAGGAATTCCGCCCCCGTTTATGTCACTCAGGCCAATGCTTGAAAAAAATGTCCGAATCCTGTGAGGATTTGGAAGAGAATTTTTGGAACAGAAATACTCCGTCATACGTCCAACTCATGTTTTGAAACTTTGGCCATGTTTAGCATGAGAATTCAACTCTTTAACAGTGTAAATAAGTCAGAATACATGAAATAGCATTATACCCCCCCTTTAATTACTTATTCCTGCAGTTGCTCAGATGCTCCCATCCATGCATGCATATAACTCATCATGCCTTTTTTGTGCTTGGCCCCTTAATTGCTGCTTGCAGCTATATTTATATATAAAACAATTACACTATTGACCCTACCCTTTATTTAACCATACCACAAAATATGTCCTCAACTTTATGTATAGTCCACTTCAATAGCAGCAAAAAATGTTTTGCAATACAACATGAATACAAGTGCGTTGTGCCAAACAATTATTTATGATGGATGGATGGATGGATGGATGGATGGATGATTGGATGGATGGATTGATTGATTGATTGATTGATTGATTGATTGATTGATTGATTGATTGATTGATTGATTGATTGATTGATTGAGTGATTGACCATCAAAAGTACATATTTTAAAGACACCTAATATTAAGTGGGACCCTGGTACTGTGCTGCTTGAAAGTGCAGCATTATGTATCTCGTGAATACACCCATTGTGTGTTAATGATCAACAGGTTAACCACAGGGCAACTTCATTAAAATGTAAATATAATCGTCAGTGTAGATGCTCAAGATGTCAAACAATAACTTCAACACTGCAAAAATTGTGAAGCAGAAAATGTCTCTGGAAGAAATAAAGTTCTTTTAGGACAGTATGGAATTATTCAAATGAAAAGTAGACAAACAGCACTGTAACACTGCTAACACATGCATTCGCAACATACAAGAAAAAATGATTAGAGATTTATAGAAGAGAGTGTTGTGTGTGTGAGAGAGGGAGATGTGTTTTACAGCTCTGAGCCTCATTAATCATATTTAAGTGAATGAAATGATATTTTCATGGTGGTGATTATGTCTAGTTTCTGGTTTAACTGATTAATGTGATCATGTCAGAGCAATTCTTTAGATGTCAAATACTAAAATCCTTCTTAGCATTGTTGATGAACGTCTTCATTGTAAAATTGTAAACACCTATTTTTATTCTTTGTTAAACAAGACCCTAAATATACTATAAATTAAAATCACTTTTAAAGGGCTGCGCAATTAATTATTAAAAAAAAAAAACAAAACAAGAAAACAATTACAACTGTCACAATCATGAAAATAATTAGAGAATTACATATTATATTTACAATGTGTTTTTTGTTGTTGTTGTTGTTGTAGTTTTTCAGCTGTTCAGAGAGATGTTGTCTGCATGCATTTTCAGAGGCATTACAATCAGTAATGGCCAGCAGTCCTAATGAGTTTGAAGCAGTCTGATGCTCAAAAACATATCATATTTCTATATAAGTTATGTTATAAGGTATGTATAATTCGTAAACTCCTCTCCCTCTTCACTTGTGTATGCCTCGGGTTTAATGCGTGTGAATCATCTCTAAATATGAAACACACACACAGAGATCTATATGTATGATTCCATTATACATATCTGTCTTCAAATCTTTCATTATTTTGTCTTGCAAAATAAATAAAAGATTTTATCATAAATTAGTATAATTAAAAGCGAAGCAGAGTATCTGAAGAAGTATCACATACAGAAAGTATGCTTGTATTATAAATTGCTTGTGATGTTCTTCATTTGTTAGTTGTTTTGAAAAAAGAATCTGCTAAATGACTAATTGTAGACCAAGACTCAAGCCCATCTCCTCTAGCTGGAATATATTTAAATATAGACTAGTATGCATGAGATGTATATGTAAAAATACAAAGTAAGAAACTGACAGATACACTAAGGGTGTGTTCACACTTCCCTTACAAAAAAAAAAGTTTATTCAAGTGTGCTATTACTTCTTTTAAACTAAAAATAAGAAAGTATACTTTCATTCTACTTTTTATGTACTTCTTAGAAATATTCTTAAAATTGCACTTAAGTATACTTGGCTTATACTGACAGAAAAGTCTTAATATATTTGGCCTATTTGATGCAGACAGACCTTTCTTGAAATTTATATGGTTAGTTATATGGTTAGTGAGAAAATGGTTTCAGAAGATGAGTAATAGCGTAATAGCACCCCCTCTTTTACTCATCTTCTGAAATAATACAGAATCTCTAGATCAAAACACAGGTGAAGAAGAAGCAGAAACAAGTGAGAGAATATTGTTAAGCAAATGTAAAATAACGTGATCATCAAACATTAAACAGCATATAAGTTCAAAACTGCCTAACATTACCGAATGAATTGTCGAACCAGGATGGTTTAATGACTGTGAAGCTTTGGGGGTGGACTCAATCTACTCCATCTATGTTTTGATTATCATTCTGAATCCCATCTGGGCATAGTCTTTGACAAAAATGCGATTTTCTCAGCTTTTTTTTTAAAATGTTGCTTTTTTATGAAACAAGTGTTGATAAAAAACGATGCATGTAGCTAGAATAAAATGTTTTTAAAATGCAAAGAGTTAAAGTACAGTTAAAGGTATATTTAAAGTATAAAAAAATAACACAAACATAGTTGTATACTTAATGTGCAAAAGTAATATATAAATAGTAAATTATAAGTATGATGTTATGTTCACTTAAAGAAATCTTACAAGTATACTTGCACTATAAATCCTCAGTTTTTTTTTTTTTTTTTTTTTTTTTTTTTTTTTAAAAATTGAATATTTCACACAAGAGAAATTGGCATTTGAAAGTAATCTTACAGATAAATGACACATGGAGTGGACAAACAATCTGCCAAGAAATCTCAAAACAGCTCAGTTAAGTCAAAACATGTGAGTATCATAAATGTGGCTCAATTTTGTTAAATTGGGTTTACTGTTGATGCTTTTTTTTTCTTTTTTTTTTTTTTCTTTCAAGTAGCTGCCAAGCAGTTGTTCTGAGTGTCTCAGCTGTTGAATGGTTGAGATTAGACTCTGTTGAAGCTCATCACAGGTGCTATTACCTCAATATCATACGACTTGCAAATCGCTTTGGGAACTGCATCTCTGAAGGTGCGAATCACAAGGGAATTGGTGTTAGTTATCATTTAGTATCAGAATGAACAAAATTCCAGGTTTAAAAGAGCTGATTTGCTCTGTGTAAATCAAAGCAAAAGAAGTAATTCTTTGAAAAAAAATAAAAAAGTAAAAAAACATGGGGATAGTTTTTGCATTCTAAACCATATTTTGTGGTCTGCCATCAAAATTACACTCTCACATTCTTTATAGGAAAATAAGGAAGAGTATAAGGATACTTGAAATGTCTTTATACATTGTAAAAAAAATAAAAAATTAATATATATTTTAGTAACACATTATTTGAGTGTCCTTGTTAGACGTTACATGTAGTTACTATAGTAATAACTAAAAATTATGCATAACTACATGCAGCTAACCCTAACCAAACCATTTCTAACACTATTCCTATAGTACATGCAGTACATGCAGTTAATTAATATTACTCAGTACTTAAATGTATAATTACACTGTAACAAGGACACATTAAAAATAAAATAAAGTATAAGCTAAATATTATATAAATCATCTATTAAAAGGATACTTTTATTGTATTTATAGCTAAATAAATGAGAATTGTGTTTAAAGCAATAAGTTTTGATTTATTAATGCACTAATGTTGCATTACATTTTCTTATAATCATATTGATTATACATTGTGCCTCATTCTTCATGTGTTTCATAAATTTAGATGCCTATGTGCGCCATAAGTTCCAGTAAGAAACGCATATGAAAAAAAATGTTAGGAATAAACTTGTTTTATTGCTCAGCACCATAATGAGTAAACTTATTGTAAGACACTCTCGATCATTATTTAATCATGGAAGACAACAGGCTTACTGAACAAGAAAAACTGGAGCAGACTGACACACAGAACCACAATGAGTGGGATCCAAACCATGAATCAACCAATGACGGTGAATTAGCCGATAAAGGACCCTGCTGAAATGGAAATTACATTTCCGTCAGAAAAAAAATATGGGATTTTGTTGTGGTTTAGGTAGAGCGTCAGGTGAAAATGTTATCAGGATGAGCCCAGAGGTGAAGAAGATAGGGCACTGTCCATGCTGAAGATATAAAGTCCAAGTTTGGATTGTTTCTGAAGAAATCAATACAGAAATCACATCAGCCTGGAATGAAGGACGTGTTATAGGAGAAACTCTTCCTGAAGGAGTTTAGGAGACCTCAGGTGTCTGCCTCTCACAGCAACTAGCTCTGACAAAAGCAAAAGGTGTCAACGATGCCTCAAGGGATGTGAAAGGAAATACAAAATACCATAATGTGGCATAATGTAATACAACATTTCTTAGGCTCACAAGACATTAATGTGCATTGACATAAACACAAATGCATACAGTATAAATGGGGTGGTTTGGTTTGTCTTATAAGCTGATTAAATTGGTGAGGTTTGCATGTCAATATTGCATATCAAGTGATGTCTGTGTACAAAAAATTCCAGTATGAAATGCATATTAAAGAAATATATCTGTAATAGGCCAATGTCATACTCTGCATTTTTGACCCACACTGGGTAAACGTTTTCCTGTAACAGCGATGGCTGAGCCTTACAAGAACCGCCAGTAATTTTGAACACGGTTTGAGGAAAACAGGCAAAACAGAAAAGGTAAGAAGCGATAGTTGAGAAAAGAGCTTACTAATGTCATGTCTTTTGTGAGACCATCAAAATAAAGTGTTTTAATTTTAATTTTTAATCAGTCTAATGGGAAAAAAAACAACAAAAAACTTTGGATTGTTGAGTAATGTGAGCAATACTGAAAGTTTTGTTAGTTATGAATGATTTCTACAGCTATATAACCAGTAATACTTGCTTATTATAGTTTGCATATTTTAATAATGACAACATTCTACTCTTCCTTTTTAGGTACCTATATGCAGGATTACTTCTAGAGGTGAGGGAAACTATTTTTATTTTGTTAATTTAATAAGTTATTCTTTTAGTATAGAATACAGCTTAGTAGCAAATTACAGTATGATGTGGTAACACTTTAGAATGGGGAACAATTTTCATTTTTAACTAGTTGCTTATTAGCTTGCATATTACTAAGATATTGGCTGTTTATTAGTACTTATAAAGCACATGTTAACAACTTATTCTGGATCACCTTATTCTGCATCCCTTTATTCTACCCAATACCTAAACTTAAATGCTACAACAACTACCTTACTAACAATTAATAAGCAGCAAATAAGGAGTTTATTGAGGCAAAAGTCATAGTTAATAGTGAATATGTGTTCCCCAAAGTGTTACCTATGATGCTTTGTAAATAGATGTGAACAGGTGAAACATTGTTTGCAATGAAAATAGTCATAAAAAATTGGTCAATAAAAATTACACTCTCCCCTGACTGAAAATTAAGAGGTTGTTATTGTTTCAAACTTCTGACTTAATTTTAGTGTAGTTTCAGAATAATTATGATGCTTTAAACAGCACACTCTTATTTGATTTTAATTTCATTTTGCTAGGAGTTACATTGAACCTTTAAACCTGAAAGTCTAGATGTTTCCTCTACCCTCTCATTGATTCAATTTTCTTCCTCCCGTCAGTGAACATCAAACAGAAGCTTTGCTCAGGAGGTCTGCACACACCCTGCAGCCACTCTTGATCTTTGTCTGAGCGTGCGTGTTTGACAACTTACAAATGAACCTGACCTCTTCCTCTCTAGACCCAGTGTCTCACTCTCACACCCTGCAGTGATGCAGAGCCACGGCGTCTGTCATCATAAAAGCCTCTTCTCGCTCTCTCGCCCCACGGATCACATATCGACCCGCTTCTACAGAAGGCAGGAAGCATGACCCCTGTATTTCCGATGGAGTCTGACATTTGACCTCTCCACTGCCTTTCTGCATGGTGGAAAAGAGAGGCTAGAAGAGCATCTACTTCTTAAAAAAGATACTTTGTATCCATTCATAACACCGAAATATCTGTTTTATCCTATTGGAGACAGTATAAACCAGCCTAAGGTGATTAGCTGGACTTTCAGTCTGGCCAAATTGGTTAGGTTTGTCTGTTTTTAGAGGGGCACTTAGACCCAGTAGACCAGCTGGCCGACCAGTTAAACCAGCTAAATATCAGCTTGAAGAGACTATAGAAGCAACTATAAAACATCTTAATTAAGCTAAGACCTGAAAACCAGCTCAAGTCAATGCCAGTGCCACAAATTGTCCACGTGCACACTGCACCTAAATTCGGTTGTCAGTTCACCTTAGTGCTTAATCCTGTTCTGTACATGCACAGTTCAGTAATTTACAGAAGTGACAACCGCATTCTACCATCGAATTAAATCCCGAAAAATGCAGGTAGTGACAACCACATTTACAAAAAATTCTACGCAGTGTGTACAGTGGCGAACTGAACTAGTTGTTAATGACGTTTTTAAACACGTATCAGAGTTGTGTCTCTCTTCTGTATGCAGGGTTCAAGAAATCACAGGGAACAAGGTATGTCTTGACTCATTAGTGTTGCCAGATTTTCATAGAAAAAAAAAAAAGAAGCAAACAAGGACAAACTCATAATATACTCATAATAAAATCCAAATGCTTTATCTTGGGAATAAGCCACATACCAAAATTTGTTCGCTATATGAGCTAAGCCCAAACAACAAGCCAAAATATGCTTATAAGTGCTGCTTATAATAAGAGGACATGGCAACACTGCAAGAGCACACTCCACCTACTGTTGTAACAATGTAATTGATACAATCTTTATTTTAAGCATCAAGTTACTTCCAAAAGGTGATATACTCTATTTTGATCACTGCCATAGACATCAGTGTTTATATCTGAACTATAAACTTTTATCCCAGTACTTCTGTGATCATTTGAAGTTTATAGCTATATGTTTTGTTTTATATACAGTGACGAAAAGGGGTCAGAACCCCCGTGACAGAGTTGAAAAGGAACTCTCACATGATGCTGAGGATGACAATGACAAGGAAAAAATATACAATTTATGTAGCTCTGGAAATGCTTCTTTGTAGCTGACAGGTCTTTTTCACCAGGAAATTGTTTGTTAAGCATAGATTTGGCAACAGTAATTTCATTTGCCAGACTTACACTATCTGCTGTGCCAGCAAGCAAATGTAAAGGGCTCAACAATGTGGCATTTAGAAATGCACTAGACGTTAGCGCAATACAAGATAAATCAACGTTTTTTGTGGAAAATCTGTTTTCCATTTCAACAATGGCCCTGTTGAGAATGGAAAGCAAGGATCTCTTCACAGAATGACTGAGAAGTATTGTAGAATTACCACAGTGTGGCCCACTGTGGAATACACAACACTGTCATCTAGTTGTGTATTCAGTGTTTTTCTTCTTCTTCATAAATTCACCTCTATGAATTGCCTTTAGCAACTCCAAGGATACACTGACAACCTCACCAACTTTACACATGTCCACTGTCTAAGACTGGAGAATAGCATGGTTTCAGGACACCAAGTAGACGGACTAGAAATTTCACTAGTTAAAAAAAAAAAAAAAAAAAATGTGACTTTTGATTTGGATTAAAAGGCCTGCTGCCTCAGTGCTCAGATCAGTGCTGGCAAAATCATCCTCTGCTGAGATGAGATGCTGAGAAGAATGTTTTCATTCTCAATAATGCACCTTGTGACATCATAATGGCTTGTCCATCAAATTTATTTAAGACAACAAACATCATACTTCTCAGCCATGTAGTGGTGATGGAAAAAGTTCTACAGGGAACTGGCAAAGTCAAAAAACGTTTTCCCACATGGATCACACTGGATAGCATGCACAACTGGTAAATTTAGCTGGTGGTTATAACAGGGAATGTAAGGTATATACCGACCAATCTTGTTTTGCAGCAGGGCTTCCACACCACCTCGTACCCCACTCATCACTGAGGCACCATCATAGCACTAACTAACAATGTTGTCAGCATTGTAGCCACCAGATTAGAGGTGGCTCAATATTTGAGTGGTAATGTAGGATTTTTAGAGTCGAGTTGATGTAAGTCAAGCAAGCCAATCAAATGCTCCTCTGGCAAGGAATTACACACAAACCTAATCATTACAGAAAAAAATTCCACCTTAAACTTGTCTCATGTCCCATCAATTTTAAGGTAACAACCCTGCTGAGTCAGCATTGGTGTAACTACGTTTAATCTCAGAAAGCACCACATCAGCCAAAGTTTCAGTGATTTTGTTCTGAATGTCTTTAGAAGTATACTATGCATGTTTGGATATACCTTTTACTATATCAGCCAGAAATTGATCCTTTTCTAAGTATTTAAACAAGTTAAGGAAGAGGCCTGCAGATGTATCATTGTTTGATGTGGTTTCAGTGGTTCCATGCATCCCTTGCTCGTTTACTCAGAGAACTTTAACCACACCTCCAATGCTTTTCACATAATATAATTTTTCTTTTCTTTTCCAACTGTATTTTGCCCACTAGCATACAGTCTATAGTTTCCCCAGACGCCTCCCGACATTTTAATTCAGACCAGGCTGCCATAGACTACACATGACAGTGACTGGATGCATGCTTCTGCATACCCGTTGCATTCCAGTGCTGTTTTTCAAACTGGTATAACCACACAAGGTAAAAACAACATCTCTCTTGTTAGCGATTCCGAATATATGACAGGGGAAAAGTAGCATGCGTCCCGCAAAACACTTTTAAATTGCTGCCGAAGCCACTAACAGACCTCTTAATTGGCACCAAAAATCTATGCATTGCATGCAAATACTTCTGCTTGTTAATGTTATCACTCATGTCATGTCCTGTCAAAATCTGCTTCTCCACTACTGAAGACGAGTCGTGAGTTTAGACTGCCATTGCTTTCAGCGAATAAAAACAGAAAAATACTGCATTTTTCTGGTGTAATTTTTTTGATTCGTTGGGGCAGTCTACAGCCCTCCCTCAAACTCAACACACATCCCGCCTCAGATTACTTTTAACCAATACACAAATTGTAAAAATAAAAGATTAAAGGCCCTTTCACACTGAACGTGACTTTATAAATCTAAGCATATCACAGACGAACGGAGCTTTCACAATGAACACAAAATGACTGATTGCTTTCAGCTTCATCCACGTCTTTACGATAGGTGGCACTGTTCCTCATGTATGTATCTCATAGGTTTTCCAATTTGGCTTTAACCTCGTCCACTGCACAACATGCAACCGTAAATTAAAATAAATAAAGTTTGGTACTATACAGAAACCATCACTGAGTGCGTGTAATAACTTCCAACTGCGATCTAAGGTGGATTTTGATTAAATAATGGGCAGACATGGATTATTTTTAGTGTTTTATAATAAACTGATTGCTACACCTGCTTAGCATTTCTCATGTAAGCATTTCTCATTCTTTATTATTATAAAAATACCCCAAGACGCATGAAAAACACATACAGAACATACTGTATATCGTCATAATCATATATTTATTTGTCTTCATGTTTCATCTGTAGAAGCGTTTCTCTCAGTTGTTTATGTGCGGAACCATGCTGAACTCAGAGCGAGGAAATGAACACAACATAGTGTTGTAGTCAAGACCACCTAATCAGAGACCAAGACAAGACCAAGACTTTGGGGGGTTGAGACCAAGACCAGACCAGCACTCAAATTCATCTGAAAGATCCAACTTTACTGCCTGAGAAATGTCTTATTTTTTTTCTTCAATAAATACAATTACAATAATAAAACACTATATAGAGCTGTTAACAATTAAATGAAATCACTAACAACAAAATTCATCGTTGCACTGCAGAGGTGGCACAGAAGTGGCATCTGAATTGGTACAATTACAAATGCCTAAACAGTGTTTTGTTTATTGAATGTTCATATAAAATCGATATCATGTTTGCAATTGTGCTCAAATTTGTGAAAACAGCCCTCTTGCTCTTGTTATATCTTTTTTTTAATAATTATATCATACCCTGACAGCAACATAGTGTCGGCCCAGATCCGGCCCACATCTGGTCCGCGTGTAATCCACATGTACCAGATGTGGTCCGGATCTGGGCCACATCATGTTGCTGTCTGGGTATGTTGTATAAAAATCCAGATCTCATACAAGTACTTTTTTGTAACAATATCTTGAATTTTCTGGCCATTTGTATTAATCCCTCATTAATTTCTGACCCGGCACAACAGTAAAAATAAATCAAATTTGAAATAATAAGTTATTGATTGCATCTGAAGCAAGAAGTTTTTGCGGTTGTGGTCTTGACCGGTCTTGAAATAAAATCCCGAGTCCTCTGAGACCAAGACAAGACCGAGTACAAATGCAGTTGAGACCAAGACAAGACCAAGACCTTCAAAAAATAGTCTTAAGACCGGTCTCAAGACCAAGACTGGTCTTGAGTACTACAACACAAACACAACGTCATCATTTGGAAGGGCAGGAGTTATGATCACATAATATGATGGACAGCTCTAGAGCGAATGAGCTCTCTGACTCATAACAGACATGCACAGAAGAAAACAATGCTCTGTACACTGTTTCAAGCTCTTCAGATCACATAATTAAGTGGAAAATGAATAGAAATGATAATCAATATAAAGAACATGTAAGATTAAATCTGTTCTCACACAGTGATAACACTCAACATGCATTCTCTTCTTTCTTCTGGAATCCTTTCCTTTGGTGTTTACACAGGTTTTCAAAACAGCACCACCACTCTCAAACTTTTGCGCAACAGCAGCAGCTCGGGTAAGCTCAAATCTAATTGGACGGCTCATTTCATTGCGGGCCGATGGGGGAAAAAACTACACACTGGTCGAAAAAAATCTTGCTTTGTCGTGCCGCTGTGAATAGCTCCATAGGGATCTATTTTTTTGATTCAAGAGCGTCATCGCAACGTACATTCGCGTTGCTTAATCATGCTCAGTGTGAAAGGCCCTTAGACAAATGTTAGACATCCCTGCCCATGCCTAGATCAGTTTTTTTTTCTATCATATTCAGTGCTTTCAGAGCTGACTGTAGTCTTTAAAACACAAAACACTTCATACTAGATTCACATTCAACAGCACTAAGCTTTGATACACTTAATGTCTGACAGCTACAGATTACTATATGGTGTCTGCAGAGGCACTAAATCCATAACTAGACAGATAGACTGGTCTCTATATAGGTGGTTGGAAGGAAAGGGTTTAAAAAAAATAAGATGCATCAGAGACATCAGCCGATAAGGAAAGTGTTTCAGAGGCAGAGCAAGTTATTACATTTTTTGATGAAAGATTACAAAACTTTTTGGAAAACAAAAAGACTACAAATGCGTTTTAAGAAAGTAAATAGGTTTCCATTTTGATTTCATGAGCTTATGAGAACATGACTCACATGCCTAAGTAGGCACCACATTGTCTCAACATTTGAATGAAGTTACTGAACTGAACTTTGCACAGTGCAGCATAAATATTTATATTGGTGTTACTGTTACATATTAATCAGAATACAAACAACAGAAAAAAGTTACCAATGCAGCCAGGTTAAGACCCTCAAGAAATCAAACGTTGTTTAAAAGACTGCAAAAATGCTTCTCAGAATATGTTCATTTGTCAACACACAATAGGGCTGCTACACACTGCTACACACAGCATTACCATCTTAAAGTCCACATGAAATAAAAATTGGCCCTATTTATTTTGTAATGTCAGTTGTAACATAAATTTACAAGGACAGGCTTTTAGCTTCTTCAAGTTAACTTGCTCAAGGGCAAAATCTTGACTCTACAGCTATCATCTCTTTTGGGGTTTGAGCTTACAAGCTTTTTCTTATCACTCAGTCCAGAACTTTGACTATTAAGCTACACAGTCACAAAAGTAAATCAAACCTTAAGATCTATTCCCCAATAACCCAGCATATGTACATACATAGGCCTTGTCCCAGATAGCACTCTCTCTCTATATATATATATTATTTAGAGTTTTGAAGTTATATTAACAAACACAAAGGTATAAAAACAGTAACCAACATAAGACAAGAACATACATTTACACACACACACACACAAAAAACAAAACTCTGGATTGCCTCAGTCAGCAAATATATACAAAATAATTATTGAGAATATAAATATAACTGACAATATTCACAGTTGTTTTGTAAATCAGTTATATCACCGTAGGGGAAGAATATAAGACTTATACAAGTTAAAAATAAATAAATAAATAATAAATAGAAGGGGAGGATTACAGAGTATATTATTGTTTAACTTCCAAAAGTCTCAAGAAAGGTCCCCATGTGGCTTCAAATCTTTTTTGTGAGCCAAGCTCACCAAAACGTAACTGTTCCATTTGGATGATATAAAGCATCTCATTTAACCATCTCTGAAAACAAGGAGCTTGTGAAGTTTTCCAATTGAGGAGTATTACCTTTTTGGCTGCAATTAAGCCTACCATTAGAGCGTGTTGTTGAGTATGAGGGATAGTGTCCATTACATCAGAATAACCAAAAATAGCCAGATTGTGGTCAGGTTGAATGTTAATTCTGTATGCGCTTGAAAACAGTTCAAAAATGTTAGACCAAAAATCATACAAAATAGGGCAAAACCAAAATAAATGTGCCAATGTCCCCTCTGCCATCCTGCACCTATCACACTGAGAAGAAATGGAGGGAAATATTTTGTTCAATCTAGTGTTGGAGTAATGAATGCGATGCATAACTTTGAACTGGATTAATTTATATCTTGAATTTACAGAGCAGCTCTTTATTCTCGATAGGCCTTCTTCCCAGATCTCATCAGACACGTCATCGTTCACTTCAGTAGACCAGGCTATTTTAAGGTGTTTGGTGCATATAGGTGTTGTAAAAGCATGAACAAAACGAGATACCAAATGTCTAGTTTCAGGATTAGAAGATAAAAGTTCATGAATAATATGGTTTTCAGGTTTATTTATAAACTGTGGAATATTTTTCTTTACATAATTTCTAATTTGCAAATAACGGAAGAAGTGAGACTGTGGGAGTGCAAATGTATTTTTAAGTTGCAAAAAGGATGCAAATTGATCTTCTATATAGAGATCTCCAATACAGCATAAACCTTTTTCCTCCATCCTGAAAAAGCTCCATCAATCCAAGAAGGCTTAAATGAAGGATTGCATGATATTGGTGTATTGATTGAGACTTTTGGTAGTTTATAAATTTTTTTTGATCTGATTCAAATCTTCAAAGAATTTCTCAACACAAAATTACTTCTTCCTAATTTACAGATCGACTTAGTAAAAAGTTGGGAGAGAAGACTCTGGCACTGACATAGCCTCTGCACGAACCCATAGAGGAGAAGTCTCAGGTAGCATATCATCCAGAATACCCCTTTGCCAGAAAGTAAGAGCCCTGGCATTTGCTGCCCAATAATAATGCTTAAAGTTGGGAAGGCCAAGGCCTCCACAATCAGTAGATCTTTGCAAGTGGGCTTTTGCTATGCGAGGTGTTTTATAGTTCCATATAAATGAAAGAATAACTGAATCAAGCTGTTTAAAAAAGGTTGCAGGCAAAGAAATAGGGAGATTTTGAAAAAGATATAGAAACTTAGAGTAACCATCTTTATCACATTCACACGGCCAATTAGTGATAAAGGGAGCAGTTTCCAGCTTTCAATGCTTAATTTAAGTTTATTAATCACGTCTAAAAAATTTAATTTAAACAAATGTTTAGGGTTCTTTGGCATTTTCAGACCGAGATATGTAAAGTGATCCTTCACTATTTTAAATGGTATACTGTTCAAAAAGGTATCACTTAAGTTATTCGTTAGGAGCATGAATTCACTTTTACTCCAATTTATTGAGTACCCTGACAGTTTACTAAAAGTGTCAATGTAATCTAAAATTTTAGGGACAGAAATCACAGGATCTGTGACACACAGTAAAAGATCATCTGCATATAAACTTATCAGACTTCAGCATTGCCCAATGAAATACCATGGATATGTGGATGGGTTCTAATTCCTACAGCTAATTGCTCGAGTGCAATGTTGAAAAGTAGAGGTGATAAAGGATCACCTTGTCATACACCCCAGTTCAGTTCAAAAGAACTGGATCTAATACTATTGGTCAAAAAAAATGAGGTTGGACAGAAGTAAACAATTTTGATCCAGTTGATAAAATTGTCGCCAAACCCAAACTGTTTCAATACCTCTAATATATATGGCCACTCAATCTGATCAAAGGCTTTTTGGGCATCTAGTGAAATAATGGCTGCAGAATTGTTGGCTATCTGACGGTCTGCATATAAAATATTAAGAAGTAGGCGGACATTACAGAATGAAAACCTTCCTGGAATAAACCCAGTTTGGTCAGGATGGATAATCGTTGAGATGTGTTGTGCTAATCTGGAAGCCAATATTTTAGTCAATACTTTTTGATCAAAATTTAAGAGGGCAATGGGTCTATAATTGGCTGGATCGGTCTCAGGTTTTCCTTTTTTCAGAACTACACAAATGTTTGCTTCATATAAAGAATCAGGAAGTTTCTTCATTTGAATTGAGTCTTGTAGCATTCTTAGCATATAAGGGGCCAGCCTCTTAATAAAAGCTTTAAAAAATTAAACCCATCCGGGCCTGCAGCTTTCCCAGATGGAAAAGCATGAATTGCCTTTAATAAATCTTCAATTGAGAGTTCAGATTCTAGATCAGACCTAGAGGATTCACTAAGTTTTGGAAGACTTAATTTAGAAAAAAAAACTATCATAATTATGGTCTGAATCTGTAATTTTAGAAGTATATAATTCAGAATAAAATTCCCTGAAACATTCATTTATCTCATTAGGATTAGTTATTAAAATGCCCGTTTTTGATTTAATCATGTGGATTCCCTTCTTAGCTTGTTCTCCTCTCAGCAACCTTCCAGGTTTATCCCCTAACTCAAAATTCATCTGCTTGAGTTTGAGGAGAAGGTTACTTATTTGGCCATTCAGGATAGAATTGTACTCATACTTTAATTTTAAGATTTTATTATAATCAAACTTTGAGAGTGACACTCTATATGCTTGTTCGAGTACTGGCAATGTTTCCTCTATTTTCCGAAGCCTACCATTCAAAGCCCGTTTTTTGGATGACTCAAATGATATGATATGGCCTCGCATTACGACTTTAAAAGTATCCCACAAAATTGAATCTGAAATCTCTCCATTGTCGTTAGTTGCAAAAAACTCATCCATTTTTCCAGTTAAATATGAAATAAAAGTTGAATCTTTGATTAGCATTGGGTTGAAACGCCAACAATAGTTTCGTTTTGGCAAAACACTTTCAAGTTGGAGCGTAACTGGGCTATGATCAGATATTAATATATTATGATATTTAGTATTACTAATATTGGAAACCAATTCAGATGTTACCAAAAAGTAGTCCATTCTAGTGTATGATTTGTGAATATGAGAATAAAAGGAATAATCTCTATCTGTCAGATGCTGAAGCCTCCAAATGTCAACCATATTTCTAGATTTGATTAAGTTGTTAAGTGTTTGTATGGAGGTAATTGTAGGTGGTGGTTTTGACGATAGTCTATCCATATAAGGATCTAAGTAACAGTTGAAATCACCACCTACTATTACATTTGAGGAGTTTGCATCAGGAATTATACTAAAGATTTTGCGAAAAAATTCAGAGTCATCAAAATTGGGGCCATATATATTGAGCAAAGTTATTGGGAGAGAATTGATATGCCCAGATACCATTATATATCTACCATGAGGATCAGCAACCATGGATGAAAGTCGAAAAAGAACATTCTTACAAAAAAGAATAGCTACACCTCTAGCTTTGGCATTGAATGGGGCCTGGTAAACCTGAGATATCCAGTTGGTCCTGAGTCTGCATTGATGAGTTACACTAAGGTGGGTTTCCTGGAGAAATATTATATCAGCCTTGAGTGATTTCAAATGTGCAAACACTCTACTTCTTTTAATTACATGGCCAAGCCCTCTTACATTCCAAGAAGCCAATGTGATAGCTTCTCCCTTAATATTAGTCATCAAACTCTACAACAATTAAAGATTGGGACGTTGAGATGAGGCAGTCCAGTAGTATGTCGCATGTAAGTAGTAAGAGGATCCATCACCAGTCACTTCAATCGCGGCGATCCCGCTCGACTCCACTTCCAAGTTACAGACATTTCAAATTCTAGAACTATTAACAGTAGCGTCGTCGATAAAGATACAGTTTGTAAACACTCTTAATGAAAACAAAAACTATAGCGTATCAACAGGCAGTATAAAGTATTTTGAAAGTGATACCAGTGTTGCGCATATGTCTCTACCCCTGCCTCAGCCTGGTCTCCACAAATTTCGTGGCCTCTGCAGGGTCAGTGAAGGTCTTGAACTGTCCATTGTGCTGAACATGGAGAGGCGCAGGAAAGCGGAGACTGTGTGTCACCTTTAGCTCTCTCAGCTCGTGCATCACGCCACTGAACGCCCTTCGCTGTTCCATCACTTCTGCAGTGTAGTCCGGAAAGATATAAACCTTGTGGCCGTTGTATTCCAGGGTGCGATCTCGGCAAAGTCGAAGGATTAATTCCTTTTCTTGAAAGAAATGCACTCGTGCAATAATGATGCGGGGCCTCTCCCCATCTGATGGTCTTGGCTTGAGTGCACGGTGAGCACGGTCAATGACCAGCGGTCCTTGAAAGTGAGTCTCCCCCAGTAGTTTTGGAATCAACGCTGCAACAAACTCGGTCGGTCTCCCTTTCTCCTCTCCCTCGGGGATACCAATTATTTTTATATTGTTGCGTCACGATCGCCCTTCTAAGTCGTTGACCTTCGCTCTAAGAGCTTTATTGGTCTTCTGCAAATCAGTCAGAGCCACTTCGAGAGAGCATAAACGGGTCTCGTGGTCCCGTGTTTGACATTCAACAGTCTCCACTCTCTCCGCAAATTCCCGTACCGATGTCTGTAGAGACCTAAAGTCTTCCTCGAACTTGTCAAATCTTTCATTTATGGTTGCAAGAATCTTGTTTGATATCTTTTCCCACATCAACGGTGTATCATCGTCGGAAGAAGCTTGACTAGCGGCGGGATTAGCTTTGTCACAACTAGCCAACAGCTGAGGGCCAGAACTTTTCAAGGCTTTTGCTGATTTTAGAGGCATTTTCGCGTATCAAGGTGCTGACCAATTGAGAGGAACAAACTAAGTAGAAGTTCACAACACACGTATATGAAATAAAAATAAAGACGGCGTCTAATTTCACTAGTTTAAAAACTTGGCGTGGAGGAGCTCGAAGAAACACGTCTACTCCATGCGCACCTCAGCAGCGCCCCCCTTGTTCAGGTGTGTTTGATTAGTGTTGGAACTAAACCCTGCAGGACAGTGGCCCTCCAGGACCAGATTTGAGGAACCCTGGCGTAGGGTGTCCCATTTGTCATTTTGGGTGCTCACAAGCACCCCTTTTGCGGGCGATATGCACCCTCGATGCACACTTTTGCCGAGTACAGTGAAGTGAGCTTTACAGCAGACTTCTAAGCAACAGTCAAAGTGGCATTACGTCACAAAACCCTAAGATCATGAGTGCTTAAGGTTCCATTTGGGACATGGCCATACTATGGACCTGATTGTAATTACAATTATCAATTATATCAGTTTTATATTTTTTAATTTATTGGAGTGTGTGTAACCCCTCACCCAGCTAATACTCGCCCCCTCTGCGCGAGCCTCGAACCTGGGTCTCCGGCGTGGGATTCGGACGCTCTAACAAGGAGGCTGAAGGCTGCAACCCCTAGCGTCAGTCGCTAGAACATCTCTTGAGATCAGAGGAGTGAGGTTTACTCACACAGCGGCTACTAGCTGGCCTCCGTTAAACTCACCCCCCTAAATCTCACTCCCATCTGGGTCACGGCACCAATGTAACCCCTGTGCGCTTTAACAAGGAGGCTAAAGGACGCTCTAACAAGGAGGCTAAAGGCTGCAACCCCTAGCGTCAGTCGCTAGAGCATCTCTTGAGATCAGAGGAGTGAGTTTTACTCACACAGCAACTACTAGCTGGCCTCCAATGCATGTGCATATTCTATATAGACGACATATTAAAACACACACACACACACACACACACTAATAAAACCCTCTGCCACTAATATAAATGACAAAGCCACACAACTAAAGTTACAGTAAAAAAGGAAATATAAAAAGGAATCCATCCATTATCCAAACCACTTTATCCTTATTAGGAGTCGCAAGGGGCTGGAGCCTAAGCCAGGGTCTTGGGCCACAGGCAGGGATAAACCCTAAATGGATGACCAGTCCATTGCAGGGCTCAGACACATTCACACTCACAGTCACACCTACAAACAATTTAACATCTCCAATTGACCTATGCTTTGTATTGTAAGGGAAACCAGAGTACCCGGAGGAAAGACAAGAACACAGGGCCAGGACTCGAACCGTGAATCTTCCTTCTGTGAGGTGACAGTGCTACCCACTGAGCCACCGTGATGTTCCTAGTAATATATCAATGATGCTAGAATAACACTGGTACACAATTCCTGTGCGGGTCAGTTCTAAATGCTAGGTTGTGGAGAATGTAGCAGACTAGCATCAGTTGGCATACTTTAGTGTGACTCTACAGCTTTTGTAAGGCATGTAGGCTATTGAAAATGCTGAAAGTGCGCTTGACTGGCACGGCTGGAGATATGCCCAGTTATATGCTCTTTTCCTTTATTTGATGAAAAACTGCTGCCATGATCAATAGAAAATGTACACAAACAACTCTTTTAAATTAAATGCACTGCTTGGTTTCTGTGGGCGGTAATAGTGCAACGTTAATTGTGGCTTGCAAATAGTGTAATAGAGTTTTGTGAATAGAAGGCAATATATAATGAGCCTAATTTACATACAAAGGGACGTGTTTGTGCTTAAGAATGACAATGACTTAATTTAAAGGCTCAGAGTGCAATGCTACTTTGGCACCGACAGCGTCTGGTAAACTGGATTGCAGGTTGCCAGTGAATAAACTGCATTTTTTCCCCACTGAAATACTGCACACAAAAGCACTTGTTACTTAAAAAGCTATAAACAGTTGACCTACTGCCACACTACTGAAAAATTTAGTTAGTAGCCTGAATACTTTTAGTTAGTTACTCCTGAACATTGATTTATTAAGATGGTATATAAAAAATGCAAACATTTGACAATGAAATTGCGTTGTTTTTCCCCTCAGTAAACAGCGTAAAATAAAGGCTCTTAGCAGATAATGAGTAATATTATTTAAAAATGAGCTGCTCAGCGGATGGCTTTGGTGACCAGAGGAAGGAGCAGAGGAGAACAGCTGTGAAGGAGCCCAAAGGTTTGCCCACACTATTCTCTCCTTTGCCAGAGATTCACCCACTCATCCACAACATCTGTCCATCCTACGCCAGGCTCCAGCAACCCTCTGGAAAGTTGCACCGTACATCTGCCCTCTCCCACTGCTGCCATAACGTGACAAGGGAAGTGTATGACTGCATTCACAAGTGTTTATGTCACTGAAGGACCTGTCAAAGCTGACAGAAGTCCTCCAATGCTGCGCTGTGTGATAATTTAATTGTGAATTGTTTTGAATACTCAGGCAATTAAAGTTTAACATGTGGCTTCCCTGGAGTTTAGAAAAGTTTGTTTCTCTGGATCTTCAGTGTGTCAACAACTCAGGTTTCATCATTATTCTCTTTATTATTAGAATAAACAATATGCAGCTAAAATGTAAATGACTAGCTTTAGTAATGATAAAAGTATTATGTGTAGAGTCAAGTGAATACTATAATAGACAAGTGAGGAGGGAAAACGCATTAAATGGCACAACTTTCTCTGTGAGCAATTGTACAGATAACACTAAATAAATTAGTGGAAATGTTTGTACGCTTTGCAGTCAAAATTTCTGTCTTTCCAAGAATAAGTACAGATTATTTTGCAGTCTTTACTCAAAAAATGTACATGTAGTTCTGCTTGTGGATTATATTAAGTTAAATTATCAAATTTACATCTTAATGTACCATTGTATGTATATGGTTCTCCAGATTTAATAGATGAGAAGCTACACATCCAAAGAGCAATGGGACTGTGTATGTGTCAAAAAAGATCAGAAAACATGGTAGTTCAAAAACAATAAATTTATCATAAAGATTTAATGGTATGTACCTGGCAAACTTGTATAAAGCCAAATAGAAGCTTACAGTTTAGAAGCTGATGAAAGTGTGAACAAAAACAATGTGATGTCAAGTTCAAATTAGATGACCACATTGCAGCTCCTTTTATTGTGCCATCCTTTTTGTGATGTATACGACAACATGTTTCTGTGTCTCAAGCAGGCTGCACAGAGTAGTGGTGTTATGTTAATCAGTGTTTTAGAACAACTCAGTCATGAATAAAAATGACTCAGCATTTTTGTTACGAATTGGTTAAGTAAATGATTCAAAGACTCACCTTCCTAGAACTGTGGTGCAAAAATAACATCTTGAAGGTGATGTAAGATTTTTTTATGTTATTTTTTTTTTCTTAACCCAGTTTATTGTTCATTAACTAGCATGCCATTCATGGGTTTATCTCCCCCAAAAGTGTAAATATTGAGCCCCCAGGCACCATGAATCTAAACAAGGGGTGGGCAAGTGTAGCCCTCGAGATCCACTTTCCTTGCTCCAACCCTGATTGAACTCACCTGAACAAGCTTCAGGAATACTAGAAAGCTACAGACAGAGATGAGTTTGATCAGGAGCTAAACACTGCAGGAACAACACGGTCTCACCCCTGATCGTCACGTATCGACACTTGGTCATTGCCCCCTGGCGTTGACATCCGAGGCAAAAGGTACCCCCTTTGCGTCGCTTTTCAATGTAGAGGGCCGTCCGACACACTTCAATGTAAATCCCTCACCTTCGGATTCTGACGAAGGGGATTCTGTCTCACGGCAGTTCATGACATAGTCACAAAATTTAATCTATTGATTCGTGTTCGTGGACACCAATTTCCCCTTTTTTCGTGTCACTCAACACAACTTTTAATCTAATGTATTTCTATAGGATGCATCTTCGTCACTACACCACGTTTTCCTTTCTGCCACTCGGGAGCACAGACTGTGTATTTTTTATTATTATTATTAATTTTTAAACTTTAAGCGCTACATTACTCAACATTTAAACAGGAGATTTTATCCTTGTTTTATTGCTTGTAAACCATTGTCAGTGGTTTAGTCAAATTATAGTAAATCTATTCTCCCGGTTAATAAACAAGGCTGCAGAGCTGTGCTACGGCCATCGCTTCTAAATGTTGCTGTTTCTTTTCTGAGAAATACAGTTTTTCCATCGGTTTGGTGTGTCAGATCTAACAGTGAATACTACAGTACCAATGAGCCTTATCGACTGTTACTATGGTGACGATGCAAGGACCCGCCGCCGATTCACTTTCAATGATATCCTCATCTTTTCTCAACACATAGCCTAAACATGAAAGTGTGCTTGATAATTTAACAATACGATGTTATGACCATCATTTTTAATGAGACTGTCCTCCTCCGAAAAACGACCCCATAGGTCGTTTAAGCGTGTGTCGTCATCAAATGACTTTTGACTGCGATGAGAGGAAGGAGTGATCTTGAGCGTCGTAGTCCAGATGTGTTTTATTTTATTTTTTAAAGTTATCGTTCTGATTGTCTGCAATTCATGCGTAAGTAACAATACCACTGAAATGTGATTTTACCAGTAACTGTAGCTCGATCCTAAAGCCCAGTGACCACAGCACTTTCTATATTTTTACCATAGTAACTGTAGTTTTGCTGTGGTATTTGTAGTTAAATAAAAGTAACACAACACCATGCTTTTAACACTGTGGTATTTGTAGTTAAAACACAGTAACAACATTTACCATGCTTTTGCCGCAGAAACTGTGGTTTCACTGTGTACTATTTGTAAAGCACAGTAACACAACACTTACCATGGTATTATCACAGTTACTGTAGTTTTACTGTGGTATTTGTAGTTAAAGCACAGTAACACAACACTTACCATGGTTTTACCACAGTAACCACAACACTTGCCATGCCATTAATACCTTTTTGTAATGTAATTGTAATTCAGTATTTTTTTCTGTCTTGCAGTTACTTCAGATCACATACTCCTCCATCTCCATCTCCCACAACAACCTTTAATCCAGCAGCTCTTTTAAGAAGTCATCTCTCGCAAAAGCCTACTTACTGTCCGTCTGTCTGTCTGTCTGTCTCTCTCTCTCTCTCTCTCTCTCTCTCTCTCTCTCTCTCTCTCTCTCTCTCTCTCTCTCTCTGTCTGTCTCTCTCTCTCTGTCTCTCTCTCTCTCTCTCTCTCTCTGTCAAAGTCTTGTTAAACCTTGTCTTGTTTGTGGAGAGGGATGAATTTGGCCATCTTGTGCATTGACGGAGAAGACAAAAAGCTGCGAAAGCAAACATTTCCAGTGGTATGTCTGTGTTGGTCTTAACCCTTGATGGAACATTACTGCAGTTACATTTTGCACAGCATTTGATGTTTCTTAAACTTTGTTTTACATACCACACGGCCCCATCAGTAATAATTCATACAATTTACTAAGTCAGCAAATTCATATCATATTGTACAAGCGTACTCATACTAAATTCTATGACTGGTTTTACTCCTGCTGTCATTGGCCATTTCCTCAACTCTCGTGCAGATTGTGCCCATTGAAAGTAGTTGGACTGTTTATATCAGAAAGTTTATATTAAATCTATTGTATTCTTTATTAACCTTTACAAATTGAGTACCTCAGAGATGACGTGTTTTTGTATGCAAAACCCGGAAGCGAGCTAGCATTTTAGGACTTCCGGTTCCATCGCCCTAAAGTCTATGAGTTTTTTGAATGGTTTTTTTGCTAAATCGCCTGAAATAAGGTCTGTGGTTAACAAAGCCTCACATTTTGATCTATGACATAAAACACACCAGTTATAACCCACTTGTGATTTTTTAAACCTTTATTGTGTCTTAAAAATGGCGGTTGCTAACAAGTTGCTAAAAGGGACTACTTCCTTTTGCGAGGACTTTAGGCGTCATCATGACAAACAGGAAATCACGCTCACTAGCGCGCGTTTCAGTCTCACGTTCTTAGAAGTTTTACCTGTCAGTTAATATACATTATACAGTATATACATTATATAGTCAGTACATTATACATTATATGTACATTATACAGTCAGTATACAATCAAACATAATACAGTGAAAGATAATCTTTAAAGTTTATTTGGGGCACAATGATCAAGCATAAGAATTTTTAAACACAAAGAAAATAATATTAAGGTTTATATAAACTAACAAAATAATAAACAAATAAATAAAACATTATTAACAAAAGATAAAAATATCTCAGAGAGGCACGCATAAACAAAATTATTTTCTAACATTTTGGGACAAAACGAATGGACAGAATTTCTCATGAAAAAGTGGATACGTATTCATATACAGCGCAGATCATAATCAGCGAGCATGTTTTTTAAATAAAGTTGTTTTTTAAATAAAGTTTGAGGAAGCTTGGTGGTGGTGACGTTGATCTGCAACCATGATGTGCTGTAGTCCATTTATAGCTGTTAGCTTTTTATATCTGACTACTTTATTTAGGCTTCAAAATGTATAAATGTTGTGTTAACTTGTAAAGATTATCTTGATAGACAAAACGTGTAAGTGTCATAACCCTTTGTTAAGCACAGAGCTTATTTTTTGCGATTTTCCAAAAGTCTATGGGAAAAATGCATAGGCTTTCGATCGAGAGAACCCGTGCGCCGCTAACTTCCGGGTTGGCCTACAAAAACATGTCATCTCTGAGGTACTCTATTTAGCCGGTGAGACCATGACTGACGTGTTACATAGGAAAAGACATTCAGCTTCTTCAGGTACAGGAGTGCAAGCCGAATTTAACATGGCATTGCGATGTGACACGCTACAAGGGACGATTCAATACAACATCATCATGCACTCGTTGTAATGTATGTAATGTACCAGTAATGTTTACTTTGATGTGTCCAGTGTATACAGCCTTAAACTACGGAACGCACATGACATCAGGCCCGGTTCTTGAAGGGTGGGCTGGCAGATGAACTAGATAGATAGATAGATAGATAGGCCTATTCTTAATTATTTAAACTGAACACTTTTATAACATGCCTCTCCATGATATGGGAATTTTTATCTTATTTTCACTTTCAATAAAATGCTACCATTTTCACTTTTCTACTGTCAAGTGACTATTTAGAAAGTAAATGCGATGGAAGCCTACTGTTTTAGTAATGATCGCAACTTTAATTACGCAGAATGGGGCCATTCACACAGAACACGTTTATCAATTCCATTGCGCTACTTTTCCATTGCTTTTCATTGTTTAAACGCTCTAGACGAACTTTGACCTTTGCGCTCGCGTCTCGCATCGTCTTGTGCATGACGCTGTGCTCTAAAAACGCGGCGCTTAAGTTAAAATAAGTTAAACTTTTAAAAAAGGTGTCTATTCCTGCACTGACCTGCGTCTCGCGATTTTAACCACAAAAACGCGTTGTGTGTGACTAGTCGAAAGATAAACAATGAATTCTTACTTCAGTGTGTTATTTAAGCAGACAGTTTGCCTCTTACATTCAGTTTAACAGCATTAACAGCAAGCAAAAGAAGGCAAGGTTTCAAATGAACAATGCATTTTAAACACTTACATTATGTTCTTGCTCCGTCCATGCAATAAATGCACGTTCTTGAATTAATTTTAACTGCTCATATGACCCATTTTAGTATGCGACGGCGGCTAAATGACACTTTAAAATCAATCAGAGCTATAAATGTATATATTAATATTTACAAGTAATTTAGGCAACAACACCCCGTAATTCGCACCTTAGCACGCAAATTTTTCTGCCCGTTTTGGCTTGTGTGATTGTCAGCCTCTACTTTTCCGCTACACACTGAGGCGCGTGAGTGTATAACGCGCCTCGCCGTATACTTTCAGCTACGAAAAGAAAAATAGCCTACTGCAATTTTCTTATTTTTTTATTGCCCTTCGTCAAACTTCTCAACAGACCGCCCACTTCAGTGTTTTTAATAAATGCACAAATCATAAAAAATTACACTAGGCTATCTGTACCTAAATTCTGATTGGGTAGGCAAGGCAGAGCCTATAGCCGGCCCTGCATGACATGCAAGAAAAAAAAAAATAGACTAAATGATTTAGCATGATTTAGTAAATCGAGGGAACGAATTAGTAAATCGTGCACACAATTTACTTTTTTTTCTTGCATGTCATGTGCGGGGCTCTGTATTAAACAGTTATGGTGCCAAAAATGCAGCCGGTGTGATACGTTAGGCGGGTACATTACAAGTGAGATGCAGTCAAGCAAATGTTAGCCTACTCAATTGCTAACTCATGACACATAGCAACACAGCTAAAAGTATCCCTACTATGTTTGCCGTTTTATTGAAAGTAGCTACTTTTACCTGATGAGATGCTTTCACAAGTACCAGTAAGAGCTGTTTGTGATGTTCGAGTTGGGGGAGGCGCAATGCGCAAAAGGGACATTTGCAAAATATGCTGTATTTTTGTTATTTGACTAGGTGTCACTAGTGTCGCAGAAACTACATACCTCACCTTTAAGTCACTTGTAGCCACCTACAGGCGTAACAATGTAACCTGCGGTCATTGTGTGAATTTAAATGAATATTTCTGGACACTGAAATGTTGAACTGATTAAAAAATCCCAACCAATCACAAGCATTTAGCAGTTTTTTTTTTTTTTTTTTTTTTTTTTGTGTGTGTGTGTGTGTGTGTGTGTGTGTGAAATATGCATCAGACAGTCAGTGAATAAACTGTAGGCATGCCACAGGCACCCTGTCAGTATCTGAGACTATCTACTGTATCTTGTCACTCTACATTAAATTACCCATCTTTCAGTTTAATGTATATTACAGGGAAGACTATAGGGCCTCTGTTTTGGAAATCAGTTTTTATAGAAATAGAAATTAAACCCGTGGCTACAAAAAGCTATTGAACATTTAATAGACACTACCCAGGAAAAAAGAATCAGTCCATATTATGTGGCAACTTGCCCTGACCTGATATTTATGAAAAATACTTTGTTTAACCATTTAATCTTTCAATTAAAATTAAAATCTACCCTGCAAAGTGAGGTACTATCAGAGTTATGATCAAAATCAGTGGCCGGTTGCATAAACTGCTTAGACTAGTTTTAAAAATTAGTCATCTTCTCCATAAAAAGGTAGACTGGTATAATTTGAATTGGAAAAAATAAGACTGATTACCTCTTGGCTAACTGCTAGTTGGTCAAACTAGTTCTTAAGACACAGTATTAAAATAGAGGCTAAGTTTATGCAACGGCAATCTGTGCAAGATTCAGAGAAAATAGTGTAAAAACTCAAACAAGAAACTTTAAAGTCACTTTTCTCAGTTTCAGGGTTGGTGTAGTCCACAGAAAATTATTAGTTATTAGCTTTTCTATTAAGTTTAAGGAAATTTCCTTCAACCCTAAAACACAACACAATGAAATGCATAATTCAAAATATTGGTAAAATACCTGTGAAAAATCAATACAGAAAGTTTATTCATGTTAGCACGGTACACTGTGCCTTATTTTATTCTTAGAGTGTACGATACTATAGGCTGATCATTGATCTGAGGGTTTGATCTCTGTATATTTTTAGTTTCTCTCTTCTTTTGAGAGACAGTACTGTTACCTGTTCTTTTCATCATGTTTTGTATTTCTGTATCTCTCTCTCTCTTTCTTTCTCTCCTGCGGTGCTGCTCTCCCAAAGTCATCCTAATTAGTGTTTAATGCAGGACTCCCGCCGGCAAGGTCACCAGTGCCTCTGTGGTGCACTGTTGTCAGGACGGTGCTAGAAATAATGAAAGGGCCTATCTGCTCCCATCAGCAGAGAGAGAATCACACTAGAGCCGCCGCACCAACACCCTCAAACGTTATTAGTCGTCTGCATTGAATTACACTTACTGACAATTCAGTCATAATAGAACTTTTCAAAGTGTGTTTTTTTTATTATTTTTTTATGTTGCAATACTAAATACTATCCCCAGGGAACCAAACACTTTAAGTACTGCCATTTCTGTTATGCAAACTCTTAACTTCTAAAAATAATTAATATGCTTGTACTCTAATTTATGGAAGTGTTTCCATAAAGTGCTATACCAGCTTTTTAGAAATATACTCTGGTCAAGCTCAGGTACTTAAAATTTATTGAAATAATAAAGTAACAATTACATGAAAGGCTCAAGTTATCTAAAACATTGTAATCTATCTATCTGTCTATCTATCTATCTATCTATCTATCTATCTATCTATCTATCTATCTATCTATCTATCTATCTATCTATCTATCTATCTAAACATTTTATCCATTTACCATATTCTTCAAATAATCTCAGAAATCATTTATCTTTCTTTAACTCAGTCTTCATTTAATCACCCAGAAGGCTTTTGAAAAAAATGAATCCATATTTTGTGACCGGGGGAGTCTGAATGCCAGCCCTGAGCGAACTGAACGTCCTGTGTTCAGCGTGTCTTATTCAGAGGACTGGAAGCGCTGGTCTGTAGATCTGTAGATCAATAGTCACCTATGGCATGTGTGTGGTGGACTTGCTTTCTCCAAACTCACTTCACAATGACTACCTCAGGCTCCCATGAGAGGGGGAAAAAGCAGAAATAAGTGGGTGGATGTGGGGTTGAATAGATGGAGGTCTTGACAACGCTATAAAAGAGAGAGACAGGAAAAGAGACCCCAGACAATTGATATCTAATGCTCATTTTTTGCTGTCCACTCAGTGCTGACCTGGACTAACCTAAAAAGTGACCAAATGAATTTTCTCACAGGAAAATTTTGTTGCTTAGAGGTTTCTATTTCATAACTCAGGAGATCTATGTTTTAAATATCTACTTATTTAATCCCTGTGACCCTACAGAGGATACGCGGTTTGCAGAATGGATGGATACGTGGATGTTACAGTTTAGCTCGAAAGTTTACAAACCCTTTGCAGAATCTGCAAAAATGTTAATCGTTTTAACAAAATAAGAAGGATCATAAAAATTGCATGTTTTTTTTTTATTTAGTACTGTCCTGAATAAGCTATTTCACATAACAGATGTTTACATATAGTCCACAAGAAAAAAAAAACAAACAAACAAAAAAACCTGATTTTATAAAAAATGACCCAGTTCAAAAGTTTGCATACCCTTGATTTTTAATATTGTGTGTGGTTACCTGGATGATCCATGACTTCATGAGTCCCTTGTTTGTCCTGAGCTCTGTTCTTCAGAAAAATCCTGCAGATTCTTTGATTTTCCAGGATGTTTTGCATATTTGAACCCTTTTCAGCAGTAACTGTATGATTTTGAGGTCCATCTTTTCACACTGAGGACAACTGAGGAACTCAAACACAACTATTAAAAAAAGATTCAAACATTCACCAATGCACCAGAAGGAAACAAGTTTTTTTATGATCCTTCTTATTTTGTTAAAATGATTAACATTTTTGCAGATTCTGCAAGGGGTATGTAAACTTTCGAGCTCAACTGTATTCATTTATATTAGACAAATATTAGTAAATCTGGGCACAGAGGTCTCTTTTTTCTATTGATTTTATCTACATTTTAAATCCAAAGTCTGATCATTCAGCCTGAAAATTATGGGCAGTTTTCTAATTCATAAGGATGCATTCGTAAAAAGTGTGTATTTTGGATTCAGAAAGTAAAGGTTACTTTTTTAAAAATCCAGCTCTTTGGGACTGTCAGGAAAACATATTTGAATCCAGAATTATATTTTAAAAAATTATTTATAGGGCCTATGGTCGGTTCTCTAAGGAACTTTGTGTTGAAGTGTAGATTTATATTGCTACTTAACATCGTTTTGCTTGAGGAAAGATATTTCCAATAACTCTTTTATTATTAGCTTTCCCATAAGGCTTGAAATAGATTTGTCCTTCACCTCATTATATTAAATTTGATAATATTCATGTTGCTTCTTTAATTGCCATTTTATTGAATAGTTGCAATAATATGGTAGATTAAATTTTCAAAGATTTATTTATTTATTTATTTATTTTTAAGTATGACAACAGATTCACGTTACAGCTTTATTCAATTTAGCAACATTCAGATTTTTTTAGATCACATCTGATAAGACTTTACACTAAAACGGATCTTACAATAAAATATAAAATAAATACAAAATATACAAATAGAAAGGATGAGCAAGACAATAAAGATCTGCTTTGGCATGAATAACATGCAGTGTTAAGCACAATGATCTAAGTCAAACTGAGTGCTCTGGCAGTAATTTTCATTTCACATAATATATTCATGTATAATGCATAATGATGAATGATAAATGATTATGAATGAGATTATTAATTATAAATCATCAGTGTTTTTCTTGATTATTCATAAGAAAAAATGTCACAGGTTCATTTATGCACATACTGTAATATGATCCTTGTTTTGACAAGAGGTACTCCTTTGTTTGAGATTTTTCCTTTGTTTGAGCTATTTCTCCTCAGATGTAGGATTTTTCATTTTCTTTTTCATTCAGGATTCTGGTTTTGTATTCCTCCTTCTGTATGTTTTTAAGGGGAGTGTTTTCTATTCTTCTCTTTGCACTACTTATGTCTTAAGATGCCGTAAAGCCACAGCTTAGCCAGCTCCATTACAAATACAATACACAAAAGTGTCACAACTGGTTATTAAATTTGTCCCAGTATTCTGACATCCAACTCATTTGACACTACATTTTGCATCCTGTGTACAGTAGTAGGTATGGGTGCACATTTTTGACACAGGAACAGTCATTGTGACAACTGGAATAAAAGCAGCAGAACACATCTAATGTAGTATGAAAATGAAGATAAAACGTTACGGTGGGTTTTGAGAGAACTAGACCACCCACAACATCGCTTTCTCTACCCATTACTGGCATTTGCTTAAGGTTCATTCCTATTCCAGTAGTAATTGCACTGTGCCACTTTACAGGGCATCTGCAGGTGCAAGGGCTTGATAATGAAGCACTCTGCAGTGTGGGTGGCAGCTGTGCTTGACTCTAGAGAGGAAAGAGCCATATCCCCTAAACACACATACCTCCAATTGACTCAGCACTTTGAGAGACCTGTGTGGTGAGACTTTAGTTACTTCCCCAGCTGGCTACTTGCTTTTCTCCACAGCTCTCCTTACACACATATATTACAGGTGCACTCTATTTTCAATTAGACTCTCTCCCCTCATTAATAAGAGTGAATGACCTGCGCTCCCTCTGGTTCTGTGCGGACCCGGCTGCAAGGGCCAGGTGCTCATCCAACCATACAGAGAAAACAGGCTACTGCCTCCCTGTGGTCTCTGTAAATGGCCAAAAGACGACGTGAGATGGTCTAAATATAACCAAAATTCTTTCTGGATTACAAGAACTTTGATATATATGCAGTACACAACACAATATATAGAGCATAATGATATACATTAAATATGCATAGGAAGGGTGGTAATCATGACATCCTTGTGGTAATTACAACAATCATGTTTCATTGTCATGTTCTGTTTAGTTTCTAGGGGGCTGTTTACACAACACAGTTTTCAACTAAAAACTGAGAACTTTTTACACGTTTTGGCCGTCCATTTACGCGACAACAGTATTTTGGTGGCCTGAAAACACAAACCTCTGAAAACAGGTTTCAAAGTGCAAGTTTTTGAAAATGATACCGTTATCATTTTAGTGTAAACAACAAAAACGCGGATCTGTGAAAACAGTGAAGGTATTACGTGTTTAGTCTATAGGCATGCGCGTTTGGCGCAAGTGCTCTGTAAAAAAATGTGCACAAGCGCATAGTCTTTCTTTTAGGGCTGTCGATTTAATGCGTTAATTAGATTAATTAGTTATGGTTAAAAATAAAATTTTTAATGCATTTAACGCACTTGCCCCACCCCAGACCTATGTAGGTCATCTGACATTACATACATAACATACATATATTGATGACGAATATAATGCAGGGCAACAACTCACTGCACGATGAAGCCTATAGAATGCAGTCAGAAAGTCCCTAAAATTAAAGATATGGGGGCAAAAATGGCCCTGTTTGAGTTTTTGTCTCATATTTAGATCATATGAGTTATGCAATATCACACGAGTAATGAGTGCAATGTTACACGTGTGCTGTTTTTGTCCCATAGCCTATATAACGAGTACAAATGCAATACTACTGATTTTATACAACAGTTCAGTAAATAAGAAGTTAATATTGTGTTATTTTAGACACAATATTGTCTATTTTGTTCAATTTTGCTAATGAAAATTTAAAGACAAAGCAGAGCTGTTCGTCTCTGCGTGATGCACAGCAGTTTCATTTCTGAATCCATGTTTTGAACAAACCGGGTGAAATTAGTGATTCAGCAGACCATTTATAAAAGACTTGTTGGACTTGAAGTAGAGCTACACAGATCGATCAGCGTATGATATCAAAGTACAGCGAGAGTGATTCAAAAGCATATGGAGCCGTCTGTTCTCTAAACGCTTTCGTGGTACTTTACTACTTTGATGTCATACATGTCATCGGTCTGTGTAGAGCTGCTTCAAGTCCAACAAAACTGAAGAGAACCATTTATTTAACTCCTGAATGAATCAGCCATTTGAATGAATCGAATGAATGAATGAATGACTTAATCATTAAGGCATTTACCGCCATAATTAAAGGTATAGTTCACCCATATAGTAAAGGTATAGTTCACCCAAAAATGAAAATTCAGTCATCATTTACTCAACCTCATGGTCCAAAAGTTAATGTGTAAAAATTTCTATGTTGAATAGAATAAAATATTCCTTTCTGAAGCTACTTTTTGTAATGTCTATTTGATGCTTTACACAATAATGACTTCAAATAATCTTTTGAGGGTAATTTCTAAATTTTCAAAATTGATGTGTGATTAAATTGCGATTAATTATATTAATTAATCACCACATCATGTAATTAATTAGATTAAAAATTGTAATTGCTTGACAGCCCTACTTTCTTTACAAAGTCACATCGCCAACTACTGACCTGGATCCATGTGAATGGGGATCATTTTGAAAGCGCTGTCATCTATTTTTACATCGTTGTCGTGTAAATACGCCCTAAGTCATGGTTTTCTTTGTCACTGTTTTGCTGAGTTGTTTGTTGTTTGTTTCCATGGTTTCTAATTAGTGCACACCTGTTCCCTGTCTCTTTGATTGCCATCCTGCTGTGTATATAAGCCCTCAGATTCTTCAGTGTCTTGCATTAATGTTATTTTAGTTTTGTAGTGTGCTATGGCTCTTTGTGTTCATTAAAGCCTTGTGTAAATAGTTAATGCGTCATGCATCTCGTTCTTGCTCTTATTGGATTTAGCTACACCACCACCCGTGACAAGTTTATGAATTTCTGAGACATCCTCAAGAGGAAGGTTGAGTACTATTAAGAATTAAACTGAGAATAAAATTCAGAATTTTATTCCTGAGTTTCAATTTAGGTAGCCATAAGGATGCAGAATTGTAATTCAGATTTGAATGACGATTTCAAGGAAGTCAAAATTGGAATCGAAATTAAATGCAATTAGGTTGCACTTAATTTCGATGGCCCCTTTAGACATTTTGTTGACTATAAGCAAAGTCCCTTTCAGGCAAGTCATTTCACTCGGCGGCCATCTTTGAAATGCATCTTGGGCAGCTATTTCAGTACTCTTCCCATCTCTTTGAATGGGGAAACATCAATTTCTCAAGCTGTTCACCAAGCTTATGATTAAATTTCATATTTGAAATCACTAATGAAATCTGACAACTGTCTCATAAATTTTGTTTCTTATGCTCCCATAGCATTAAAAAAGCTTACTCTTCAGGCTAGACCAGTCATAAGTTTCTCAGACCATTGACTGTTTCTATAACAGCCAGAGCTTCAAACGGCAGCTGCAGTGATGTGATGACTTTAACAATCGGTGATTGGTTATTTTATTTAGAAGGTAGGACTTATTCCACATCGCAGTTTCTCCCATTCATAAGTAATATGAGTGCACCGTCTTTGTATTTCTAAAGTGTTTGCTAAATGTAATATTGCACCTACATGTCAACTAACTCTCATTAGAGTATTAGCTGAGTATTTCTAGACTGTTAGGGGTAGGGTTTGTAGAATAAGGGGTTAGGGTTAGTAGATACATTGATATATCCCTGACAGCAACATAGTGTCGGCCCAGATCCAGCCCACGCATGTAATCCACATGTACCAGATGTGGGCCGGATCTGGGCCACATGTTGCTGTCTGGGATACTTGTAGTACAATACATTGACATATAAATAAGTCACTTATAGTGAGTTAAATGTCTGTTGGGGGAACATCAAAATAAAGGGTTGGCTGATATTTGTCAGATGTCATCTATGCCCCCATCTATGCCCCTAAAATGTTGTCGTGTAAATGAATGGCAAAAACGCATAAAAAAAATTCCGTTTTTAGTTGAAAACTGTGTTGTGCAAACGGCTCCTGAGAGTCAGTGTGAGAAGGTCTTCGAAGAGCAATGTTAGGCTATTTTTCTTCATACTATAAGTCGGGCAAATTTCTATAATTTTCTAAACACATTTATTTATGGAACTTTAAGGTCTTGTAGCCACAACAGTCAATTTAGACACCATCACCATCTCATCCTGACCAAACCCGTTAGCTGAGGCCTGTAATCTCTGGACAAATCTGACCACTTGTGCATTGTGGAATTGGCAGCTGTACTCTGTAATTGTCCATAATGGCTGCTGCTCTAGCTCAAGGCTTGCTGGGGGCTTGGAAAAAGGCAGCTTACATGCATTAAGCTTCCGTACTGTCATACGCCAAGCTGATCTTCTAAGGCCACGTCAGAGAACATGTGCGCTCTAATTAGGCCTCTCATCAGCACCTTCATTGTGTCCTATAACCACTTCTCTCTGTTCTATCACCTCCCAAAGTGTGCGCTGCAGTAATTGCCTTTTAGGGGTTAGAAATACGCCGTATCTGCCTTGACAATCACTGCACTGTAGAGTCCCTGTGACAGGATGGGTTGCTGCAAATTACATGCTGCCACTGCTGTTACCTGGGACACATCTACTCCCCCAAAAGCCTGGAAGACCAGTAGCAGTATCCATGAGCTAAATTAACAATGTGCTCCTTTAAGAGCAGAGGTAATTAAAATGAAAATAAAGCAAGTGTTCCATGCAAAATTAACCCGGAGTGCTTAAAGGAATAGCACAGCAAAAATAATTTACTCATCTTTGTACATTATTCCAAACCGTATGAGGTTATTTTTTTTATGTGCAACACAAATAGGGGATTTTGAAGACTCTTCACACATTAATGAAAGTTCTGTCATGACAACTCTCAGAGTGTTTGGCATGGTAATGGGTATGACAATGTTGATATATTTGGTTTTGGTGGAATAGATCTGCTATGCTGCTTGTACTGCTGTTGGTTATTGCTGCTGCAGAGCAAGTACAGGACTTTCTATTGACAATACATACACGACACGCTGCTGTGAGCAAGTAAGACATGTTGCTGCTGTACATACATACATGAATTACCCGTAGCAGATCTATACAGGTGGAGCTGGGGGAGATGGAGGGTTTCCGAAAGCATGCTGTATTGCTAAGGCAAATGCTACCAAAGTATTTGAAGGTTGAGCATGCAAGCTGAAACCAATCAGCTGTGCCCTATAGAGAATGGTGTGATTGCAAGCAGGTTCAGTTAAGGACCTTTTAGCCTGTGCCATCTAGAGTTTCATGACAGAACTTTGTAAAACTACCATACTTGAATGGTGCTTTATGGTGTTTTTGTCCTGTTTGGAGCTTGATGGATGTTGTCCACAGAAATTGTCTTTTAGTGTTCCACAGAAAAAAAAGTAAATAAATAAAAGACCAAGACTGCCTTCACCTGCTATCGGAAATTTAATAATTCCCACTTCTGAAGTCGTGATTACGAGCTCATTGCGTTCAAGTTTCAAAATGATTCAAGTTTCAGAATCATGTGCATTTTTTACCTAGGAAACTCGTATTTATGATAATTCCGAAAGCACGTGAAGGCAGCATAATTTTCATATAATTCTTTGCATAATATGACCTCAAAACATTTTTACCAAAGTACATGATTTGTAAACGAATACATTTTCACATTTGCATCAAATAACCAGCTCAATATGTATGGCTTTTCTAACACAGTAAATCTGCTTGGAAGCTCACCTGGTACAACATTGCGCATCATTGCCCACAAAGTTCAAAGAGTTGTATAAGAAAGCTAAAATGGCATGGTTGCTTCAGCAAATGCGTTTCCAATGCAAAAATGCATTCTATGTGAATAGCCCTTAACGGACGATTTTTCGCAGATGTTTTTCACATCAAACTACAATAAGAACTCACTTCATGCAGTGTAGTGTTATTAAATCATTAAATGGTTCTTTTATGGTGTTTTTCCCCCTTTGTGGAGCTTGACAGTATGAATCACTATCCATTTGCATTGAGCAACTTGGACAATGTTCTTTTGTATTCCACAGAAGAAAGGAAGACATAGAGTTTTGGAACGTCACAAGGATGAGTAAATAATAAAATAATTTTCATTTTTGAGAAAACTAATCCTTTCACAGTAGTTGTTAACACATTTGTATTTCTAACATTACAGTGTAAATTAACTTTCTTTATTACATTGTTCGGTCACCATTTGTAGCTCATATTCATAAAGTTTAGGTTCTTGATTTCTGGGCTTCTTTCCTGGATGCAGTTGTGAGACTTCTTGCAACTTCTTTTAATTCTCTCTGGATCCATTACATTACCCCTGTACCTGTCACTGCAACAGCTCCTTAAACACTGCCTAACATGTAATAAACAGGATGGCTAAGAACGTTTCTGTCATATTCCCAGTGCTTAGATCAGTCACTATGAACAGCATGTGTGGTGGTGAGCTCTAGCCAGAACCTCTCTACAGGCATGTGACCCACCAATCAGCTGGCCAGATGCTGAGGGAGTGTTTTGGAAGCAATGCTGCTGTCAATCACAAGGCTCTTCTGGGATTGAACCTGTCAGCAGCCTCTACCCTTCCTCCTGTTATCTCTCAGATGACTGGCTAACTGCTTTGACCCATATCTGTCTCGCCTGGACGTGGCCCAACATTGTTCCAATCGCTCTAATTATGCCCATGAATTACAGTTGTCTGTTGCAAAGGGGACGCATTTGGCGTCTCTCAGCAAAGAGTGTGTGTTGGCACTGCATCACTGAGGAAAAGAGTGTCTAAATAAGCTTTATGTGCACATTGCAGAAATACAGAGATCAACAACAGCTGTTTTCCTGCACTGCACTTTTCTTAAAATACTATCGTGCTATTCTTACAATTTCTACAATATGTATGCTGTGCATAGTGCGTCCAACAATACTGTACTTCACACAGCAATGCACTCGACTTCATATTTTCACCATCCAATTCTTTTAACATGTCAATCTGATGAATAATCCAGTAATATCTGCTGTGATATCTACCCTGACTTCCAAGAGTAAAGGCATTTTGGTTTAAATATAAATGCTAAATAATGTCTTTCTGACATCATAACTTCTGACATAATTAATTGTAAAAAAAAAAAAAAAGAGTACTTACTACAGACATAAATTAAAACTTTTAATTTGATATCATTCCAAAATGCACTTTTTAAAAGTGTATTTACATGTTAAAAAACATGAAAGTGCACTCTTTTTAAGTACACTTAAGTTGCCTTTTATTTCTGTAATATATGATATTATACAGTTTTTATAAAAAATATACTTTTAAAATCTAAAGTACACTACAAGTGTACATTCAGTAATCTAGTATTGCATTCCACAGCTGTATACCCCTCGTTTAATCAAGAATAGGTGAACCTTACATAAATCATTTGAACCCTGATGTCGCCCCCGTACATTAATGAGATAATAATCTTTTAAACAATTAACTACCTCTGTGGGCGGACACCATGTTTCCATCTCCTCCTGCCAGCACTCCTTGTTATTTTAAGGTATGAATGGGGAATGATTGAGGGGTCAATCAGTAGAAGGGATTTATTATGTGGGAGGAAGGAGGGTGGAGCTGTTGGCAGGAGAAGGAGTGAAGGGAGAAACCGGAGATTGGGTCACATGGCACCATTCATGCATGGGCCTCCCTGGAGTGTAATCAATCCTTTTTATCTTCTCAGGATTTGTTATCTCACCATTTCTGCTTAAGTAATAACCCTGTATCACCTCCAATGTAATGATGAATCCAGGAAAAATGGGGGAAACACTCTTCCATGGCAACCTTTATATAATAGCTTTATGTAATACCTTGTTTTTTTGGCCATCTTTTAAAAGTTGTCACTTGTGTAAAGAGTAGAAGATGGAAAAAGATGCTTTGTGCTAATCAAAAGTGGAGCTGTTGACCAAAGCAATATCAGTGTGAAGGGTTTTGATCTACCAGTTATGAGGAAATTGCCTTTTTCCTGCTTCCCAGAGTGCAAGATGTGTGGCAATGCAATGCCGTTGATTTTTTTTTTTTTTTTTTTTTTTTCACATATTTTAAGCTTTCTTTCCCAGAAGCACTTTTTCCTGTTTTGACAGAAGAGAATAATATCTGATTCATAGATATGTAACTAATCAAATTCCTCTTCCTGCAAGGTTTTGTGCACAGTAAAACATTCAGACTTCTTTTAAATGATTAATCTATGATCTATGAGTTTATTTGGCAGCGTCAGACAATGATGGAAGATCAAAGGAGGATGTGGGAGCATTTTACGGCTGTGCCCGCCATGTCTAGAGCACCTTGTGGATCTCTAAGAGAGGAATATGCTGAAATAATACCAAGCTCACTGACCACCTGAAGTCACTTAACTCTCATCACTGCTTAAGACATGAATGTCCTAGTCAGTTGGGTAAAGGTCATTTTTTAAAAACATTCCCAAACGCACTGAACTATCTATAGAGTTAAGCGCCTGAGTTATAATATTGGATCAAAAGAATTGTAAACACCTTCGAACTACCATTGGTCCGTGGCCTTCTCCGCCTTCTTTGATAGGTCAGACATTTGCGAGTAAAAACATGAACACACTGGAGAGAAAATTAATTTGTAATTCTAATTGAAATTTTACTTGTTTAATACTGTAAAGCTGCTTGATTTTAAACAATCTATTCTATAAAAATGGTAGATATAAATAAACATGATGACTTTACTTGAGTGCCAAATTGCAGAGCTTGTGCAAACATCCACATTGCTGTGATCAGATGCTTTCTTAACTACTGTTTTCTTAGCGCTGTAAGTTTTGTCGCATGTTTATTTTGTTATTAAGATGAAAGTGCACAGCACCCCCCGCAGGATTGGTCTGGTTTCACACACACTTGATTCTATTGAAACCCTGTGTATTTGCATTCATTTTTAAATAGTAGGCTAAATCGTGCGCACGATTTATTAATTCATTCCCTTGATTTACTAAATCGTGCACACGATTTACTATTTCGTTCCCTCGATTTATAAATCATGCGCATGCTTTTGATGCTCTCGGCTGCTTTTAACGCTTTCTCCGATCTGTTGTCAATCACACAATGCACCGAATGAGCATGAAGCTCAATTTCCATAGGAATGAACTGAAAACACTCGCTCTGCTCCGCTCGCTCTGCACAAGTGGACACACACCGTTACTCTCGCTTGATACGGTAAAACTGTACTTTACACTTTACACTAGAAAGAAAATAATGGATTATTACTGACCCTACTCTATGATAAAAAAAGAGATTTGTAGCATGAAAATTGCATTTTCTAATCAGTAAATTCGGACTAAATCTAGATGATTTAAGCAGAAGCTACACTTTGGGTCTTGGGCTCCATTCAATATTTGGATGTAGCCTAAATATAATTCTTTAGGTGTATTACATTACATTAAGTTTCCTCCAACCAGTTATCAACTTCTGATATCCATTTTATAATGTATGGCCATTTAATACAAAAATAAATAAATAAATAAATAAATAAAAACAATGCAATAAGCCAGTAATCAGTTTATTTTGTCAATAGAACTACTCTATTACATAGCAGTAACCTGCTGGTGCTTACGATTTTGCTTTGCATACATTTGCAAACTCTGATGAGTGAAGCATGCTTTACCAACTTACGAACATAACTTTGCACCCTATAAATATTAAGGCTTAACATAATAACATTTCACTTATTACAAGTATGCTAAAAAATGAAAATATCAAATCATTTTCATCCTTAGGGATCATCAAAGTGAATTAAATAAACTTTTACAAACTCTGTCAGCACATTACATTATTCTGTGTGCATAATTGAATTAAAGCTCTCAATGTGCTAGGAGTTCTGCCTTCAAGCAGTGCTTCACGGATGATGGTTCTCAACAATAGTGTGCAATGTCAGCTCTCTGTCGCCTGTCATATTTGTCAAAAAGGAGAATTACTTCTGCGGCCCAATACTGCTGTCTCTGGGATCCCTGTGACTTGGTGCTTTAGGGACTCTTGGAGAAATATCTTACATCCAGTGCACAGCAGAGTAACAGATCACCAGTTTCAAACTCTTTTCTTTAATTACAAACAATGTTCTGTCATGGAAAATCTTTTTCACACATGTCTGCAGGCCTGTGTTTTAACCTTCCACTGTAAATGATTGTGGGTCAGTGGACGAAAGAAATATTTTTTTGTTATTTGTGAGTTATATTAGCCTCAAAGGAATAAAATGAAGGTTCTGTCATTTTTTTATTTACCCTCATGGCATAAACCCAGTAAACTTAGTAAAATGTTATGATAAACAAACATTTAAACAAATAATTTATTTGATTTAGTTATCTTCAGTGAACCAGTTCACTGGTTGATAAATTGGACCGAAAGATTTGCTCACAAATCAGACTGATCTGATTCTAAAGTTCAACTCACTGGGCCCTATTTTAACAATCTAAGTGCATGATCTAAAGTGCATGGCATAAGAGCGCTTAGGGCATGTCCGAATCCACTTTTTGTAGTTTAAGGATGGGAAAAATGGTCTGTGCGCCCGGCGCATGGTCTAAAAGGGTTGTCCCTATTCTCTTAATGAGTAATGGGTGTGTTTTGGGCGTAACGTGCAATAAATCAATCAGAGTCTCATCTCCCATTCCCTTTAAATGCCAGTTGCGCTCGCGCCATGGCGGATTCGCTATTTACATGGCGGAATTTGCAAGTGGAAAAACTGAACGCTTCTCTAGTGAGGAAACGGATCTACGAGAAAAGCCGGATTCCACCAAAGCATTTTTATCTTTATGCACACAATAATAATCTTTTACATTGTAATCCCTGTATGTGTGTAATAAGCAGAGTGTATGCGTGTTGTGCTCCCGCCTATAAGCGCATATTACTAACATGCTCTTTAAATAACAAAAAAAATATTGCACCATTGACTTTAGACCAGGTTTCAGTTGGTCAATGGCACAGTGTATTTCAGTTGCCTCAAAATAGTAACGCGCTAACAATGCGCCTGAACACACCTCATTTTCAGACCAGTACGCCCATGGGCATACAAATGGGCGCAAATGCATTGCCGCAGGATGTGAAAATGATAACTGCGTTCCAAACCTGAATGAATTTATTTGATCTGCTATACACAAAGCAGATCTTGCCCCCCATCTCCTACCATAGTAGGAAAAAAATACAATGGTAGTCAATGGGGGGGAGTGGGATCTGCTTGGTTACAAACATTCTTCCAAATATATTCCTTTGTGTTCTACAGAACAAAGAAATTTATACAGGTTTGGAACAACTTGAGGGTGAGTAAATGATCACAGAATTTTCATTTTTGGGTGAACTATCCCTTTAACAATAAAATATGACTTCACAGCATTACTTTGCGAAAGTGCAAACTCGTAGGAAGACTGTAAGTGTTTAGGGTGCTATTTGGGACAGGGCCATTGCTCCTCACATAAAGCCATTCCGTGACTTGGAAGACTGTCATATGACTTGGAAGACATAGAAAATAGTGGAAATATTTTAGTCATTTTTGCAACTGGACAGACATGGTTACTATCAGTGTTGCCAATTTAGTGTTTTTGTCACTAGATTTAGTGACTTCCCCGCCCCTTTTGAGACTTTTTTCAAAGGTTTAGGGACAAATCTAGCAACTTCTTCTGATCTAGATTCTTATTTTGCCCACTGATCTATATTCATATTTATATAGATCAATGAATTTGCCATTATGATGTCATCTAGTGACATTTAGCTACCAGTTTTAGCTGCTTTCAGTTGAAAGCAGTTGGCAACACTGGTTACTATGAATTGTTGTTGAATGGTAAAGAAGTGTGTGAAGATTTATGAGCAAACAATGACAGATTTTTCATTTCTGGGTGAACTATTGATTTAATATGCCTTTCTAGGTAATGCTTTTTTTCTCTGCACTTTCTTGCACTGAGAGCTCAACATTCTGTGTAATGCTCAAAGCGAGGATTTCGTTGTGTTGTCACTCCAGCCTTTGTGTTTGGTTTCTGCAGATGTGTTCAAGAGCTCTCCAGGCATCAATAGACACAAACAGATTATATACAGTAAATGTCTCTCTCTGGGTTATTAGTGTCTCTCTTCATTGGCCTCAATGTATTGTGGAACAGCTGCTCTCCATTCAGAGAAACATTGACTCATCTGTTTTCCTTTTTGCTGTCAGGAAGTGACACAGCAAATGCTGGTCATGCATGATTTGAAGTATGATTATAATATTATCATGGTTACTAAGAATAGTTACTTAAAAACTGCAGGCATATGTTTTTTTATGTCAGATGTTTTGACCTACAAAAGTTATTAAACTATGCAACTTATCAGAAAGATGGGTATTTCTGTTCTCAGTGGAAGGTACTGGAAGTCAAGCTATTTAGAAATGTTTAAAATTGTGACAAACAATAGATGTCATAGTAATAGAGCTATATGACAGCACAATACCTGTAATAATGTTTTGTTCTATTCTATTTCTCGTGAACACTGACATCATAATTGTAGTAGAACAATAGAACAGGGATATAAATAAAGTAATAAAGCTGTGGTCTACTGTAATTGTAATAGACCTGTGACAATAGTTATAGTTGTATAATTAATAGCTGTAATGGAGCTATGACTACAATGGTCTTTCACTGTTATTGTCAGTGCTAATTTATTTATAGGCTTTTAAGATTTTAAAGAGAGACAGTAAAATAATGGCAGAGACAGCAGGGAATAGCATCAGAAATTGACACAGGCTCTAAAGCATACAGTATGCACTATTTTTTTCACTGACTGTTTTAGTGTTAACCCTCTTTCAAAAACTGATATTTAGTTGTAAATCAACATAACTTATTTGGTTTTAATTTAATGAATATAAAACTTAAGGAAATCAGGATTGTTATTGTTAACTTGCTTTTGTCCAATGTATCTTTCCTGTGTTCATTTTGTATTGGTTTTGCACGTTCTAGTTCTGTTTCCTGGGTTTGTGTTTGTTTCTATGGTTTCTCGTTAATTTCATTATCATGCGCACCTGTTGTTCATTTCTTAAATTGGTTTGTTTATATTTAAGCTAGTGTTTCAGTTGATTGTCTGTTCTCATCAGGTTAACATGGTTGTTCTGTTTCTTTTTTCAAGAAGAGTGTTTTGTTTTGAGTCTTTGTTAATAAAATCTAACTGCTGCAAATAGATCCTGCTCTCTTTGTCTTGATTGCAACCACCCTGACAATATCTTTATCCAGTTATATGAATTAATATTAATATATTTAATATTAACAATTATGGCTGTCGATTTAACGCGTTAATTAGATTAATTACGCTGAAAAATAATGTGTTAATAGTTGATTGAAGATGATGCAGGGCAACAACTTACTGCGTGATGAAGCCTATAAAATGTAGTTTAAATGACTCTAAAATTAAAAATTCTAAAAATAAAATATGGGGCAAAAAAAAAAAAAAAAAAGCCCCGTTTGAGTTTTTTCTCATATTTACATTATATGATATAGCTAGTTAAACTATATCACACGAACAACGAGTGCAATATCACACAAAAGTGCTGTTTTTTTATTTTTTTTCTGTCCGGAATAGCACGAGTGCAAATGTGAAACTGATTTTATACAACAGTTCAATAAATAAGAAGTTAATATTGTGTTATTTCAGACACTGTTTTGCTCAGTTTTGCCAACGAAAATATATAGCGATATGAAAGAATCAGGTGAACCATTAGGCTTGTTGGACTTTAAGCAGTGAATGAATGAATGAATGAATGAATGAATGAATGAATGACTCAATGACTTAATCATTAAGACATTTGCCACCACCTACTGGCAGTTTTAGTTTCTTATTTAGTATATTTCATTAAAAAAAATATTTCATATTTCCATGGTAACTCAAAAAACAAAACAAAAAACAAAAACAAACAAACAAACAAAAAAACATTAAAGGTATAGTTCACCCAAAAATGAAAATTCAGTCATCATTTACACTTTCCCTCATGGTCCAAAAGATTATGTGTAATAAATCAATGTTAAATCAAATAAAATATTTCTTGCTGAAGCTACTTTTTGTAATGTCTGTTTGATGCTTTACACAATAATGATCTTTTGGGAGTAATTTCTTAGCCAAATTTGATGTGCGATTATTTTGCGATTAATTAGATTAATTAATTGCCACATCTTGTAATTATTAAGATTAAACATTTTAATCACTTTACAGCCCTGTTAATAATATTTTAAATGCACAAATTAAGTGTGATTAAGACCACATTTTGGGGAATGAAGGGAGAGTTGAGATGAACACGGGGTACCAATCCATATACATCCAAACGTATAAAACACAAACAGAAGGGAATAAATAATAATAGGGTAATAATAGGGTAATAATAAGTTAAATAAGTAAACTAATAAGTAACTATGAACATAAACATATGAAACACAGGGGATGCATCCAAAAAATGCTGTCTTCGGAGGATGCATTCCAAGGTAGGCATCAATGCACGTCCAAATCCAATGTTAGCTTCACTTCCTGTCTCCTGAGACACCTTCATCTGATCAATTTTTGAAGGCAGCATAGATGTGTCCTTCTGCCTATGTTATCCCACAATCCTGTGCGTTCCATTCATTGACAGTTGAGCTAAAATATATATATGGCTTCTGAAAGTTGCGGTTGGTGGTCAGTTTGTGTGTACTTGTACATTTTTGACCAACTTTTTCCACTTTTGATGTTATTTCTAGTGAGAAATTACTATTATAGTAATTAAATAATCGCTCCGTTATCATCAAAACTTACTCTGTTTTGTTTTAAATCATTAAATCATTATGCCGCCTCAGAAGTCTGTACAAAATCAGTTTTTTTGTTTTTATTATGATGTGAATTAAAAAAAAAAAAAAAAAAAAAAATTATAACGTGTTATACTCATCACTTTCAAAAAAAAAAAAAAAAGTAAAATACTCGCAACACTGCTGAGAACATCCCACAGTCACCTCATAACTCAAGTAAAACAACCATCTGGCTTTAGACCTTATGTATCAAAATATTAGCAATCCTCTTGGACATTTGCTATACTAGATGTTCCAACACACTCTATTTCACAGTAACCCCCTCCTCCAGGGCCCAGCATCTGTGCCCTTTCCTCTACAGTATGTCCGCCTCCGCATGAATAATGGACGAGATCGCCAATTAAATATTGAAATGAAATCAGAGGAATAAGATGAATTTAAAGGGAGTGGGGGCATGTCAAACAACTGCTCCTTATTTGCCTTTTCAGGATCAAACCATCTCTCTATGTTTGATATTTTGACTCCAAATAGTTGCGTGGGAATGGAAGAAGTTTTGGCACATCAAAGTATCAGCAAGTGTTAGCTAGTGTCCAAGCATAAGTCTTAGGGTGCCTACACACTAGAGTTTATGCTGAAAATCCATTTATTTTAAAAGGGATGGTGAATCACTATGATGGCATATTGGTACCACATACGTAAAGAACAACATCAACAAAAGCCCTTCTTATGAGAACAAGTTTTTGTGAATAATCTCATAATAGGACTTTTATGAGTTTCAGATGTAATTTATTTTGAAAATTCAGTCAAAATTAAGAGATTAAATTAAGAGATTAAATTTCATTATAAGACCATCTGCCATGGTTCTTTTTCCTAATTAAATCCATTCCTTCATTCCTTCCTAATTTCCTATAACTACTGCAGTTATGTGGAAAAAGACCAAGGGTTTCTTTGTCACCTATATGGTGCATAATAGTGTGTATAATATGAGTATTTCTTACAAATTAAATGTATTATTAAAAACTATACTGAAATTGTTTCCATTTTAATTCTACTTTAAATTGAAATTCAAATTACAAGTCTGCATTCTGTTTGTCAGATCAAATCAAATACAATAAGTGAACTGCATTCTTAGTTTGGTAAAACTTTATTTTACAGTGCCGTAGTTACACATTACTACATGTACTTACTATAGTAATAACAGTAAATATGCATAATTACAAGTAACTAATCCTAAACCAAACCCTAACCATAACTATAACTCTATAGTAAGTACATGTTAATAGTACTCAGTACTTATTTGAGTAATTACAATGTAACTACGGCACTGTAAAATAAAGTGTAACTCTTAGTTCAATTCTGAATTAATTGAACAACCCTGCTTTCCACACCAGATCAAACCAGATCTTACGCATTCCTATCCATCAGTTGCTCCAACACTGAATGCAACACCTTTCAACGGAGATATATGGTGGAATGCTAATATTAGAGAAAACAAAGTGGTTTTGATAACGTCAGCTCGCAGAAAGCAATAATTTGGCACAAATATCCTCTTGACGGTGATGATCTTAGCAGTGATTGCCACTGTGAGCTCGGGTTTCACCAGCGTTCCTGATCCTCTTTATATCCCATGGGAAATATGCACAGGTCAGTTCTGCAAGGAAGGGTTACATACACATGATTTTCTCATATTGGGAAGTGTCGCACACAGGATACATTAAGATGTCAGCAACAAATACCTATTATGTTGTTTTCACACAGTGGTCATGCAAAAATTTTGACTGGCTTTCCCAACTCCAGTGAGATGCCTGGAGTTGTTAAGTCAGGAGAAATGTTATTACTGTATTAATGTAATACACATTTAAAACTTTTACACATTTCTTTGTGGTATTCAATATTGTACTGCATTTCAAGTAGCTTAGCAACATGCAAACGTCAGACTCAGCTGAAATCAATTGCGAGTGGGGTAGGGTCTCTATAGCAATTCGTGTGACTGCCTATAGGGTGTTCCAAAATGGTCACTTATGATGCTCCATGATGGTTAGGATACTGCCATAGCCAAGCTAGCAGCTCACTAAGTTTTTGAACAGAGGCTTTGTTTGAAACTGGACACAAGAATGTGAAGAGGTTCCCTTTAAAAAAAAAAAATAATAATAATCTGGGAGAACTATGAATATATATACAATTTATGCAAAAAGTGCTTTTTGATCTCCAAGGTAAAAAGGAGGAAAAGCCACAGTGAACATAAAAGCAGGCTTTGTTCTTAAAATGATGCCTCATTTTAATGTTTCATAAGAGCTCATGCAAAGACACAGCCTCAACATGCCATGTACAAATAGAACATTTCCATTTGCAGTTCAAATATGAGCTAGATATTGTATGATATTGCATGTTTCTTTGTGATCATTTGTATCAGAATAACCCAATAACTGAAATATAAATGCTAATCCAGCTATTATCTACAGTGGCCCAGTAGTGCACAACACAACAGAATTAAAAAAGCAAACATAAGTTCACAACACAACGAAATAAAGCCACAACACAACGGAAACAAGCCACAACACAACGAAATCAAGCCACAACACAACGAAATCAAGCCACAACACAACGGAAATGCTCCAGACCACTAGGGGGCTCTCAGAGCTTGGTAAAGTTAGATTTCCTTGCCACTGTTCTAGAAAGTCGACAGTCTTACAAAGATATCAATACCATGATTAGTTTTAAGTATGTAAACATTGTATATCGACATATTAATTCAAAATCAACTACGTGCACAATACCTTCATATTTATACCTGTGAATGATTTGACGCATTACCACGGTGCATGATAAGGGGAACGTCTGCCAATTCCACCAAGTGGTTAAAACAAATAATTTGTATTCATTAAAATGACTTTTAACATTTAAAAACTGACATGTTCAAATTCCAAAACTTGTTAGTTCCTGTTGGTAAGACTGACTTATTACAGGTGACATTTTGTCAATACCTCCCTTCATGTACTTACAATAAACAATTCTTTTCAGTAAAAAAAATCACTGTAATTCACCAAAAGTTTTTTTTTTTTTTTTTTTTTACTGTAATTCACTTAAAGGGTTTTTTCATGTTCCAAAGCTTGTAGTAGTTTCCTATTGGTAAGACTGACTTACTACAGGTGAAATTATACCTCCTTGTATGTATTGTCAAAATGTCACCTGTAGTAAGTCAGTCTTACCAATAGAAACCTACTATAAGCTTTGGAATTCGAACATGTCTGTTTTTAAATGTTGAAAGTAATTTTAATGAATACAAATTATACATTTTAATCACTTGGTGGAATTGGCAGACGTTCCCTTCATCATGCGCAGTGGTAGCGCGTCAGATCATTCACTGGTATAAATATGAAGCTATTGTGCATGTAGGTGATTTTGAATTAATATTTCATGTCCATATACAGTGGTTACATCCTGTTAAAACTAATCGTGGTATTGATATTACTGCTGACTCTATAGAACACTGGCAAGGAAAACTAACTTTACCGAGCTCTGAGAGCCCCCTAGTGGTCCCCTAGCATTTCCGTTGTGTTGCGGCTCGATTTCGTTGAGTTGTGGCTCGATTTCGTTGTGGCTTGATTTCGTTGTGTTGTGGCTTGTTTCCGTTGTGTTGTGACTTGTTTCCGTTGTGTTGTGGCTTGATTTCCGTTGTGTTGTGAACTTATGTTTGCTTTTTAAATTTTGTTGTGTTTTGCACTTCTGGGCCACCGTAATTATCAATAGATGAAATATAGAAAACAAAATATACCATTTGTTATGGCATTTAGCCTACTGTAAAGTGGCCCCACAAAGTATTTGGACACACTTTGTATGAATTTGTATGAATGTCACTGTACCAAAATATCAAATCTAGTAATATTTTAAACAAAAAGGAAACAATAAACAATCAGATTCTCCAATATTACTGGAATATTTTCATAGTTAACGTGAAGTAAATCTGAGCTCTGCTAGGACACCTGTGAACTTGATGGAAACTGACTTCACCTTGACACCAGTTTGTTTGTATTGTTTTTTTGTTGTTTGTTTTTGTTTTTTTGACTAAGCATAATTTGTACACAGATGTCACTATGATATTTTGTAATGTGATACAATAATATTCAGACATTTTAAAAACATATAGCTTAGAACTGTTTCTTACAGAGCCCCTAAAGGGACATGGTGATGGGGGGGGGGGGAGATATATTTCATAGATTTTGCGTTTTCTCTCGCAAATGTTTTGTGTTTCCCCAATATACTTCGCATTCGCTTGCAAAATGTTTGCGTTTCCCAAAGAAAAGTTATGTTCGCAAAAAGGTTTTGCGAGCAAACGCAAAGTTTCTCGGTTGAATGCAAAACTTTTGCGACAGAATGCAAAAGCATTGGATTTTATTTATTTATTTATTTATAATAAATAAATAAATTGGTGCTCTGTAGTTTCTATATCCTGGTAAGTGGTGGGAATTTCTGAGAAAAATATTGAAAAGAGATTTCCTGGAAATACTCATGTCAAGTGATTTGGTATAATAATCTGGCATTGACTATCTTGGTCTAAAATCAACATGTCAGCATGCTGTGGAAAGACCAGTGACCTCGAAGTAAAAGTTGAAAGTTATTATGTTTTTTTTTTTTGTCAGTTTTGAGCTTGGTGAACTAGTCCCCATTCACTTTCAATATATGGTGGATAGGATATTCGTCAAAAAAAATCACATTTTGTGCTCCACAGAAGAAAGAAAGTCATATGGATTTTGGAACAATATGAGGATGAATACATTACAGAATTGTAATGTGATTTTTTTTTAAACTATTCCTTCATATTTAAATACATTTTGGGGCACATGGTATTCTTTTTTTTTTCATGTAAGTCACCACTTCACATCCACAAATCATCTTCATAAGTCTTGTTATTATTCAAGGCTGTGTATAAAGTGCATCAGCGAAGTAAAGAGGCTTTCAGAATAGTGTGTGACATTGCCGGACCCTCAATCTATGACAGACTGACAAAGCCCGATATCTAAAAATGAAAGCTGAGCTGTTTGTGACAACTTACCGAATGAGCATGGGCAAACTTATCAATTTTATGACAGCTCTAAATCAGGTTGTTACAGAGAAATTTATCGTCCCATTCTTGCGCTGCTCAAAAGCGTTACAGGGGTTAGACAAAAGCGTGGCGAAATAATCATCTCAATAAGCCATGGAACATGACCTGTAAAATGATTAGGAAGGGAATGACAGAAATATTCCAAGAGCCGCCGGAGCGTCGTGAATTTACAGCTTTATTAGATTGTCTGTCTGGCCATCTCTACAGGCGCTTACCGATGATTTGAGGTGAACGGAGGGTAATGGGAAAACTTCAAATCTATTGGTCATATTTACTAAGGCTTCCAAAAGAGCAGAAAATAGTACAAGTGGTGTGTGTCCTTTAAATGAGTTTGGATTAATTCTACCATCTTGACATGATCACAGAAAAGAACAATTTCAGAAGAGGCGAGAGGGAGTATAAAGGCAATGATTGAAATGTACGAAAAAATTTGCGGGATCTTTTCGGGAGAAGAAATGCTGTCTCTATGGACGCACAAGGTTTAGCTTCCATCTGCGGATGATTTCATCTGCGTTTATGACCAAATGGGTCATCAGACAGTGGAAAAAAAACAGGACATTCACATGAAAGACTGTGCTTGGTTGAGACAGACAGCATGATGGGACATATAGTTATTTTGGTAACACAAGGGTCCTGCCTAAGGAGAGATGAATCACATGGTGATTCAAGAGTCTGATCAGGGACATGAATGCAACTTTAACCTTTTTCCATCTCTACTGCAGTTGACCCACAAAGACTGAATGTTCTCACGACAGAACAATCACACAACAACTAAACACGATAAGCAAAATAAGTTATTTAGCAGCAATCATATTCAGCAACTTAGTTACATCATTAACATATGTTGAGCTTCAAAACTGAGAAGAGCGAGCCATAAACATATCACTTTATATATAAAATATGACTTTTTTCCAAGTCTTCTTTAGCCACACAATAGTGTGATGTGAGAAACAAACCAGAGAAAGTTATTTATTGAAACTCTCCTCACACTTTTCAAGTTTTTCAAACTTGCCGCATCACAGTTGGTCATGTGACGCATAAGAATCAATGCTGTTTGCTGTCAGTGACATCATTACCCACATTCGCAGTCTTTGCACTTTACAACTTGACTTCTTGATGTATTTCTTGGCCCAAGTGTTCAAGTGGGCGTGAGGACTGCAACTGTGTGTAGAACCTTTGGATAACTGATGGGACACACTTACAAAACAGTGTTGTAAAAATTTGTACAGAGCTTTATTTACATTTTTTTATATTTTTATTTTCAATACTTTGAACTTTAAAATAAACGTATTCATTCAGTAGTCCCTATGTAATAAGAAGACAATTTAATTGTGGTGCAACTGCATTTAATTAAGTGACAACATACACAAACTTATCTCTGCACCAATAAAATGTGCGACATTTTACATTTTGCCACCAAATTAATTGAGGTATCTAATTAATTTAACTTACACTGGGAAGTTTTATGAGCTAATAAAATATTTCAATTCAAATCAATATTTTGTTACTTCGCTAATTATATATTTATGTGGCAACTTGCTGTGTAATAAGCAGGATAATGTGTATCCTGCAGGTTTTTTATCACAAAATCGAGATGCCCAGATGAGCGGTTATTATACAGCGTTGCTTTTGACAATAATCATGACTGACCAATCAGAATCAAGCATTTCAGAGAGCCGTGTAATAAGGGCACTGAGCTCTGGCATTCATCAGTCTTGCACCCTTACTTTCTGTTGCGTGTTCGTACTCTCAAGTGGCCAAGACCACAAGTGTGGGTTAGAGCTGCACAATTCTGGATAAAATGAGAATCACAATTTTTTTTGGTTTCAAACAGAGATCACGATTCTCCCACGATTCTGAATATTAAACTAAACAAAATAACATGTAATTTACTAGAGGTTTTGACAAAATATGAATTGCTGGACTCTAATTGCTGGAAAAATGTTTAATTAATTTGAATGAATTTTTTTTTAAAAAAATGCTTTTGAATGATTTCAATGATTCATTAATAAATACTTGTTTCATTACTGGATGAATCAGTGTTTTTGAACAAATCTCTTGAATGAATGATTCAATGACAAACACATTTTTTTAACAGTCACTTGTCGCCACCTAGTGGCATAAGATGTAATTGATACAATCATTATTTGAAGCGCTAAGTTAGTTTCAAAAGGTGGTTTGCTCTATTTTGATCACTATCATAGACATCAGTGTTTATATCCTAACTTTAAACTTTTATCTCAGTTCTGTAATAATTTGAATATTTGTAACAGGAATAACTACTGTGTGGTTCAAAACTGCTCTCTCTGGCTCAGAGCAGCAGCACAAACATAGATTTGAATGTTCCGGTATGGCAAACAGTTGTCATTATAGGGTTAGTTCACCCAAAAATGAAAATAATGTAATTTATTACTCACCCTCATGTCGTTCCAAACCCGTAAGACCTTCGTTCAAATCTTCGGAACACAAATTAAGATATTTTGATGAAATCTGATGGCTCAGTGAGGTCTGCATAGACAGCAAAGGTACTTCCTCTCTCAAGATCCATAAAGGTACTAAAAACATATTTAAATCAGTTCATGTGAGTACAGTGGTTCTACCTTAATGTTATAAAGGGACAAGAATATTTTTTGTGCGCCAAAAAAACAAAACAAAATAATGACTTTTTAACAATATCTAGTGATGGCCGATTTCAAAACACTGCTTCATGAAGCTTTGGAGCTTTGCAAATCGAATCAGTGGTTCGTAGCGCTAAAGTCACGTGATTTCAGCAGTTTGGTGGTTTGATACGCAATCCGAATCACTGATTCAACACAAAAGATTTGTAACGCTCTGAAGCAGTGTTTTGAAATCAGCCATCAGTAGATATTGTTAAAAAGTCGTTATTTTGGGTTTTTTTTTTTGGTGCACAAAAATATTCTTGTCGCTTTATAACATTAAGGTAGAACCACTGTACTCACGTGAACTGATTTAAATATGCTTTTAGTACCTTTATGGATCTTGAGAGAGGAAGTGCCATTGCTGTCTATGCAGGTCTCACTGAGCCATCGGATTTCATCAAAAATATCTTAATTTGTGTTCCGAAGATGAACAAAGGTCTTAGGGTTGTAGAACGACATGAGGGTGAGTAATAAATGACATTATTTTCATTTTTGGGTGAACTAACCCTTTAATAAAATAAGATCACGTTGGGTGTCTGAATTGAGATCGCAACCTTTTTTCGATTAATCATGCAGCTCTAGTGTGAGTATTGAGACAGGCCCCAAACCTGGTGTGACACACCTAAAGGTGGCATTTTTGAAATACACACAAGAGCAAATATGATTTGAGAGTGTCGGCAGTAGGGGAATTTTCCAGTGATTAACAAAATTAACCATTGTATGGCTTCAGAACACTTATTGGTAACACTTTATTTTTATGGTCCCTTTTGAATATTCTGTTGACTATAAGTATCTTTGCAACTACATATAAATTAACTCTCACTAGAGTGTTAGTAGAACTGCTTAGAACTGCTCTCTGCTTTATATCTACTAACTCTTTATTATGATGGTCTTCCAACATACATTCTACTGGACTATAAGTAACTTTGCAAGTATGTCAGCTTATTCTAACCCTAACCCGACAAGTCTAGTAATACTCTACTAATACTCTAATGAGAGTTAGTAGACATATAGGTGCAACGTTACTTATTGTCAACAGAATGTGTTAAAGGTACAATAAAAAAAAGTGAAACCCACTTATTTTGGAAATAGAGCCATATGGACATCATACTTTTATGCTTTTTATATGTTTTTGGAGCTTGGCATTATAAATCACCGTCAATTTTTGAAAAAATAGGAACATTTTCTGCTGGAATATTCAGAGAGAGTCAATCATGATGGAATGTTAATTTTGGGTGAACTATCCTTCTACAGATAAAGGACCTTGCACTCTGACAGCAATTTACACCATTAAAGCGGCCAAAAGTCTTTCAATGAGATTTGGCAATTTGAGTGACACGAGTGACCGTTGGCAATTCAAAAGAGGCGAGCAGACAAAGTTCAACAGCGACTGTGCGACATCAACCAAAGAGCTCATATGATCTGCCACTATACAGAACACGACAGACAAGTAGCTCAATTTTTTACATTGAGTCAAGTGAGACTGATTTTCACACAATACTACAAAGAAGAGTAAGTGATGATTTGCTTAGTCGTGAGAAAATTAACAGGGATGTTACTGATTCATGTGACGGGTTCAAATCATGTTTTGTGCGGCTGCAATTTTCTCGTTCTGACTACAGTAACAACCATATTAAAGGATGTCATTGGGCTCAGGGGTGTAAATTTGGCACAAATGCTTTACAGCCCACAAATGAATAATTAAGAAGCAATAAATCAAGACTGGATTGGCATAATGAGCACACGGCTTTGAAAAGGCATGTCATCTGAGTGGAAATGAAGAACGAAAGAATTCTTATACAGCAGGTTTCAAAAGTGCATTTTAGGATTCAAATGTTGTCAGAACAAGTAATTGTTGTTTTCCCAACTTATTCTTATTCCCGACTTAAACTCAAAAGTTTGAAAATATAGCCCTCTTAGGCCATGTTTACACATGGTATTAAGATGAGTTTTGGACAATCGGATCACAAGTGGACGATGCTAATTACAGGTGTACACGGGGTCTAAAACATTTTGAGCTTGTCCACTTTCGACCGCTTCCAGAGGTAGTCAAAAACGCATTGATTTTTTACACAATTGCTTTCGTAGTGTAAACACTCATGTGGTCAAATGAGTTCGAAACAGCCACAAAAGACCACCTACTCTCCACCTACTGACCTTGCGTAAACATTATGGAAAGCGCACTAACCAGAAAGGATTTAAAGTTTTTGGCTGAAGACCCAAGTTTGTTTTGAAGACGAAAAATGTACCAAGCACAATGTTCTCTCACCATTCCTGATTTCTAACACACACTTAACTACATTCAGTGTGGTCTTGTGGCTGTCAGAGCAGAAATGAAAGCTGCTGCTCTCTGTATGTTTTTCCGTCGTCTGCGCGTTCATATGTAAATTTCATGAGTTTATTTCATCTTTTAGATCGAAAGATCGGGAAAAAACCCATATATTTACCCGTCCATAGACCCTCCCCTCGAAGAAATCAGGACAGAAGTGGTTGAAAGATAAAAAATAAACAGATTATACCAGGTGTAAACAGGTATGTGTCTCCCTCGTCTAGTTGTTATCCAATCAATCAAAATGCATCTTAAACCAGGTGTAAACAGTTTTTTTTTTTTTTCTTCTTTTTTTTTGTTTGACTGAGAAATGATAAAAACCTGGTGTACAGGTGGAGAGCGCAAAAAGTTTTATTACTGCTTACGGTCAATATTGGGGTCTTTATACACACATTATATACTATATATGTTCAAAATTTTCAGGTCAGTAAGATTTTTAAGGAAATTAATGGTTTAAATTAAGGACTGACAAGTGAAAGACTTTTACATTTTTATAAAAAAAAAAATCTAATAATTTCAAACAAATGCTGTTCTTTTGAACTTTATAGTCATCAATCCTGAAAAATGATGTATACATTTCCACAGAAATATTACTGTTTATTGAGCAGCAAATCAGCATATTAGAATGATTTCTGGAGGATCATGTGACACACTGAAGACTGGAGTGATGGCATACATTATAAAATATATTAATATAAATAAATAAATAAATTATATTTATATTAAATTGCAGAAATATTTTACAATGTTACTGTTTCTACTGTATTTTTTGATCAAATAAATGCAGCCTTGTTGAGCATAAGAGACTTCTTTCAAAAATATTAAAATCTAATGATGTGTTGACTGGTAATTAGGCAATATTAATCAAACAAAAATACTGACAAAACCCGCCTCCGTGGGTTTTATTCATACTACAAACTGAGTTGACACCCCTTATCAAAAGTTTATAGCCAAAAACTGTGACTCCGAAGGTTATTCTACCCAAATGAATAAAATAAATGCATTCATGAGAGGGGCTAAAGGTGAAACCGAGGTAGGCTGCAAACCCAAATCTCAGTTCTAAAAGATGCATATAAATATATTTTATTTATAAAATGAACTAACTCCAGAACCATATTTTATGATTATGGCTAACTGTTTCCCCAGGTACTTAATAAATGGCATTCTACAGATACAATTACATTTCTCTAATGAGAAAAAAACCTGAATGTTGTTAAAAAGCAGCCTCAGATGTATTAGCAGAACAAGCTCCACATCTGAACATGGATGTCCTCCACTCATAGACTTTATTAACCTTTCCATGCGTGTCAGAGTAATATGTGCAGCACAGACGACACGTTGGCATTTGTATTGGCCGTATAGCGACGCCTCTTCTAAATGCCACAGCTAATGAAGCCTCCAACCGATGGCAGTGAGGTTCAGAGATAATAACCCACAAGCCTACCGAGGGTAAAAACCTGTGTGTGTGCATTTATATGTGTGTGTGTGTGCATTCTTGTAGAGGTTACTAGGTTGCACTTCTGTTACAAGATGAATGCTAAGGAGGTAGCCTATTTTTGCATTTCTTCCTCATACATTTCCTGCCCTAATGACAGAGGTCTCACTGAGAGCTTTCCATGTTCATCTCACAATTTCTGAAGCCTTATATGAACCTGTAAGTCATTACCTACATCTTAACAATTACATAATACTTTATAGATCAGTGGAAACTATTTCTTCAGGATGCAAATGTGTGATGATACAACAAAGTAGAGTGTATTCTACTACAAACATGCCCTTAAAATCAAATATTTAATTTGAAATTATGAGTGTACCTGTATTTCATGTACAGTGGTCAGGGGTCATGATCAGTAGGGTTGGGAACCAACCCTTATCTAGAACTGGTAGTGTTTTTTGAAAAGTACCGGAACCGTGCAAAAAAGTTTCGGTTCCGAAAACGGTTCTGGTGTGCGTATTCTTTAATAGAGACGTCTCACCTCATGAATATTATAGCAATGAATGCACTGAAAAGCCCTCACGATTTCATCCCCCACATGATCTAATTCTTAAATGACAACGATTCACCTGTGTATATTAAACCTTTGACAAAAATAAAATTGCGACATTTAAATCTGCGTTCGCGCTGCCGCTGATCTAGAGAGAGAAGTTGTCATGTTTAGATATAAACAGCTTCACAAACAATCTTTTCAAACACACATCATTATTTCTGTTACAAATATTCCAATTATCACAGAAGTATCCAAAAATGTATTATTCAGATATAAACACTGATGTCTACATTATCGATCAAAATAGAATAAATCACGTTTTGAAAGTAACTGGGTGCTTCAAATAACGACTGTATCGATTGTATTGTTATGCCACTAGGTGGAAACAAATGACTGTTAGAAATGTATCTATCACTGAATCATTCTTTCAGAAACAAGTGAAGTCGAATCCAACTTACAAAAACATACTGTTTCACTGATCTGGATCTTACATGTGTGTTCAAGCATCTTATTTGTGTTGAATTTGTCGTAACACTTTACAATAAGGTTAATTTGTTAACATTAGTTAATGTATTAACTAACATGAACTAGGACTGTTTGGGTTGAGTATTGTGCATTTTTTTCCCCTTACTACTATTTTTAATTTTTTTGTTTAATAATTTTAATGGAACCGTAATCGGAACCGGAATTGTTAGGAAGAACCGGAAACCGAAACCAGAAAATTTCTTACAATTCCCAACTATAATGAACAGTGATATATATTTTAGTGAATTAATATTTATTTATAAGCATTTGTCACTGGTGTTACAACTCTTAATTTATTCACAATAAAATTGTACATATCTCCCAGTTAGTTTCATTTTAATGTGATACCAAATATTCACTATAGGGATCAAATCTGGACTAACATGAACTAACCCTGAGCAATATTTTTGTTACTGTATTTGTTCATCTTTGTTAACCTTAGTTAATAAAAATACAGTCATTCATAGTTTGTATATGTTACTTCACAGTGCATTAACTAATGTTAACAAATACAACTCTTGATTTTAATAATGTATTAGTAAATGTTGAATTTAACATTTACAAAGATTAATAAATGCTGTAGAAATGCTGTTCATTATTAGCTCATGTTAACTAATTTAACTAATGTTGACTAATGAACCTTATTGTAGTGTTATCGAATTTGTTGAGAATAAAAAATATAAAAAAGACTGTTTGGGTTGAGTATTGTGAACAGTGGTATATATTTTAGTGAATTAATATTTATTCATAAGCATTTGTCACTGGTGTTACAACTCTTAATTTATTCACGATAAAATTTTATAAAAATTCAAATTTTCCTTAACAAATATGTCTATATACGTTATATTAATAAATAGTTACATTGTTTGGGAGAGAAAACTGAACTGACGACATTTTTTGAGGAATGACCAAACTGCATGTACTGTAGGCTAGTGTAGTTTTTTCCCCCCTACTGGCTGTAACCCTATCAGAATAAACAGCCCACATTTTGAGAACCACTATTTCAGAGATCATTTCAATATCAGAGAGTTACAATTTAAAATGCTCAGCATGCGCTAGCTTTAGCATGAGATGATTATGGATACAGGCTCTCTTTTGGAAAGGATCGATCAAATTCACAGCCTCTACACTTTCACAGAGTATACCTATCAGACTGTCATTTCATATCTCTATGACATATTGATTGTAGCCAGAAGGAGTGGAGGTGGTGGATTTGAAGATGCGATTTAGAATTAAGTGTTCAATAGTTGGAACCTTTAGCCCCATGCAAATAAGTGCTGAAACATCTGGTGAGCTTCATATTAAATAAATATTTTACACAAAAATGTAAATTCTGTTATTATTTAATCACCCTCATATTGTTCCAAACCTTTCGTTGATGGAACACAAAAGGAGATGTTTAGCAGAATGTCTAAGCTGCTCTTTTACATTCACTGAAAATAAAATGTGACTGGGGTTGTTGTACTCAAATATCTCCCAGTTAGTTTGATTTTAATGTGAGACCAAATATTCACTATAGGGATCAAATCTGGACTCTGACCAAGGCCAAAACATGAGCCTGTTGGACGTGTTCTAAAGCCACTTCTTGGTTGTCTTTGCAATTTGGGCAGGAGCATTGTCTTGTTGAAAAATAACATCTGATCATTCCTCTTTAGATGATAACTTTTCATTTGTGGGAAACAAGACATTCTGCAATATTCTCCTGTACTATAAAGCATTAAATGACTTTTCAAAGTGAAGTAACGCACCAACACCAGCAGCTAAAAAGGCTCCCCACACAATGACACCTCTTCCTCCATGCTTCACTGTGGTAGAGATGCATTTATTATTATATTTTTCACCAGATTTTCAAAGACACCACTCTGGTAATGCATGTTTCATTGTGATTCATCACTCCACACAACTCTGCTGAACACCTCTGAATCAAACTTCCCATATTCTACCAAAAACTTCATTCTGTCTTTGATGTTTTTCTGAGACAGCAATGTTTTTTGAAGTTACATTTTCTTAAATTTTTGCTAATTTCCTGACCAATAATTTGTGGTTAAGACAAATTAAAGCTTAGTGTTTCGCCATTTTGAGCTTGGCCCATTTTATTTACCCAGGAGCGTATTCTAGTAATGAACTAGTGGAGTAAAATTATACTTTGTGTTTGAAAACTGAAAAAGTAACGGCTAGAGACTGATGGATAAAGTTTTGGGTCAGTATTTCAGTAGATCAAACTTTGAGACTAGCAAGCAACCAGCTCAGTTACGCTACAAATGTTATGCCCTAGAGCATAGCTGGAGAAACCTTGTAATAGGGGTTTGCCCCTGCAGTAATTCTACTGAGTAACTTAAAAAAAAAAATGCCTTGCTAAAAAATAAATAACCAGAAAAAAAAAAAAAAAAAAAATGCCCTGAATCAACACAATGTAAGTGCAGCTGAATTTTGGGCCTATTTTTATAGTAAGTTGTAGATGCTAGGAATTGTTTCTTTAAAAGCATAACCTCATTCCCCAAAGAAGAAGAATCTGACTTCTTCCAATGCATTTAAAATATCTTTATCTTTATAGTCCTACCAGTTTTGTCTCCTCAAATGAGGGCTATATGAAGGAGACCCTGGAAAACTCTTTGAATTAATGTTCAGTGTAGGGGAACCATCATTTCATTCTATAACAAAAATGTGCCGTAATGAGGCATTTATCTGGAGCCAGTGAATTTTTTTTTTTTTGGTCTTTGAGGGTGGTTGACACTAAGAATGATAACTGTAAAAAAAAAAAAAAAAAAAAAAAAGTGTCATTAGTTAACACTAGTTAAAGGGATAGTTCACCCAAAAATGAAAATTCTGTCATCATTTACTCACCCTCAAGTAGTTCCAAACCTTTATGAATTTATTTGTTCTGCTGAACACAAAGGAAGATATTTGGAAGAATGTCAGTAACCAAACAGATCTCGCCCACCCCGCGGAGAACTGAAACCATTCAGCTGCGCACAAGTTCAAGATCATTTGCGATTTATTGATTTCACATCGGAAAGAGAGGCGTACGATTGTTTTCTGTGTGTCCGTTCTTTCTATGAATCACACGTATGTACATCTGAGAAATGATCGTAAGATCAAATTTAGGACGGTTTTTGCGCAACATTTTATAAAAAAGGCCCAATAAGTGTTTCCGAAATAACTATATTTGCATCCACACCAACGGATGTTAACACTGTTTATTGCATGCTACAGTTATGTAGTCTGCTGCTTTTTATGCTCGAGCACTTTAAAGTCAGGTTGATTCTAATTGGTGTTTTTTTTATTGTACATCAGCGTGAAAAATTGTTCTGAAAGTGATTCATACGTACGCTATTGCTACTCTGTGTCATCATCATTACTCCTGTGGTGTGGCCTTTGCTATTCTCATAGAATTAGAACGATTATTAAAATTTTATAGTTATCTTTACAGTTATCGTCTTTGGTGTAAACGGGCATTTTCGTGGTTTCCTTTCCAGCATAGAGTTGTCTGAACGCTGTATCAATATCAAGCACATGACCATGTTTTCATTGACTCCACAGGGGAATGACTGTCTCAAATATTTTCATTTATCCTCATCTGTTGTCCCAAATATTTTTAGCCCAGCCAGCCCATTCACATTTGTGTCAATGAAATTTCAGGCATTGCAATGTAATGCAACTTCACAAAGAGATGGTTATTAAATGATGGAGCAGCATAAACTACATCAGACCAGACATCAAACATGCAATCAATAAGTAAGAAAAAAACAAACTACTGTTTAATCATAAGGGTCAGAGAGAGGGAGGAATATGAAGTTTGACTGTTTTATGAAGCAAAACATATCTTGACTATTGAAAAGTTTGGGGTCTTATGCTCAACAAGTCTGCTTTTAATTCAAAAATACAGTAAAGACAGTTATCTTTTTTTAATATTACTACAGTTCTCTATTTTAAAGAGGACCTATTATGCAAAATTCACTTTTATAAGGTGTTTGAACACAGATGTGTCTCCACAGTGTGTGTAAACAACCAGCCTATAATGGTAAAAATCCACCCACTCTTTTCTTTTATAATCCCCACAAATCATAAACAGTCTCTCCAAATGAGCTGTTCCAGATTTCCCCCTACTCTTATGCAAGAGTAGGGACAAGCCCCGCCCATGACTGGCGATGGAATCTGGCCTATTAGCTTAGCTCCTCCCCTGTGTAAGCTGTACACAGTCCGCCATGTTTCTCTCCTTGCCAGAGCATTTAACAGCAGCATTTAAGTAAATGTATTCTTATTAAAGCTACTAAAGTTATTCAGTCAAGAGCAGTGAGTGATTTTCTGTTTTTCTTTTGTTGTTTGATTCATATTAACAGCACATATAGCAGTAGGTTCTGTATATTACGCTGCTTTCACTTTAATACACAGATCTAATGTGCACATGTGATTTCTTTCCCTGCTGTTTATGTTCACAGACATAACCGACTGTGTTTGTGAACTTTGTGTGTTTTTGACATAACCTTGTATAACCATATATCAGAAGTTTAAACTGTTATGGCTTTAAAACGCATGCAAATAATAAACTTTCGTGATGACGAAGAACTGCAATGTCACGTGAGTATGGTTGCAATAGAGATGATAATCAACACCAAACAGATGTTTTAGTTTTTGGCAGAGTATTCGACGCACAAGCTGTACAGGCTCCGCCCTCTTCTGTAAAGCGGGGTGGGGAGAAGCAGCTCATTTGCATTTAAAGATACATGCACGAAAACAGTACGTTTTTCCTTCCACTCAAAAAATGGGCATTTACAACATGTAATAAATGATCTGTGGGGTATTTTGAGCTGAAACTTCACAGACTCATTCTGGGGACATCTGAGACTTATATTACATCTTGTAAAAAGGGGCATAATAGGTCCCCTTTAATGTAATTTATTAATGTGATGGCAAAGCTGAATTTTCAGTAGCCATTAATTTATTGCATCCTTGCTAAATAAAACATAAGCTATTATTTTCCTTTAAAAAAATTGTCTTTACTGACCCCAAACTTTTGACGGGTAGTGTATGTGGCTCAGTAGTGTATTTACAGGATATGTGGAGTACAGTATATAAAATGAATTTGGCCATAGACTTTGTGTAATATGTTGGACCACTCGTAGCAAAATGAATGTCCTAACTTTCAGTTTAAAGACCCAAACAGTTTTGTATATTTTCATCTTTCCTCATTAAAGTAGATAAGAGTTGCAGTTGTATCCTTTGTAGATAATGGCTATGCGTAGCTATAGACACACATGATTAAATTTGTATGCACACATCTAGAAACACGCGTATGTCTGCACAAAGAATGTGAAGAAAGTCTAACACACACAGTGTGATGTCACAGATATACACTCACACATCGCATACAGCGTCAAAAATGATGCAAAAAGAAGGAAACAGCATTCTGCAATTAGACATTTTCTCACAGTATTACTAGAGGGAGAGAGACCGAAAGATACTGACAGTACAGTGAGCGCTGTGCATGTGACATTTGATTGTGTTTGTGTGCGAAAGAGCTGCAGTCAGACCATGGCGGCAGCTCAAAGCAACTGGAGTGGATCGGAGCTCCCACCGGATCCACTGACCAACATAAATACGCATGTCTCTGTGTCCTACAAAAAAACTTTGTGATTCTTACTCCTGTTGAAAGAAGAAAACTTTGTCATTATGATGTTTCAGCATGAAAAACTTCCACTAATTGGGGCGAAAATCTCAATATTTCCACAAATCAATAAGAAAAATAAGTGCTGTATCAATTCCAGTGTGAGTCTGCATCCTTTGGAAGTGCACGTGAAATGGATTCAAAGCGCTGAAAACAGCACTACAACATGTTGCTTCTCAGCTACGACTACAGTGTTTGAGGGCGGGTAAAAGTAATAAGTAGACATTGTTTGCGGGCAGCCAATGAAGACCATAGGCTGGCATTATGCAAATTTATTACAAACCTACATAGATACGTTACGGATACGGAAGTGAGACTTAAAATACTGATGACTCGTTTCAGAAGTTGATTCTTTATTTTAGGAGATAATAACATTATTTGTTGTGCGCTTTGATCTTTAAAATTTTGTAGACATTTTACATTCACAGACAGCTATATTACACATTGTATTATAATATTCAAAAAAGCACTTTAAATAGGGGCATTTTAAATTCCTATATATATATATATATATATTCATATACACTATATTGCCAAAAGTTTTGGGACGCCTGAACTTTAATGACATCCCATTCTTAATCCGTAGGGTTAAATATGGAGTTGGCCCACCCTTTGCAGCTATAACAGCTTCAACTCTTCTGGGAAGGCTTTCCACGAGGTTTAGGAGTTTGTTTATGGGAATTTTTGACCATTCTTCTAGAAGCGCATTTGTGAGGTCAGGCAGTGATGTTGGTGAGAAGGCCTGGCTCGCAGTCTCCGCTCTAATTCATCCCAAAGGTGTTCTATCGGGTTGAGGTCAGGACTCTGTGCAGGCCAGTCAAGTTCCTCCACACCAAACTCACTCATCCATGTCTTTATGGACCTTGCCTTGTGCACTGGTGCACAGTCATGTTGGAACAGGAAGGGGCCATCCCCAAACTGTTCCCACAAAGTTGGGAGCATGAAATTGTCCAAAATGTCTTGGTATGCTGAAGCATTAAGAGTTCTTTTCACTGGAACTAAGGGGCCAAGCCCAACCATTGAAAAACAACTCCACACCATAATCCCCCCTCCACCTTACTTTACACTTGGCACAATGCAGTCAGCCAAGTACCGTTCTCCTGGCAACCGCCAAACCCAGACTCGTCCATCAGATTGCCAGACAGAGAAGCCTGATTCGTCACTCCAGAGAACACGCCTCCACTGCTCTAGAGTCCAGTGGCGGCGTGCTTTACACCACTGCATCCGACGCTTAACACCACCGCAAACGACGGTAATTTTCTTTAAATCTGCCAGTTATGGAGATCTCCGGGTAAGCTGATTTACAGCAGCTTTTGCGCTGTCGCACTTTTGTTATGGAACGTCATCACTGTCCCGCATTCTCATTGGTTTGCTGGCCTATGGCTGATTTCATGGCAGGATAATCTGTGAGCAGATCGCTCGCCCAAGAGGAAAAATAGTATTTGCGTTTGTTAAAGTCATCAGTTTGCATTTCAACTTATATTTAAAGAATACTGATTTTTTTTTTTTTATTATTATTATTATAGCCTACTTATATTTATTATAATTACATTTTATTTTTTATTTATAATAGGCTGCTAATACTAATTATGTTATACTTATTTTTAATTATTAATTTAAAAAGTACTTCTGGCATACATTTAAATTGACGCCATGGTGTTTTTTATTTGTTGTGTCTGATTTAGATCTGTGTCCTAAACTGCTACGTTTAAAGGTGAAGTATGTTGTTTGTGTGACACTAGCGGCAACTAGCAGATTACAAAAATACAGCATATTTTGCAAACGCACCTTTTGCATGTCGACTCAAACATCATAAAAGCTCTTACAGATGCTTGTGAAGGCACGTCTCAACAGGTAAATATGGGCTACTCTCAATAAAAGGTCCAACATATTAGAAATACTTTTCGCTGTGTTGCTATTTGTCATGAGCAAGCAAATGAGTAAACTAATACTGAGAATGCGAGCGTCTCGCATATTCTCCACTGGACTCCCTCGTACCACAGGCTCCGCCTTGGTCAGACATCGTCCTGCCTGCACCTTCAGTTCTGTCTGGCTCTACCTTCCCCCTGGCTCCGCCTTTGTCCTCAGTTCCACCGGTTCCGCCTCAGTCTTCAGGTCCCTGTGTACCACCTCAGATGCTTGTCGCTGCGGCTCCACCTCAGCCTCCAGTGTCAGCGATGTCGTGTGGGCTTTTTGGTGTGTCAGCTCCACCTGGGTCTCCATCTTCAGTGGCGTCTCTATCTGCCGTCCCCAGGGTGGCGCCTGTCAAGTCTCCACCATGGATCTTCCCGCCTTCAACTCCTCCCTGGGGCCTCGTCATGGGTGGTCTCTGGACCAACACCTGGCCCCTCCTGCTCCTGGCTCCTCCTTGGCTCCTCCCACCCTTCACTCCCCCATGGACTGTTCTGTTTTTTATTAACTGTTTTTGGCATTTACAATGTTACAAAAAAATTATATTCAAAATAAAATCTGTTCTTTTTAACTTTCTATTTATCACAGTATCCTGAAAAATTAATGTATCACAGTTTCCCCAAAAAATATAAAGCAACAAGATTAGAATTATTTCTGAACGATAATGTAACACTGAAGACTGGAGAAAGGAATAAATTACATATTAAAATAATGTTACTGTTACTAACAAAATTACTGTTTTTACTCTTTTACTTTTTGATCAAATAAGCACAGCCTTGGTGAGCATAAGATACGTCTTTCAAAAGCAAACAAACAAAAAAAAAAACTTTTGAACGCCAATATAATACATGTACTATAACTGTAATACGAAAGTGAACCAATATACAGGATTTTGACTAACTCAGACTAATTACATCAGTATATCAGTTTGAAATAAATTATTCATTGGTGTGATGTTGAGGCGCTTACCTGCATGGTGCCAATTAGAGGCAATGTTCGTGGTTCACGCTCACCTGTCTTCATTAAAGTGTTGGACTATATTGAGATGCCACAGATGTCTCAACAAGGTGTCTCAAAGGTCAACGCTCCATGATCTGCAAGAAACGAACATTATGTTGCTGTGGCAATAAGAGTTGAAGTGTGTGTGTGAAAGAGAACAGAGAACAGTAAGTGCTCAGGGAAACCTGGCGGAGTGGCCTGATGCCAGGACCCCATCACCACCTACAACTTTTTAAACCAGCTCTTCTATATTTCACAGCTTCATGCAAGACTGCGTTTAGACAGGATGCTGCTGTCGGCTTTTCATGCGTCTTTGTGCACAGTCACTGGAGCTTTCACGGACGCCTTTTCTGGCAGTGAGAGACACCCTGTAAAGTGTCGTGTGGATCTGACAGCTGAACCTGCCATTGTACCAGCTGAATGTCAGTACAGCCCAAACATCAGTTCAATGCAGTATATGTTTCTGTGTTTTTGTGTAGGGTCCATATGGCCTCAAACAGATGTTTTCCCTCAGGATACAAAATGTCTATAATGTGTTGAAAAGTTCTTGCACCGTCAGTTTTAGTTTTTCAAGGACTGTTTCTCAAGGAATACAGGCATAAATGTGTGCAATCTTCAACTCTCATAAGCAACACATCTGTCACATCAATTTAAAAACTTCACTTTATATTTATATAAAGAGGAAATTGGTATGTTTAAGGCTCTTGTGGGAATAGAATCTAAATGGAAAATGAAAGTCTGCCACCTTTTGCTCCATCAGAAACCTCCAGAATCCTCTTATTTAAACTTTCAATCTCCATTTAATTAGCATCTTGCTACATATATAACTTGCCTTATGTAATTTAGCTTGAAAGAAATAAATGAAGCAAATGAGTGGTGTCTTACCCCCCAAAAATTCCTGTTGTTTATGCAGTGGGTGATGTGGGCTATGTGGTTACGTACTGACCAAGCCAAGTCAAAAAAGTCTGCCTCCAAGTCTTTATGATATTCTGATCTCTAGTTGTAGAGAAAAAAAGAATTATTGGGGTATGTTTTACAAGAAAATCCTATTTCATTCTTTCTACTTCAAAATTCCACGTTTAATTCAATGTTACATGCTGTTTTCTTTGTAATTATTTGTGAAATTTACTAGCAATTTCAGTGTATAATCAGGGATGCAATGACCATTAAAATAATCAAAATGTAATAAAAAGCATTTAAATGGTTCTTTTTATAAATGTATCCGTGGCAACTAGGCAGAGTCGTCTTCCTACGCCCCTGCAGAAAGTTCACATAATGCATATTAAATATGCATAAATAACTTTTCTTAGAATGATAAATTTACTTTAAGAGAGAAAGAATGACATGTTAATGCTACACAACTGATTTTGTACAGGAAGGCTCTTTTATACTTTGGACTTTGAGGATGTACTTACAGGGTTATTATATTGGATGGTTTGGCAAAGCAAAAGTATATACAGGTATATATATATATATAAATTCGATCACTGTCTTCTAAACTTCTAAGCTGTCTAAGCTGTTTTGCTGTCTACTTATCTAGCTGGCTGCTAACTTTTAAGGCAGTATATTTGACCAGCATAGGCTAATTGGAAAAATGTGCCTCTACCTTCATTTTTTGCAAAAACGTGTACAATTCACAGCAAGCTCCAGCTGAAATTAACATTAGTGGCCAACAACGTTTATTCCTTTTCACAGGGGCTTATCATCAATTAATTAAGACTTATTTTTTTTCACAGTTCCTTGCACGTTATTATCTTATGACCTGAAATTATTTTACCATAGTGCATAATTTGTAAACTAATACATTTTCACATTTGCATCACATATGAATAGCTTTACTGTAATAAATTTGCTCAGTAGCTCACCTGGTACAGCATTGCACTTGCGATGCAGACGCTTGGGCACGAGTCCTGTGAAACACGAGTCACGACACTACAGAGCTGAAACCTTGTAGAAGTTAGCTAAAAGGACATGGTTGTTTCAAAAAATGCATTTTTATCTCATCCTTGTAGCATTAAACATTTCAATTCTGAACTGCAACCATCAATCATCGTAATAAAACGTTGCCATATTCACATTTATCTGTTTTGGGAAAAAACTGAACATGTTTTTAGTGCCACTGGTTTCACTTTGAAAGTGTCTCAAAGCATACAAGAAGCAAGGTAATATCATTTTGCAGAAATGTTGCCACAGGCATGTTTTTCCGATGAGCCTGGGTTGTCTTTGACAGATTCTATATTAGCAACTGCACACACCACGCATGCATCGCCCCTTAGCAAAATGAACAGTAGTCTCTCAACAGCAGATTCCAATAGGTTTAGATGTTAGAATGTTTCCAAGATAATAAAGTTGTTTTTTAAAAAAAAAAAAAAAAAAAATACACAGCAAACAAATATACCGTTTTTTCATTTCTCAACACTGATTTAAATATATTTATAGTCCTCGCTACTGAGCAATTTGCAATCATAGCTCTGCTTTTAAATCTCTTTCTTACTTTCACGCTTCACTATTTAAATTGTTAAAAATAACTTAATTGTTATCATATATCTGATATTATCTAATAAAATAATCTGACATCTCTAGCTTTTTATTTAAACTGCTATCACTAACACAGTTATGTTAGCATTACACTAGCCTGTTAACTTGTTATTTGTGTTTTTTGTCTCTTTTTTCTCTTGCTCTCCATCTTTTACAAGTTCATCAAACAACTGTGGTAAGTTGGAATCAACCAACAAACATGCTGAGTCATGGCATTTTCTCCTATTATATCTCATATAGCTCCACTGATGTCTCTTCCTCATCTGACCTCTGGCCACTCTTATGGGTATCCATCCCACCTCTGCCACCAAATATGATCCTTGCAGACCCACTTCAGTCTGCCGACCGGACAAAATGGGTGCACTCGGACCTACTGGGAGAAGTGATAGGTTCGAAAAAATAAATAAATAAAGGAAATGAAGGTTACAGTGCGCCGTTGAAAGGTAGAACAATCCAGTTGTGTATACTAGTGTGCATATTAGTGCTCTGACCACATGCCTGTATTATTTGAGACCTATCTTTCTTGTAATCCTAAACCAAGCTTGTTGCTGTACGTTTAGCCTTTTAACTGCTAAACAGTTTTCTGATGTTTTCCTACCAGTTCCCCCTTTTTACAGGTCCAAGGTGGTGATGTACCGGACCTGTCTTATCTGCTCCAACAGATTCTCTGTATAGGGTAGGCATCAAACCTTAAGCTTACGGAAGTTTACACAGACATGCAAAGATCAATCCTTCTTCTGGACAATGATGAGGGGACTACTCCATTCACGTATGGAGGCTTCTATCCTTCTCAGCTGTTTCATCATCTCGATCTCTTCCTTTAAAGGGCTGACAAGTCTTTCGGGTATTCAGTAAGGTTGCTGTTGTGAAGGGGTAAGGTGGATGGTGTGGTGAATCATCTTCAGGCCTCAGATGGAACAAAGGTTCAGGAGATCTTGCAACTTGGCCCTCTGGGACTCTTCCAGGTGGTCCAGCTTTACAGTTGCAGGGTGTCTTTGGGGTCTCACCTCTGGAGTAGGCTCATCCTCCTCCTTATCCTCCACCTTTTGTATCACCAACAACATCTCTGGCATCTTACCGGGTACCTTTCTCAGCAGGTAGATGTGGTACGCCTCATGAGATTTCCTTTTATCAAGATAGAGAATGTCTATTTCACTGGTCCCATGTTCCTCACCACAGGGTATGGTCCTTGCCACTTGGCCAACAGTCTATTCGTGGAGGTAGGTAACAGTAACAACGCCTTCTGCCCTGGCTGTAACTAGAGTTTGCAAAAGCAAAAGAGAATGAGAAATAATGCTTCAAGGTCAGATGTTTCCAAACAGCACAGCAGTAATGACTTCAGAACTAGAAAGTATGACCATATTAGCCGGTTCTATCAACACTGCATTGGCTCCTTATTAAACATTGCATGCATTTTAAAATCTTGCTAATTACTTACAAAGCTCTAAATGGTTTAGCTCCTTAGTACTTGAGCGAGCTGTTAACCCATTATAGTCCTTCACGTCTATTGCCGTCTCAAAATTCTGGCCAGTTGATAATACCTAGAATATCAAAATCGACTGCAGGTGATAGGTCCTTTTCCTATTTAACACCCAAACTCTGGAACAGTCTTCCTAGCATTGTTTGGGAGGCAGACAAATCTAGATTAAAAACACAAATCTTTAACCTAGCATACACATAATACATCATCACATTTCTATAAATTCAAATCTGTTAAAGGATTGTTAGGCTGCATAAAGTAGGTCAACCAGAGCCGGGAAAACTTTCCACAACATCTGATGTACTTGTTACATCGTAAGAAGAATGGCATCTATGATAATATTAGTCTCATCCTTATCCCGAGGTTACCATAGTCAGCCGGATTCGGGACCCATAGTCAGAGGTTACCATAGTCAGCCGGATCAGATGGTGGACCTGCAATTAGACACAACCACAATGCGGCCTGTCTTCTAGACACTGTGTCTACCGTGTCTACTGTACTTGTGATGCAGCCTGGAATTAAACCACACCATGTTGCTTCATTTGGCCAGAGGAGAGCTTTCTTTGTTTCTGGCCAGTTGATAATACCAGAATATCAAAACCAACCGTAGTTGGTAGATCCTTTTCCTATTTAGTGCCCAAACTCTGGAACAGTCTTCCTAGCGTTGTTCAGGAGGCAGGCACACTCTGTCAGTGTAAATCTAGAATGGAAACCTATCTTTAATCTAGCATACACATAACACATAATCACATTTCTATAATTCAAATCCCTGGCTTAAGGGATTGTTAGGCTGCATTTAACAACCAGGAACAGAAACAGTACCCATAACATCCAATGCATTTGTTACATCAAAGAGGAATGGCATCTATGCTCATATTAGTCTGTCTGTCTCATTCTTATCCTGAAGTTAACGTAGTCAGCTGGTTCCAGACCCAGAGATGACCACAATCCAGCCAAAATGTGCCAAACATAATGAAGTTTGCATTGTTGATAGTTATTTTCCTGTTTATTACTGTGAAGCTGCTTTGAAATGATCTGTATTGTAAAAAGTGCTATATTAACAAAGGTCATCCTCCTTCTTTTTACAGGCATCTTACCAGGTGCCTCTTTCCTCTTTTGACATGACAATCTTGGATAAATTGCTTGGCAAAATGAGATTTCTCTTTAAAGACAGCCTCCAATTTGAAACAGCATTCACAGCAGGACCACCTGTGATGCTTTAAAGTGCACCTATTTTACCCCTTTTTACAAGATGTAAAATAAGTCTCTGATGTCCCCAGAGTATGTATGTGAAGTTTTAGCTCAAAATACCCCACAGATCATTTTTATAGCATATTAAAATAGCCACTTTTGGGGGGTGAGCAAAATCACGCCATTTTTGTGTGTCCTTTTAATTGCAAATGAGCTGCTGCTCCCGGCCCCCTTTCAAGAAGAGGGCGGAGCTTCAAGAGCTCATGCTACAAACAAACAGGACAATCTCATGCACTGAAAATGTCAGAAACTGTTGGTAGCTGTGTGCAGCCTTATATGTTCGAACCAGAGTCGGACAATAATGCCTACAGAGCCAGAAAATATATGCTGCATGGAGATAGAACAGGTATAGTTTAGTTTAATTATGGTTATAAATTATGTCATCTTGCTTTTATCCTCTATTAGTACAAGCCTGTAGTAGCGGACCCCTCTGAATGATGGCCAAAACTTTACTGATGAGTTTTGTTGTACATCACACAAAAGATAAAGCGTCCGTTTTCACTCCAGAAAATCACAGTAAGAGCTGAATAAAACAGTACAAGAACTGCGCATTAAAGTCTTGTCCATAAACTCTCTCTCTCCCTTGCATTATCATCAACAGTGAATTACAGCTTATTCTTATTTTTATGGGGGTGCTTAATAAACTGGTAAACTTTATTTCCATAAAACAACTCAGAAGGACTGTAATAAAGTGCGTGCTCTCCCCTTCATTGCTTCTGTAACCAGTATCGCTCCGGAGACTATAAGCTGGATCACAAACAGTTGGTACTGATCCATTCTTGAGTAACAACTTTTTAGCAAAAACTGTGTTTTGTATTGTCCCTTTGCATTGACCCTTGTTCACAAAGCAGGCGGGAGTGAAATGATTTGTGCAGACATAAACGAATTTAGGTATATTTTGGGGCGCATTACCTTCAAAAATAAAACTAATCCACTGCGTCCTCAGTGGCTCAGATGTTGGGAGAAAATGAAGACTCTTATGTTCACTCTTACATCCAACAACAGAACACCGGGATTGCTTACGAGACATTGTTGTCGCTACAGCTGCTTGAGCGTGGAGAAAATGGCGGACAGCGCACAACTCACTGAAATTATGGTAATGCAGGACTATCAATCAGCAGTCGTGGGCGGGGCCTTAGCAGTGTGACGTCACACTGCTCAGAGAATCAAAACAGCTTGTCTAACGGGACTGCTTTGGTTTAATGGTGATTTTTTTTTTTTAAAAAAAAGATCATTGTAGGGTGGTTGTGTTCAAACTCTGCCAACACACATTTATGTCAAAACACAATGTAAAAGTGGATTTTGCATAATAGGTGCTCTTTAAGATTCATTAAACGAAGACAGCTCACTGAGTTTTATAACCTAACATCTTTTATACATATATATTTTAAAATTAAGTTCTAATCATCTGTTGAACACACAAATACAGGTCTCAACCTTTGGTGCACCAAACATGGAGCACATTTTTCGCTGAAGACACATACATAAGTTCAGTCTCTAACACACCTGTGACGCAAAGCTCCATTAGTTCCGTTGGTAATGAGCTGGATCGGTGTCCCAGCCCGTCAGGGTTGGTTTGTGATCACAGCCGCTGCAAGCTCTGGCAGAAACAGTGCTGGAAGTGAGACAGAGAGACCTGTGCTGCTATACTGCTTCAAAGCCCAGGCCTAGAGTCGAGTGATGTCCCCCGCTGTGCCCGCACACCAGGGCCACTATTAGCTTTTCAACTCACTGATCCCCCCTCAGCAGCAGGTATTACAGAGCAAATATCATCAGTCCTTCCTCTCAGCTGTGTCTTTCTGTCTCTCTCTCATGTTATTTCAGTCGCCGTCTGTTGTTCGGGTTTTGTAGAGAGAAGCATTGTGTAGGTAATTCCCGATATACAGCACCTTCTCTGTAACTTAATAAAAATGAACATATGAATAGTGTCATAAGGAAGTATTTCTATAAAATATGTTCTGGATAGACTTCTGCATGGTATGGATGAAGAAATACATAAATAACATGGAAAAATAAGTCTTACTGAATGCAGAGGTGGTTGAAAGTGAAACTATCCATACATCGGTATTGTGAACATTTATGACAACAACTGTAAACTCAGATATGTGGCAAAGCTACAGTCATGCAAATATTTGTTAGTTGTAACACTCAATGTTTGATAGAGGAATGATTTCAAGTGCTCTTTATAGTAATTAAATTCATCCTTGCTTCAAGTATTTCTCCTTGGGCAGTTATTTTGTGTTTCATTTATACAACCCGAATTCCGGAAATGTTGGGACGTTTTTTAAGTTTAAATAAAATGAAAACTAAAAGACTTTCAAATCACATTAGCCAATATTTTATTCACAATAGAACATAGATAACATAACAAATATTCAAATTTTACAATTTTATGCACAAAATGAGCTCATTTCAAATTTGATGCCTGCTACAGGTCTCAAAATAGTTGTGACGGGCATTTTTACCATGGTGTAGCATCTCCTCTTCTTTTCAAAGAAGAGGTGCTTGTCCTGCTGAAATACACAAGGCCTTTCTGAAATAGACGTCGTCTGGAGGGGAGCATATGTTGCTATAAAACTTTTATATACCTTTCAGCATTCATAGTGCCTTCCAAAACATGCAAGATGCCCATACCATATGCACTTATGCACCCCCATATCATCACAGATTCTGGCTTTTGAACTGAACGCTGATAACACACTGAAAGGTCTCCCTCCTCTTTAGCCCGGAGGACACGGCGTCCGTGATTTCCAACAAGAATGTCAAATTTGGACTCGTCTGACCATAGAACACTTTTCCACTTTGAAACAGTCCATTTTAAATGAGCCTTGGCCCACAGGACATGACGGCGCTTTTGGACCATGTTCATATAGGGCTTCCTTTTTGCATGATAGAGCTTTAGTTGGCATCTGCAGATGGCACGGCGGATTGTTTTTACCGACAGTGGTTTCTGGAAGTATTTCTGGGCCCATTTAGTAATGTTATTGATACAAACATGCCGATGAGTGATGGAGTGTTGTTTGAGGGCCCGAAGACCACGGGCATCCAATAAAGGTCTTTGGCCTTGTCCCTTACGCACAGAGATTTCTCCAGTTTCTCTGAATCTTTTGATGATGTTATGCACTGTAGATGATGAGATTTGCAAAGCCTTTGCAATTTGACGTTGAGGAACATTGTTTTTAAAGTATTCCACAATCTTTTTACACACTCTTTCACAGCTCTGCCCATCTTTACTTCTGAGAGACTCTGCCTCTCTAAGACATCCCTTTTATAGCTAATCATGTTACAGACCTGATATCAATTAACTTAATTAGTTGCTAGATGTTCTCCCAGCTGAATCTTTTCAAAATTTCTTGCTTTCAGCTATTTCTTGCCCCTATGCCAACTTTTTTGAGACCTGTAGCAGGCATCAAATTTGAAATGAGCTCATTTAGTGGATAAAAGTGTAAAATTTCTCTGTTTAAACATTTGTTATGTTATCTATGTTCTATTGTGAATAAAATATTGGCTCATGTGATTTGAAAGTCTTAGTTTTCATTTTATTCAAATTTAAAAAATGTCCCAACCTTTCCGGAATTTGGGTTGTATTTGTTAATGGTTGGGAGGACAGATAGATGGATGGATGGATGGATGGATGGATGGATGGGATTTGTTTGGTTATATGAATGGATGGCTGGATAGATGGATGGATGGATGGATGGATGGATGGATGGATGGATGGATGGATGAGTGTATGAATGGGGTGAGGTTTGTTTGTTTGTTTGTTTGTTTGTTTGTTTGTTTAAATTATTGGATGGATGGATGGATGGATGGATGGATGGATGAATGGATGAATGGATGGATTTTGTTTGGTTATATGAATGGATGGATCAATGGGTTTATGGATGAGTGTATGAATAGATGGGTGAGGTTGAATGGATGGATGGATGGATGGATGGATGGATGGATGGATGCCTGGGGAGGCGGTTTGAATAAATGGATGGGTGGGTGGACAGATAAATGAAACCTGACTGGATCAAAGCTATTATGTATATAGATGTACACAGGTGGTGTGGTGCTGGTAGTAACTTATCGGATTGAAGTATCCTCCTCTATATCAAACCCTCACTCCGTCCAGCTGAATTCTGCTCTAGTCTGGCCAGCTCTCAGCCGTTTCCTTGGTGAGAGACTTTGAAGTTGTGAGGCACTAATTTGTTTTGCCCTGAGCTCAGCCAGACAGAGCTTTCTTTAGGTGCCTGCTAGAGCTTTCAGAGGAAGAAGTCAATTCAGCAAAGATGTGTTTTACCAAGACAAGGACACGCACAAAGTCATGCTTTTCTCTCTAAGAGAAGCACATGTGTGCATCCAGACATGTGCACTGTGTCATACAATCACACATGAACCCATTAACTCAGGGTGGGCATGTCTGAAACAAGGAGAGAGGCATTATGAGGTGTTTTGAACAGACTGTGATGATGGCAGGATAACTGAATGATGTCCAATGTCATTGGTTCTTGTATTGATTGGCTCAATACATTGAGGCAGCAGGTCTGAATGTGTTTACATGTGAATCAGATTTGAGAGCTGTGGCAGAGGAGAAGACTTTAAGAACTCTTCAGAAGACTTGAAGTATAAATGCAGATATCGTATGGCAGGGGTAACTGGGCCTGTCCCAGTTAAATCAATCGGTTCACTCCAAGGCAGAAACATTATTTAAACGTTTCTGTTTATGTGTTCCTTCTGTAACATTACAATTCCGAAAATGGTTTAATTAGAAGAAGAAAAAAAAGGTTAATAACCCATAATAATATTTTTTTTTTTTCTGGTTCTTTAAATAAGTATTGTGTTTTCTTTACTCAAAAAAGGGGCTAATGATTTATGTATTTGAGGAGCGGAGAAGCCATCGAGTCAGTGCATCCTGAGTATTCCTTTATATGTAAAATATTTAAAAATTAGAAAAAAATTTCTTCACATTTTGATATTTTATTAGGGTAATAAAAAACAAATATCCCCTCCAGGCATCACTTTTGTCTACTACTGTATTTGCAAAGTTACTTATAGTTAACAGAACATCTAAAGTGGACTATAGAAATATAGTGTTACCCAATTAATAAATTGTGTTATATCTTACAAAGGTGGATGGACGTGGACATAAGGGACATAGTGATATTTAAAAAAAAAAAAAAAAAAGAAAGAAAGAAAAAAAAGAAAGATGAGATGTTCCCCCGAGAAACTTTGCTTTTGCTCCCAAAACTTCTCCCAATCATAAGATAAAATATTTTCCCTCCAATCTCATATTTATTCCATCACCATGTCCCACTAGAGCCTCTGTAATAATCAACAAAAATAAAGTATAAATAAAGTTGTGTGAAAACTTTACTTATATTTTTATTTTTAAACAATGAGACTAAACGTGTTGAGCTATAACCAAACAATTGTTCCCTTGTCTAATAAAACATGTAATATATTAAAGCATCTTTCGTGTTTCCATGGTTTCTACAACATAAAACCGGAAACCGAGGGTAACGCGGATATGACGCCATTGACAGGCAACTCCCGTACACATCCTGTATCCTTGGTTAAAATCGCGATTTTCTCACGATTCACAAATAGAAACATTTGGGATATTGTAAGTACTCAACTGAACAAAATATATAACACTGGCCTAGTGGTTTTTGGATATTTTACTGCAAAAATCTTACATATTGTGCCTTTAATAAGTTATTTTATAGTGTCATTGTTAAACATATTACATGTAGTTACTGTAGTAATAACTAAAAATGATGCATAATTACATGCAGCTAACCCTAAACCAAACCCTAACCCTAAACCTATAGCAAGTACATGCAGCTAGTTATTACTCAGTACTTAAATGTATAATTACACTGTAACACTGACACCTTCAAATAAAGTGTAACCGTTAAAATAATCAGACACAAAATATTGATTTGAGTTTAAATGTTTTATTAGCTCATTAAACTCAAAGCTTCCACAAAGAAAAACAGTTCTTAGCAAGCATTTTGAGCCAAGACTAACAAACAAGTTCAAACAAGAAGGACATTTAAGGGATAATGTATAGTCATATAACTTATTACAGCTGTTTACCTCACAAAAATTGACGGGGGCATGAAATATTGATCTGAGAATATTGATTTTAACGTCTTACCTCCTCATTATATTATAATCCATTACAGTGTACAAAACAATCATTCTAGCAACAAGATGAACACAACAATATTACCGTATAGGCCTACTATTAATATGCTTTTAAAGGAAACAAGAGAGAGATGTGACATGAGAGACATGAAAGAGGGACCGGCCTCAAATACCCAGATGAGCGGTCATTATACAGCATTGCTATTGATGACAGTCATTACCGGGGAATAACTGACCCCAGAATGTTACGACTGACCAATCAGTATCAAGCTTTTCAGCGAGCTGTTGAATAATTAATGATACTTTTATGATGCTTTTCACATTTGTACTACAACTAGAAAATAGCAATATGAGCATATTTCAAAGCATGTCTTTGCTTTGTGTGATGGAACAAACCAAAAATATTTTGTGTGTATATCTCATCTACAAGTCACACAATACCACTGGTATCATGATGTCAAAAAAAAAAAAATTTTTTTTGGATATATGCAACACAATTGAAATTTGAAAGGTAGGCTTACAACTGAAGTCAAGATTTTCAGTAAATAATGACTAATAATGAAAATTTGCTATGTTCTTCATACTAAGCTATTGTATGATTATGCTACTATGTTTATCATGATGAGTAATGTTGGGAATCACACAATGGAGAGTAGCTAAACACTATTGTGTCTCTGTTGACAGATTATGCACCAGTACATTCTGACATATCATGACACAAGAACATAACAAGAACTCTTAACAAATTTATTCCCACATTGTCAAAGGCACATGTATTCGAGGTATAAAAGTGTTATCAGCTTGGATTTGTGGGAAGAAAGCTGATATGCTCATGTGGTTTCACAACCGCAAAGCAGCCAAGGTGACAATTGAATGTAATTCCTAGGTGTGTAAAGACATGCAAAGTTTCACAGTTGTGAACATTGCGCTTCTTCTGCAGGTATTATAAAGTATGAGCTATTTTATAAAGTGAGTGCCATTTGTGTATTTCAGTGTATACTTCCATATATACATATGTGACTTAACTGATTAGCTAATGCCAACTTTTACTATGTTGGCATTAATATGGATATATTTCAAAATAAATTAACAAAAAAATATACATTTTTTCCAGCATGATTAAATCAAATGGATATATAAAAAATACTGAATATGGAAATAAAAAGCAGCATGTTTGTCATTATATCTTTTTCAGATCTACTTTGGTATAATGTATAATTAAAAACTTACATTTGTATCTCCAGATTGTCAGCCTCACACCATCACATTTCCTTTTTCAAAATAATGAACTGAAAAAACCTCCCTTAAAGACAATCTTTGATAAAGTAAGCTCTTAAAGGACAAGGTAAAATGTCATCTCTTCTATCACTTCATATTTTGATTTGTTTGTCATTAAAGCTGCAGTCTGTAAGCTTTGCCTCTTTGTCGCCATCTCTGTTTGAAATCTGCAATTGCAGTTATTTGTGGAATTATCATCTTTACGTGGGATGTGCATGGCACTGCTCCTCAGCGCGGATGAATCTAATGTTTTGAGGAGAATGTAAGGCTGTCAGTCACCACACCGGTGGATACTGTACTTCGGAATCACAGATTCTACGTCTTGGAAGTATTCCAAAATAAGAATTTTTCACCGGAAAATGTCATCTGAACAAATCTGTCACTTTTATTCTGACCAACTGAGAAAAAAATCATTACAATGAATCGCGCTACCAATGGTGATTAAATCTGACGATTGCTTAGCTCATATCATATCAAACCGTGCAAAGTATTAGGGCCCGAGCACCGATAATTTTTGTATTGTAAGAAAAGGCTATAAATGATCCACCACCTGCAGCATCCTCACATGCAATATAGCCTACTAGCTGGGACTCCTTCTTTATGTAAACAGATGAGACATAATGACGCAAAGACGGACGGTGGCATGCTTGAATTTCCCGCGAAAACCCACCAGTACCACTCGAATTAGAAAACATTATTACAAGCTTACCGTTGTGAGTCAGGCTAAGGTAAGGAGATATTTTTGAACACTGGCTGGTTATGTACTTGCTCAAAAATGGACTTTGGATAATTTTTAACCAAGAAAAGATATGGACTGCAGCTTTAAGATAAAGTCTCTGAATGTCTGAATGTGCACAAAATGCGCAAAGGAGATATTTGTAGAATTATCAGCATCAAATTATCTTTCTGATAAGCACATTTCTTTGCGTTATTTGCAGTAAGCCATGATTCATTTATTTAACAAGCAAAAGTGTCCAATAATACGGGAGTTACCAAAATATGTTAATAGTAACGCCGGTTTCACACCGCAAGCATTAGCGGCGCATGAGCGTCGCGTTAGCAGCGCGTGAGCGTGAACTGCAGCTGCAGAGATGTGCGAGTATTCACACTGGAAGCGTTTGTACAGCGTCACAGCAGCGGCTCCAAGCTGCATATAAAGTGAGCATTTCTTTACAAAGACAACTATAAATTTGTTTTTATAAGTTGGTCATTTATAAACTTGATAGTCTTGAAAGTTTGTTAACATGCAAGGTGTACAACACTCACATATAAACGTCGTAAAATAAATAAAAATAAATAAATAAAAGCCTTGTCTTAACCATTGCTGCACACTAATGAGGTAAGCTTTGTGTTTTACATCATCTGACACGTGCACATGTTTACAACACAGCAAACTCGGCGAAAAAAGCCAGCAAACTCGGGTTTAATTTGGGTATGCTAGATCCTATAGCTGTCTGTGTAATAAATATAAAATAATGTTTATATATCATATTTTCTGGCTAGTTTACTTTAGTTTTTTTATAATACACCATACTTTAACCCAAACTGAATAATTAAAAACAAGTTTAAATGAGTAAATCTTCTATAAATATTTTTTAATATTAATTTTCTTTGCTGACATACTCTAATTCTTGTTAAAACACACTAGATATGCTCCTGCTACGCGCTGCCGCGCAGCCTCTGCGTGCGGTCTGAATGCTCTCATCTGTTAACATGGGTGCCGAAAAAAATATGCGCTGCTTACGCTCTGCTGACGCGTGCGGTGTGAAGCCTTGTTTACACTGCACACGTCTGCGGCGCGTTAAGGCTCCGGCAAGGTTTTGTTCCGTCCTCAGCGCGGTATCAACTCACACCAGAAGCATTTCAGAAGCGAAGCGGCTGGATTCGCGAGACCACGAGATTTGCCTGTCTGATGTTTTTTCCTTGATTTTTCGTGTTTTTAATGGCTAAATGGTTATATTTTGTCCGGTTTGATTATTGTGTTTATTGCTATGCCATAATTTATTTTGCTGTAGCCTACAGACGAAGTTAATACACTTAAAAGTCCAGTTATGGACAACAAGAACAAAAAAAAGTTTTTCAACTTCGAATCTCTTGTCGTCAGTTTCTGGCCTCCTAGTGATGTGAAATATGAGCAGAAGTTTACGCATGGTGATTATTTTGATTTTATTTTGTATTTGAGCTGCGTGTCTTGGATGCGGCGTCCGTCAAAAATAAGACAGGCGGAGCCGTAACACGCCGCAGACGCGTGCAGTGTAAACGAGGCTTATCTTTAGCGAAGCGGCACAGCGAGCCGCTTTTGGGACGCTTTTAAAACGCACTGCGGCGCGGCTGGTGTAAACGTGAGCGTTGACTAGAGTGGCCGCGTATCATCTCCGGTAGCCACGTTGCAGCCATAACGCGCGACAGACGCGTGCAGTGTAAACGAGGCTTGAAACCGTGTTGTAATAGTGATCTCATGCTGCTTCATGTAAAACAGTTTTTAGGCTACCTATATGACTACATTCTAACTTTTTTAATGAGGGAAAAACCACTGAGAGCACCTTTAAAAATCACCTTTTCATAATGCAAAAGGCATCCGTTTCATAGAGTGACCCATCTGCGGTGAGGGCACTGTTAGGAATGTCATGTTGAAACAACACTTTTGTATAGAAATGAACTTTCATTAAAGACATTGATATTCATTTCTGACTAATAACTGTTTTATAGCACTTCTAGAAGTGGGTAAGTTCATGTTGAGCAGTATTTTGTTGTGTCTGACACTGCTCTCTGGGAACAATTAGTGGATTTCTGAAAGCCCAGTTAATTAAGTCTGTTAGTGGGCAGAATGTTCTGTGTGTGTTTTCAGGCTCAATGAGAAGCTTCATCAGGCACACAACCTTTGACCTCCTGCAGTCAAGTGCACTTGTTTGTTCCAGAGTTTGACTCCAACTGTAGTTTGGCTTGCATCAGATATTGAAATGAGGCTTTAAACCATATCCAGACAGACCCTGTTCCTAAAATAGCTTCCCTCTATCTCAATAAACCACACCTCCCTCTTTTTCTCAATCTCACTGGATATTAATGTGTTTTAGAGACATGTCTGAACCCAAAAAATTGCATCTCTTCTGTCTTTTAAGGTCTATTTGTCAGGAAATTGTGATCAACACATATGCAGGCCAGTAGACTTCACATTGAGAGTCAGCATCTGTTGCCATGGCAATTACATCACACAGCTGTAATGCCCTGCATGAGTTATACAGCAAATAAGCAAATAATAAACCCCAAGAGCATCTCAGTGTAATATATAATATTATAAACATCATGTGCACCATTGAGGGAAAATCTCATGAAACCTGTCAAGAAATATATTTCACCTCAATATCAGAGAAATAAGAAAATATATTGTAATTGCTTAAAGAAAATAAAGTTTATTTTTAGAACTGTAGAATTTCCATTACTATGATGCAAAAAATACAACAGCAGCAACAACAACAACAACAATAATAATATAAATAATAACATTAAATCTTGTTGTCATTACTGTAACATGAAAAAAAAAAAATTAAAAACATTATTTCAATTTGAAAATATTTCCACATTATGGTAATATTTGTTGTGCTTGCTATAATTATGCATAATTATATGCAACTAACCTTAAACCAAACCCTAATCTTAAACTTAACTCTATAATAAATACATGCTGTCAATTAATATCACTCAGTACTTAAATGTGTAATTACAATGTAACAAGGACACCTTAACCAAAGTCTATAGTCTTTGCCTTAACTTTAAACGCAACCTATAATTATTTATGTACTGTAAATACATAGTATAAATGCACCTAATATAAAGCTCTGATTTGCATTACTATATAGTAATGTTTATATGGAAACATTACTATTTTTAATGTTTTTGAACGAAGTCTCTTATGCTCATTAAGGCTGCATTTATTTCATAATAAATACAGGAAAAAAAAACAATATTGTGAAATATTATTACAATTTAAAATGATGGTTTTCTATTTTAATATACTTTAAAATATAATTTATTTCTGTGATGCAAAGCTGAATTTTCAGCATCATTACTCCAGTCTTCAGTGTCACATGATCCTTCAGCAATCATTCTAATATGCTGATTTGATACTCAGTTATTATCAATGTTGAAAACAGTTGTGTTGCTTAATATTTTTTTGGAACCTGTGATACTTTTTTCAGGATTTATTGATGAATAAAAGGTTAAAAAGAACAGAATTTATTCAAAATATAAATCTTTTCTAACAATATAAATCTTTACTATCATTTTTTTTATCAATTTAACACATCCGTGCTGAATAAAAGTATTAATTTCTTTCAAAAAAAAAAAGAAAGAAAAAAAAATCACTGACCCCAAACTTTTGAACAGTAGTGTATATTGTTACAAAATATTTTTATTTTAACTTTTTATTCATCAAAGAATCCTGAAAAAGTATCACAGGTTATAAAATAATATTAAGCAGCACAACTGTTTCCAGCATTGATAATAAATCAGCATATTACAATGATTTCTGAAGGATCATGTGACACTGAAGACTGGAGTAATGATGCTGACAATTCAGCTTTGCATCACAGAAATAAATTATATTTTAAAGTATATTAAAATAGAAAACCATAATTTTAAATTGTAATAATATTTCACAATATTATTGTTTTTTTCTGTATTTATTATGAAATAAATGCAGCCTTAATGAGCATAAGAGACTCCGTTCAAAAACATTAAAAATAGTAATGTTTCCAAACTTTTGACCGGTAATGTATATATATATATATATATATATATATATATATATATATATATATATATATATATATATATATATATATATTAAGGGTGTAACGGTACACAAACATAACGGTTCGGTATATACAGTTGTGGTTACCTGGATGATCTACGACTGTTTTTTTTTGTTTTGTGATGGTTGTTCATGAGTCCGTTGTTTGTTCTGAGCAGTTAAACTGAGCTCTGTTCTTCAGAAAAATCCTCCAGGTCCTGCAGATTCTTCAGTTTTCAAGGATTTTTTGCATATTTGAACCCTTTCCAGCAGTGACTGTATGATTTTGAGATCCATCTTTTCAAACTGAGGGACTCAAACACAACTATTAAAAAAGGTTCAAACATTCACTGATGATCCAGAAGGAAACACGTTGCATTAAGAACAGGATGAACTTTTGAACAGGATGAAGATGTCCAATATTTTCTTATTTTGTTGAAATATCTTCTTTTTTTTTTTTTTTTTTTCTCCATACTGCCCTTCGGAAGCTACAGAAGATACATGTTTCCCAGAAGACAAATTAAGTGCAATTTACCTTGATCTTCAAATTCAAAAAGTTTTCACCCCCCGTCTCTTAATGGTTACCTGGAACCATATAATCATTTACACATTCATGATAAATTTAAACATATATTAAATAATTAAGATATTACTAACAGGTAAAGTAAATATAATTACTATATTAAGCTAATATAGTACATATATTTAGTGAAATGCTCCCCTCTAGAGTTAATTTTTCTAGTGAACTAACATGCTGTGGACAGTAAATGACTTGCCTGAGGTAAATGTAATACTATGTGAGATATTATTCTCAAGCTGTTTTATTGATGTCTTTCCATGGTTGAAACACTGGTTGAGAGATTATATGTAAACATATCTATCTGCTCTTCTTCTTCTTCTGCGCTTTTTCCTGTTGTGACGGTTAGCAAACAGCATTGCATTACCGTGTGCGCCCCCTTCTGGACTTGAGTGTGGATCGCCTGTGACTGACTGTACTTGTCGTATAACTGCGTGACGTTTGTACTCTAATACTCTAATAAAAAAAAATATCCACTGAAAATAACAAGAATTATACATGCACAATGGTAATGCTAATTTGATGGGAAAATGTACTTGGTGTTAATGGTAATAATGCAAAAAATATTACATAATAATAAAACAGTTACAAAATAGTGTTTTTGTTCTTCAAACAAAATACAATTTCTTATTTCTTTCTTCTGATTATGTGTTGAAATGAGACCCGGACATGCTTTTGTGAAATTCACCCCTCAGAATAGCAGAATTGAACAATTCAGTTCATTCAGAGCTGCTTAGTTATGTATCTGGAGCAGAGACTGTTTGCTACGGGGGCTTGTAATCGCGCAAGCACAAGAAAGCAAACAATTCATCTCTCATCACTAATGACAGAGCTCTCTCAGAAACCGTCAGCCGAGGCTGAGAAGTCTCTGGATAGTAATACATCCTCTTGGATTAGAACGCTGACTGATTTTAGCCCTGAGCATCATACAGGCAGAAGGACAAGATCGTGCTGTAGTGCATGTCACCCAGAGGTGCTCGGAGCGCCTGATATGTCTCTAATGATGCTGTCAGACATAGCATGGGCTTCACTTGTTATGTCACATATTAAACCCTAGCATGAGACCTACAACTCAAGACTAGGCTGTTCCATTTTAAGCCCAAGTGACCCAAAAGCAACATTGACTCATTTCAATGATTTTGGAGGTCTTGTATATGTATATGTTTGTATATTGTATATATGTATATGTTTGCTGTCGTCTTGTAACAGATCAAGATTTCCATGTACTGCCGCCCACTTTGACGTTTGGGGAGATGCTTCCTAAATAGCACACGGGGAATGAAGCACAATGGTGGTTTGAGCGGCCACTGTCTCTCCACATTCAGCAGATGGTTAGATCCACTTCTGTCGGATTTGGATGAGGGACCGCAGGGCTGGTGCGGCTCTGGGACTGATCCATGAATATAAGCGTTTGGCTCTGTTGGCTGGGACATCTATAGCTGTCGTCACGCATGGACACACACGGTCGACACATATTGCCAACCGTCTGCTTACAGTAGCAATGAGCGAGTGCCACCTACAGAAATGCTCATCAAGCCATTTTTTTTTTTCATTGTGAATTTATTTTCATGATAATTAAGCAAATTTACCTGTCAAATTCTATACTGTAAGAACTACATATGGCAAGATGTTTTTATTATTGGTTAGTTAGTTATTTTCCATAAAATGGATAGGAAATTCATACAGGTTTGTAACAACTTGAGTTGAACTTGAGTAAATGATGACAGAATTTTCATTTTTGGGTGATCTTTCCCTTTAATATTTCTAATATATCTAATATATATAACTACGGAAACCCTGAACCGCATGGTGGGGGGAAAAAAAGAAAACTTATCTCGTTATTTCGACATAACTCGTTATTTAAACATAATATCTCGTTATTTCAACATAACTCGTTATTTGGAGATAAGTCGTTATTTCAGCATATTTCATTATTTCGACATAACTCGTTATTTAAACGTAATATCTCGTTATTTCAACATAATATCTCGTTATTTCAACATAACTCGTTATTTCGACATAACTCGTTATTTCAACATAATATCTTGTTATTTTGATATAATATCTCGTTATTTCAACATAAGTCGTTATTTTGAGATATTAAGTTATTTCAAAATAACTTGTTATTATATATCAAGTTTAATAAAAGACGCACAAAGATCAACGGCTTCAGTGGCGCAGCAGTAGAGAGGCAGTCTCGCAGTCCTGGCCTTTACCGTGATCGCCGGAGGTTTGAAACCGCCTTTTGCCGAGCTCGCTCTTCTATATTTTCCCATCACATAACACATCAGAAATGCATTTATTTTCAATAAAAATGAAAATAATCTGGAAAGTGGAAACTGCCTAACGACTGTTTAATAATATTAAAAGTATTTATTGGGTAGGGTCAAAGACTATAGAATAACACAAGACGCGTCACTCGTATTGTTTTGAATGGGAGAAAGTGCAACGTGCAATATGGCAGAATAACACCTTGTCTACACCGGACGCGAGCGGCGCGTTATAATCCGTGATATTGTCTACACTGGATGCGGCGCGGCGTGACACGACAAATTCCCGACAGTAAACGGATTCCCCATTCTATTTCTGATGTAGTCCAAGTGCTTTCCAACGGTCACGTTCAGTGTAGACAGCTTTTAGCTGTTGCGGCGCAGCGCGACGCCATAAAAGTTGCGTCTGGTGTAGACACGTTGTAAGTCCCGCCTTCTAAATAAGAGCCAATCACCGATTGGTAAAGTCATTGTGTCACTGCAGCGGCCGTTAGAAGCTCTGGTTCCTATAGAAACAGTCAGACGCGCGCTTCCGAAATGAGGCACAAGAGACGCGCATTTAGGACTGCGCATGCGCATTAGCTTGATCCAGCCTGAATAATATCGTTTTTTGTCATGATTTGAGCGTTTAGAAATAAAATTTATGAGACAGTTGTTGTCAGATTTCATTGGTGATTTCAAATATGAAATTTAATCAAAATCTTGGCAAACAGCTTTGGAGAATTTAATGTTTCCCCATTCAAAGAGATAGGAGCTGCACTTGAATGCCCGAAAGGCGTTTCAAAGATGGCCGCAGAGTGAAATGACTTGTCAAGGGACTTTGGTAGAGTTAGGGGAAGGTGTTGGGTGAGTTTTTATTCTCCCAATAAGGCAGCATCCATTTAATAATTTTAATAAATATAATCATTTACAGTGCAAATAGCTGTAGATGTAATAGCTGTAATAACGAGATAAGTTTTCTCTTTTTTTACCCCCTCACCATAAGTTTTCTTTTTTCTTTTCTTTTTTTTCCCCCACCATGCGGTTCAGGGCTTCCGTAATATGTGTATGTAAATGCACTGTAGCTTGAGCTGGATAAAGGCATCTACTAATGGTATATGACAAGAGGCTGTCAAGCTCTGTGAAAGACAAAAAACCACACTAAAACTATGATAAAATGTCATAAAATTGTGTATACATGCACTATATCTTAATTCGTCTTACCCTTGACCGTGGCACCCAAATCTCATTTATGATTCCTTATATTTGTGACCCCAGGTTTTGGCATCATAACCAATTTTGAAAGATTTTATATATAGGATGAATAATGATTTTATTAATGGTTTCTTAATTGTACAGCTTCAGAGAATGTGGAATATAGCACATGAGTCATGCTTTTATGTTCTTTTTGCTTTAAAGCCTCATTAACCATTCACTGTTATTATATGGAAAAGAATGGCATGAAAAGACAGGGAATCTTTAGACATGTCTGTTCTGACTGACACTCGGTACGCTAATAAGATTCTTTTATTGCTCTAGATAAGTGTATAGAAGGCATGAATCATTCTAAAAAAGCAACACTTTAAATAATTCTGCCAAATTAGCATGAAATGTGCAACACAAAGTTCAAAGAAATGACTCAGCAGGGCTGAGTTAGAGCAGTGCGAGTTTCCACAAAGATCACAGCTGAATCTGTGGGGTATAACAAGGTCCCATTAGTTCAGTATGTCTTTTTCAGGCAGGTGGGGAGGGTTAAAGAGTTAAAAAAATATTTTAGAAAAATCAATCAAGTTAAACCCAGTAGTACAAATCTTTCTTTAGATTTTGGAGACCCATACTTTACTGAACACAGATAGAATGAATAACTGTCTTCCATAAATATCACTAAAAGGCTCTTACATTATCTATAAGTACATTAACTCTGGCTCCATCCATTGCCCTATTAGAGCTGCTGGGTCACGGATCGTCATATCATGAAGACGCCATATCACGGAGACCGCTGAGAAATGCAAATCTGCAATCTAACGAGCTAAATTAGTATTCGTGTCCTGTAGAGGTGCCTCAATCTAAAGCTCAAACATAAGGGATCATATTAAACAGATGAGATGTTTGAAATGAAACCATGTGAGATGATATTCACTTTCCCTTCGTAATTGGCATTATTGAATCATAATGAACATCTTGTCACATTGAAATGCAAATGTATAACGAGATTTAAACCGAAACAATGAAAACCGTTGCATTTATTCAGACCTTCGCAACAACAAATGAACATGTCCATTTGGCACAGGACAAAGTAAGGGCAAAAGTAATTCTATAGCCTTGACACACGTCCCGTTTTAAGTGGCGTCTCAGAGGGGCATTCATTACCCAGAAAATCTGTCCCTGCTGCTTAACTACTGCTGGCTATTTGCGCTATAAAAATTTTCTGCCGTTTCCTGTAAAGGTCACAAACAACATCTGCCACCGAAAACAATGTCCGTCTAGACTGAAATGCCACAGGAGACTTAGAAAAGAAATAAATCGCTGTGATTAACTCTGGATGAGTTTAAAAGAGTGCTTAGTGGATAAAGTCAACATGATCTACAGATTTGAAAAAAAATTAAAAAAAATAAAAATGTAACAGTACGGGAAAGCAGAGTAAGTGTTAATGGGTTAATCACCTCAATGACTCAATTTACCCCACCCTCCCCCAATATATAATCCATCATCAGTCACATCAATGCCCTATTATTTGTCATATTTATTGGTGAACATATTTTTTTGTCTTTGTGTTCTTTTCTGCTTCTTTTGTTGTGGTGGGCTGTAAGACTCTTCAATAACTTCACTAAAAGTAAAGTTTTATAAAATTATCTACTTCACAGTTGCAGTATAAATATAAAGAGTCTGTCAACCAATCAGAATCAAATATTCTAGAAGGTTGTAGTGTAATTGTAGATATTCATGCAGATCCTGAGGGTCAAACTGTTGGAAATAATTTGTTAAAGTAGTTCAATACCTAAACATTTTCTGCAGTGTTACATGCTAAACTTCATTTAAAACTTTTTTATTTGGTTATTATAAAAATTATAGTTATTTTGCATGCAACATTTGACATCACAGTCATTGCGAAACTACATGGGATATTTGTGCTTTTAAAATACATTTGTCAAAGTGCAGAACTGTCTAAAAATAATTTAAAATAATACAATTTCAATTACACAAATATGTAAATGTTAACCTAAAACCTTGAGGGAAAATGATTGTCAGCTATGCACAAAAACATTAAAAAATAAAAAAATCAATAAGTTAAGGCAACAAATTAATGGTGCCTTATTTATACAGTATTTAAAATTTTTATTAGTAACACTTTACAATGAGGTTTCATTTAACATTAGTTAACATGAACTAACAATGAACGTTACGAGTTGGTGGTTGCAGCCAAGCACGAGGACGGCGTACAAAACAAAACAGTCTTTATTAATAATCCCAAAACACTCAGAACACACAGGAGATCGTTAGAATAAATGCAGGAGAAAGTAAACTACACTAAATGACAATGAGAACTGACAAAGAACAACAGAAACACAGGGCTAAATATGTAAGCAATAAGGTACGAGAGGCTGTACTGTCTCGTGAATATGTCACGGCTCCACTTTGCGTCGTGCCTAACAACACCCTTCAGCCATATTGACGATACAGCACTAGCCTCAAGTATCTTATTGCTTTTATAAAACGGTTACCACACAATACAAATATGTATCAATGCAACTTTCATGAAGTAAACTTTTTCTAAAAGCCTTCCTTCCGCCAGAAAAATAGTCCCTGACCGTGAACAGCAACAGAAGTTACATTTTCAAGCCATTAGATGGCGGCAAAGACTGTCTTCATGAGTGTGTCAGTCAGTAGCAAAGACTTTTATATTGAAAAGACTGAATTGTTGTGAACACGGAACAAGACACAGCTGACAAATGCTTTGACTAGCGCTGTCAGTCACGGGAAAACCCCTTAACTGTTAAAAGGACAAGATAATACATCGGACATTTAAACAGATGTTTTATTATGAACATAGGACTGACCTGAAGGAAAATGCTAAATTTTGAATGCAGGTAATAAACTCTCTCACTCGGTCTTTTTCTCACAACACTCTTCTACATAATACAGTACGCTTTAATGCACAATATCAGTTGAGAACAAACAGTTTACGTTGCTAAGAGTGGTTGCTAAGGGTGTTGTGTAGTGATACACAGAACCGTTGGGTGAAGCGGTCATAGCCGTGTTTTATTGTGAATAAAACACAGCTATTGACCAATCAGAATCAAGGACAGGAAATAACCGTTTTATAAACAGGGGTTAAACAAAGGAAAACTACACTAGACACAGGTGAAACTAATATGTAACTATAGAAACAAACAAGGACATAATCAGTAACCAAGCAGAGAAACAGGAACTAAAGGAAAGTATCAAAATAAAAGTCCACAAAACATAACATGACCGTTAAAAAAAACAACACTTGGTAACACTTTATTTTTTTAAGTGTCCTTGTTACATATGTTACATGTACTTACTGTAGTAATATGCATAACTACATGCACCCTAACCCTATTCCTAACTAGTAAGTACACTTCTACAGTTTTTAATGGTTACACTTTAATTTTAGCCATTGTTACAATGTACTTAACTAATGTTAATCTCAACATTTACTTATAACTGTGAACTAACATGAACATGAATATTTTTAATACCTAACATTAACAAAGGTTAATAAATGTTGTAAAACTGTATTGGTCATTGTTAGTTAATCCATTAAATGTTAACACCATTTTATGTTTAAAGTTGAGTTTTACAAAATTGAGTTCTCTTTAGGGAGAACAGAAGAAGTTCCTGGAAGATTTTGTTTCCTTTCTGCTCAGGATGTCTGGGTCACACATCATAACACGTCAGCGTCTGCTCTGTGTCCATTAATCACTGCAGTTTGACTTGTGTGAGCGCTGTTAGCTTAGCCACATTAAACACAGAGATTAAAAAATATCCCTTGGGACGACTTAAACGAAAACCTGCTGACAAAAGGACATTTTTACAAGGTAACTAAATGATTCTAAAAATCCATACTTCATGACCCCTGATCTTATCAATACGTTCTGACATTTATTACAGGCGGGACCAAGCTCTTTTAGATGAGAACATCCATATTCATTTTCAATTATATATCGACAGCCAACAATGACGACATGTTTTAACGCAACAAGAGATCTGATTCTTCCAAATGCATATAAAGTTACAGGGAATGGAGTTACCATTCCACTTGTTGAATTACAGTGAAAAAGTACTCTTACTAACTGTGCCTGGTGTGTAGGCCGTGATTTTGCCAAATCGTACATGTTCCTGGATCAGCCACTTGGTTGGTTCTGAAACAACCTTTCAATTAAAAAAAATATAGAGCCTAATCATTAACTGCCATTTAAATGGAAGAGAAATGATAAAAATGTTTTCAACCAAAAGGTCTTCTTTAATTTACAACTTACAGTAGATTTGAAGATTTCTTTGGGTGTTTAAAGGGATAGTTTACCCAAAAATCTTACCCTCAAGTTGTTCCAAACCTTTTCTTTCTTCTGTTGAACACAAAAAAATATATATATTTTGAAGGATGTTAGTAATCAAACAGTTGACAGTAGCCACTGACTTCCATAGTAGGAAAGGAAAATACTACTGAATTCAATGACTACCATCAAATGTCTGGTTACCAACATTCTTTAAAATATCTTCCTCTGTGTTCAACAGAAGAAAGAAACTCATACAGGTTTGAAACAGGTTTGAGGGTGAGTAAATGATGACAAAATTTTCATTTTTGGGTGAACTATCCCTTTAAGGGAAAGTGGCAAAACAGTAATTGGGATTCTGTAACCAGAAAACCCCTGCGCAGTGCTGTGTCAGTGTCTTGAGTCTTGCACCAAGAACACTCACACAACTGCTGTGTGTCTCTCTGCTGTCAGGTATGCATATCTCACTCTTAGATTCATCTTTGAGCAAATGATATTATGTATTTATCATTTCAGAATTGGCTTCTTATTGTTCAGTTATGTAATTGGCATGATACATTTTTACTTGACAAATAAAATGTTATATTTGATTGATTCTGTATTCTTCTGAAATCACTTATGACTAGTAGATTAAAGTATAGTCTGGTGTTTCCACAAATATTGTGCCCAGGATAGGTCAAACTGAAGGCCCACGAATTAATGGAGCATGGGGCACATCATCTGGGACCTTTTGATTACTATCTATCACTGACTTAGCAAGTTGTATCAACATGACAAAGAAAAATAATTTTTTTTTTTTTTTTTTTTTTGTTATGAGCAAGCATGTAGCAGGCAACTTAAAGGTAAGTGTTAACCCTGCATCCTCTGTATAAAATCAGAACTTGTGATTTTTTGTCCTTGAGATCTGCAACCCAGCCGGCATGAGACATTGGGTCCCTAATGAACAGGGTTGCCAGGTTTTCACAGCAAAACCCGCCCAACTGCTACTCAAAACTAACCCAAAACTAGCCCATTCATGTTTCAGGGGTAAAATCCCCCGGTAAAAATCGCTTTCCAGGGGGTAAAATACACGTTATTGGTGGGGTTCCCCTGGTAAAATTCCCATTCCAGAGGCTAAATATCATGTTATTTGGTGTCGCTTCAACCCGCGGACATGAAAAACAACCCGCGGCAACGGTGTAAAAGTAGCCCAATTCTGCGGGAAATTCGCAGACTTGGGAACACTGCTAATGAACAGTGTTTTGGGGGCTTGAAAACGCTAAATATCATGTTATTTGGTGTCGCTTCAACCCGCGGACATGGAAAACAACCCGCGGCAATGGTGTAAAAGTAGCCCAATTCCGCGGGAAATCCGCAGACTTGGCAACACTGCTAATGAACAGCATTTTGGGGGACTGAAGCCGCAAGCTTTTGAAAACAGGTTTAAAAGTGCAAGTTACTGTTATCGTCTCCTTGTAAACAACAAAAATGTGAATTTGTGAAAGCGGTGACGTCATGCGCATACATATTACATTTTAAACTATAGGCACATAGTTTTTTTAAAAAGTGACCGCCAACTACAGGCCTGGCATGAATAATACAGTGTTTTTAGTTGTTTTCGTGGATCCGTGTGAACGGGGATCATTTTCACAATATTGTCGCCTGTGCGAAAGTTTTTAGTACATCGTTTTCGTGTAAACGTATCCTCAGTCAAAATTTTAGAGTCATTTGAAACTGGAGTCAGATTAAATATGGAGCTAGAGTCAAACTGAAACTAAATTATTACAAATTAAGTGAACTTTACAGAAGCGCAAATAAAAGACCTACACGCATTATACCTTCACCGACGCCACTGGATTCCATTGTTGGACCAATGGGTGGTCCTTACATATATATGATACTGAAGGATTTTATGTCTGTTTGTTAATGCAGGGATTGCACAGATTGGCACATTTAGATAACAATAAAGAACTGCTTTAATGCGGCTAGATGACAACCTTTTATGATTTGCAAAATTGACCAGTGGCAACTAAATTAGTAAATCGTCCTGTCATCATCATCCTGTACATTAAACTCATCTCTGTATGTTATGGAGAGCTAACGTGATGAATCACTCCATTTGTTCAATCATATCAAACATCATAAGAATGTCATCTATGTGTGAATATCATATGCAAAGAGAACTCAATATGGTTCATCAAATTGAAAAATATCCAAACTAAGCACTTGATTCAGGTCACCAGTTAACAAGTTTCTATTTTAGACACATTTCTAGAATAGATGTTAAACCATTTGCTTGAAAGGTGTATTAATTTCAGGACATTAACCTTCTGAACTGTTGCCCTTTACTGGAATAACTGCCAACTTCTGCAGTTCTACCAGATCTACAGCATTGAGTGCAACTCTGTTAATGATGCAGTTCATAATCCAAAGCATAATCCTCAGGTGACCATCATGGAAAATGCAAAGATCCATCACAGGCAGGCATAGAACCAGCTGCACATCTTGACGTGTGGGCGATGGATTATTTGTGCGTTATATCTTTGGGTTCTCCCTAGACGCCTCTCCTCAACCCACATACTTTCCGCTTAAAATGCAGCAATGCTCCTCACTAAAATGGGATTAATATTAATCATTTCTGCTAACTAGGCAGGGCGAATAATGAAGGCCAAAAGGCGTTGTGATTCACCGCAAGGTTTTTTGCAAGCAGTACCCAGCTCAGCCTGATGAGGAAAGGGAAGCCACAGCAGTGTCACACAGATGTCATAGCGGGTAAAACAGGGCAATCTGATGAAACATGGAGGAAACAGCCAGGCAGAGCTAACAGACCTAACCAAATGTTTTCAGGCAAACAACAAATAGCAGATGCAGGGAAGTTTTGATTGTTATTGCACCATGTCACTTACTGTTTTTGGAAGCGGGAGGCTGGAATGGAATGCACTACCTGAGGAAAAAATTGAGTGGTGTTTCCCAGTAACATTTGCTACATGTGTGATATACTCTCCAGTCTTCAGAGAGCACTGCTATGTAGTTGCTCAGGTTTTCTTAATTGCTATCCAATTGTCATAATGCTGGTAGTGTGTTGCTCTGTGGTTGCTAAAGTGTTTGGAGCGGTTTTTAGTCTTGCAGTCAATGATGCAATGTAATTAGTCATTGGTTCTTAAAGGAATAGTTCACCCAAAACTGAAAATTCTGTCATCATTTACTCACCCTCAAGTAGTTCCAAACCTGTACGAATTTCTTTGTTCTGCTAAACACAAAGGAAGATATTTGGAGGAATTTCAGTAACCAAACAGATCTCGCCCCCCATTTACTAACATAGTAGGTAAATAAATACCATGGTAGTCAATGGGGGGCGAGATCTGTTTGGTTACTGACATTCTTCCAAATATCTTCCTTTTTGCTCATTCCATTCCAGCTTTCCGCTTCTAAAAAAGTAAGCGACATGGTGCAATAACTACCAAAACTTCCCAGCACCTGCTATTTGTTGTTTGCCTGAAAACATTTGGTTAGGTCTGTTAGCTCTGCCTGGCTGCTTCCCTTTAAACTGCAGAGCAAAGTCCACACTAATGACTTTGGTTGTAACTAAGGGCCTGTTCACACATTTTTGCTGTTAAAATGCAAGACGCAGGTCAGTGGAACGAAAAAAAAAAAAGCAAGGTCTAGAAACACGTTTTTTTAAAAAGTTAAACTTTAACTTGAATGCCTTATCATACACAATACGCTGTAAAAGATGTGAGACGCGAACACAACTGACCAACACGTCCATCTAGTGTGTTTACATTGAAAAACAATGGAAAAGTAGCGCAGTGGAATGGAAAACCACGTTCTGTGTGAACGGCCCCTAACTCTGCACATACAATTTGGTTGCACCATTTGATTTTAATGTAGAACTTTGCTAGAAGGTTGTAATGAGCTTTCTGTAAGTTAATGCGTAGTGACATAATAATAATAAGCAGCCTTCAAATAGTTGGCAGTAGACTTAGTAGACTAAATCCAGAGAAATAAGCAATTTTAACCAGGACACAGACCGTGTCTGTGCGTCGCCTATTAATGACATCATACCTGCGTTACCCTCAGTTTCCGGTTTTATTTTGTAGAAACCATGGAAATATTAAAGACGCTTAAATATATTATGTGTTTTATTAGACATATCTCAACACAGTAAGTCTTATTGTTTAAATCTTGTTTTCTTTATAGCGAGAACCATGTTTTACCATGCCTAATATCGATCTGGCTAAGTGTCTCATAGTAGCCACCGAGCAAACGCAGAGTAGCACTATAAGAATTTTCAACACACAAATGTATCTAATATGATAAAACAGCGCTGCTTTACCCCACATACGCTTGACCGGAACAAGCGGAAGCGGTGACTGTGGCATAATAAAAGTTTCTCTCGAGACGTGTGTCGCGTTCGTCTCTCATTAGCAATCGCTCCAGCGACCTCGTTTCTGCTCGCACAGCATTCAGCCCTGCTCTGCTTCATACTACAGTAATGTTAATAATCTCATCCATGAACGTGATTTCGCGTCCTGATTCTTTTCCACTGGCTGTAGATGTGAAGACAACACCTCCCATGATTCCGTGAAATCAAGGCGTCATCAAGCTACGCCTTTGTCGACCTCTAGCGGCGAAAATTTACATATTGCGCCTTTAATTATTTAGTTTATATTGTTTTGAATTGTAAATATTTGTGTATATTTTTGCTTATTTTCATCATTTTATCAATATCTTTGTATACTTATTTTCTCTTATGTATAATAAATCACTCTACTTTCGCATTGCTTCATTTAGCATTGTCTCTTGCCACCACCATCACTCCAAATTTTATTATAATCTCAATGTTACCTCTTCCAACCCTAGACCAAAGTAAGAGGTTGTAACAGTTAAGAGTTTGTACAACTCCATAACCTTAACTATGAGTAATAATAATAGTGATACCATTAATAGGACTGTACATTCTTTTCAGACCGTAATGGTGCACATGTACAAAAGGCAATTATGTTCTGACGTGAACCGCTCTTGTGTTCCTGTGTCTCAATCACAGAACACGTCAGCGCTCAGATGATTCTGCCGCAGTCTGCTGAGTAACAGATATATGACCAGCGCTGATAGAGGACACATAGTCCAAGGACAGATGAGTAGGGCCTATTGAAATTGATTCAGAGCTGGAATGTCAGCATTTGTCTCTGTGAGTCTGTCCTGCTCAATCATTTCTGTGAAAACAACCTTCAGAGGCTATGTATGTATTTGATCTCACAGACTCAAGAGCAACGACCATTAGAAACTGTAATCTGATGCTCTTGGTCTGGGCATGATGGAAGGTCAGAATCAAAAGCTAAGTGAGTTTATGCTACTGAACTAAGAAGGTTTCACTCACAACTCACAACTCAGTGAAATGCATTCAAACTCACATAGGCTTTAAAGCAATAGTTTAATGTGAAAATGACAATTTTGTGATCTTGTACTCACCCTCATGTAATTCTAAACCTGTACTTCTTAGGTCGAAGCTACTTTTTTCATACAATGAAAGTAAATGGGGAAAGATCCTGACAAGCTTCAGAATGACAGAAAAAAGTATTTTAAAAGTGGACTTGTGCTATAATCCATCTTAAAATGGACCAAGATTTAAGGGTAACACTTTAGTATGGGGAACACATATTCAGTATTAACTATGACTTTAGCCTCAATAAACTCCTAATTTACTGCTTATTTACTGTATCCTTTAAATGATTAGTTCACTTCAGAATTAAAATTTTCTCACCCCCATGTCATCCAAGATGTTCATGTCTTTCTTCTTCAGTCGAAAAGAAATTATGGTTTTTGAGGAAAACATTCCAGGATTTTTCTCCATATAGTGGACTTCAACGGCTACCAATGGGTTGAAGGTCCAAATTGCAGTTTCAGTGCAGCTTCAAAGGGCTCTACACGATCCCAGCCGATGAATAAGGGTCTTATCTAGTGAAACAATCGGTCATTTTCTAAAAAAAATAAAAATGTATATACTTTTTAACCCCAAATGCACCACGCATTACGTAATCACATTGGAAAGGTCATGCGCAACGTAGGCGGAAGTACCGCGGTAGGGTGAAAAACTCCATCCCATCTTCTGTTTGACTTGGTCTTTGCACGTTCGCTTTGTAAACACTTGCTCGGTACTTCCGCCTACGTCACGCGTGACCTTTCCAACATGATTATGTAATGCATGGCGCATCGCATCGCAGTGCAAGGCGAGCATCTGTGGTTAAAAAGTATATACATTTTTATTTTTTTTAGAAAATGGACGATCGTTTCGCTAGATAAGACCCTTATCCCTCGGCTGGGATCATGTAGAGCCCTTTGAAGCTTCATTGAAACTGCAGATAGATGTTGAAGTCCACTATATGGAGAAAAATCCTGGAATGTTTTCCTCAAAAACCTTAATTTCTTTTCGACTGAAGAAAGAAAGACATGAACATCTTGGATGACATGGGGGTGAGTAAATTATCAGGAAATTTTAATTCTGAAGTGAACTAATCCTAGGATTAAGGGATCTAGAAAATGGTCATGCAGAGTAAGGCATTAAATGTGCTGTAAGTACTAATAAACAGCCAACATGGTAGTAATATGCATGCTAATGAGCAACTAGTTAAAAATGAGAATTGGACCCTAAAATAAAGTGTTACTAATTTAGGTAATTATTTACTTATAATCTTCCCATCTGGCAGAGCTCACAAAAAGCAACTTGTGGTCAAACAAATGCCATCTTTAGATGCTTTGCACCAGCTTTGATGTCACAGATACCAAATGCCTTTACTTGATCAGTAATGGTGTTCCAAATTTAAATATTCTCATCTGCGAATGAGAATTATGGCTTGAGAAGACATGGATTATAGCATGTGACTTGACTACTTTTGTAGAGATAATTTTTTAATTGTCAGTTTGTGATGTCATAATGGTTTTTGGATTCCTGAAGATTTTTTCACCCATTTTTTTGTTCCACATTGTTTTTTTTTTCTTTGACTTCACACCTGATACATCACTTAAACTGTTTCACTGTAATATAAATGTAATTTGAACTTGTTCACTGATAATTTATTTTCATATTGATTTTTCACAGTTGTTTTACTCGTTTTTTGAATTATGCATTGCATTGCGTTATGTATGGTTAAAATACATTTCTGTAAACCTGATGGATAATGTACCAGTACCTTTTCAGTATTTCTGCTGATGTTTTTCTTACAGTGCAAGACACATTTGCAAGACTGAACAATGAATGTAGTGCTACCTACAAAACTAAAAGTGTTATGCAAATTCATCAGAACTGAAAAACAGACATGATGTGAATTAGATGTGGAATCAAAGCATATGGGTAATTTGTTATCATCCTTTTCATTTCCAGAGCTGTAATATGTCTAGTATTGTAGATGGCTTTTACATGGCTGTCACTGGATGGTAAGAAATCATCAGTAATCACATTAGCTGGTGTATTCTGTGTTTTCCCCTGGGCATTCTATCACTATAGCTTTTAGAAACCAGATAGTAAATGAGAAAAATGTTGAACAGCAAAATGACCTTAACCAGTATATCAGTACTTGAAAAGGAACAGAAGCTACATAGAGTTGAAATCTTTGTAAGAAGTACATGAATTATATCTCTGCACTTATTGAAGAAGTAAATCCTTGAAACTTTAAAACCATTACTGAGTAAAAGTACCTTTAATGTTTTAGCTTATGCAGTTCTTTTAAGCTTCTATCAAAAAAAGAAAAAAGAAAAAAAAAGAAAAGAAAAAAAAAATAGAAATTTAATGACATAACACAGTATGTAGTATCTAGGTCAAATGGAAATCAGAAATGCAAATTAATAAATGTATAAGTAAATAAATAAATACAAAAATGTAGTGTATTAAAACATTTAGACATTTTGTTGGAATTTCAAATATTTAGTCACTTATGGAACATGGAACAGATATATAATATAATAAATAAAAACAATCATTTAACATAATCCTATACATACAATTATATCTATACTGTTATTGACATAAATTATGTTTTAGGCCTTTACTTTTGTAATGATATTTGCTTTCTACATTTGTAAGACATTTTAGAAATTCCTGGGGTTAATCAATATGTTTAAAAAATATATATATATTCTTACTAGAATCAGATTTAAAAATAAATACAGAGACAATATGGAGTATTTTTTGCATTTGGTGCACATTACTTGCATATTAATTGCATACCTGCTCACTGTGAAATCTCATTGGCCCAAAAAACAGCTCCATATAAATTTACATTAAAAATCAAATATGTTCCGGTTATAGGGTGACCACCATCAAACAAACCAAATGTGGGACGATTACTAAGTTTGTGTGGGACAATGTGGGACATGTTACCAACACTAAAACACAACCTGAAGCTGTTATATAATGTCTATCTAACTTAATAAAAACATTTGTATTCTGCCTTTCAGCTGATAAAAATACTTTGTTCTTTAGTCCCTTCCAGAAAACACCATTACATCACAATGTAACATAACATGTCTTTATTTTACATGTCATTTAAATTCAACATCACTGACCCTAAAGGCAGCAGGCATCATGCAGATAACTATTTTAAAAAACAGTTCTGACCAAGTCCAACTCCGCTCCACATTTTGATTGACAGCCGTCACAATCTACTAGTGACCGTGTTTACTCCTTTCTTTTCAGCATTGGATAGGTTTTAAAAAACGGCTGTTGTATTTGTGTAAGGCGGGATGTTACTTCTGTCGAAGCGCTGTTAAATATAGGTGAAACTATACGCAGCAAAAAGTATAAATAAAATGTTTTCTTAAAAAGGCAAAAAAAACGCATGCACGTTTTCCTAATATGATAATTAAAAACCAACAGACTGATGAAAATGCGGGACATTTTCTCAATATGCGACGTGCGGGACAAGGAATGAAAATGCTGTGCGGTACAACGCAAAGCGGGATGGGTGGTCACCCTATCCGGTTAGCTGTGATTGTGTTACAGTCATTTTGTGTTCATTGTAGACAAATTATTAGTTGCTAAACACTTCCCTTAGGACACAGTGCCACTGTACATACAATTTTTGCTTGTTTTTGCAAACGGAGCGACAAATAACAGAGCTTGTATCAAACTGCCAAAGTCACATGATTTCAGTAAACGAGGCTTACGTCAAAAGTGTTTCGAAATTTCATTGGTTCACTACTGGGGGGCATGACTTTGGCAGTTTGATACACGCTCCGAACCACCGATTCGAAACAAAAGATTCGTAAAGCTCTGAAGCTTCATGAAGTAGTGTTTTGAAATCGCCCATCACTAGATATTGTTGAATAAAGTCGTTATTTTGTTTTTTTGGCGCACAAAAAGTATTCTCGTCACCTCATAACATTAACACCGTGTCCTAACCAGACGTGACACGACGCTGCGACACGTGATAAAAGGTATCTGTTCCATGTTAATCTGAGTTTTTGTCCTAACCAGCCGCGACGGCGACACACGATGATTCTATTTTAGAAATGGTTTCTATTTCTCCGCGACGTCATGGCTGGAACAACAACACAAAGTATGGCAATGATAATATTAGGTACTGTTTTATGTGCTTTATTTAATGTTAAAAGCGTCTAATGTGAGTTTGAATATTATTCTGTGCTCCCAGATTTTTAGCTGTAATGAAAACAACACTGGGTAATTCACCTCAGATCTTAAAAATAAATAAATGGGCACAAGAACGTTCAAACTGTCAACTCAATGCGAACAAACAAGTGTATTCTATGATTGGTTCAGTACTTTAAATAATGTTTAAATGGTGTAATATTTATGAATTTTACTATGTACTTGCCCATTTCACTGTGTCTGCTGTGCTCTTGCCGAGAGAGCCCGCCCACACTCTCTTCTGATTGGCTGTGGTTTTTGATTGATTTTATGAACGAAGGTGTTACAGGTTTGGAACGACATGAGGGTGAGTAATTAATGACAGAATTTTCATTTTTGGGTAAACTAACCCTTTAACTTACAGGACCTGGAACATTACTTTAATAACGATAATGCCATGTAAATTCACAACTGCACATGGATTCAGCTCAGCATTCATTCTGTGTTGATAAACTCCATCTCCCATCACTCTTGCAGGTTCTCATTTTATGGCACATCTCAGATGCAGGCGCCATGGTGATTTGAATGTGTTTTTAATTCATGTGAATGGCCTGGCAGAGCTGCTGCGGGCCGTTAATTACCTGCCACTGTGAACATCAGTCAGTCTAATGAGAGGAACTCCCGCCCTGCATGCAGCACGCATATTAAGACTCTAATCAGCAAACCTGCAGCACGCGGCCACAGGGACCTGACTACTTCCTACCCCATATAAAAACAGTAAAAATTATGGGGATTTTGAAAACATTGGTTTGAAATGGCTTTAATGAGGGTACAGCATGGATCTGATATTTTTTAGGGTGATACAAGGCAATGCAAGTCTTATCGAACTGTCTGATTAAAGTTAATTTTGTGAAATCGGCTGTATGCCTCTTCTCAAATAAACAAAAAAATTCAATCGATAATGCATGTCTTTGTATTTAATTGTTTGATTTGCTTCACATCAGGGTCCTGATCACCCCATCTATAGTGTCCTTACAAATAAAAGTAGCAAAATGGCAACAAAATTTAAACAAAAATGTCCCCCTGTGGTGAAAATTAAGTTTTTAATGTTGTTTATATGTCTACATGGTGTTTTTAATGCGCTTTAAGACAAACCATGTGCAAATTCATCAGTAAACACCATTGTGGAGTATTTTCTCCTTGAAACTGCAGTGAACCAAAAAACGCAGTTTGAAATTGATGGTGTTTCTTACATCACAAACTACCTTGTAACCAATCACGTCAATGTGTGATCGTCAACGAGTGGATCTCTGAGCTGGTGTGAGTGAGTGGAGGCGGGGGTAATTTGCATATTCATAGATCCGCGTATACTAAATGAGGCAAGGGTGTAGTGTTACATTCAAGTTATTTAAAAGGGTTAGTTCATACAAAAATGAAAATTCTGTCATTAATCACTCACCCTCATGTCTTTCCACACCCGTAAGACCTTCGTTCATCTTCAGAACACAAATTATGATATTTTTGATAAAATCCGATGGCTCAGTGAGGCCTCTATTGCCAGAAAGACAATTAACACTTTCAGATGCCCAGAAAGGTACTAAAAACATATTTAAAGAGTTCATGTGAGTACTGTGGTTCATCCTTAATATTATAAAGTGACGAGAATACTTTTTGTGCGCCAAAAAAACAAAATAACGACTTTTCAACAATATCTAGTGATTTCATAACACTGCTTCGAAGCTTTATGAATCTTTTGTTTCGAATCAGTGGTTCGGAGCGCCAAAGTCACGTGATTTCAGTAAATGAGGCTTCGTTACGTCATAAGTGTTTCGAAATTTCAATGGTTCACGTGACTTTGGCAGTTTGATACGCGATCCAAACCACTGATTCGACACAAAAGATTCGTAAAGCTTTGAAGCTTCATAAAGCAGTGTTTTGAAATCGACCATCACTAGATATTGTTGAAAAGTCATTAGTTTTTGGGTTTTTTTAACGCACAAAAAGTATTCTCGTCTCTTTATAATATTATGGTTGAACCACTGTACTCACATGAACTGTTTTAAATATGTTTTTAGTACCTTTCTGGGCATCTGAAAGTGGAAATTATCTTGCTGGCAATAGAGCCAACGGATTTTATCAAAAATATATTAATTTGTGTTCCGAAGATGAACGAAGGTCTTACGGGTGTGGAACGAGATGAGGGTGAGTAATAAATGACAGAATTTTCATTTTTGGGTGAACACCCTTTAAGGCATGAAGACATTTTTTTTCAAGGAAAGAAACGTTTAAATATTTCATTTTGGGGATCAAGTTTTAAGGGATAAAATTATTGACTACAGGAGGACTTTAAGCACTCATTGATTTTAACTTCAAGAAATGTTTGTGTTCTTGTACTTGTGTGGCGCATGATTCTGTTGCTATTGAAAAAAAATATTCAAATATACATTATTAGTCAACAATGTTAAACAAACCAAATATTAAACAAGTCAACAAATGATAATCATATATATATATTTATATATATAGTATTTATTTACACATTTTTCTATTTACATATCTTTGAAAAACATAATTCTGTACACAGCTATTTAATTCAAGATCATTTCATTCACACCTCTTTTAAAATCCATTCTGACATTTCTGTAGGTTTGAAGTCAAGAAACTAAATCAAGAAGCTTGGTATCCAGAAAATCTCCCAGAACCCTACGTAGCTTGAACTCCATGTTATCCAGGCACTGAATGTCAGTTACAGTAAACTCTTTCAATTCTATGGCCCATCAAACAACCAAGAATACCAGTAAAGCTGCTGTTTATGCAGAAGTGAATGTTGTAAAGGCAAATGGTATGCTTTGCCACATCCTAAATGATCATGAATGTAAAATAAATATCTGTGATGTCGTCAATCTCTAGACTTAGGCACAACTTAAGAGGCTCATGTAAACAGTATATAAAAAAAAGGAGAAGAAAGAATTAAAAAATGTTGATTTATAGAATATATCTTGTAAAAAAAAAAAAAAAGAAAAAAAATAGACTTATCAAGTGCAGTTTTAATTCAATTTAGTTTGTAAGAACTGGCACACAAATTTAAAAGCCTGATGACATGATTGAAGCTGTGCGCAGTTCAAATACTGACAAAATGTCAAAAGTCAGAAGCTGATATCCCCAAACACATCTATTAATGACAGCATCGTACAGTCTGTACGGATTATATCATCAATATCAAAATGAGACGTCAAAATGACAATGCCATGAGCAACAGAGAAAGCAGAAATTGAATCCGTTCTTCAGTTTTCGTCTCCAGCTGCCTTTGTTGACTGAACCTGTGCCTCGCAAAAGTCAAGCAGCCAAAATAAGGCAAATTTTATTGACTCCATTCCAATGCCTTATGGGCACTGTTCTAATATAGAGACAAAATGATCACCCTACGAATTCTGGCCGCTTCCTGAGGTAGACCATGGTTAAAATAAGTGTTCGTAGGCGCTATTTAAACCAAACGATCTTACTGCAAATTTTTATAAACCATGCTTTCTCAGTAATGTCTGTTTATTGCCATTAATCAATTGGGCCAGCATCCATCCTACTGTTCCTTCCTAGTATTGTGGAATCCTGCCGTCTAAATGAACTTTTCCGCAGATTCAGTACGTGAAAAAAAAAAAAAAAAAAAAAAAAAAAAACTTTATTGGAAATGGTTGTGATTAAATTCAAGAAGAAAAAAATGAGAAACAAAGATTAAATTAGTGTATTTCAAGAGCGCATGATTCTGACATCCGGTTGACTCATGGCATTCGGAGTGCTGATATTAGTAGAAATGCAGAAAAATTCCAGGAACAGTTGCAGTCCACTGTACACATTCCCACCCCCATAAAAAATGTCACTGTTTCACTTCAGTATCATCACACAGACAGTGGCGCCTCCGAGGTCAGTAGGGGTCGTCATATTCAGGGATTGTGCTGGGCGATGCCTCATCTTTTGTAATGGTTAGGGGCGTCGGCAAAGGCAAACTTCAGCCGGTAAGCTTCAGCTAGGAGAACACTAACTTCCTCATTTCCCCAGTGCATTGTAGGTAGATTCTGGAGCAGAATCATTAGACCCTGTGGAGGATAAAGAGATTTCGTTTAAAAGGATTGCATGCACATATACAGCAGCGCAATACATTTTCTAATCAACTAGTGGATGGGTAGTCTGAGAACAACTAAACCACCAATTGTTATTATTCATATATGGACACTTTGGGGCCATATACACCAATTATACGTGTGTCTTCATTATATTTGGACACATTAAAATCATGTTCACCGATCAGATGTGTTTCTTAGGAATTTATGGATGCTTTAGAGCAGGGGTGTCCAAACTCGGTCCTGGATGGCCACTATCCTGCAGAGTTTAGCTCCAACCCCGATTAAACACACCTGAACCAGCTAATCACGGTCAATCATTAGGCATACCTGAAACTTCCAGGCAGTTGTGTTGAGGCAAGTTGGAGCTTAACTCTGCAGGACAGTGGCCCTCCAGGACCGAGCTTGGACCCCTGCTTTAGGGTATGCCCACCTATCGGACATGTTTCTTGGTAATATAAGGATGCTTTAGAACAGGAGTGGGGCAAACTAACTCTCGAAGTGCACTGTCCTGCAGAATTTAGCTCCAACCCTGATTAAATTCAGCACAATCATCTAGCCAAGGTCTCAGAATTGCTAGAAAATTACAGATAGGTGTGATAGATTAGGGATGGAGGACAGTGGACCTTCAGGGCCAGAGTTGTCCACCACTGCTTTAAAATCTTTATCAGATCCATTTCTCAACAATATATGAGCAGTTTAAGGTCATGCTAACCAAACACACACATTTCTTAAAGTCCCCCTGTGGTGAAAATCAAGTTTTTAATGTTGTTTATATGTCTACATGGTGTTTTTAATGCGCTTTAAGACAAACCATGTGCAAATTCATCAGTAAAGACCATTGCGGAGTATTTTCTCTTTAAAACTGCAGTGATCTAAAGACAATTTCAAAAACGCGGTTTGAAATCGCTAGTGTTTGTGACATCACAAACTACCCTATAACCAATCGCGTCTATGCGCCGGCAGGCTTTAGCATTTTGTTTAATTATGACCGCTCTGAAGCAAGGGAGTCGTATAACATTAGCAACACATTATTAGCTGTTTGATAACATAGTCAAGCAAAAGGCTAATCATATTAATTACCGTTATGTGTCCGACGTTGTAAAAAGCAATACCATTGTGCTGCGTTTACCTCAGTAAGTTGACCGAGTGGATCTCTGCAGAGCTTGTGCGAGTGAGTGGAGGCGGAGCTAATTAGCATATTCATAGGTCCGCGTATACTAAATGAACCATGGGTGTAGTTACATTCAAGCTATTTTTAGGCATGAAGAAATTTTTTTCACAGGAAAAAAAACCTTTATATATGTCATTTTAGCAATCAAAGATGAGTTTTTAGGGATAAAATGATTGACTACAAGGGAACTATAATGACTTGGGTACATGTAGTTGTGTCAAAGATATTTCACTATGCATATTAGCAGTTATGTGATGTGGTGACAACGAACCAGTACAGCAACTCACCAATGCCCACATAAATTTGCTTAAAACATGCGGTTTAATCAGCTAGTCGGCTGCTGGAAGACATTTTAGCATCCTAATACACATACATCCCGGGAGGAAGTGTTGCATTGGCAAACCACATGCCTTAACTTTGCTGGAAGGAGTTTTACTTGGCGTTTAGCAGACAAAGAAAGGCATTGCTGCACAGAGTTGTTTATTTCTTTTTCTTCAGCGGGGTCAAGCCATGCTATCACAAAGCACCACCGTACTCCTCTAAATTATTATAACTTTCAATCACAGATTCTTTGGCTGCTCAATCTTAAGTGTAGGGTGAAGAGAGCGAGCTGCCTGTCAAGTTGTGTGTTTCTCTTCTCGCTCGGTGCGGTCAGGACCTCGCTGGTGGAAGCCCATTTCTCTTAGGTATAGAAGGCCAAGTCTAATTCACTCAAGGCGGTGTCAGGCGGCTCCAGCAGGCCTCAGAGTCAATGACTGCATTAGAGTGGCTTAGAGCCTCAATCTCCCAGCCTAATTCACCTATCCTGCTGGCCCTGATGAAGGAGAATGAGAACGCTTAATACTCCATCACAGAGGGGTACAAGGGGGATGGATGGAAGTGAGAGAGGTAGGAAGATACAGGAAAAAAGCGATAATGTATATTGTAATAAAGAGAAAGTAAAAATGCCTCAGACATTTGCCAATTAATAAGCCAAATTCTCATTTGATTATTCATTCAAGAACTAATGAGTATCTCAACTGAATGCACTTAAACTGCCATTCTCTCCAAGTTTGGGGTGAGTGTAATGAAAACATACAAGGATGAAAGAACAATCAGACATGCCTGATATGGAGTGTATCCTGAACATAAGAGCTGCAGCATCTCAGACTGTTCTGTGCAGACACAACGGTTCCAAGAATTCAAAGCGTAACACTTTAAGGCTCAAATACATCTGGGAAAAAGCTTTAGCGTGTGAAGACGAATGCTTTTGGCTACACAAGCTTGATTTTCCACGTCACTGCATACCGTAAAATGACAGAACGCAAGTTGTAAGCCAATGCAAATGAGTGTTGCATTCTCAGTGTTGTCGCATGGGGCATTAGGTGAGAAATTGAACTAAACAGACTTCTTTGGTTCTGTCTTGAGCACAGACAATTAGACTAAGATTAAAAAAGCAGAGCAATAATAATATTGTTTGTATTACAAAAGTCTTCATTAGGCTTCCATTTACCCCTCCTATGTATGATTTAAATACTATGCAAATAAAAATTGATGTGGAATTCCCTGTGCAATTTCATAGGCACTTAATTGAGGCATTTTATTAAATGTTACAAGTCGAGGGACAACACCAAAGGAGAAAAGAATCATCTTTATGATGTATAAAATTGACGCTTGATGCTCTAATAAAGTAGATGCTTTTATGCTTAAAGGGTTAGTTCACCCAAAAATTAAAATTCTGTCATTAATTACTCACCCTCATGTCGTTCCACACCTGTAAGACCTTCGTTCATCTTCGGAACACAAATTAAGATATTTTTGATAAAATCAGAGAGGTATATGAGCAATTTAACCACCACTTTTTCAAGGTCCAGAAAGATACTAAAGACATCGTTAAAACAGTCGACGTGACCGCAGTGGTTCAACCTTAATTTTATGAAGCGACGAGAATACTTTTGTGTGCAAAAACAAAAGATATTGTTGAATAAAGTCGCTATTTTTGTTATGTTTTTGCGCACAAAAAGTATTAAAATTAAGGTTGAACCACTGCAGTCACGTCGACTTTAGTAATGTCTTTAGTACCTTTCTGGAACTTGAAAGTGGTGGTTAAATTGCTGTCTACGGATGAGTCAGACAGCTCTCGGATTTCATCAAAAATATCTTAATTTGTGTTCCGAAGATGAACGAAGGGCTTACGGATGTGGAAGGACATGAGGGTGAGTAATTAATGACAGAATTTTCATTTTTGGGTGAACTAACCCTTTAAGTATTCAATATGAGTATTAAAACGGACAGTTGTGAGTATGAGTACCAATACATTATTTTTGGTACTAGGCGATACCTGCATTTTTGGTAGACTAAGCTGTACAAAGGTTTTTTTTTTTTTTTTTTTGGTTTCTGATCATTTTGACAAGTACTTGAGCAGAGTCATATTCAATAAGGATACCGATATCAGTAACTATAGTTGTCAACTATATTTAAAATGAAATCATCCATGTAACAGTCAAATCAAGTACTAATCAAACAGTCATCTCAGTCTAGTGTATTTTCTCTCATCAAAACCTTGTATTAGAACACTAATTACAGTAATGAGCCAAGTGTCATAATTAGAAATAAATTAGTGATATAAAGGATCCACATAGCCAACCAACATGATTGATTGGGCACTATTCCCTTTCATTGCATTTAGGGACTTCCTCTCTGGAGTACGTAAACATAACATACTGTCAGAACCATAGGATATTGTAAGTGCATCCCTTAAACTTTATTTGCTCCAAAGACAGGAAAATTCCTAATTGTAGAGTTTATGTACAGATCAGAAGGAATAACTGCATTAATTCCTATCACATTATTTTTCATAATTAATTGTACATTAACTTAATGAATTGGCATTCTGAGGATTCTGTTTTCTCAGAGTAAGAAGTCATGAAGATGATGTGCCAAAAATGGGATTCCAGAAGCAGTGCTACAGGGAATGACTTTGATAACAAAGTAATATTCTTAAAGTTACACACCCACACTCAAGAATGTATTTAAATCAGCTGAAGAGTTTTCACAGTCTGAACATTTCCTTACACAACCTCCACAATGCAGTGTATATTGCAACAGGTAACAGCAGATAAAATCTTTCGTTAAATGTCAACAGACCCTTCATAGACTAGGATTGGTCTCCAATCATTTTTGTGAAGTACCCATGTTCTCCTTGAATTCAAGTAGACTGTTTAATGAAGAAGAGTGAGAGTATGTAAAACTTTGATGGTGAATAATATCCCTGAAGATCATTGTACGATTGTGTAGGTGTTAGTCCAAGAGCTTTGGTCTTTGAAGAGTAATCTACCCTTTCCACAACTGTTGAGTATCTGAACACTTAAGCGAATGTATTTTTGAGAAACAGACCTGTCCAAAGATGTCATCTGAAGATTGAAAAATTAAAAAAAATATATATAGTGCATACCTCAGTAAATCACTGATGTGTATGCAAAACAGTTGTCAACTATACTTAAAACAAAACCATCTGTGCAATAGCCTAATCAACACGGTCATCACAGCCTAGTTTTCGGCAAATAACTAGATTAGGACACTAATTACTTGTAATGAGCCAAGCCGAATAATTGGATATAAATGAAGTATCTAATGATCTACACATCCAGCTAACATAATTGATGCAGGACTGTTAATTTTTGTTGCATTTAGGGACTTTCTCTCTGGAGCATGTAGACGGACGGCAAACTATTAGCTATGGGACACAGTAACATTATTACAGTCAATACGAAATGGCATTAACAGCCCATTTTTCCCCATAATGCGATAGATTTCTGAATGCAACATGGCATTCAAGTTAAAACACTAAACGTAGGGATGCACAATATACTCATGATCATATATGCCCAAAAAATTGATTGATCATAGATGACTGTAATTTCATTTATTATTTAATAATTTATTCAGCATTTTTATTATTATTATTCATGTCATTTTATGTTTTTATATTTTATATTACTTATTTTATTCATTTCCTTGCTCTTGCAATGCTTGCTCTTGTTGTTTAATCTTATGATAGTGTGGGTTGAAGGGATGTTTGTCTTCACGAGATAGAGATAAGAGAATATCTCCATTTGAAGGGTTTAACGTCATAGGACGATGTTGTGAAGCAGTAGGTTTCCATTGTTTTTGCTGTGGTATAATAACACTTGTTGGAATTGTACTGGTTAGACAAAGTCTGAGCATTTAGCATTAAAGGATTAGTTCACTTCAGAATTAAAATTTCCTGATAATTAACTCACCCCCAAGTCATACAAGATGTTTATGTCTTTCTTTCTTAGGTCGAAAAGAAATTATGGTTTTTAAGGAAAACATTCCAGGTTTCCTCCACATCCCAGCCGAGGAATAAGTGTCTTATATGGCGAAACGATCAGTCATTTTCTAAACAAATGCTCATCTTGCACTAGCTCTGTGATGCGGCAGGCATTAGGTAATCAGGTTGGAAAGGTCACAAAGCGAACATGAAAAGACTAAGTCAAACGGCCTTCACAAAAAAAAAGGTAAAACAGCAATGTCGGATGATTTTGAAGTTAGAGGAGAAAATGAGATGGAGTTTTTCGCCCTACCGCAGTACTTCCGCCTACGTCACACATGACCTTTCCAACATGATTACGTAATGCGTGGCGCATCGCAGAGCTAGTGCAAGATGAGGATTTGTGGTTAAAGAGTATATCAATTTTTATTTTTTTTTTAGAGAATGACAGATCGTTTCTCTAGATAAGACCCTTATTCCTCGGCTGGGATCGGTGTAGAGCCCTTTGAAGCTGCATTGAAACTGCAATTTGGACCTTCAACCCGTTGGTAGCTGCTGAAGTCCACTATATGGAGAAAAATCCTGGAATGTTTTCCTCAAAAACCTTTATTTATTTTCAACTGAAGAAAGAAAGACATAAACATCATGGTTGACGTGGGGGTGAGTAAATTATCAGGAAATTTTAATTCTGAAGTGAACTAATCCTTTAAGACATTCAGATGAAGTCTGAGCATTGAAAAATATGCAACCAAGATTATTAAATAAACTCTGCTCTTTTTATTATCATCACTTCGTCTCCTGCTTCTGCTCTTCCCTGGCTTTCTCAGTCAAACTCTCAGGCTGATAGAAGACTTATATCTTCTGGCAGTGATTCGGCATCCGGGGTTGGATCTAATATTTCTGACACTGAGATCCATCCTATCTAACATTTTGGCACAATCTAACATGCAGGACCCAACATTATTTCTATATGGCCTGCACAATGTTAACACAAATAAGTTATTTCTGTGCAGTGATGAATCATGCAGACCAGATTTTGAATTTCATACTGACTTTAAGAGTCAAGTTTTACCTGCAGATGTTTTTAGATGTATTAATGGAGTTCATAAAATCTATACTGTCAATATGGCTGTCACATGCATTATGAATCTGGCATGGTGCTGTTACATTGCAAAAATATCTGCATAGCATTTTGAGAATCACCCCAAAATGGAACAATATTTATTTTGGGGAAGGAAAAAAAAAAACCAAAAAAAAAACCCTGACGGTTAGTTAGTTAGACATGCAGCAGATTCAGCCTCATCTAAAGTGACTTATATTGCATTTCCAACAGGAACAATCCCTCTGGAGTACCCTGGGGTTAAGTGCCTTGCTCCGGGGCTCAGTGGTAATGGCGGATCTTAGAAATTCTCCAGGTTCACGGATCATCCCTTTCCATTACTAGCCAAAATCTTCCATTGCAAAGCTTACGCCAACACCGCCTATGACACCATTCCCAAGTTGTATCATATGCATATATTACATTGCCGTTTGATAGCAATAAACTGGGACAGACTTTAATCAAGTCACGCTGTGCAACTGGACATCAATAATAAATACAGCACCAAAAGCGACGAACGTAGGGTGTACAGTAGTGCTAGATTTAAAGGTTGGCCTAATTACATACAAAAACATGGCTAAAAGCCCAGTTAAATTGGCAAGGTGAAAAAATGCAAAAAAACAAACAAACGCAACTTAAGAAAGATAATGGCTTTGACTTAAGAAGGATTTTCTTCGAAAGTGGCATTTATCTTGACACTCTCTGAGGCATTTTGATTGTTCTATTCTGTTGTGTCTTATCTTTGTTGGAGATTGAATTGTTTGCTAACTAACATTCAGTATCTCGTATGATTGTTCTTTATCCTAGCAGCATTCAAGCCAAACAGATAATAATAGGCAGAGCTGCAATTGTGTGTATTTTGATGCAGACATATAAACCAGCGCCATGACGACACCTCGCTAATGACTGATGTTGGCAAAGAACTTTAGCATAGCAGAGACGGATTACTATATTCACAACGCTGGTGAAGGAATGTTTGCCACCAAGGATTACGTCGAACGGAGACTTTTAGCCCCTCATCTTCTTGCTGAGCCCTCCTGAATTTGTAAGAATCGATCAGGGGCTCAAGAACAGCAGCGCAGTCACTCCATCAAACGGCAAAGTTGCAGCTCTGCAGATCCTGAGCGTTTGATCCCTGTGTTTTAAACACTCGTGAGACTAACCGGCAGAGAGGTGGTGATTGATTGCGAGGAACTTTATAAACAGCTTTGTTTATCAAAGCTTCTGCGAGACGGAGAAGCGATAGGTTTGAGTCTCGGCATTCGGGTGCACGGGGAAGGAGCAGAGCTGTAATTACTTCCAGGATATTAAGTCCTCCATGCTTTTCCATGTCTCTTTTCGGATAAATTGTCCCTGCCTCTCGTTGAGCGAGCTTCCTACAACAACAGTGACACTCTATCATTAAACTGTATTAAAGCACATTTACAGGCAGGAGGGTTGCACTTGATTCGGGACCTGCACGTATGACGATTAATCATTACCGGCGGGTCTCCTCCAGAAGCTCTAGTGTGGACAAAATTACAAGTTCTCTGATGAATGTGCTAGGTTTTCGATTAATCAGAAAGAGTTCATTTCACCTAATCCTTCAATGCAACCGTCCTAATAGAGTCAACACTATAACTCTAGTGTAAAAGATGGCAAGGGAAATATCTGCACTACTATAAATCTCTAGAGATGTTTTTTTTTTTTAAATCGCATGCAAATTCACCTGTGACTAACTGTAATCTTACACTCTACAACACAAAAAACTAATAATGAACTTGCAGAGGCCCCCAAGAGGGAACAATATGACACTGTCGCTTTGAATTCATTTAAAGTCAAACCAGGCAAAATGAACAAAATGAACAAAATGAAACTTTCGATCCGCAAACAATTAGAGAGTGATTCGCACTCAATTACAGCTTGCTGTGAACTGTTTGTATCCAATATGCATGTAAAATGGGAAGTTAATTGAAAAAGTGCTTGACATTTGCACTGCAGAGAAAAAGCAGCAGACGGACTATGTGGAAAGTAGGATTTTTCTTGCTCTTTAAACTAAGCTGCAAGAAGCCAGAACTGCCTACGATTGACATCACAGCCATTTGCTCATTGACATATGACCACCCATATTTACATACAAGCACATGTTCTGTATTCAGAAACTGGCCCATTATCCAGAGAGAGATAACGAGGAGGAAGTTTGCCAATATTCAAACTTTGTTCATTAAGATGAGTTACGCCAGGAATTAAGTCACTAATAGCAAATTACATTGGTTCTCGTGTCTCGTAACTTTCAGTGGTTATCTATTTCTAAAGAATTTTCATGGGATTTACTTATCTTGCCCAAAGCAAATTTGATCTTAATTGATAAGATTTTTGAAGTTTATTTTTTTGTGATATACATGCAATATGTAGATCTTATACTTTTATTTTATACATATTGAGACTAAATGGCCTACTGTTGCTATGTTTGCCTCAAATTAGTTTTCTGAAAATGCACGCTCTGACTGGTATATCATTGATTTTGGTTACTGAAATGCTGTTATTATGCTGTTGACGTTATATGTAGAATTATGCTATGTTTTCATCTGATATACAGAATATAATTAGTTTTGTGTATATAACCACCCACATTCAATCAATTGTTTTGACGTCCATGTAATTTGCAACCTGATTGTAATATGACACTTTATTATGCACATGCACAATTTGAGAGGCAGGTCAATCATAAGAAGATATTTTTATATAGAAGTTTTATAGTTGATATCAGTATTCTTTTCTATCCCAAACTGATAAGTCATTTGTAAGATGACTTTCTCAAGGAGTGTAAACACTGTGGAAAAACTGTTTGAATAGTCATTGTTATTGCAATTTCGTTTGCCACTGGAAGAGGTACAGATATTAGAGATTTCCCCCTTAAAGGTACAGCAAAGTCCCTTTCAAGGAAAGTCTGTTCACTCTGTGACCATATTTGCAATGCCTCCGGGCAGCTATTTCAGGCATCCAAGACCAAGTCCTATCTATTTGAATGGGGGAATCCTGAAATCTCAAAAACTGCTTGGCGAACTCCCAATTAAATTACATATTTCAAATCAGCAACAAAACTGACATGAACCGTCCCATAAATGTTGTTTCTTATGCTAAAATAGCATTTAAAAAGCCTATTTTTCAGGCTAGACGAGCCAATGCGCATATTCAGTCCTATGCGCGAGTCTTTTCTTGCTCTTTAAACTAAGCTGCAAGAACCCAGAACTGCCTACGATTGACGTCACAGCCATTTGCTCATTGACATATGACCGCCCATATTTACATACAAGCACATGTTCTGTATTCAGAAACTGGCCCATTATCCAGAGAGAGATAACGAGGAGGAAGTTTGCCCATATTCAAACTTTGTTCCTGAATCCTGAAATCTCAAAAACTGCTTGGCGAACTCCCAATTAAATTACACATTTCAAATCAGCAACAAAATCTGACATGAACCGCCCCATAAATGTTGTTTCTTATGCTAAAATAGCATTAAAAAAAGCCTATTTTTCAGGCTAAACGAGCCAATGCGCATATGCAGTCCTATGCGCGAGTCTCAGGTTTCTATGGGAACCGGAACCTCTAACGGCAGCTGCAGTGACACAATGACTTTATCAATCAGCTATTGGCTCCGCCATATTGCGTATTCCGCCATATTGCGCGTTTCAGTTTCTCCCATTCATAACTAATAGGAGTGAACCGTCTTTCTATATCTATAGTCTTTGATGTACAGTACCAAAACAGCCTCTAATAACAAACAAAAACTTGTACGTAACTGTTACTTGGGTTGCATTACACTAACAAAATCATATAGTAGTTTACTAAAACTAACTTGGCACAGTGGGCAAAATTATTTAGTGTTCTGTCACACTAGCACTTGATGGAATGAAGAATCTCAGTGATGTACACACTTGAGAACAAGAGTTTAAAAGCTGTATTAGCTCAGAGGTTCGAACGGTAAGCCAATCAGCCACACGCCCCTAAGAGCCCACACAACAAATTAAGAGTTTGTCTGCTCACAGTTATTCACACAGACAGCGAATCCATTTAGTTTCGGCTGTTTGAACCACCTGAGGTGGAACGAGACAAAACATTAGGAGCCGATAGTTGCTGCTTTTTAATTTAGCAGCATAATGAACGTAACAAGCGTGAACCACCCGGCTTCCCCTCTGAGTTCTTTGCAATTTCTTTTACTTTTATTTATTCAGTCATTTTCGAAAGACAAGAGGGAAGCAAGGATGAAATATTATTTGCATTTGTTCCATTCGCAGATGAGTTATTGAATATATCCAAATGAAAGTATAAGTGTTGCATACTGAACTAGATGTTTTTTCTTTTCTTTTTCTGAGAAACCCATGGTGCTTGTCCATGCCAAACTCACCGGCAATATATTAGGGTGTTGGTTGTTAAAGCATTCTTTTAAGTATGTTGCTATGTGGTTACTAGTTGTTCTGGGTTGTTGCCAGGGCACTGTTAGTGTATAAAAGTATACAAAATTATTACGGTTTCATACGGTTTGATTTTAAATTGTCACAAGATATTTGAAAATGAAAATCTATGATTAATCTTGAAGGGACAGTTCACCTAAAACTAAAAATGTTGTCATCATTTACTCACACTCATGTGGAAGTTAATGGCAATTAATGGCAACTAAAACTGGGTGCAACATTTTTCAAAATATCTTATTTTGTGTTCTACAGAAGAAAGTAAGTCAAATTACTCACCCTCATGTCGTTCCACACCCCTAAGACCTTTGTTCATCTTCGGAACACAAATTAATATATTTTTGATAAAATTCGATGGTTCAGTGAGGCCTCCATTGACCGCAAGATAATTAACACCTTCAAATGCCCAGAAAGCTACTAAAGACATATTTAAAACAGTTCATGTGACTACAGTGGTTCAACCTTAATGTTATGAAGTGACAAGAATACTTTTTGTGCGTAAACAAAAACCTAAAACAAAATAACGACTTTATTCAACAATATCTAGTGATGGGCGATTTCAAAACACTGCTTCATGAAGCTTCGAAGCTTTATGAATCTTTTGTTTCGAATCAGTGGTTCTGAGCATGTATCAAACTGCCAAAGTCACGTGAACCATTAAAATTTCGTAATGAAGCCTCATTTACTGAAATCACGCGACTTGTTTGATACATGCTCTGAACCACTGATTCAAAACAAAAGATTCATAAAGCTTCGGAGCTTCATGAAGCAGTTCATGAAGCACTAGATACTGTTGAATAAAGTCGTTATTTTGTTTTTTTGGTGCATAAAAATGTATTCTCGTTGCTTCATAACATTAAGGTTAAACCACTGTGGTCACATGAACTGTTTTAAATATGTCTTTAGTACCTTTCTGGGTGTTTGAAAGTGTAAATTAACTTGCTGTCAATGGAGGCCTCACTAAGCCATCAGATTTTATCAAAAATATCTTAATTTGTGTTCTGAAGATGAACGAAGGTCTTATGGGCGTGAAACGACATGAGGGTGAGTAATTAATGACAGGATTTCAACTTAAACATGTTACAAATAATATTTGAATGGCCTCTTTTGGATTTAGTACAATGTTAATAAAAAAGCCAAATATTTAATTTAAATGAAAACAATATGTTGTTTTAACAGTATCATGCTAGATATTTTTTCTTGCACTATAAATTGGTCTTCATGACTTAAATTATATTTTAGAAAGGAGGTCCCTCACAAGGCAATCATCATACTGGGTGTCTGTACCATTCAAAAAGTTTAAATCCTCATTATTACATTTTTAGTACATAGAACAGACTGACCAAAGAGCTTGTTGCAAATTTTAAATTAGGTGTGAATAAAGCACAGAAATAACCCAAGGATCATACAGATATTGTCCATGTTCATGTCCAGCTAGAGCAGATCAAAAGCTATTAATATGCACAACTAATGAAGCCAGTATGAAGGTGTTCATCATATAGAGGGAACAAGCTCATTTCATGGACAGCATAATATATAGAACCCTTTTAATTAAGCCTCACATTTGCGTTTGCGTATGGTGGACATAATAATTGCACATAACTCCATGTTTTCCGCTTCATGTGTTGTAGAGATAGCAGCGGTCTGCCCTGGAGTCTTGCACTAAGGCTTCGGCGGGTACTTGTGCAGTCAACACTCTTCCAAAGATAGCTGGCGTGCACACACACATATTAAAATGCTGCTTTGTGAATCAACTAGCTCCCGTTCTGCCGTAAACTCCATTTAAATCAACCCATTAAAACTCCAAAGTGGAAGATTGATTTCTCCGATTCCTCCTTCCATCCACGCATAAACGTGTTATCAGAGCTCACACCCGACTGCACCTCAGCGGTTAGAAAGAGCTCTATGAACTGCCATGTTAAAGCTTTGAGAAGCGCGGGTGAGACTGCAAAACTTAATAGCAATAGACTGAGCTGAAGATGTGTATGTGTTTATTTAAGGCTGATTTATAATTCTGCGTCGGAGCTACGCCGGAGCCTCTTCGCCGTAGGCTATGGGTCTGTTTTCATTTATACTTCTGCGTCGTTGTCCGTGTCAATGTGCATGCAGACCACTAGGAGGCAGTGTCTGCGGTCATGTTGAGGATCAAGGCAAAAGCCGAAGAAGAAGCAGCTTTTTATGTACGTTGTCAGAGAAGCTTACAAATAGATAACGACAAATAGGTAACGACTTTTGTTGCAGTTTGACTGAATGTGTCCTGAAACAGTGTGTTTTTTTCATTCATATGGAAGTTGAAAACGCTCGCTCTTCTCCGAGTGTTCCGCGCCAGTTTTTTGACCTGAGGGAGGGGTTCTAGCAGACCAATCACAGCGCTTGCGGTCCGCGTAGAATTGACGCGTTGTTACATTTTTGAAGAGGTGCAAGTCAGGCTACGTTGTAGGCTACGCATGCTACACACAGCCTACGCCGTAGGTATGGCGTACACTCGACGCAGAAGTATAAATCAGCCTTTAGAGTTGACTGCAATGAAGGTTATGACTGTCTATGTCCTGAAAACAGGAAGCTTGAGTGAAAAGAGGTTAGGATAACTCATGTCGACATACAACGTGCAGCTTCCATTGAAAGTAGAGCTAAGCTCTGTTCCAAAACACTGTGAGCTGCCTACCTTTTAAGGCATCATCGTCAATGCAAAGACGAAGGCAGAAAGTAACATTACTAACATTCCTTTGGCTAGAATCTAAGGTTGAATCGCACATATTCATTGTGGAGAAGGCAATCCTAGAATGCATTGGGGCAAGCAAAGTGAGAAACTTTTAATGACAGTGAACGGGTATGCAGCTAAAGAAAGTGCATCCATTCATCATAAACATACTCTACATGGCTCTGGGGGGTTAATAAAGGCCTTCTGAAGCAAGTGAAATATCTAGCTTCCACCAGATCACCTTCCGTATTCAACTTATGAAAAAAGCTTTTTTCGTAAGTTGAATACGGAAGGCATAGGACGTAAAGTAAGCTTTTTGAACTGCGAGAGTTTTACACTTTATTCGTAAGTTGAATATGGAAGGCAGTCTGACGGAAGCTAGGTATTTTACTTTATAACTTGTTAAACTTTGGTATTTTTCTTACACAAACGCATTGCTTCACTTCAGAAGGCCTTTATTAACCCCCCGGAGCCGTGTGGAGTACACGTTTATGGATGGATGGATGGATGCACTTTCTTCAGCTCATACTCGTTGGTTCCGTTCACTGCCATTATAAAACCTGGATGCATCAGGATATTAATTAATATAACTCTGATTGTGTTCTTCAGAAAGAAGAAAGTCATATACTCCTAGGATGGCTTGAGGGTGAGTAAATCTTGGGGTAATTTTCATTTTAAAGTGAACTAATCCTTTAATACAAATTTATTATCAAAAACGGTGATAATCAAATTAATGCATAAAACAAACTGTTTAATTAATCTTTTAAAATGTAATCAAATAAAAATTGAACAATTCCTTTCATTTTTGAGTGCTGCACTACAGATGTTTAATGTTTAAATGAAAAAAAAAAAAATGGATGGAAAATGGTGTGATATTGTGTGATATTCCTTAAAAATGTTTTAATAAACTATTATTACTATTATTATTACTTTTTTTGTCATAATTTGTTTTATTTGGTGGGTTGTAGTGAAGACCTTTGAGTTTCTGTGCATTTCTGACAAAAGTTTTTATTATTTGAAATGGTAAAATCAAAAAAATGTAGAGAATCCTCATACAGTGTTTTTGTGGTTTGATATCCACAGACGCTAGTCCACATCACATCGTAATTTTATTAAGTGTACAGCTCTACTTTTGATTTATCCATCCAAATTTTACCAAATTCAGTGACATTCTGCTTATATTGTAAATTCTACTTTTATGACTGGATTCCGTGATTCCGTCCATGATTTCCACATTATGACACGAGAACCATTTGTATTATATATATATATATATATATATATATATATTAAGAGAAATGTTGGGAGGAAAACAACAATTTTTGTGTTATATGGTCACTGTCCTTTGAACAGGGAGTGTTGAAATAGTTATTTAGGAATAAAAAAAATAAATAAAAAAAAACACATTTATTTTGGTATTCTAGTAGGCATTTGAGACAATGGGGCTCCAAAAAGCGAAACGAAATCCCATCGATAAAGAGAGTAAATTGGTAATCACAGACAAAAGAGGGAAGAGGTTCTCGGGCCGTTAGCTGCACCAAAGGCTTTCTCATTACGTGATAAACAAACCCCTAATGAGAGCTCATTTGCTGCATATTGCCCTTACTAAATGGCATCAGGGGTTGACATTTGGCTGTCTGTAACCTGCCGCGGCACTCCGCAGGGAAGACGCGGGCAGCTCATAGCCAATGTTCAACTGTACATGGCCTTGCCCTCTCTCTTTTACTCAGATCTTTACCAGCATCACTGTGGATTCCAGTACTAAAAAAAAAAACAACAACAAAAAAACAAAAGTCATTAGTATCGGCAGTACAATGGAGTGAATAGGTGCTTAGAGCACAGATAGCGGCAGCCATTATGCCTCCACGCTCACTTACCCAAGCGTTAGAGCTTCTCATCTAAACACACTAGCGTCCAATTTATTTTCTTTCACTGTTTATTTTTTGCTTCATAAAGAATCGTCTCATTGAGCGCAGAGTCTAAACTGGAGCTGCTCTTGAACTGATACTTATGGAGGACACAATAAACTACTAAGTACAAACCAAAGGCTTAAGGTCTGGCTAGTTAACGTGGTGATGAAATGCATTTTGTTACAGCAACAAATTTTAAATATTTCATTGTATTAAAGTATATGTATAAAGTATATATTAAAGAATATTTAATGTTTTAAATTGTTTAGAATTTGTGAAAAAACAAACAAAAAAAAAACAAAAAAAAAACATGAATTCACATTTATAATATCCTGCAGCTGCTATTTGTTATCGTATTGTTTTCTAAACCTATATTTTGTATTTAGCTCCGTGAGGCATTTTATGTGCATGATGTCTGCAAAATAGAAATTATGTACCACAAAATAATCTGTTTACACAGACTTTTAATTATAAGAAACATGCTTGAAAGTTGAACACACATTCCCAATAGAAGATGTGTTGATTGCCATGACAACATATATTTATTCAAAGACTTTACCATTTCCCTATAAGCATGATTCCTGTTTCCCAACACTACCTAGAGGAGAAACGACAATATATCATTACCTACATTATGAGTAGTGCAGGAAGGGTAAAAGCAGGTCAGATTGGTTCATACAGCAGGTTTCCATGAGGGCGCTGTGGTATAGTCCTTTTAACCTTTATTCTGTCCCAGTAAAGATTTTCCCCCTGCTTCAATACTCATTAATTGCCCTCCTGCCAAGAATAGAAGCCATTACGAACGCCTAGAAATACCAGGGGGTCAGACAAAAGTCACAGTGAAACAAGACACACCTACTCGTCTGACCCGTTAATAAACCTGCATGGGTATCTACATTATTTATACTGTTATGTCAAATTCTAGTCATTATTTACTCACCCTCATCTCAATTTAAACTTGTATGACTGACTGAAAAACTTCTGTGGAGTACAAAAGGAGAATATCCAGACTGTTGCTCAGCATACGAGGAAACCGGGCTCCTAAAATGACCTGATCTTACATGCCCACGGTTCGGCACGTATGTGTTTCGCGGAAGTTTCAGCATCAATTGGGCACTCGCGCGCTATTATCTGTGCGCACAGCACAGCCGCACACACACAGAAAGGCGCATTTCAGATTCAGATTCGCAGTTGAGAAAGAAATCGGATGTGTATCATGATATTGGATCGGTGCATTCGGTCTTAAAGTGACAGCAACCTATAAATACCTGCTGCTGTCTAAGTCATTAATGTTAATCAAACATCAAAACACAGCTTTAACAAAGATTTATTTATATTATATAAAGGGTTAGTTCAACCCAAAATGAAAATTCTGTCATTATTACTCACCATCATGTCGTTCCAAACCCGTAAGACTTTCGTTCATCTTCAGAATACAAATGAAGATCTTTTTGATGAAATCTGACAGAATTCTGAGAACAAACCTCTTCCGGAAGGTCAAATGTTCTGCGTAACCAATGAGGTTCATTCTCGTGTGTTAAGCAGCACATTTGACCTTCCGGAAGAGGTTTGCTCTAGTGCATCATTCAGGTTTGGTTGAGCATCCATTTATGTTCGCTGATCAAGGTTTATATGTGAGTAAATGCCTAAATTCAATTTGTTCATCATAAAAAGCAACTCGATCGCTTTTTATGATGAACAGATTGATGAACACACAATGAACCTCAGTGGTTACGCAGCACGTTTGAGCTTCCGGAATAGGTTTGTTCTCAGAATGCTGTCAGATTTCATCAAAAATACAATCTAAACGGATCTAAATACAAAATATATGTTAAGAAAACCTAATACGATAACAAATAGTAGCAAAAAGATCTTCATTTGTGTTCTGAAGATGAACGAAAGTCTTACGGGTTTGGAATGACATGAGGGTAATTGAGGACAGAATTTTCATTTTGGGGTGATCTAACCCCCTAAAATATAAATTAGTCTTTGTTAAGGCTGTGTTTTGTTGTTTGAGTAACATCAATGACTTAGACAGCAGCAGGTATTTATAGGTTGCTGTCACTTTAAGACCGAATGCACCGATCCAATATAATGATACACATCTGATTTCTTTCTCAACTGCGAATCTGAGTCTGAAACGCGCCTTTCTCTTCAGAAAATGTGAACTAAACCGCTCAATTCATATGGATTAGTTTTATGATCTCTTTAGGAACTTTTTGAAGTGTCAAAAATCAAGTTGCAAAGGCAGTCTATGGAGGGACAGAAAGCTCTCAATTTCTTCAAAAAGTTCTTCATTTGTGTTCTGAAGAAGAATGAAAGTCTTACGGGTTTGGAACGACATAAGGGTGAGTAATTAATGACAGACCCAGACCCTTTCATTTATACAGTGAACCCTATAGTGTTATTTTACATTTAGGCCTAATAATTACATATCTGTACCTGAATACACTGCAGTTAGACCTTACTTTATTTGTAACTTTGTTATATTGTATTTATCTGTGCTTATAATTAGTGTATTTTATCTTTTTTATTTTTTTACTGACTGTTCATTTGCCTTTAATAATGTTTGAACTTTATTAGTTAGTCTAGTAGTTTTTGCTGTGGTATTGAAGTATTTAAGGTATGCTTTAAGTAATAAATGGAAAGCAAAGATACATTTGCCACCATAAAAATTTGCTAACCCAAAAAATAATCCATTCCGATCGGTGAATCAAAAACCGTAATATGATCTGAACCATGAGTTTTGTGAGCCATTGAACCACTAGTTTTTAGACACATGAGAACCATTGAAGTCTGATATTATTGACATTGATATTTGATTGTATGCAAGTGCAATTAAAAGTTCAATATAGCAATGTGGAAGATTTTTTTTTTTTGGGGGGGGGGGGCAATAATTAAGTTTGAGTGTGTTTCTCACACAATTGTATGACAATTGTATGATTTTGAATATTCATATTGATAAACATTTATGGTGCGTTATTATTTTTGAAGACTCGGAAGACTATGAATCTCAGTAAACATCTCCTTGTGTGTTCCATCCAAGAAAGTAAGTCACAGACTGAATTTTTATTTTTGGGTGAACAATTCCTTTCAATAAACATTATTTAACGACAGCATCAATTTATTTTGGTTTGTGCTTAATTAAGGATTTATACAATTTCCGATTTCCTCATTTTCAAGAGCCATTAACTGTTACGCTCATTAAGAATGCCTTCATTAGAAACCAACACTCAATCTCTCTTGAAATCCTTTCCATACAGCCTCGCAGTCTGCAAGATATACTTGAAAAATCACAAAAAAATTCCCGCCCAGCAATCCATCTCTCTCCAGTTAGCATTCTCCTCAAGAACAGCATGTGTACAGCTCCTGAGAAAATATGGGGCTTTAAGTATTTCTTAGAGGCCAGTCCTAATGAGAACAAATTCCAAAATAAAAATGCCTTTTTTATGTTTAGAAAGATATAATATGAAGGGCTAAATGGAGCGAGAGAAAAAGCAGAAGCCAGAGGCCGTCTTTTAGACGCATACTGCACACTCCTGCAATCTACTGCTATGAAAGACCTGTGTCCCAAAAGACAAGTCTAATTTTCACAGTTTGATATGCTGGGATAGAATTATAACTCACTTTTGTCTGAATGGAGACTTATTTAATTCTTCACATCAGGTCTTTCCGTCAATCTAAATCTCTCCCGCTGAATAAAAATTATCTTCATAAGAAGAAAAGACATTTTCAAACTTAACCTATGTGGAAGTGCACTCAGAGTTTTCAGAGAGTCATAAAAAAAAAAAAAACACTGTCTTGATTCTATGATTCTATGTACATGAATCTTTACTTAGGCCCCATTTACACAAGTGCATTTTTGTTTTAAAACGGCGTTTTAAAATGAAAACGACCCTCGTCTACACTGGCGTTTCCACTCAGAAACGATCTCCGTCTACACTACACGGCCGAAAACACATGTCACATGACTGTTCATGCACACTGGGCATGCGCATACAAGTGTAAACAGTTGCCTCTTACGCATGTAGGCAGCTGCAGTATTAAAAAAAAAAATGCAGAGTTTAACTGCACAATGGCTGCTAAAAATGACAACAAGGCCAGGAAAGATTGCAGTTCAGTTTCCATGTTATTGTTTACATGGTCGTCAAGGATACGCAGGGCGAACGTGGGCAGTCAAGCCATCGTTTACAAAAGTCTCCGTTTTGGTCCGTTTATACTGAAACGCAAGCCCAGCATTTTCAAACTAAAATGGGGTCTGCAGCGTTTTCGAAAGTCTCCATTTTCGAGTTTCGAAAACGTCGGCGTAGTGTAAACAACAGGCGTAACCATAGCAAAACTTTTGCGTTTTAAAACAAAAACACACTAGTGTAAACGGGGCCTTAATGTGTGTTAGAGGTGTTTTTATGTTAACTGGCACTATTAAAATATTACTCAGCATTGCATAAGACAGCACTGCACGTATTCATTTCAGAGAAGGCAATCCCAGAATGCACAGCAACAACATGTAAACTGTATACACTGTGTTTATGAGGATATTCACCATGATGGCCATTTTGACATAATTATGTGTGTATACTTCTTTTGCGTCGCTTGTGCTTAAATGGTTTAAAATCTCTTGAATGTTTAAATTGGCAAGACTTAAAAATGTGCAAATGATAAACTTTTGTGACAATGCAGCACTGATCTGATTGGGCCAGTGACACTTTCGCCACGTTCGGTCCACCGGGCAATTCTTCTTGTTGAGCCCTGAACAAGCTCAATGAAAAAAGCCATTCATGATAGTGGGCAAGTCGAGAGATTTGCTGATTATAAATTCAAACTATAGTTGAAACTTCAACTAAAACATTAGCTGAAAACAGAAACCGAAAATAATCAAATAAGTAATCAAATTTAATAATCAAAACTCTCAAATAAAAATTGTACTCAAACAAAAAAATGGCACATAAGGCAGTTTTTATACCTATAATTATGTTCATTACTGTCATGCCACATAACAGAGTGTCAAAACGACTTTGTTTGAATTTTGTGATCAAACTGACAGAACTTTAAAGTTGAGACTTTGTTTCACATTAAATCACAAATTGTACAATTGTACAATTTAAACAATCAATATTAGTTCATCAAAATGAACATCAAAATGAAGATGGTTTAAAAATTTATATTGTCAACTCAGACCTAGCGTCCACACAGCAAACAACTTGCAATTTATACACGTTGTTTGCATTAAAACAACATGTACACAAAGAATTATCTGCCTATGTAGACAGAAAGGCAACTCACTAGTTTGGAAAACAGCTAGCCAATTATTTTAAGATCCGCAAGAAGACTTGCTAGAACAAAAAAGGAAGAATCAGCAAGGAATTGTAAGGGAACGGTTTGTCTAGGACAGCTTGACCTGAGCAGATTGCACTGGAGGAGGTGAAACCATAGGTTAGGGCGCACCAAAGTCAACTTCTTCGCCAAAGATCTCCCATAACACCACTGCACCTCTAACTGGTCTATGTCAGGACAGTCTTGCAGGGCACAATAGGCTATCATGTTTGTGAAAACAAACCAGCAAAATAGGGAAGGAATATACAGTGAAACAAAGGGATAAAGAGACAGAATAGGAGAAATAATCTCTCTGCTGACACATGGCACAGGCGGGTAAAGACAGAGGCCCGGGGCTGTTGTCTGAATGCCAAACAGCAGCCGTGTGCTGCAGAGCTGGTGCAGGGGATAATTCTGAATCACTGGGCACTGTAAACACAATAAATCAACCGCCCCACAACACACTGCTGATACACACCACTGACTCGCTGCATATTCAACAACACACACACACACTGAGCAGTCTATTCACTCCACAGAGATGCAAGTTTAAAGCAGAGGCAAAGATTTAGAAAGAAAAAAGTAGGATTTTGATTCATTTCTGGATTGTGAATGCTGTTCAGACCCATTTTATTTTTGTAACAGGGTGTAATTATGACTTAAACGGAATATTTGAAAAGTAGGACGGGGCTTGATTATTAGGAAATTAATAAGGAACTGATTAGTTGTAGGAAATTAGTGCTCCATAACTGAATGAAAGTTTACTGTTTGTAAATCAGATTCATTTAACAATTTGTTTCTGATATTCACTTGTGATCAATGATTCAATCAGTGTTTTCTGATTTGATTTTTTTTTTCTTCAAAAATCCCCCCTTTGTGTTCCACACAAGAAAAAAATAAAAAATCATCATATATATTTAAAAGGACATACGTCTGAGTAAATGATGACAGAATTTAAATTTTTGGGTGAGTTGTGAGTTTATTACAAAGACATTTTTTATTATTATATTTCTGGTAAAAAAAAAATAAAATAAAACAAATGTATTAATAAAGAAAATTTCAATAATTAACAATACAACTTTTATAAGTATATTCAACCTTACCCGGATACATACAGTACACACGTTAGGCGATATATATTATACGTCAAATCTCAACTGTTTGAGTGTTATATTGTCGAAAAAATCGTAAACTGTATTGTCGCACAGCTCTCTATATAAAGCTGTATATACACTATATTGCCAAAAGTTTTGGGATGTCTGCCTTTACATGCACATGAACTTTAATGACATCCCATTCTTAATCCGTAGGGTTTAATATGGAGTTGGCCCACCCTTTGCAGCTATTACAGCTTCAATTCTTTTGGGAAGGCTTTCCACAAGGTTTAGGAGTGTATTTATGGGAATTTTTGACCGTTCTTCTAGAAGCGTATTTGTGAGGTCAGGCACTGATATTGGACGAGAAAGACTGGCTCACAGTCTCCGCTCTAATTCATCCCAAAAGTGTTCTATCAGGTTGAGGTCAGGACTCTGAGCAGGCCAGTCAAGTTCCTCCATACCAAACTCACTCATCCATGTCTTTATGGACCTTGTGCACTGGTGCACAGTCATTTTGGAACAGGAAGGTGCCATCCCCAAACTGTTCCCACAAAGTTGGGAGCATGAAATTTGTCCAAAATGTCTTGGTATGCTGAAGCATTAAGAGTTCCTTTCACTGGAACTAAGGGGCCAAGCCCAACCCCTGAAAAACAACCCCACACCATAATCCCCCCTCCACCAAACTTTACACTTGGCACAATGCAGTCAGGCAAGTACCGTTCTCCTGGCAACTGCCAAACCCAGACTCGTCCATTAGATTGCCAGACAGAGAAGCATGATTTGTCACTCCAGAGAACACGTCTCCACTGCTCTAGAGTCCACTGCACCCTTTTAAGGCTTGGATGCAGCTGCTCGGCCATGGAAACCCATTCCATGAAGCTCTCTACGCACTGTTCTTGAGCTAATCTGAAGGCCACACGAAGTTTGGAGGTCTGTAGCTACTGACTCTGCAGAAAGTTGCCGACTTCTGCGCACTGTGCGCCTCAGTATGCGCTGACCCCGCTCTGTGATTTTACGTGGCCTACCACTTCGTGGCTGAGTTGCTGTTGTTCCCAGTTGCTTCCACTTTGTTATGATACCACTAACAGTTGACCGTGGAATATTTAGTGAGGAAATTTCACAAATGGACTTATTGCACAGGTGGCAACCTATCACGGTACCATGCTTGAATTTACTGAGGTCCTGAGAACAACCCATTCTTTCACAAATGTTTGTAGAAGCAGTCTGCATGCCTAGGTGCTTGATTTTATACACCTGTGGCCATGGAAATGATTGGAACACCTGAATTCAATGATTTGGAGGGGTGTCCCAATACTTTTGGCAATATAGTGTATATTAAATCCAACTTTATCCGCATACAGACAGTATACTCAATTAGGGTGATACATACTTTATGTTTGTCAGGTCAACTGTTTGAATGCTTGGATCACCACAAAATATTAGCTATATTATCAACCAGGTCTAAACTGCTAAATGCGACTATAAGGCATGAAAATATTATAAACATCATGATTTTCTGTAAAGCTGCTTTGAAACAATGTGTATTGTGCAAAGTGTTATACAAAAAAAAAAAAAAAAAAACCTTTAAAGGCATTGAGCTGTGATGGTAGAGTGATTGACAGGAAGAGGGGAAAAAAGACAAAAGAATCCAGTAACAGAAGTGGGAGTTCTGATTATATAAGCAAACTCATACTGTACTTCTGGTGACACATCTGCCCTTTCCAAGCCTCCATGCCTAAACCCTTTACCTCTCAATCGCATGGAACGAGTGAATGAGTGTGTGAGGGGACAGGAAATAGAAGAGTCTCAAAGGGACGGTACAATGTCACCTTACAGCAGCTGCTGTTGTCATCACACTAATGCAGGCGCACTGACCCCTCGACCCTGCGAGTTAATGAGGGAGGAGGGGGCTCACGCAAGGACGACACATACTGCAGCTCAGGGACTGCACAAAACGACACAAAAACTATCTTACCTGGAAATCTTTTTCTTCTAGTATCTCTTTCCTCCATCGCACCAAGAAGGCAGCACACACGTACAAATGGAAATGAGAGAATCCTTCTGGCTCCGCCTGTGAACACAAACATGACAGTGAATAAGTCAAAATCAAAGGGGTCATATCTATTTGCATTCTGAAATTTGCATTATGACAATTATAAGCTCATTAACATATGACCACCCAAATTTGCCTACCAGTTTAGTTCAGTAAGATAAGAAATATATAAGAAATAAAATAAAATAAATGAATAAAATAAAAAATAAAAAGTACATTTCTATTAACAGTGCACCAAATAAATTAATGTTACCAATAAGACGACCCAAATTGAGGTTTACGCCTGGAGGTTTGTGAGGGAACTGCAGAAGTTGATAAAGTTTATTTAATCATAAGAATGACACAACTATGAACAAATGTGTTGTTAATTTAATTAAAATCTCAGTCTCCAAACAAAAGCTGATCATTGTTAGGGGACAGTCATGGCCTAATGGTTAGAGAGTCAGACTGGTAACCAGAAGGTTGTGGGTTTGATACTCAGAATTTTTCTTCTGCATTTAACCCATCCAAGTTACTGTACAAGTTAGTGTACAATCTATTTGAGTAGTGAACACACACACACAATGCAAACCGTGGAGACACACACACCTGGAGTAGTGGGCAGCCATTTTTTGGCTGCGGCACCCGGGGAGCGATTGGGGGTTAGGTGCCTTGCTCAAGAGCACCTCAGTCATTTCCTGCGGGTATTGAGAATCGAACCTGCAACTTTCTGGTTACCAGTCTGACTTTTTAACCATTAGGCAGGGCTGGGTAGGTTACTTTTAAAATGTATTTCATTACAGATTTGTAATGTATTTCATTAGATTGAATTTGTAACTTAATCTAAATACTTTTAGAATACTTTGGATTACTAATAAGTATGTAACAAAAACAAGGTAATTGAGTGTTTTTATTTCACAATTCTGACTTTTGTCAGAATTGCGGGATATAAAGTTGCAATTGCGAGTTATAAAGTCAGAATTGTGAGATAAAAATGCGCAATTACTTTGTTTTTGTTTTACATACTTATTAGTATTCCAAAGTATTCTAAAGTATTTAGATTAAGTTACAAAACTTGGGTAATCTAATCTTGAAACAAGTTACAAATGTATTATATCCTAATTATTGTTAATATGTAATTCATTATTTCCAGGAGCTCATTGCTTCTACCTTCAATTAAACTGCTAACAGTGATTGTAAATTAAATTGCTTAGATTAATACAATGTTAGCTAACTGCATGATTATATGTACATTTTTTGAAACCACATACATTGGACAGATTCTCTAAATTGTAATGGTGACATGCATTCTCTGTAAAGCTGCTTTGAAACGATATGTATCGTGAAAAGCGCTATACAAATAAATGTGAATTGAATTGAATTGAATGTATTTTGTATTTTAAAAGTAACCTACCCAGGTCTGCCATTAGGCCATGACTGCCTAATTAACTCCTTGATACCAATTAAATGGCTGATTGATACTGAAAACATAGTTTTGCACATCTCTAATACTGATGTTTGCAAGATATATATTTTTTTCTGTTATGGTTATTCACTTATTGTGAAGAAAATATTTCTAGTAGGCCTTTACAATGGTTTGTCACAGTCTAGCACTGTGTCAATAACACCATGTCTACACTGGACGCATCAAAGTGAACGCTCCAAATTCATTTGTCCTGTTGTCGGAAGTGGTGCAAACGCATGGAGAAGGTCAGAAACAGAATGGGGTACCTGCCCTGATGTTCAACACTGTGAACTATGCTAGAACACAGAGGTCATCTAATCAGAGCACAGGTCATTTACATATAGAAGTCTTAAAGGTATGAGAAGAAAAACTGAAAATGGTCATTAAAACTAAATTAACCTTTTTTTTTGTGGTGCAAGAAACCTTGATTAATATTAAAAGTGGACTTCAGAGGAAACTGATGAAGTGCTACAAAATTGTTTAATAAGATCCCTTTAGGAAAATAGAAGGAAGCCAGTGTATCTGAGTATATGACAATTTTCATTATTAATAGAGAAAAAAACCTTCTATTTAGTTTGACCTTTGATGATTCTCATTTTTATTTTTCTCACCACTTATTTAATATCTCATTTAGGTTTCTTGACACATTTTCTGACGGTGCAGAAAGAAAAAAAAACAATGAAATTAAAGGGCAGGATGAAAGAAGATGAGCCTTTGTGTGAAGGCCTAGTGGGTATAATAATAGTAACCCTTTTAACAAGGCCTTGTGTCTGCTGAATGGGACATGGAATGGTGCTTATTATCCTTCCCAAACACCTTGTACTGTGATAACCCTGTCGAACCAATCTATTCTTCATCTGAATATGAACATATTGTCATAGAAAAGAGCTGTAGTTAAAGCAGGAGAATATGGCAGTAAGTCATCTGTCAACACTAGAAAGCAAAATTGATGCAACAATCACAGCCAATCAGAACATATGTGATGTTGAAACATATGCTATTGGACCAATGAGATTTCACTGTGGGCAGGATTACACAGTGTAAGAAACCAAGAAACCAACTCTGACAAGAAAAAACTGAGTACCCCCCCCCCCATTATATCACTTGTTACTTTATCACATTGTACCTGCACTGTAAAATTGATCGTAAAAATGCTACTGTAAAACCTGTTCACTGGTTAACAGTAAGTTTCCTTATATAGCGTGAAAAAACTATAATCTAACAAAACATTTAATAAATTCTATTAAATTTTTAGTTTTTGGAAATGAAAAAGGATAAGTCATCATACAATTCAGTGGAGAAATGATAAACTGGCATTTCTAGAATTCCCTGCGTGACAATACACATTTGATGGAACTGTTTCTTCATTTTTTTTTATTAGTTATGTACATTAGGGCTTTATGTCATAACTTATCTTGTTAATTTAATGCTTATTGCATTATTTTAGTGTTGCGTGTGTTGCCATGATGGTGTTTTATATTTACTGTATTACAGTGCACCAATTATATACCAGTATTTACCTCAGCTTGTTGTAAAATTGTTTGCGATGAGCTTTGATTCTACATATGATTTTCTCTTCTCTTTTCTCTTCAACCATTTTCAGTATATTAACATAATATCAGTTAGTGAAACATACTTTTTTCCCCTCAAAAAAAGTTCTATGCATAAAACCTAAAATGTTGCTACCATATTTTTTTACAGCAAAGTTTTGGGAACCATAGCTGCCGTTTTTCACCATGAATTTCGCAGATTTTTTTTTTTTTTTTTTTACAGTGTCGGTAGGACACGGTCTACTTCTCAGGGCAAATTTGTCCCAATTATTTGTCCCATAAACTACTCTGTTTTGTCCCATTTCAGATGTACCCACCTCTAAAAAAAGAAAACAAACATTAGTTGGTTGCTTGACATATCAGTCAGACGGTGTCTTCCTCTACATGGGTGGCTCTTGCCGTTAGCCAAAAGTCTGATTACGTGAGATGCCACCTGAGGAGCCCACGTGGCGTAACCACTCCAGCTGGAGGTGCAATGAGCTCCGTATTCAGAGGAGGGAAGATTATCTGCAATGCCAGACACGGACAGAGGGTCCTAATGAAAATCAATGGATGCGTTTCTTCCAGCAATAAACAAGAAGGACAGGTCCCCCCTTCAAGGGTAAATGCGGGCAATGGAAATCTTCCCAACTGTACCGCGTGTTGGAGCACTCACACACAAACAGCGCGGTATACGGCAAAGGTGGCAGGAAGTGGTTTCGGGACTGTGCACGTTACATCCAGTCCAATTACCCCGCAGTCATTCTCAGTCACCTCCTCGTCAAAGTGACCACACAAGCGTGAAATGCACTTAATTAGACACTCAATAGACAAGGCCGAGCTGCAAGGGCATCTGCATATGTTCAGCTGTGCGAGGATGAACTTCCATCTCTATAATACAGAGATCTGGCTTTCTTCCACGTATTTATAACAAGAAGTGTATTGTTGGAATCACTGTTGATGACATGCACTGCTAATTTGGTTTTGATAAAATACTTAATCCCTGAAAACAGTTGTTTAAATAAATAAAGAGACAGGTGAATTAGTGTTAAGATGCCATTTTACATGTTCTGATTTTCTTTTGAGCATTTTAAACATATAGTTCACTCAAAAAGTTTAATTCTGTCATTATTTACTAATCCTCATGTTGTTCAAAACCTATATCACTTTCCTACAGTTGTTCAAAACCTATAGACTAATTTTTCAGTGGATCACAAAATTGATGTTTAGCAGAAAGTCCAGCTGCTCTTTTCCGTACAACAAACCTAGAAGCTGTGAAAGCTCCATATAATTTGTCCATATGAAGTTTTGTAGTTTTTGTAGTCTTTATGTGGAATATAATTAGGGCCTTGTCTTTTTCTGAGTTTGAATAACAAAATAAATGCATAGAACCAGTTCATTTGTAGGGTACTGACAATATAGTTTTATATAATTAGTTGAATAATTAGGTTAATAAAAATATAAGACAACCTTAAGATAAATACTGGACTTTGAGCTGCAAAAGATAACTTTGCACTCATTTTAAAGTGACCTATGACATCCTATGACTTGAAATTCATCTAAATTTAAATGATCTCATGGATGTGGCTGTTGTGGTTCACTTTCATAGTGGCACCAGGTGGCTGCAGTAAGTGTGGCATATTCAAACAACTTTGATATAGTTCTTTTACATTTACCCGCAATAAATGCATATTGCCCACCGTGCACTGTTGCCCTGAAGCCACAGGGGTGGAGTTAGCGCCGGGGCTTGGACCCGTCATCGCTGCTTGCAGCTATATTTAAATTTAAACTGTTATTCACTGAATTTTTTTCAGGTAAATTTATTTCAGAATTTCTATTTAACTTTAATTTATTTTATTCCAATTATTCCAGTTTTAGTAAATTTAGTACTTAAATGTACTTTATTGCAGTCGGTTGCCTTTCATTTCAAATGTAATTTGCGCTTTTACATATTCAAACTTAGTGGATCACATTCAGATATGAAACACTAATGCCATTTTGTGTACTGATGTCAAATATGGAGCTGCGTCTTGACAAGCCAAATTGTGCGCATTTTCAAAAGAGCAGCTTGGATAAATTCCTCCTTTGTGTTCCACAGAGGAATATATATGGGTTTGGAATAAAATGTCGGTGAATGTGATGACAGTGATGACATGAAATTTATGGGTGAACTTTACGATGCAAAATGTAATTTGTGCTTCAGTAGAAGGTACTACTTATGTCCAAATGTAATTGTCTTATAAAGAAAAGCTGCTATGCGTTCTGAGAAGGCGTATGCATTATTAGTGTTTTTTAAAGCCTGTGGTCTAGTTTAATGTGGGAGTGAAGGCTGGGTTCACCTTTAGATGGGCTGTAGTTTCTCTTCATTGATCATTTTAATTATTTTGTCTGTCTCTCCCTCGGGGAGCGAACGGTTGATGATGGGTCTTAATTAATGGGGCCAGTGGGGGAATAGACACAGTGGTCCATTCTGGAACGTTCTGACGCAAGACCTGGTGACACACTTCAGGTGGGATAAGTTTGAAACGAGGACAAACTCAACACACGTAGTCCACGTTTGAGCACCAACATGTAAGGATACAGCTGAGAAATTATAATAAAATATCCATATACACATATCAAAGAACCTTTACGCTTCAACATAATGCAATGTGAATGGTGCTTGCCTGTGCAAAAGTAGAGTGACTGTTTGTCAGAACGCTAGTGTTCTGGGTAGTTATCAAAGAGTTGCTTTGTCATATTGTCATATTCTTAAGGCCCCAAGGACAATAACTATAAAGATAACAATAAAAATATAGTTCTAAAAATCATTATCAATATTAAAAAAATAGCAGAGTCCACACCGCAACTATAACAATAACGGCACAGAAAAACTATATAGTTGTAGTCACTTTTTAGAACGATTTTATCCAGTTGAAGAACGATAAAAAAAAAAAAGGGACAGCCAATCAGAATCAATCCTGCTATAACAAGCTTAAGCATTTAAAGTGACAGACAAGCACGCAGTTAGAATAAACAAAAAAAATATCGTCCTCTGGTTTGGATGCTAATATAGTTATCATTATAGTTATCGTTCTTGGTGTGAACGGGCCTTTAATCATATGAGAATTTGACCATAATTGTTATTAGTCAATTCTACTCTGAGTAAAATCCAGTTTTAGTTAACGGAAACAACATTAGTTGATGAGAAAGTACAAATAATATAAATAAACATTTAACAAAAAAAAAAAGAGAGAGAGAGAGAGAAAATTGTCCTTGTGAAAACTTTTGAAAGACCTTCTGAAATAAAATATTTCATTATACCTAAGTCCCTTTAAGACAAGTCATTTCACTCGGCAGCCATCTTTGAAACGCCTCTCGGGCATGCAAGTGCAGCTCCTATCTCTTTTAATGGGGAAACATCAAATTCTCCAAAGCTGTTTGCCAAAATTTCGATTAAATTTCATATTTGAAATCACAAATAAAATCTGACAACAACTGTCTCATAAATTTTGTTTCTAAACGCTCAAATAATGACAAAAAACTGTATTTTTCAGGCTGGATCAAGCTAATGTGCATGTGCAGTCCTAAGTGCGTGTCTCTATAGGAAGCGTGCGTCTGACTGTTTCTAAAGGAACCAGAGCTTCTAACGGCTGCTGTAGTGATGCAATGACTTTACCAATCAGCGATTGGCTCTTTTTTAGAAGGCAGGACATATTCCGCCATATTGCGTGTTGCACTTTCTCCCATTAAAAACAATACGACTGACACGTTTTGTTTGTTATGAGTGCAAACTGTTTGTTATTCTATAGTCTTTTTAAAACTTAAAAAAAGAAACATCACAATGTAAATAAGTTGTCACAGAATATGAATATGTGAGTAACTCAATTTTGACAAAAATGTCAGATAGAACCTTATAATTCCACGGGGATGACTTGGTGCATGTTCATTTATGGATTTAAATCTGTTAATATCTTATAGTATCTAATAATATTTTCAACGTAGTTAATATGAAAAGTTGCTTGAGCAGCAAATCAGCATTTTAGATTGATTTCTGAAGGATCATGTGAAACTGAAGACCGGAATAATGGCTGGTGAAAATTTAGCTTTGCATCACAGAAATTCATTTTTAAATATATTAAAATAATAATAATAATAATATTTCACAATAGTACTGTTTTTACCCCAAACACCATACATATATATATATATATATATATAGCAGTAATTTAACTGCCGAGATGGCTAACTACTAGTCCACTGTTTTCTACGGTGTTCTTGGTGACCACCTTCAATATTTTTTGGTCTCTAAATATGGTTTGAGTCCTGCCTTCTATGAAATTTGTTCGACCGTTTTCTAGCCCGAAAGTCTGATCGCGCAGAAAAACCTCTTATCAACAAGTTCCATAATTTGAGGTTTCACTTATGTCTGTAGCACATGTGAGATGAGTTATTAGGGTTCGTAAAAATCCTTAGCAAGCACCATTAATTACATTACTGGAGCCAATCTTTCTAAACTACTCTTGACAAGCCTACTCACAACGGTATTCGTTCAAAGCAGAACCTTGTAATGTCTTGACGGATTTTTTTGTGTAAATACAAGTGTAAGCTTACAGCCATAACATAAAATCTGCTGGGGCACAGATCTGAGGTAAACTGTCATGATAATCAGCAATGCAGCAGTCAGAGCGCTTTGACAGTAGTTTGATGGCAAGCATTGGAGATCATTGGTTAGCATAAAGCCTGCAGTCAAGTTTATACTTCCATCTTCAAGATCCTCAGAGAGTCAGTTATTTACAGTTCTAATATTAAGCGCTCTCCTCACGCGAACGCACCCTAGATTTACCAACAAGTCTGTTGAGATGGAGTAGATCTGACATCGAACGATTCACAACATTCATATCTAACTATCCTTCAGCCTCAAGCAAGAAAAGAGAGAGAGCGCACAGATGAAATGGAGTGGGTCGCTCTGAGTTATGTTCAGGGTGATGATTGCCTATTGGTGTAACCTACCGGCCTTAATCAGAGCAGCAGGGAAGATGACCGTCTGAGGGTATCAAGCTGTGACATGCTCTCTGCTACTGTGCTTTATTACTTTATTAAACCTCTCTCTACCTGCGAGATGCGAGACTCCTGCTGTCAGTGGGGGGGAAAAAAATATCACCCACTGTCTGGGAGCATGTGTGCAGTCAAATGTCAAAGGGAGAACTCCATAATTTGGGAGGATGTGTATATCTTTCAGTGGAACATCAAATAGCAACAAACATGACACTTATGACAAGTCATGACCTGGTGTTGATCTAAGAGTGCACGTTTAAGAATGGATGAGTGAAATATTTCAGACAGCAACTGTAGTGTAAATGTGATGGAGGAAATGGTTGCAAAACTTACACACACACACACAATATATATATGTATATATATGCGCACAAAACTCATTAAAAGACTGATCTCCCAATGCAGTTCTGGGCTCTTTGCTGTTCATCAACCAATTTTTAAGTTACACAGAGTTCTGGCCTTTGCTGTTGTGTGAACTTATACACAGTCCATGAGGACCCAAAAAGTTTAAACTATTTTTAACTTGACTTTTGACGAAACCTAAGATGACCAGGAAGAGAGGGCGAGAGAAAGAGAGAGTGAACACAGACTAAGAACTTCATCTGACCATAGGCTTTATAATTTTTCATGCAACTAGTCCCCATGGGAACTGAGGCTTTCAAAGGACACCAAAGCACCATAAAAGTATTATTAAAGTGTCATACGATTAAGTCTTCTGAAATCATAAGATAGTTTTGTGTGAGGAATAGAAATTTAAGTTGCTATTTACAGATAATCTTCCCCCTTCAGTGAGCTGTTAACTGCTGCGACTGGATCGAGTCAGTGAGACAACCTAATCGACTCATGATCAAGTCATTCAGTCCATTGTTGAGAACTGGATCAACCGATCTGACTCCAAATAATGATTTGTTCGAGAATCAGAGATCTCTACTTCTTGCATCAATGGGCCAACGAGAGTTATGATGGATCTCAAGGTTTTCAATGAATAATGACTTAAAGTGATAGTTCACCCAAAAATGAAAATTCTCCCATGATTTACTCACCATCAAGACAGGCGTATATGACTATCTTCTTTCAGATGAACACAATCAGAGATATACAGTATTTAAAAAATATCCTAAGTCCTCCAAAGTTTATAATGGCTGTGAATGGGGGGCGGCGTTTTGAAGCCAAAAATAATACATCCATCCATAAAAAAAGTAATCCATACAATGAGTAATCCTCTGACACGATGTATGATGCAGGATGTAGGAGTATTGTAAGCTTACATCGTGTCCTAACCAGACGCGACACGACGCCGCGACACGATAAAAGTTATCTTTTCCATGTTAATCTGAGTTTTTGTCCTAACCAGCCACGACGGTGACGCGCAACGATTATATTTTAGAAATGGTTTCTATTTATCCGCGACATCGTGGCTGGAACAGCAACACAAAGTATGGCAATTATAATATCAGGTACTGTTTATGTGCTTTATTTAATGTTAAAAGCATCTAATGTGAGTTTGAATATCATTCTGTGTTCCCAGCTTTTTAGCTGTAATGAGAACAACACTGGCTAATTCACCTCAGATCTTGAAAATAAATAAATGGGCACACGAACGTTCAAACTGTCAACTCAATGCCAACAAACAAGTGTATTCTATGACAAAGATTGGTCCAGTCACTCTGTATGTACTTTAAATTATGTTTAAATGGTGTAATATTTATGAATTTTACTATGTACTTGCCCATTGTGTCTGCTGTGCTCTTGCCGAGAGAGCCCGCCCACACTCTCTTCTGATTGGCTGTGGTTTTTGATCGATTTTATCGCGTCGCGTCTACTGTGGACAGTAAAATTGCTCGTCGCTGGAATCTTATCTTATCTGGTTAGGACACGGTGTAAGACAAACAAATAGGGCTGTGCAACAAATTTAAGCTCCTCTTCTCTTATATCGAAATCCTCTGAAATTCCTCTTTAAAAATGATAGTTTTAGACTTATAATCCGTGACTGGTGATTTGTTTTGCTTTCATCTGCGCCTCCGCGTTCGTCATTATGTTGTGCGTCAGGTCAAAGGATACTCTTCCGCCGCAAACCGCCGGAAGCTAGTTATTTGAATTTATAAAGTTTTAAATATGGATACTTTTCTTACAAAAACACATCGCTTGGTTTCAGAAGATCTTTATTAACCTACTGGAGTCGTATTGGTTATTTTATTTAATGGATGGATGCATTATTTTTGACTTGCCCCCATTGACAAACATTATAAACCTTGGAGGACTAAGGGTATTTTTAAATATATCTCTGATTGTGTTCGTCTGAAAGAATACGTATACACCTAGGATGGCTTGAGGGTGAGTAAATCATGGGATAATTTTAATTTTTGGGTGAACTATCCCTTTAAGGGCTATTCCACCCAAAAATTAAAATTCTCTCATCATTTTCTCATGCTCATGCAGTTATATATGACCTTCTTTCTTCAGATGAACTCAAAGATTTTTAAAAGAAATGGTAAATCTCTGTGAGTCCATATAACATAAGTGTACGGGACCTCAAAGATGATGCTTCAAAACCCACACAAAGAAAATCATTTGTTAAAATGCAAGATGTATCTCTCATTTGAAAACATATTAATTATTTGATGTACATTTTAGAATATAAAATTAAGATATGAATAAAGTCAGAAGTCTGGCATGGGCTTAATTAGTACTTTGGCACTATTTAAGCCCACATGTGTTACAAATAAGCCCACATCATGATTGATTCACAAAATATAAAAATGTATTATTTTAAAGTAGTAAAGCATCAATATATTTATTCAGTGACAGAGAAGTAAATTATATAAAATGATAAAGTACTATTTGTTCATACACAAAAAACAATACATTTATCTTCTATTTGACATAATATCAATGTACTTTCCAGAGAAATGGCCGAAAATTGCAAAAATGTTTTGATTTCTGAAGGGTCCCGAAACACCAAAGTTTTTGGCTGTCTTTGTGTGACGTCACCTGAGACAGCATGCACATGAGTGGGACTAACTCAACATTGCTAAATGTGATTGGTATGCAATAAAAAAAATGCCAGGGAAGTAACAAATCACTGGATTGGTTGAAATAATGAGCAGCATAAAATATGATTTTTTGACTTCAGAGTTAAAAGTGGGCTAAAAGGGTACATGGGCTTATCGGTTCACTTCAGAATACATTATCAATTTTTTAATGGCTTCATAAGACTTGTAATATAGCACACAAGTCATATGGACCATTTTTAGGATACTTCAAGCTTTTTACTGTCCTTTTTTAAAGCTTGCAAGCACTCACTCACAAACACACAAAAAAAATGTTACAAATTCTTAAAGTTCTGCTTTTGTGTTCCAACTTCTAAATTAAATCAAGTAAATGATTTAAATGTTTTGTTTTTGTGAGAACTAATCCTGAAGGAATTAGGAATATAGGAATAGCATGTTCTCTGAAAGCAATATTTTGTCTGAGATCCACTAAGTCCCGTTCGATTATAGATTGAATCTGTCCACAGCCGTTCACTGAAGTCAGCTTCAGCTCAAGGATGCAGCAGGGTTGACTTTTGCTAACATTTTTATCGTAAATGATTGAGTGCAGGGCACCCGGTGAGCTGTTGCTCTGTAAGTGACTGAGCAGGAACTACGAAGGAACTAGCAGTGGAGATTTAATGTAAGAAGTGATGAAATATTGATGTTCAAGGGGCTGTGCCAGTGACCTGGACCTTGCCTTCTGGGTATTGCCTTTTCTGTGTCAGAAAACATAGGGCAATCATTAGGGGAACCTCACGGGACAGGTAAAGGGATTCAGGTCTCCGGTTCAAATCCCTGTTGGGAAGACTCTGTCCAATGTGCCTTATGGTGAGGTTTTAGATACAGATTCGACACAGATAAGGAAAAAGAAGAATGGAACTACAGCTTGGGGCAGTGATGTATACAATGCACACATGCAAGGCCGAATATGTGAAACAGCATGTTTTGGGTTGGAAAGGAAAGGAAAGGAAAGGAAAGGAAAGGAAAGGAAAGGAAAGAAACGGAAAGAAACGAAACGGAAAGAAACTGAACGGAAAGGAAAGGAAAGGAAAGGAAAGAAACGGAAAGGAAAGAAACGGAAAGGAAAGGAAAGGAAAGCAAAGGAAAGGAAAGGAAAGCAAAGGAAAGGAAAGGAAAGCAAAGGAAAGGAAAGGAAAGGAACATCCTTGCTGGATGTGAATTCTAGATATAGAAAAATTTCATTGGTATTCAAGCCTTTAGGAATATGCAGAAGAGCGTAGTTGGAATTGGCTAAAGCTAGTGATTCTTTCCTTTGGGAGATACTGCAGATGAGCCTGTCCTAGCAGAAGCAATCTTCTAGCTCATTACAGAGGCAAAAGGCTTGAGCTGGGGGAGTTTTGTTAAACTGTACAGGGCTAACAAGCACCCGTGAACAGCAGGAACGCATCAACCATTGCGTGCGTTTGAGCTGAATCTGCTAATTCGCAGCACGCCAACAAACCGTTGTGAAGTCCCTCTGGCTCTATAGCAGAGAGAAGTTCGCACCAGGCGGTGCAAGACCGTCAGTCTCTCGGCTCAATCACCAACCGGGGGGAGCCAGGGACACCGTGCTCTTTAGCACAGACGCGATCACGCTTCACACTTAGCCGCACATGATAACTCCTAGTTTTTTTTCAAACAGCCCTCTGACAGAAATGGATTCAGCTGGGGCTTGAACAGAACTGAGAATGTAGACCAAGAAGATGAATCCCAGAGAAAAATCCCAGAGCTCCCCCTAAAGGAAGACCACGTAACAGTTTATGAGAGGTTTGTCGGCGATATCAAACGCTCATCCTGGGGGGCGTCTCACCAAAGTCGGTGCCCAGATGTGTGACGTGCAGTTAGAGGTGTGAGCACACAACATTAAAAGAGACTCCTTGCTTGCCTTGGGCTTCTAATAAGTCCTCCTGCTGAGAAACCCAACAAACACACCGGAGTACTGATGTGGTCGTACAGTAAAGAGCGTAAGACCTTGCTGTGGGCAATGTAGACAGACGCACACACATTTATTCTTTAGTCCACTGACTTCTATTGACTGTGATGGGTCACGAAACATCCCTGTTCACTTTCAGCTGTGCGCGGTAGCTCAATAATTGAAGGCCATGCTACTGATGCGTTTGGAGGGAAGGAAACTACAAAACCACCTGCTGGGTAACAAGCTGCATTATGACAGAGCAAGGTTTCTTGCATTAAATCAGCACACATACGTACTGTTGAAGTGTGGGGTTGCCTTAGGATTCACTCAAGGGAGTTTAAACAGGAACTAAACACTCAAAATGCTCATAGTGGTATGTGTTAGTGTTATGAACATGTTTAGACCCACACTAAAGAATAATATATCGAAGACAAGGGTAATTGTAGCAAGGACGTCAAGGAACAAAATAGCGTTTGTAAGCCTTGGCTATACACATACACACATATGGCAGATGGCTGTGATACACATTCAGTGCGTCAAAGGACCACAGAGGGACTATTACTGTTTTCAGGTTCAAGTAGACTAAGACATACTGAAAGCGTAATTGGACTGAGGGGAGGACACCTCAGGCACTGCGCACGATACTGCCATTGCAAATAATACATCTCTGCTTTAGTGATGAGACAGTATCAACGCATTAGCAAAACTGATTTCACTTTATATGTTTTGCCAAGTCTTCAGAGACTTGCTATCTCAAAACCTGGTAAGATAACAAACCGTCTAATTTAGACTAGGCTGGCTGTGTTTGTAAACAATAAATAAACAAATATGGAAAGAAAATGGAAACACATAGATATACATAGATATAGAATACATAGATAATACAAATAATAAAATAAATAATAGTACACAAGTTATATTTACAATTATATTATATTATATTATATTATTATTAAATTATATAATTTGCCGCGATTTGGGTGTGACTAAAAACACGCCATTTTTGTGTGTCCCTTTAAATGCAAATGAGCTGCTGCTCCTGGACCGCTTTCCAGAAGAGGGCGGAGCTTTAACAGCTCACGCTTTGGTTGCTCAACAACAACAAAGCTGGAGAATCTCACGCAGCCAAAATGATGATTGTCAATAATGGTGTTCAGCCTTACATTGTTCAAACCGGAGTCGGACACTGATGGAGAGACTCAGGAAGAAGTTACAACTTTTAGAATGCAACTGGATGTTTCTGAATGGTTAGTGGATAAATTTATGTAGTTGCTGCGGAGTTGATTCAACTCATCGACTAGCATGTTAATCTTTTGTGCAAATCCAGTGTTGAATTGACCCTCGTTTGTGAAGCAGTCCAGCATAAAATGAGGGCATGGTAACAACACTCTACTACATCAACTCTTCCTCTTCTCTAAAGCAGCCCAACATGGCCTCATCCCCTTTGCTGCGTGTTCTCGGGGGCAGGGTTTATGTACATTTTGGGGTTTGTGATGTCACCAACAAGAGAAGAAGCTCATTGTAGTCCCTACCAGCTATTTGTTGTAGTCCTTAAAAAGCGATTTCTGTAAAATAAAATATCTTCCCTTTGCAATGAACTTTGAGCATCATACCTTTGCAGATGTTGTTTATGCTCAAACAGCAACATTACACACTAACTAAAGTTTAAAAAAAAAAAAAAAAAAAAAAAAAAAAAGTGAAATCTTAATCAAGGACTGCTTAAACAATTTTCCCTAGGCTCTGTCTGGCATCTTGGATGAACAATTTTCAACTGAACTTGAAACAGCTCATTCTGGGACTGCCCTATCTATAAAAGGTTAAATGCAATATTCCCTAGAATTTGAGAGAAAGCCTATTAATTCCCGAATGTGCTGTCTAACGAGACAGGTTACTAGATTTTGAGGTATAGCCAGGGAATCTCATAAAATGTGAAGTCTGGCAAGAAACCAGAAGCCTCTTATAAACTTTATGCAAAGATAAGTGCTCTAAATTAGTTCAATTAAAGGTGCTGTAAGCGATTTTGGAAAAGCATGCATACATTTTCCCTACAACCTGACAGATATCACTAAAATAGGTGTCCTGAGAAATCATACCTGTCTCTGTGACAGCCCTAGGCTCTGTAAACAGCAAGAAGAGTCAGGGGAACGGCCCACACTTATTTTATTTTTTTTTAGCCAGAATTTTTTTAATCAGAAATGTTTTCTGCCTGTGAAACACGTCGTGCATTCTGAAAAAGCTTACTGTGAACAACTTAAAGTTGTTCATTAAATATTTAAAAGAAAAAACTTCTGGGAAACATACCATAAACATAATTTGGAAACCACAGTTTTTGAGATTTTAGATGCACAATGGCTACGTTCACACTGCAGGTAAATGTGGCCCAAATCTGATTTTTTTGCCCAGATGTGACTCATATCTGTTTCCCAGTGTGAACAGTACAAACCACATGGAATCTGATCTTTTCAATTCCGATTTGTGCCACTTCTATATGTGGTACTAAATCTGACATAGGTCAGATGTTTTGTAATACAGGAATTCATGCTATTTTTACATCACTCGAGATCAACATTCGTCATGATTCTGTGCTCATGGGAGTCTATTCAAAGATTTTACATACCCAACGTTATCAAGACAGTTGTGAAAGGTAGTCAGTTGAAGGGCAGTGATGTGTCATAACTCGTAAGTATTACAGAGACAGCTCTATAATACAAGCAAAACATGAGGGCTCGTATCATAAAATTTTCAAAACTCTGCTCTCTTTTGTCACATCATTGTCTTTATTTTTCATTTTGCCTGCGCATAATTACACTGGCTTCCGCGGCAGATCACACTATAAATAAAAGCATAATCGCTTACTTTAATGCCCTCCGTGTTTACTTCCATATGACAGCGCGCTGTGTGTGTTGCCAAGTCTGCGAGTTTCCCGCAGAATTGGGTTACTTTTTCACTGTTGCCGCGGGTTGTTTTGCAACTCCCTGGGTTGAAGCGACCTCACCAACGTGATATTTAACCCTCGGAACGCAATTTTTACCAGGATACCCCACGGAATGCGATTGGGCTTGTTTTGGACTAATTTTGAGAAGCAATTGAGTGGATTTTGTGGTAAAAAACTGGCAACCCTGTTTGTATCGTTCTTTTGCGCGTGCAGGTCAGTTCAGAACCATGCTATGTTCACACTGGAAATCTGATATTGGCTACATTTAAGGGTTTGTTCACACATGTTTGGTTCGATTAAATGAACCCTGGTGCGATTGCTCTGTTAGTGCGGTTCATTTGAACATGTGTGAACGCTGCCATCCGAACCCTGGTGTGCACCAAACAAGCGGACCGAGACCGCTGAAAAGATGGGTCTCAGTCCGCTTCCAAACGAACTCTGGTGCAGTTCGAATAATATATGAATGCAACACGGACCAAAGACATGTAAACGAACCAAAAACAGGAAGATGAGACCCTAAAAAGGACAGAATCCTCACGCTTATCGGTTTTTCTCGTCATAGTCGCAAGTTTGCCCATCACAGGCATCAGACGGGACTCCTTTACACATTTTATAAGCTCTTCACGGGTTCCCAGCTGGCCAAAATACCATCATATGCAGGCTACGCACAAACAACAATCGCATTTATCTCAGCACACAGCATTGTTTTGGAAATTTGCTAAGTTCCGTCTCAAAATAGGCAATACGTCATAAAATCAGGTTGTGAACGTATCCCTATGCCTTTAGATTTGGTATCTTTTGGTTCGGTGATAAAATTGCCAATCTGAACGCTAATCGGACCAGGACTAATTTTTTTTTTTTCTTTTTGGTCCAGACCAAACTAACCAAACGAACCGAACTACAAGTGTGAACGCACCCTAAGAAAACAATGCGAACAGCTATACAAAAAACAAAACAAAAAAAACAATCAGATCTGAGCAAAAATCGGAATTGAGCATTAAGGCTCGCAGTGTGAACATAGCCAAAGTGGTGTACACTCTTATTTACAACTTTAAAAAAATCATTTTTATAAATTATTTTATATATTTTTTTTTTTCTCAAGCAAATCCTACACATTTTTCCCCGTGTAGTCTAACGCCCATGCCAATGGGCATTCAAAGAGAATTACTGTAAAATTCCACAAACAAATGAGATACAACACACTCAAAATGTTTACAATGTAACATGAAGAATAAACCAACAATTCAATGGGGGGGCATTGAACCTCCTCTATTAGAACATAATTATTTCATAAAGGAATGAAAATTCACACTGAAACTGGGCAGTTGCAGAGACCTTGTGCTTTGACATACTGCTCACAGGAGTATAGAGGATTTTTTTTTTTACTGTGTAGAGGTTTTTCTTGAGGAGCCGTGAAGGGTAAAAAAAAAAAAAAGAAGTGCTCTGAAGAACATGAGTCAGCGTGTAAAGCAGTATGACAACAAGCAGCACAGATCAAGAAAAACTCACAATGCACCGTGAACAGCACAGAAACCATCTCCCTGAGAGATACAAGGGAAGGTACTCTTTCTGTTTTCAAAAGCCCATGAAATATTCATCATTCAGAGTTGGCTAATTCGGGCCATCAAGATCTTTAAGGTGAGTTAGTATGACACAGATTGTCAGAGTCGGCGAGGGAGGGAGAGAGTGCGAGCAGTCATTTTCAGACTATTTGGTTATGCATTAAAAATGCATGGGATGAATTACATTCTATTCCTGGCCTCTGTTGAGGAATTCACACTAGGGTCCAAAATCGAGCACTTGGCAAAACAGAGAATAAGAATAACTTTAAATTTCCAATCTCTGAAACTTCACTTGAGCAGAAAAGAGCAGTAAAGTGTTCAATAAAATATGATTTTACTGAATATTTAAAACGAAGTATGAAGAAAGTGTATCATTTACACTGCTTTAGGATTTTTGGACACATTATTTCAAAAAGGTAATTTTGCACCACTAGCAGCATCAAAAGGAATCACAAAGTTTAAATAATAAAAAAAAATGGTCTCATTCATTAAATATGAGAAGAAAGAATTTGAGCAAATCAAGAGAGAAACTATACATTGCTTCATTCATGTATAATGCAACAATTTACCTCAGAATGGTTTTATAAATTACTTGATCTGATATTTGTTCTGCTTGTGTTAATGAATAAGGCCTATTTCCAAACAGGTTTCAAAAACATTTCAACCATCTTGTCTGCCCCACCCACATCTTCAATTGCTCAGGAGTTCTGCCCCCATTGGATGATGCCAAGCGACTCAAATAACCACAGTAATGTTTCTAAAGCACCACAGAGGCACAGCATTTACTAAGGTTGGACCAATTTTAAATACTGTTGGTAAGATCATTCAAGATCATGTCCGATAACCGATAAATGACCAATACTGATATTCTATGTTGTCTAAATAGAAGAAAAAGAAAAAGAAAAAAAAAAAACCCTTCAAAACTAAAATCAATCATTGTAAATGCCACAAGATAATTTAAGCAATTCAACATTGTAATGTACAGCATCAAAAATGGATTTTCTGATTTTTTGAGATATTGTGCATTCCTATTGTTTGCATCTCTTCAGGAAGTCAGCCTATAGAGTGGTCTACAGTGGTATATGAAAGTACTTTTATTTCAACTACATAAATTTTACTTTGACAAGAACTTTTCAACAAGCTCAGAAAAAGTTTCCGTCTGAAGTCAATTCACTGTACAAAACAAGACTTCCTGAGGTCCTCCATCCACGGCCCTCTCTGAGTTCAAAGACGACTGAGCTGGGTTCACTTCTCTCTGAGCGAGCACTTTCAAGCAAGCTCACGGCCCTGACAGCACGGCTTTCATAGCTTCTGGCCAAACATGAGTGAAATGGCCCAGTGATTTGATGGAAGCGTGAGAAAGGATTTTGGCCGAGGTAACAGTAGGCTATGACGCCATGACCACAATAGCACTATCAGGTCAATGCACACAAGTTTACACATTGGAAATGTCACATCTTGAAGTCTTCAGAAGGGCACACATCACCTTTCATTTCAAAGACAGATGAGCTTGGTTCACTTCTCTTTGAATAACATGATCGACCTCCTCAGTTTGAATATATACACAGGAAAGTCAAAGGTTTTAAGTAAGAGCTAAAAACCTATAAAACTTTTGCATCAACTGCCAACGCTTCGGAAAAATGAGGTTTGGATGAATCAAGACTTGCCCCGGCAGTCAGTTCTCTCTTGCTTTTGCCTACTCATGCTGCCCTGTTACACCAACACAGTTCTAAAGCCCAATCTCGCAACATTTTATGCATTTTCACCAAAGTAATTTTGGGCTGGCAAATAAATAAACAGAGTGTCTATTTACACTAAGTGCAAACAGCATCCATTGTTGGCAAATGCTATTTACACTAGCTCCGCCCACCAATGTTTTAAAAAAGATGTGCGGAATTTAACGTCGTCAGTCGCACAGCAGTAGCGAGTAAGGCTTGCAGACCTGGCTTTTAACGCGATCAACGCAGGTTCGAATCCGCCATTTGCAAAGCTCGCATTTATTTTCAATAAAAATGAAAATAATGTTCTAAAAGTGGAAATAAACTCCAAACGAGTGTTTAATAATATTAAAAGTGTTTATTGGGTAGGGTTAGGGGAAGGTGTAGGGAGGGTTTTTATTCTCCCAATAAGGAAGCATCCATTTAATAATTATAATAATAAATTTAATCATTTACACTCTATGATATTATTGCATCCTGTTAATGTACAAAAAATACTGAGATGCAAATAGTATCTGCCAAAATAAAGTATAGATAGCATCTATTTACTATTTAGCCTACTCTTATTGCAAAGAACTGATACTTTTACATGGTTTAAATAGAAGCTATTGCTATTTTCACCTAGTGTAAATAGCATATCGCTAAGAAAATGCTGCTATTGTCACTTAGTGTAAATAGAATATATTGGTATTTTCACTTAGTGTAAATAGCATCTATCACTATTTGCACAGTGTAAATCACATTTCTATTTGCACTTATTGTTTGTGACACTGTCACATAAGACACGTGTTTAATCCGCTCAATATACATAACATGATGGTTTTATGTATATTTGAGTTTTATTTGGGTTACATGTTGTCTTAGCCATTTTATTCATCTTACTTATTTTAATGTGTGTATGTCTTTAAATGTGTATGGGTCTGCCTGTCATGTGACTGATCACATGACAGGAACCGGGAAGTAAGCCAGCATAAAGGAGGCAGCATGGCAAACAATCAATCTCTCATTACAAACATAATAGCTGGACTGTGGAGTTACATTTTATGGACTTACCTTTCCAGTAAATCACATCACTTTTCATTGGATTATCACTTTTGTGTATATACACCGGTGGACACTTTCACATTGGGACTTACATCACGCTAGGATTCTTATGGACTGTTTTAGGGTATGGTGCAAACGGACTCCACACTTTTAACAGCCTAAGTTATTCTAGTTTTATTGTGTTGTTTTAAGTTCCTTGTGAATATTGTAAATACACCTTATTTATTCATTTCTGTTGTCTGTCTCATCTTTTTAAACACTCATACCATCTCACACAGTATAATCTGACCCCAATTTTAATCCATGTAAAATCGACCAATAGGGCAGATCGTTACATATGGTGGCCCGTACGGGGAACGTTTGAAGATTTTAAACGCTGTGTTGAGAAGAGTGTTTTAAGATGATGACAAATAAAATTAATGCTGCTTCTTTTAATACATCTGCTGGTTTTAATGATGAACGGGTTTTACATCGTTGTGAATGTGTACAGCTTCGTGCTGAGGTGGCTGCTCTTAAAAACATTGTTTTAAAACTGGAGAAGGATTTTAAAGACTCTGTTGAAAGTAATCTTAACCGTGAACTGTATTTTAGAGAGGCTGTGGATTTTAAATTTGAAAAATTGGAGGAATCTATAAAGGATGCTGTGGCTACACTGGAGAGAGAGGTCATCGACTGCTTTAAGAGAAGGGACAAGAAATGGGCGAAACAGCTGGAGCAATCAAAGGATCCAGAAACCGCCATCTCCCCTCCCACTGCGACGACCAGCCCAGTGCCTCCCACGTCGACCCCTGGCTTTCCTCCGACCAACAATCCCACTGCCTCAACCACTTCACGGACAATCAACAGAGCAACCGATGGAGAATTCTGCGCCACCACTCCAACTGGGCCAGACTTGGACACCATCTTCTCCATCCTCCCCTTCTCCAGAGAGCAACTCACCAGCGCACAGGGTGATGACGACACTCTCCAGAGACTTTCCATCTCTCCCTCCACTCCACCGACCAACAGGTTTGAAGTGCGGGACCACCAAGGCGTGCTGCATCGGTGGATCCAGAAGGGGGAAGACAACATAAAGATCCAGCTCATCATCCCCAAGACCCTGATCCAGCAGACGGTGCAGCACTTCCATCAAAAGACCCCAGAGAGACACCATAGACGGCTCAAGACCCTCCTGAGGATCCTGGAAGTTGCCTGGTGGCCCACGATCCACAGTGACGTCTGGAGATTTGTCAGCGACTGCAAGTTGTGTGGTGTGGAGACCAAGGAGTGTGCAGTCATCAACGCCAGCAGCAAACCACCTCATCACCGTTCATCATCAACATCACACACCAAAGAGACCCACAAGCCGGATAGGAGGAAATGCCGGGGGGAGTGGCGTGCCAGGAAGGCTGGATACTACAGGACCTTGGGAGGAATGGCGTCACCGACCCAAGGACATCCAGGCTGGTATCTGATCCCACCTCTCTCTAGTGTTCCAATAGATTCCTCCGGCAGACTAGTGCCTCTGTGGGAGGGCCTAGTTTTACCTAATTTATTACAAAGACATTTTAAGACACACATTTTAGAGGACACCCACTACATGGACAATGGCTGACAGTTCCTTTTAAGGACTAGTTTCTTCCCTGGGGTGCCGAAGGCTAAGGGGGGGTACTATGTGACACTGTCACATAAGACACGTGTTTTATCCGCTCAATATATATATAAACATGATGGTTTTATGTATATTTGAGTTTTATTTGGGTTACATGTTGTCTTTGCCATTTTATTCCTCTTACTTATTTTAATGTGTGTATGTCTTTAAATGTGTATGGGTCTGCCTGTCATGTGACTGATCACATGACAGGAACCAGGAAGTAAGCCAGCATAAAGGAGGCAGCATGGCAAACAATCAATCTCTCATTACAAACATACTAGCTGGACTGTGGAGTTACATTTTATGGACTTACCTTTCCAGCAAATCACATCACTCTTCATTGGATTATCACTTCTGTGGACTTTGTATATACACCGGTGGACACTTTCACATTGGGACTTACATCACGCTAGGATTCTTATGGACTGTTTTAGGGTATGGTGCAAACGGACTCCACACTTTTAACAGCCTAAGTTATTCTAGTTTTATTGTGTTGTTTTAAGTTCCTTGTGAATATTGTAAATACACCTTATTTATTCATTTCTGTTGTCTGTCTCATCTTTTTAAACACTCATAACATCTCACACAGTATAATCTGACCCCAATAGGGCCAATCGTTACATGTTAATAGCATCTATCGCTAAGAAAATATGCTATTTTCACTTAGTGTAAGTAGCATCTATTGCTATTTGCACAGTGCATATAGCCGCTGCCATAAATAAAATAAATAAATAAACTGGCTCTGCACTGGCCCCTAAAACATGTTGGTCACAAACTAGGAACCATTGTCAATGGTGGCTCAGAAGTGACATGATTTTTAAAATGAGCAATGGAAACGGTATGAACGTTTTCTAAAACCATATGGAACATACAAAGTGGCACATTTTCTTTAAACTCTTAAAACTCAGAGGATGTGATTGGATTAGTGGGCTAACCAGTGGACCAATTTCACTGCACAGAATCTGAAATGTTGGTTTGGTCATTCTAAAAATGCCTGAACTAGGGGTGTAACGGTACACAGAAGTCACGGGTCGGTATGTACCTCGGTTTTGGGTCACGGTTCAATGCCAGTTCGGTACATTTACATGTCCCCTCCCCCACCCCCTGTATTCAAAAATCAGAGTTCAAAAACACTGACAATAAAAACAAAATATTGTGCTTCTGTAAAATAAAGAAAACAAACAGGATGCCACTTTCTGCCATCTTGGTTTCATTTCCATGAAGCTTTTGGACCATCACAAAAATGAAATGAAACACAGCGTATAGGCTACTAGCAAGCTCTTGTGTGCCATCTGACCTCTTGTTTTGGGTTGGTGCATAGATCTTTTCTTCTTCTGCTCTTTTTTCCTGTTGTGGCGGTTAGCAAACGGCGTTGCAAAACCTTCTGGATTGGAGTGTGGATCGCCTGTGACTGAACGTAAGCACCGAACCGCGACATCCGTACTGTGACGGTTCAGGACGAATACATGTACCGTTAACACCCCTAGCCTGAATCAATGTCTGTCTATCCTAATGGTTTGGTACAATTACCTCCCAGAACTGTTCCACACGACATGACGGTGTTTATTCGTTTTGGCAGTGCACACTGAGGTGCAAGCAATTTATGACATACGAAAAAAGAGCCACAGTGGCTTCCCCGATTGCAGCAACTTAGATTTTTATTGCAGATATTTTGTCTCAATTGCCCAGGAAGTGACAACTTTTTTCTCTTGAAGATACAGGGTGCAAACGCTGCTTTATTCGCAAAGGTTTTATGCAATATTCAAATTCTGTGCATAAGTAAAATTCGCAAATTTGGATGGAAACAGCTACTGACCCTTCTGGTACTTTGAACAATACATTTAACTCTCAAAATTCTGAGTAACAGTCATAAACAAAGACAGTGTGGTATGTTTATTTGTAGGCATGTTACGTAGTAACTAGGACTGGGCGATATGACGATATTATCGTATATCGACGATGTCTTGCAAGTATCGCGATGTCGATAATAAAAGTCAGTTACAGACGATAATTGCCAATATAGAGAAAAAAAAAAAAAATATAAATTTATTTAACATAGTCCCGTAGTTACCATTCACATATTTATTCACATGCAATAGCATAAATGAAATATTTTGTAGCCTATAGTAGCTAATAGGGTTAGGAATAAAAAATCTATTCTGGAATCACATTTACTTAAGGCCAGGAATCGAATAGGCCTAAGCTACTCTTTATAAAATTAACATTTTGATTTTGCTTATTAACAAAGTATTTTTATTTTTAAAACATTCAAGCGTGAGATGAAGCAGACAACACTTCTGTAGGCCCCGCGCGCTGTTTTCTGAGCTCCGCACACATCCAGAGTGTGCACAGAGAGCCGCCTCATAGGTTATTTCGTGGACAAATACACAGAAAATTATGTCAAAATATTCCCGTAAACACAGTTTTGTCACGCATGTGTGTGTAACAGACTATATTGGATTCGTGTATTGACATCAACCTAGGCCTAGCCGCGGCGCTAATAATGTTCATTTCTGTTTAAACCGACAAGTTTGTTAAATTAGAATTAAAAGGCTAAATTAAATTAGAATGGATAGCCTAAATGTCTATGACATTAAAAATAACAAAATTTGTTTTCCAGTGGTTTCGTTTTACATGCGCAAACAACAGAAAAGGAGGATTCACATCAAGCACATGCAGCGCAAAATAAACTCATATAGCCTAAATAGAAGGAATAAATACACAAAATATATCACTTAAACAATTAACAGATTAACAAAACGAAAGAAAAAAAAAAAACTGAAGCCATATGCTGTTTTAATTGATTTATTTATTTATTTTTTTTTGCGACGCTCTCCACACAAACACGTTCAAAAGGGAAACTAAGAAGAAAGCGGTAGGCCTACCTGTTTTCTTTATTTTACAAAAACAAAATGTTTTGTTTTTATTGTGAGTGTACACAGATATAATTAAACGCTTTACAGTTTATGTATGACCAAAAATTAGTATTTTAAGTTGTTTTCACTGGTGTAAGGAAGCAGTTCAAGTGATCACGCCAGCGCCTCGCGTGCACTCATGTTAATAGCACTGCTTGACATCGCAGCCTGTTCATTATCAAAATAAATGAAAAATAAAATTCACAAACAACATTTGTAATTACTTATTTTTCCAAATAAATAATGATATATATTTTTTTATTTCGTTATAAGAGGCCTGTAAGGACACATCGGAGCTCTATAACAAATACGTTATAGCTTAACTACAAGTTTAAAAAACAGCGCTACGCGTTAAAATTAAATAAATTAAACATATCATAATGAAATGTGTCCGATGTTTCTCTTTCAAAAATGAAAGAGAAACATCGGACCTTAAGAAAAAATAGGCAAGAACATTTGACATCAACATGCATGATTCTTACAATCACCACCGAATGTCCGCCTTCACAATGAACTCCGTTAAACTCTGAACTCTGATCAATTCAACAGTTCTCTTCACGAAACGAAATTCATTTCAAACACTTGATAAGAGCAGTGTGGAAATGATTAACAACACTAACATAACAAAGCTAATGTTTTATACTAAAGCACAAACTAAGAAAAGAAAAACAAACCTTTAACCTTTAATTAAATTATGCTTATGCCTACTGATTTGCAGGCTATTGTCAGATAAAGTGCAACCAAACTGATGTGTGTTTACAGTGCGTGTCAGCTATGTTGTCTCCGTCGGGGGCGAGGCGGACGGGGCGGGGCTCGGGTAGACAATATTATCGGATATCGCGATATTTTTTAAGGCGATTATCGATAAAATATTTTTTACATATCGCCCAGCCCTAGTAGTAACTCAGTTACATCATTGTTCAGCTCTCAAGTCAGTGGAAAACTGGTCGAAAAAAAAAAAAAAAATGAATAAAAGTGACCTCAAGCATCAATAAAGTGCTAAAATAATCATGGGTTGCTGCTGAAAATCCTGCCGCAGTTATCTCCTCTTGCCCTGGCTTTCACTGTTTGCTCAGCTGGCAAAATCAATATCGGAAAGCAACTCAAGAGTGTCTGCAATCATAACCTCACCAAAACTGAGACCTTCACCAAAGAAAATAAGCCATCAATGGAAGTTAAACTTCCTCAGAAATCATTTTAATATACCATATTTGCTCCACAACCTACGAGCTTCTCTTTATTGAAAGAAACGATCAATACTGCATGTTAAGCAATATCCTAGTCTTATTGACTTGTGACTGGCCTAACAAGAGAGTGTTTTTGTGGCGCCCTCCATGCTAACGTACACATCAACACGCATCAATGACGAGGCTGGTGTTGTCCGAAAGAATCTAGTGACACGTCCCCAGTGAGTAACAGCTAGCCAAACAAACCATGTGAACTGTCTATCGGAAATGGTTACAATCTGTGTAAAATCCAAATCAGTCAAGCAGAATAAAAGGGACAGTCAGCTGTTGAAAGCATTTCCTCTGTGCAGTAGAGATGGAAGGAAACTGACCTTTAATACAATAGGCGTCGGTTGTTGACAGGAAGTATAGAGCATGCAACTAAGAGACAAAGAAATTCTTATAACGGTTTCTCACAATTACATGAAAGTAATTTGAAATTCGTTCAAAGTAAGAATTAAGCATAATTTTCCTACTATTTTGAGCTGAGTGCACGGAAACGCCAGGACCGCTGCATTCACTCGGAAATGGCAGCCCGTTATAGCGAACAGCGTGAAAGTGTTGGGTTAGATGTCAGTAACACCTCTAAAGTTCCTGGCTGTGCTAAAGTTTCTTCCTCTTTCATGCTCTGGGTCTTTTCATGGCTTGGTGTTAAAAATCTAGCCATATACACCCACGAAAAAAACCTAAATGTGAAGCAACTGCCTTCAGAAATGTCAGCTTATATATATATATATATATAGAAGCAGGTACATTTTCATGGTATTTTTCAGTAATGACATATAATAAGGTGGATGTATTGAACTGTCTTTAATTCTTACTGTCAAAGATTCTCTTGCTGTCATGGTAATTGTGATATATCATAAGAGTTTCTCTGTGTCTTATATAAGAATATATTTTCTGTATTTTTCCTGTAATTATAATAAAACTGATTGTTTTCAAAAATAGAAAATTGATATATTACATTAATTAACCATGAAGTTTCAAGAACTGTTTGTTCTTCAATAAAAACAATAGTTTTGGAGAAGGGGTAGGGGGTTATCCTTCAACGTTTGCTGAGACTCCTAGTGGGCACCGGCCCAGCAAATATTGGTCATGCAATAGCTTTGCGTGAAGAACAAAGTTCAAAATTTCAAATGGTCATTAACTGAAAATCCTTGATACTTATGAAGTATCAAAGATTCATTTTGATTTGTTCAATGAATCAGTTTGATTCATTTCACTAAACCTGCATATGTATTATTAGTTTACTAATCTGTTTATTATTTATTTGTTCTAATTGACTTATTTAAAGTCCACTGCTATAATTTTAGCAGTGGCATTTAAATAGTATTCAGTGCTTCAGCTTTCATACAGTAAAACCTTTTCGGAAATGTTGATTCTTTAAAAAAATCCTTTTTATAGGAGTCACAACATCAATACGCATGCAGATGACGTTGTGAATGCTGTGCTGCGTCTTATTCTGTTCTTTGAGTTTCCCGCCACAACCATTGCATTTTTTTAGATGATTAAAACACATTTTGAGACTCCAGAGTTCTGTTCCAATCTGAACACAAGAACATGTCTTGGGCAAACACAGTCATTCTAAGAAAGTTTAAAATAATAGAAGTTTAAAGAGGACATATCATGAAAATCTGACTTTTTCCGTGTTTACGTGCTATAATCAGGTCCCCGGTGCATCTATACCAACCCAGAAAACGTGCAAAAGGACAACTCAGTAACTTTGTTTTGGCAAGCCTTTCTCTGCAAGCATGTGGAAGAAGAAAAAAAAAAAAAAAAAGGATTGTGCTCCTTTTGTGACGTAGGAAGGGGATCTTATTATAACATTACCTCCCCTTAATCTGCACATAAACCTGGTGTGTATGGCTCTGTTTGGCAAACAGGTATGCTATGTAAAGTGGGCGTCCATACGGGTTTTGCACAAAAGATTAACATGACGACACATGCTTGTCGATGAGTTGAATCAACTCCACAGCAACTACATAAGTTTATCCACTAACCGTTCAGAAACGTCCAGATGCATTCTAAAAGTTGTAACTTCTTCCTGAGTCTCTCCATCAGTGTCCGACTCCGGTTTGAACAATGTAAGGCTGAACACCGTTACTGACAATCGTCATTTTGGCTGCGTGAGATTTTGCAGCTTTGTTGCTGTTAAGCAACCGAAGTGTGAGCTGTTAAAGCTCCGCCCTCTTCTGGAAAGCAGGCCGGGAGCAGCGGCTCATTTGCATTTAAAGGGACACACACGCGTTTTTGCTCACACCCAAATAGGGGCAAATTTGACAAGCTATAATAAATGATCTGAGGGGTGTTTTGAGCTGAAACTTCACAGACACATTCTGGGGACATCAGAGACTTGTATTACAAATACAGTAAATTTGTATGCAGTATTAAAAAACAGAAAAAATCAGAAAAAAAATGCTTTTATAGGCTAAAGTAGCAAGTATTTAGTGACCTCCCCTTACACTTGAGCAATAGCAGGAACCTGGCTCTCTTAAACCTAAATGGAACGGAAAAAGACTGGAAGGCAAAGAAAACTTTCAAAATCTTTCATTTTTGAGAAAATGTCCAGGAGATCACACTAATATATATATATATATATATATATATATATATATATTTATTAACTAACTCTAATGGCGGAGAAGGCTAAGGTTAAGTAAATTATGACAATTTTCATTTGAAAAACAGCAGCATAACTTTTATATGTAATTGATCACACAAAGACTGTTGAGGGTCTCTTTTACCTGATAAGTGTCCCACAGGCGAATGGTGCAGCGTAGAGGAAGTTCTCTCATAAGCAGGTTGTTCATCCAGCGGAAGGCAAACTGCAAATACTCCACCTCATACTGCTGCATGTGGCGATGTACCATCTCTGTTCAGGACAAAAACAGCACAGTCAATCACCCTATTCATCTATCACAAACAATTAAAGCATCATTATATTCTCTTCAGTAAAATTGAGACCAAACAATAAATGACAGACGCTCGGCGGACACAACACAACAATAACACTTATTCTCCTCGCCGCTTTCCCACTCATAGACAGCAGACACAGTTCATGGATGACAGCCTGCCGGGCGTAAGACATAACACCCTAATAAAGCCATAAAGAATTTCTCCGTCCATGCCATCATGTGCTCGACGCTGTCATGTAGGCATGAGGTAATTACTCAGCTGTCAGCGCAATGTCTGAGCGTGTTATGTTTGAGAGGAAACAGCAGCTTTATTTATGGGTGTCTCTTTAATCAACACGGACGCGCTACTGATGGGTAGAGTGTGTAACATGCATGACTGCGTGTCCCTGCAGAAATATAGGCATCTTCATTCGCCTCCTGACAAAGATGGCAATCTTTGGCCATCACATGTATGACAGGTTTTAGTTGAGGGTTGTGGGTGATATAGTGAATATTCAAAATATATAATTATATAATATAACTGTATAATAATATAGTCTTTAGTGTCACACAATCCTTCAGAAATCATTCTAATGTGCTGATTTGCTACTCAAGAACCATTTCTTATCAATGTTGGAAAATGTGCTGCTTAATTTTGTTTGTGGAAACTGATACTTTTTTTTTCTTCAGGATTCTTTGATGAATAGAATGTTCTTTATCTATAAAGTCTCCTCATGTAATGCTTGATGAGTTTGGAGAACACCTGGCTAGAGATAAGAGACCATTCATCCATAGAGAACATCTCCAGATCCTTCTAATTGCAAGGTCCATGTTGGTGCTTCTCCTCTTTAGTTCACCCCACTCATTTTCTATAGGGTTCAGGTCAGGGGACTGGGATGGCCATGGCAGAACCTTAATTTTGTGCTCAGTGGCACATTTTTGTGCTGATTTTGATGTTTGTTTTGAATCATTGGAAGGTGATGGAAGATCCAACCACTCCCCATTATAAGATTTCTAGCAGAAGTGGTCAGGTTTTGTTTTTTTTTTTTTTATCTGTTGGTATTTGATAGAATCCATGATGCTATGTATCTGAACAAGATGTCCAGGACCTCCGGCAGAAAAATAGGTGCACAATTTCAAAGATCCAGCAGTATATTTAACTGTAGGCAATGGATACTTTTTTTTTTTTTTATTCCTGTGTGAACCAAACCCAGCTTGTGGGTTTGCTGCCAAAAAGTTCCTTTTTTTATTTCATCTGACCATAGAACCCAGTCCCGTTTGAAGTTTCAGTAGTGTCTGGCAACTGAATAAGCTGGAGTGAAAGCAGAGGATTGTTATTGAATCATTCCCACACAACTTGAGGTGATGTAGGTGCTGGTTGATATTTTTTAGGCTTTCAGACCCTCTAATTTCTGCAATTCTCCAGCTGTGACCCTTGAAGAGACTTTGGCCACTCATAATTATTCTTCTCGCCGTGCATTAAGTACACGCGTCCTCTTCCAGGCAGGGGTACGTTTCCCGAAAGCAAGTCCCATTGAACTCTATTGGTAATGACGGAACTTGGTACCATAGTTCGCTTTGGGAAACGCACCCCAGGTTTGTAACATCTCCAGTTGATTGGAACTACTTAATTATTGCCCTGATGGTGGGAAAATTAAATTTTCAATGCTTTACCTATTTTCTAGCAGCCACTTTCAATCTTTTGCTGCACATCAGAACTATATTCTTTAGTTTTAACAATTGCGATGGATGGAATTTGGCCTTTGCGTTACCTCATATTTACTGTAAAACAGGAAGTCATGGCTGGAAAATATCATGTTCCCAGTCACCCCAGTGTGCTAAAAAATGTAAACATTAATGGGAATATACCTCAGAGTTATTTTATAAAAACTGTATTTTACTGCTATTTTACTGTCATCATGTATCAAGCCCTAGTTGCAAGCACGCACACACACCCATGTCAAAGATCAGCTTCTGTCAAACCTCACGCTTGCCTTGACAGTGTCATTCTCACATCCAGCTCTCCTGAATAAACAACTCATACTCATTAACACTGAATACATCTCATTGCCAAGAAATGGAAGCGTTAGATTAACGAAAAAAACACACCAATTTTGCTTATTAGCACTGAAAATCAAAATCATCCTCTTTTTAAACTAATTAAAAGGGTCAGTGACAGATAAAGATGTCCAAGATAATGAAAACAAAATAAAACTTTTTAACATCATATTCCAAGTTCTGTCTATTTCGAGAGTCTATGTATTCATGGTGTTAATAATGCATTTAAAAACCTTTAAAATCATTTCATCAAGCGTTTTGACACAGTGAATCTAAAATTCTGATTAATGATCAGTTAAATGTAGGGTTGTCGATGAATTATATATCACAATTAATCGCACATAACATCATACACAAATTAATAATACTATAAAGAGCTCTATGCCATTAACCATAAATATTCACATCCCATACCAAATAAAAACTTGCAGGTATTACTTTGGGGAAAATAAAATTTCAGGTAGTCTAAACCCTACAAATAAAATGTAAGATATGTAAGAATAAGCCTTGCAGCTTTATTATCAGAATAAGGATGTTCAGCAAGCAGAATGCATTTGCTTGCAGAACTCTTTCCACCTTCAATGCAGCAAAAGGCATGCAGGTTCTGAGGGGGATGGGGAACAGGCAGAGGTCAGAGTTCACAGAAAGACAAGTGAGCTGTTTGCCACGATTCTGCTGAGCAATGGACTTCTACTCGACTTCCGCCCTCGCCCATCTATCCCATAATTACATCTGCACTGACCCTCTGTCTCGCCCTCGCTGCATTTCCAGCCAAAACCTGCTCAGACACCAAGAGAAAGAGGGGGTCTACAGCGCCCACCTTCAGATGCACATGAGCCATACAGGCAGAACCAGGGATCCAGGGATATTATTCTTAACTAAAACTAAAATTAAAAGGTCATCAGATTATATAACACTCACTATATAAATTTATGGAAAAGATGCAATCAAAGTAAACAAAGAAAGTTAATCAGAACAGGAACAACATTAGGGTTGTATATGACAACAGAATGTGATTTTTTTTTTTTTTTTTTTGCCAACTATCCCTTAACTTTGGTCCAGGCCACCTTTTCACGCATTAATAGTTCAGTCTCTGAATATGTATGGATGATTTATTCACTGTTTCACTTTGAATGCACAATGAATTTGAACATGTCTGGAGATGTGACAGTTGACAGTAGCCACAGTCATTGCGCTGTCACTCTCCCAAGATTGTACACATGACATTTATTATGATGGCAGAAAACTACTTCCTGTGCTTGTTCATAAGCTATAAGTCAAGTGCCTCGAGTCCAGACCAGTGTTTAGAGTTTCATGTGCACTGCTTTTAATCTGACATTATTTCACTTCCACATCTTCAGTTAAAAGGTTTGACTCATGCAAAGTAACTGGTAAACAGGCAAGTATAATCCACACATTTATCAGGGACCAAAGGGGCTTTCACACCAGAGGAACCTTTTCATAGTTCCTAGAACTATTGGCTGAAGTACCCAGATTTTGTCATGTTCGCACTGCAGGAACTAGGAACAATTTAGTTCTAGGAACTCCTTTTGGGGGAACTAAATTAGCTCCTACTTCAGAGTAGGGTCTAAACCAGCTCTATAGGAACTATCAGTGACGTAAGCGTACGTTGATTGGTCAAACGCATGTCAAACACCGGCACCCGGCATTCTTAAAAAGTTGCGTAAACATATTTACTTCATGAACATAGAAAACAGCGATAACAGCATTTACCTGCTGTCTGCAGGGTTGAGTTCTTTTCTCCACCTTGATACTGAAAGTTGTTATAGGAGATTTCGCCTCTTAGCCCCAATTTTTGCTCTTTCAGTCATGTAAATTGAGCGTTTACATTACATCTCCGTTATCACGAAACCCACAACACAACAAACACCGGCAACCAAACAAAACGGCAACCAAAAAGCAACCCTTTCTTTTTCTTTTTCTTTCTTTGCAGAAATCAAGGTCTATATGACATTTTCAATTCTGTTCAGGGCCCGTATTTATCATGTTTCCCAAAGTGCCATGTTAGTCTTAAGTGCTGAGAATTCATGAAATTTACCCCTACTTTCAAACTTAAGTATAAAAGCAAGTTATCAAATTTCTTAAAGCTAAGAATCACTCTTACTCTTAGGAGTTGCCAGTAGGGGCTTGTGATAGCACGGAGGAGACAGAGACTTGCGGAAATCTTTCAGGGGAGCAAGAATGTTTTTGAAATGTTTGGCGACGAGCAGACTAGTTAATCAAACGGTCTCGTTTGGACAGAGCAGGCATCATCTTTGTCAGCGCTGGTTAATGTTGGGCTGAACTTGTTCGACTAATTCAGCAAGCAGTAGTGCTTGTTCCTCCCGCTAGTTCGGTTTTCTTTTGGAATCCATGGTGGCTGATTATATCATAAAATCTAGGCTATATATAAGGCAGGTCAGTTAACAGCACTGGTTTAAAAGTGTCGCGAATCATCTCTAAGACTGACACTTAAAATTTAGTCCTACACTTCACTTAAATTACGACTGAGATGCTTGATAACTAACCTTTAAGCGCAGCTTTGAGCGAATAATTTTTTTACTCTTAAGTCAATTCTTAGCAGCGTTCTTGTGAGTAATTCTCAGAGGCTTGATAAATACGGGCCCTGGGCCACTTACATGTGAAAATAAGTTGGATATGCATTTGATATTTTTTTTTTTTTATTTCATGCAATTTTTGAGTCAATCTAACTTAATATTTGCCTTAATTGCGATGCTGACTTCCCATGAAGAGGACAATAAAAAATGGGGCCTGACCTCAAGAATATATGAATCAGCTTATATAAATATTTAATTTATAAGATATAAAATATATAATTTAATCATGTAGTAATTTATAACAATATAAATGCAATATTTACATTTAATATTAATATAATAATTTAAAAAAGTTAATAATTTCAATTTATTTAAAAAAAAAAAAAAAATAGATTTTCACCTCTTTTTCATTTTTTTCGACTGCAGCTTTATTAGCATTGCATTGATTGTTTGCTTATTTAAAATGGACATGCCAGGGTAAGTCTGTTTAGAAGTGTTTCTGGACCACATTTGAAAGTTATAATAGCAAGGAAAAAAGATTTCAGGAAAAAAATTAGGCAATTTGATTTACAGTTCAGCGCAAGATACTTTCATGTTCAGCAGTGTAAGAGATTGTGCATGAAAAAGCTGCCAAGAGAAATCAAAGGAACTAAAAGGATAGTTCAACCAAAAATGAAAACTCTGTCATTGTTTCTCACCTTCTCATGCTTCAAAACCTGCATGACTTGCTTTCTTCTGTGGAACATAAAAACAGATATTTTGACAAACGTGTCAGTGTTGATTGGTCCTTATAATGGAAGTCAATGGTCACCAAAACGGTTTTATTCTTCAAAAAAACTTTCATGTTCCACAGAAGAAAGTAAGTCATACAGTCTTGAAACAACATGGGGCTGAATAAATAATGAGAGAATTTTAATTTTTTGGGTGAACTTTAAGATCCCTTTAAGATGTCCAAACAGAAAAATGACAACACTAAGAAATCAAAGAGCTTTGTTTTATACCAGCTGAGGTTTTTCTGTTGGGGTCAGAAGAGGAAATGTGATGCTCAAAGGCACATTTGTAAAGAAAACCCCCCAAAAGAAAAGTGACATCAGGTGTCATTCAGGTTATCAGCAGTTTGTTTTTTCTCATCATTTTCTAAGGAGTCTCTGTACTGCTTCACCTGAAATGTTAATGTGTGCTTTATAACCTTATATGATTTGTGTGGAAAAAGCCCACATTGTGTCCTCATTTACATAAATAAATTCACCTTGAGCAATTTGCATGCTGATGAACCTCAATGTATTCATACAAAACAGACGAGATAAGAGGAAACAGTGTTCACGTTCTGGGGCGCTTCTGATGAACAGAATTGTTTTAGCGTTAAACAACTCTTATGGGCTATCGTCTAATATGACTGCTAATTACTACAAGCCCTCAAACGAAGTGAAAGCGTACGGTGACAATAGTGTGTTTGGTTTCCTAATGAGACTGGAGTGTGAGAGTGAACTAAACATGAAGCGAGAGATAGAGAAAGAGAGAGAGAGAAAGGAGGAGAGATTTCTTGTATATTCAACAGTTATATAAAAATAAAAATATATAAATTTTCACAAAAAATGACCATCTAATTTACTTACATAAATTGTGCATAATATTAACCTGCCAAACATGAGGCACTTCATACTACGCACTGGGAAGGCGATTTGATATATACATTTTTTTAATCGATGTTTTATCTGTTTTCTGCTAATCAAGGCTGCATATATTTGATGAAAAATAACAGTAATATTGTGAAATATTATTGTAATATAAAATAACTGTTTTTTATTTTAATATTTCAAAATAGAAAAATATCTATTTTAAAATGTTATTTATTCCTGTGATGCAATCATTACTCTAGTTACATTTCAACATTGATAATAATAATATTTCTTGAGCCCCAAAATCAGCATATTAAAATGATTTCTGAAGGATCATGTGACACTGAAGACTTCCAGCTTTGCTATCACAGGAATAAATTACATTTTAAAATATATTAAAACAGAGAACAGTTATTTCAAATTGTAATATTTCAAAATATTCCTATTTTTACTGTACTTTTGATCAAATAAATGCAGCCTTGGTGAGCATAACAGACTTCTTTCAAAAACATTAAAACAAATGAAAATTATTCTAGACTTTCATACCAGTAGTGTATAGATATTTTGTGTGGTTTGGTAGGGTGTTGGTAGGGGGTTGCTAGGGTGTTCTAGATGGTTGCTAGGTGGTTGCTTTTTGGTCTAGATGAAAGAGTCCACCCCCAAATCAAAATTTCACCATTCTTTCATATCTGTGTTATGGACGTGACTAATTCCTCAAATTGTGCAGCTGTGCAATTACTTTTGTTAGACTTGCGTTTTTTTGGCGGTCAAAAAAAAGAAAAAAAAAAGAAAAAAAACTCCCAGACAGTGAATCACAAAACCTTCTATTAAAAGGACATGGGAAATCAAACACAATATGGTCAGGCCGGCTCCAGCATCATGGCTAATCTAGTTTATATTGTTTTTGACCACAGTGATCCGACACAATCAAACCTATCATAACATAATATATGGGAAAGACGTGTAAGTGAAGTCGTCCTCAAAGAGTAATGGAGATATATATCTTTGCTCTTCTCTTTTCATGTACTCTTTGTCTTTTTCATATAAGGCAACTTCCTGCCTATTCCTGCCTGATCGGTGTTTCAATTGTGAGCATATTCTTATTTCCAAGCCAGTTTAAAGACATTGAAATATGAAAGTGCTGCTACAGAACAATTAAACTTCAGCTGATCGGGATGTTGGACATGGTCATTGATCATGGAACTCATGCATGGGTAACATCAGAATAAAGCTCACAATGAAACTTATGCTGCCAAGATACCATCTTTATTTATATAGCGCTGATATAGCATTCCAAAGCAGTAAAAAAAAAATTAACAAATTCAAATTCTGCTGTAAACCAGGTCTAAAAAAGACAGTGTGATTGTTCAGCTGAGGTCAGTTCAGTGTTGATTCAGTTCGGTTCAATAACTTTGTATTTATGACTTTGTAATTATGAAATGAGTTCAATTAATCTATAAGCTGCTCTACAGAAGACAATCGTTATTCACTTTGAGTCAGTTCAATGTTGATTCGCTTCAGTTCAATAACAGTGTCGATGTTGCAAAATTCATCAATTATGGAATGCAGTTGATACAGGCATAAAGTCCTGTACTGTACTGTATAAAGAATATCCTGTAAAATGTAATTTATTTGAGGTTTCGAGATGTGTAAATCTTAAAAGTTTGTTCAAATTACTGATTAATGTGTCTAGATTTTGTGGTCATCCTCGCAAAATTTGAAATTACAACAGTGTATTTTTTGTTTACTTTTTACCTAGGGCTGCCCCTAATAGTCGACTAACCGTTAGTTGACGAGAAAAGGCTAAGTCAACCAAAATGTTATCAGTCGCTAAGCTGCAGGAAAAAAAAAATCCACAGGAAGTGGCGAAGTCACACGCAGTCTGTGACAGATCGTTAACAGCTGATCTATGTGGTAATACAGTACATCGGGCAGGACATCCAAACGCTCGCCTATCATTCATCCTCAAATATGGCTTATCATCTGAAACATAAGTAGTAGCAACTTTACATGGCCACTCGCTTTAATGTTAACCTAGAAAAATGTGGGCTATTCAAGTGTTTGTGCGGAGTGTGAAAGCTGAATAGTGACAGCTAACATGGAGGTGCCGGTGCGATCACTTGCACTTAAAATACTCCGTCATTTTTGGTCATACAGATAAGAGTAATACATCTTTTGAATCTGTGAAGAGTCTACTTTTATTTGTGTGCACTCACAATAACAACAAAACGTTGTGCTTTTGTAAAATAATGAAAGCAAACAGGGTGTGCTTTCTGCCGTCTCTTGTGCGCGCCAAAGAAAAAAAGAACCAAACCTCCATGTAAGTGCCTCGGCTCACAGACATGAAAAAAATATCTATAGAAAGCAAAATGTCCACTTTTAAATGAACCAATTCAGATGAAAAACATATATTCTCAGGTTACGTAATGCGTATAAAATGTGCATATTGGCGCGTCCACTAATGTGGAGATGACATGTCAGCATCGTCAACTTCATTACTGCAGCCGAAAATACAGAAAAGACTAGTTTATCAATTAATTATTAAAATGTTAAAGCAATCTCCTTGCTGTGTTCCCCCGACGCATTCATAATCATTATGTTTGCCGGTTACCATTACGTATGCGTGCGCTTGAACGTTGATTAGGCTATGTTGGCATTAGAGGCTCTTTATTATGATTTATATGGTTTATTAATAAACGTGCGATTAGTTGACTAATCACTTAAAATGAACGACTACAAGTCGACCAGAAAAATCTTTAGTCGAAGGCAGCCCTACTTTTTACTAAGGGCCATGAAATAAAAATTAAAAAAAAAAAAAATGAAATAAACAACACAGACAATATAAATAAACAATACACACACACAAAACACACAAATATGAATAAAAAATAAAAATAAATAAAATAAATGCATAAATTAATTAAAACAAAAAATTCTTATTATGACTTCTATAAGGTGTGAATAATATATTATTCCATTCCTAACAAACCCCTAGGCATTTCTTGGTAATCATTACGATGGCAAGAGCTGTGGGTTAAAGTTTACAAAAGGTGTTTCACCACAGCATGTAATTATGAGAACAGGAAGTGGAAATGGCCATATCTTGAAGGTGGTTATGGTATTAAAAAAAAATCCTATAAAAAGCGCTTGCAGCTCTTTTGAAAAGCAGGCAGATAATTAAAGCCTGGGATCACTCTACGGTGAGGAAATTGGCAGGCCGCTTAGGGCCTGGTGGAGACGGAAATGTAAAAGAAATCAATGTAGCCGTTTGAAAGCTTGATCTGTCACAATGACTTCACAGAACCAGCGATTTTATTTTCTGATTCAGAGAAAGAAACAGTGAACCAAGTTCGAAATACAGCGAGAAATAAAGAGGTCTTCATTGTAAAATTCAACATTGCACTACAGGCAAAAGCTTGACAAAAATGAACCATGACAAAATGCATGGGGTTATGCATGAAAGTGCATCTGCATGCACGTCATACAGCCAAAGGACACAAAAAGACCTCGCACACATCAGACATACTAGTGTTATAATGTCAGGTTTTCAGTCCGCAATGTTGTTCACAGTGGAAAGGCTTCCTTGCACTTTAGCTTACCTGACAGCAAGGCACAGTGCAAAGTCCACGAATGAAGTTTCCATGACAATAAAACCGAAGGTCTTTCTATAGCGCTGACATTTAAAATTATATATGTGCACATACCAGTATCATTAGCCACTATGTGTTATTTCAGTCAAACTCTACAGCACTTTTAAAAAAGTCTGTGAACTTAATTTTCTCAAGCCTTACTCCATATATAATGCTAGTTCATGAAATGTCATAATTGTATAAACAATGATGCTGGAAAGTCATCCAGTTGTGATTTAGACAAGCAACACTATTTTTATTACATATGCACATAAAAACACCATGTAACTCATTGTGCACTGTTTGCACATAATAGGTGGTTTGCTGAAGGAAGGACTATCATACCTATTTTTGCAAACCTCTCTGCTGATTTTTTTGACAATATTTAATATAAATGTTTTATACAGCATTATATTCAGCAATACATTTGGTATATAGTAGTCATCTGTAAATATTCTTATTTTCTCGACATGAGGGTGAGTAATTAATGACAGAATTTTTATTTTTGGGTGAACTAACCCTTTAAGGATGGACCAGATCCATATTTAGAGGTCAGAATATCATAGACTTGGGGGTGGGCAATTCTTGGCCATTAAGTAACAACCAATCCACAACCTGGCAACCATCCACAACATTTGCACGATCAATCACCAGAAACATATTGTTTCCCTAACTTATTCAGCAGAAAAGGATATTAAAAAAAGTGTTCATAATAGCTAAAACAGCAAAGTACGCTTTTATTTTACAGTCCAGTTTTGTAGTTACTTACTTCAAATATAAATAGGTAGAAAAAAAATAAATAAATAAAACATAAAAAATATATATATATATAAAAAAAAAAAAAAAAAAAAAAAAATATATATATATATATACACACTAAACTATAAACAAACCATTTTCATGAGCTAATTTGTTTTTAAAGCTTCTGGTCTTCTGATTCAATTTGATTACAAAGTCAGAATAAGCAAGTGCTCAATTACCAAAAATAATTAGTTGCAGTCCTAATTAAGTCCTAGAGCACATATCACCAAACAGAATGTACAAACAAGTGGAACAGATTTAAAGCAAGCTCACACTGCACACTACACATCAAGCTATGTTCAAGCCATCTGGCTGTCCTCTCTATTCAGCTTTACTGGCAAAATGTCACAGGTACAATCTCTATTAGTCTTTCTGTAACAATCATCAATAATAATTAGTAATATAAAATAATCCAAATTCCATATTTTTTTTTTTTTTTCTGTGCTGTTTCTATCCAAGCTGCAAATTTAATTAATGAATAATAAATTAAATCACAAACAAAATTGGATTATCGTAATTTTCCAGGAAAAGACTATATATAGACGACATAAAATTTTGACGATGCTTGCCAAGTTGAGCCAAATACTGCTCATAGGGGGCGCTACACCTGAAAAACCCACTACTTTGCAACCACTTGATCAATCAAGTTGAAACTAAATATGGGTCTTCTTTGGGGCAAATCAGGGGCAAACTTCAACTTGTGAAGTTCAAAAGAGACTTGCTTATGGTAAAAGACAAAGAGCTTTGCGTAATGAAAATGTGCGCATATAATTTTTTAATTGTGTTCGACAATCACTAAAGGATCACTAAACTTTTGCTATGCAAACACTCTGCTTTAATGATTTTTTTTTTTTTTTTTTTTTGAAATTACTAGAATAAGATTGCATACTTTTCCAAACTGCATAGGAACCCTGATTTAAGGACGGACCAGATCCATATTTAGAGGTCAGTATATCATAGACTTGGGGGAGGCACTTCTGACTTGCACCTAGGGCTGCACGATTATAACAAAAATCATAATTGTCGATTATTCCTATGAAATTGTAATTGTGATTATTAATTACGATTATCACAATTTACATTGAATGATGTATTGAATAGCTTTATACCATTGTTTGAAGCAACTGCATGCCATATTTTTCTATAAAAATGAAAAGCAAGGTGAAAAGACTCTTCCTGAAATGTTTTATTGTTTTTCTATAGCATTAAACTTCAAATGTCAACTCTTTAACCCTCAAAAACCGAAACGGCCGCCGGTGGCCAAAAAGAACTATCGTTCTAAAATGTTTAATAACTTTTGAACCGCTAATCCAATCTGTATGCTTTAAAATGTACCGTAAAGAGGAGATTCTCAGCTTTCCAGTGCTATCGCATTTATCTCATTCTGAGGCTCCGAGGTGAGACTGGTTACGTCATCAAAATCTGCAGCATTGATTCGTTAAGGCAATGCATGTGGTTTGTTCCTCTAAGCCAAACAGGAACGATTGTTGATGCCTAGTCCCGCCTCCTATGCCCAGATTGGTTCAAACCATCATCATCTCAACCAATAAACATAGGTTTTGGTCATTTGAACCACGATACTATCATGTTTCTTTGGAAGTATGAATAAGCGCAAAGTGAAAGTATTTGCGTGCGCGTGTATCTGCGTGTATGAAAACAAACACAAAAACTACAGATTTGAATGAGAACACTCATGTTACAAAGCATGACTTTGACATAACATGAACCAAAAATGAGGATAAAGCATTTTCACATCGGATAAGTTATTGCAATTTATGTTTTCAAACGCGTCTCTACGCAGTGAACCGGTGCAATCAAATGCGACGCGAACGTGAGGAGTACAGCCACAGGAATGCTCTGATTGGTTGTTATATTATCTAAATACTTATTTTATAGTTTGTGAAGATCATTAACATTAGTAGTTCAGTTGAACTACTTATTTTTCTCTCTCATTTTGTGTGTATTTTGTGAAAAAACCTTTGCACTGTTTTTATTTTCGTTGCACAAGACAAGTTCGTAATCGTCCGTAATCGTAATCGCGATTAGAAATTCAACTAATTGTGCAGCCTTACTTGCACCAGTAAGTAACCACCAAGAAATGCCTGGCAACCATCCACAACATTTGCACGGTCAAGCACCAGAAACATACTTGAGCCAAATACTGCTCATAGGGGGCGCTACACATGAAAAACCCACTACTTCGCATCAGCTTGATCAACCAAGTTGAAACTAAATACGGGTCTTCTTTGGGGCAAATCGGGGCGAAGTGAATATCAAGCAACTCTTTCAAAAGAATCAAATAGTCACTTCCATAGTTGTAGCCACTTTTGCTCTGGAATTTCAGAATGAACAAATACACTTTCTTTTTCTCTAAAAGTACTATTCAGTTAGAGGAGTCACATGACTTTCTGATGCATTTCTAAACTCTAAACAGGCACATGATGCAATTCTTTCATTTCCTCTGCGCATTCATTACTGGCATTATTCCCGCCAGCGGCTCTCCAAGGCACTGCTTCCATAACAAAAAAGCAGGTGTTTTGTAGGCGTGACCTCAGCACCTGAGCAGTGCATCTGTATCCGAACATCTGGGTGTGCACGAACGCACTGCGCCAATGTAAGCGAGAAGGGACGGACAGCTCACAGCTGTGAGGTCAGATGACCTTCGGCCTCTCTCGTTGATGTTACGGGGCAGCTTCCTACAGGGAATGCCTGTCATGTCGGTGGGCCGCTGTGGGCCCTGACAAACATGCCCTATTTGTACCCTGACTGAGTGGAGCCATATGGCGACGGAGGCAGAACGAACACGTCCTGTGAACAAAGGTGTCGGAGCATCAAGCGTCTGCGGCACCACGTACCCTGATCACTACACTGCAGGTCTGGGCTCAGACCTTCCCAGCAGCCGCATATTCTAAACCCCCAGCCTCATTAGTGCTGAAAGAGGTACCATAACCTCTGTTCAGGACAGGAGAGTGACCAAGCATGCTACGTGCCTCAGCATAGCGGCGAAGAAAAGAGTGCAAAAAGGGTTCGCCTGATTGATTTACATCCCCAACTTTATTACAGAAGAGAATATGATGTAAAACACCACGACAGTGCCAGATCTAAGAGCAGCCTGATTAAGGTCGACATGTGTCGTCCTTACAAGGGGGAAATTTGGAAATAATGCGACAGTAATCCAGGCAGCCTGATGAAGATGAGCATGGCAGAAACCCAACTCTCTGGCGACCAGCAATTACACCTTCCCTCTCTGGCACGTCTTTTATATATGGAAACTGCAACCCAAACTGAGTGAGGGCTGTTCAGAGGACAAGATAAAGGGAAGCTGGTAAGAGAGAGCTGTCATACATTAAAGATGCAAGGATACGCGCACTTTGACCTTGCTGCATTAACTTTCAACTGAAATTCTGAAGCCTTGTTGTTTCTCATAAGGAAAAAGACACAACAAAACTTTCCCTCAGCTGACAGCAGAGTATCCCCCTTTGGAAAGCAGTGAGAAACCAATAGCTTTTCTGTTGTGACCTTATTTTCTTGGCATGTTGTCCCTGTTGGCCCAGGTGGCAAGAATTAAAACATACTATTGCTATTTGCGTCTTGTCCTACCGAGTCGAACCGAATGATTTATGCTGTGAACACAGCACACACTGACCCATAGGACTGAATCTAGAGAAGTGATTATCTGATGTGGACATGAAATCCCCACCCAATTGACTCTATCAAATTTGGTTTGATCAGAGTAGATTAACTAAAATGAAGGAGTAATGGGAAATGTGAAAGAGGTGTTTGGCATCTAAACTTCACTCACAAAAAGCTCATTTCTGTTTGAGCAGCTGTTGGGGCAAGAAACAAAAAGTGGCAATTATTTAAGCAATTTCAAATGAGCAAGAGTGCTGATATTTAGACCAAAAGCATGATTGGGAGTGTGATGTTGCTTTTATCCAACAGCTTAATAAACCAGAAGGCAATATTCCGTCATTTACATTTTAGAAAATACTGCCAGTTACGTTACCTATTTTTGCTCCACCATTGACAATACGTTTCAAACTAAGCCAAAGCATCAACCATTGCGCATCGTACACTGCGTCCTAACCAGACGTGATGCCATGACACACAATAAAAGGTATCTTTTCTACGTTAATCAGAGGTTCTGTCCTAACCATCTGTGACCATCTGATATGTCACAAGTGATAGGGGTTTCTATTTTTGGAATGGTTTCTATTTCTGCAAGATCATGGCTGACAGCTCAGGTACCGACTGTGTTTTGTATAATGTTAAAATGGTTTCATCTGACTGTGTATCATTGTGTATAACTTTAACAGCCATAATGAAAGCGAATATGGGTAATTCGGATTGTGTCTTGTCGGATTGTGTCTTGAACAGACTATCTCCCGTCCCGGCCTTCATTCTCCCATCTCGCGGCACCGACATCTGGTGCCACAGTCGGCAATACGTGCCCACCAATGAGTGTAAGTTGCCTTGTGTGCTTATATTATAATTAGTAGGTAGTCCACAGTAATTCTACTAAATTTTGCAACCCTCTAAGGTGATTCTTTTGTATATATGCATCAGTATGTTTGACTCATTAGACAAGTAAGTTGAGAAAGAACGCATCTTTCTCATGAGTGGGCGTGGTTTCAGCGCTGATAGCGGACATGCCCCCAGTGTTTGAGAGCAAAGATTTTGATAACTTATTTAATTTACTTGCCGGTTTTTTTAACCATTCAAATTTGGCTGGGTGGTTAATAACACATTGTGTGACAAACTCTGAACACACATTTTAATATTGCTTTACAGGGACTTTAAGTATTTTACATTGTAGCAAATCTCTAATTTGTAAATTTTTGTACGATCTGCTTATGCCTCAGTGACAGTTATATTTAGGGGTGGGCCATCCTGCTTACTTTTTTCTAAAAGAAAACCATTTGTTTGAATTGAATTTATATGAAATCATGTTTTCTCATGAGATTGAGTTGGAATACCTCAAAATTTGGTGGATATTGTTTGTTTTTTTACAATTATTAGGGCAGATAATTCTAAAATTGTGGTATCACAATGAAGTTTATACTTTTGAGTACATAATGTTAAATAACACACTGTGTTCATTTAATCTGATTTTGAACATATTAAATTGTGCAATATTATATACCTGGTGTATAGGCGCTAAATGGTAAGCCATGAATAAACTGCCCTAACAAAAAATAGTCAGAGCACACAGATCTGTCAGGATCACTAACTGCATCCTTCATAATTACTCACAAAGCAGAAGTTGTTTAGCTAAAAACTGGGAGAAAAAAAAAAAAAAAGGCAGGCGTCATGTGCATGAATCTCAAATATCAATTGTTCCCTTTCATTGGTTTCTTTGCAAGGCACTTCCAAATCCCATTTGAATGTCTAATGGAAGACATTATCTGTAATCAAGAGTGGCTAAACACAATAAATGTGACAGGCGAAAAGCTCTGGAGCCTGACAATGTGAAGGTTACTCAAGAACAAGCCTGAGTACAAAGACTTCAACTGATAATGCTCAATCACCAGGCTCATTAAACCATGTTAATGTGCTTGTCTCGATGAAATACATCACATTTCCTGATTCAAAACTGCTAGACTGATGAAAACTAGAAGAACATCTAGTTTTAGGTTTCAGGGAGGTGCACTTTTGTTTTTCAGTAAAGACAGATGTAGTTACAGTACATCTGCCTAAATGTAGCTGTCCTCATGTTTGGAAAAAGGAGGAATTTCTTTAGTAGAAAATCCATGTTTTAATCAGCTACTTTTCAACCTTATTTCACTCTGATGGGTCTCGTAAATAACTGAATAATCAAAGTGGAAGAGACAAGAAAGCTTCTGCTAGAGCGAAAGTATAGAATTGAGCAGGCAATCAAAACAAAAGTGGAAGAAAAAAGAGCAAGCAGCTCTATATATAGCATAAAAACTGATGAGAGTGAAACACACAAAGTCTCTGTCTCTATTTCCCACATAGACACAAAGTGAGTGTGGTAAATACATCAACAATATGCTCTGACTGCAGTCTTTCTCTCAGAAATTAAAGCAATCATTGGGTCTAATGCAGGCTGAGGAGATAGAGGTCTTGTGCGGGAGGAGAGGAGAGGGCTTCCTGTCTCAGAGAAATGGGCATTGAATTCTGATTACGGCCACCTAATAGAAAGTAATGAGAGAGGCTTATGCTCCAGTGCCTTTTGCTTTCCTGGCCAGAGCAGCGAGCGCTCTCCACTAAAGGCCAAAGCACTGGTGCACTGATTGGGGCTGACACTGCAGCTGGGGGGTGGGGGGTGGTATGGGCTAGTCAGAGACACAAAGAGATAAAGAGAGAGAGAGAGATGAGAAAGAGAGATGAGAGAGAGAGAGAGAGAGAGAGAGAGAGAGAGAGAGAGGACACGGGCAGAAAAAAAAAAAAAAAAAAAAAAAAAGAGAATATGGAGGCAAGTAGGCTGTGCCTCACTGAAGGTACGCACCATCAATTCGGCTGACCAGCTCCTCCAGTGCCTTCACTTTCCTCTGAATACCAGGCTGGGCAAAGGTGTAGTTGTCCTTGAGGGAAAACAGAGAAAGATGAGAAACTATACACATATTTGCTTAATTAAACACATCATGTAAACAAAAAAATAGTACATAAAAATTGTGGAAATTTGGGGAAAAATATCCTAAATGCCTTTGAGTTTACAACACAGCTAAATGTTGTGAGTCTGATTTTGTGACAATACTTGTTTTACATGTTGAAATTTTACTTCATTCCATTATTAATAGTTACAACAGTACAACAAAGTTACAACAATGTTACTTTATTAGGAGTTGCTTATGAAAATGTTACTCATAATGAGTTTGAGTTTAAGACAATACTTACAAGCAGGGCTTGAAATTAACTTTTTTGCTCACCAGCCACTGTGGCTAGTGGTTTTCCAAAGTTACTAGCCACTCAGCATTTTCACTGGCCACAATTTTGCTGATTGGGAAATTACATTTTATATGATTAAAATTACTTGATTTTGAGTCATTTTACTTGATTAGCTAGATTTAAAACCCTTTCAAACTTTCAAATGCAGACTGACCACCAAAATCAAGACTAGGCCTACATGGTATATCAACTGGTATGTACGGGTGGGCAAGGGGTGGGTAATATGACCATAATATGAAAAATGTTATAATTGTATAAGTTAATTTTGTTAGGGTATATAAAAAGAACAAAGAAGCAAATTAGCAAATTACAAATGCAATAGTAAATTAAATAGCCTAAACTCTTTTTTTCAGATACAGTAGGTTTATTTAACATTTATTTAACATCTTTTGTTGTTTGATTAACATTAATGACATTAATGGCATTAATGTTAATTAAACTCTTTTTTTCAGATACAGTAGGTTTATTTAACATTTATTTAACATCTTTTGTTGTTTGATTAACATTAATGACATTAATGGCATTAATGTTAATTAAACTCTTTTTTCAGATACAGTAGGTTTATTTAACATTTAATAAACATCTTTTGTTGTTTGATTAACATTAATGACATTAATGTTAATTAAACTTTTTTTCAGATACAGTAGGTTTATTTAACATTTATTTAACATCTTTTGTTGTTTGATTAACATTAATGACAGACAGATATTTAATTGGGCTGCTGAATGCATGGACATAATATACTGACACATATTCAGTTTTTACCCACCTGTTTACGTACACTTAAGCCATAACCGACTGTATTCATGCGAGATACTCCACATGATGGACGTTTTGACATCTGTGTGTGCGCGTGTATTTGACTATTCAGGCGGAAGGAGAACTGATCGCACGCGAGAGAGCGCTTCTGTTGTGTATCATTCAACGCAATTCCGCCGATCCCGCCTTCACTAACTGCAAGTTAATCGATAACGAATTGTGATCGGATTGTAATTTTGTGCTGCGACGAGCTTGGCTACCTTTGATTACGCTGTAGGCTGAAATTATATTCAACCCGCCAAAGTGGCTAGTGGGAGTGGCTGTCTTACCCGCCACAGCTGAAATCTACCCGCATTTGGCGGGTTGGCGGGTGTTTATTTCAAGCCCTGCTTACAAGTATTGTATGTGTAAGTTTGAGAGTATACCAGCAATACTTAAAGGATTAGTTCACCCAAAAATGAAAATTCTGTCATTAATTACTCACCCTCATGTCGTTCCACACCCGTAAGAAGTTTGTTCATCTTCAGAACACAAATTAAGATATTTTTCATAAAATCCGAAGGCTCAGTGAGGCCTGCATTGCCAGCAAGACAATTAATACTTTCAACGCCCAGAAAGCTACTGAAGACATATTTAAAACAGTTCATGTGACTACAGTGGTTCAAACTTAATGTTATGAAGCGACAAGAATACTTTTTATGCACCAAAAAAACAAATAACGACTTTATTCAACAATATCTAGTGATGGGCGATTTCAAAACACTGCTTCATGAAGCTTTGAAGCTTTACGAATCTTTTGTTTCGAATCAGTGGTTTGGAGCGTGTATCAAACAGGTATCAAACTGCCAAAGTCACGTAATTTCAGTAAACGAGGCTTCGTTACATCATAAGTGTTTCGAAACTTCAGTGGTTCATCACTGGGGGGCATGACTTTGGCGGTTTAATTCATGCTCCGAACCACTGATTCGAAACAAAAGATTCGTAAAGCTTTGAAGCTTCATGAAGCAGTGTTTTGAAATCGCCCATCACTAGATAGTGTTGAATAAAGTCGTTATTTGTTTTTTTTTGGCAAACAAAAGTATTCTCGTTGCTTCATAACATTAAGGTTAAACCACTGTAGTCACATGAAGTGTTTTAAATACGTCTTTAGTAGCTTTCTGGGCATTGAAAGTATTAATTGTCTTGCTGGCAATGCAGGCCTCACTGAGCCATCGAATTTCATCAAAAATATCTTAATTTGTGTTCCGAAGATGAACGAAGGTCTTACGGGTGTGGAACGACATGAGGGTGAGTAATTAATTACAGAATTTTCATTTTTGGGTGAACTAACCCAAATGTCATAAACTTGAAATGAGTAACATTGGCATAAAATCAAACTCACAATGAGTAACAATGTCATAAACTTGTACACTCTAAAAAAAAAAAATCTTGGGTTGTTTCAACCCATGTTTGGGTCAAATATGGACAAACCTAACCGTTGGGTTTAAAAATGTAATTTAAACCAACAACTGGGTTTGTCCATATTTGACCCAAACACTTTTATAGAGTGTAACTTTTCATGTGTAACACTGGCATTAAATAATTTCAAGTAACGCTGGTGTAAACTAATAATGAATAACATTGTCGTGAATATGAAACAAATAATGTCACTTATTAGATGTTTATAAGAGTATATTCTTGATAGGCTCCAGTTCTTTTTGGTGTACTGGCAAATGGATTATTTCTAAAGGTTCTAGTTTTATCATGCACGGTATTTCTACTGTAAAAAATTAGTTGGTAAACGTAATGGTTACGGGGTACAAGTAAACAATGTAGAGACATGCGAACACAATGACACACTGGATACAGCACACACCGAAAACACCCCATACATATGCACATGTATGCACATTTACATGCACCACTGCCCATCCGCACTGGGAAGAAAACTGTGTGCTGGCAGAGCTCAACTGCATGCTGGGAATAGTGATCCCTATAATTAAGTGATAATATTCATCAAGGTCCTGTGGCCCACAGTGCAGCTTAATTACCACATTCATTTCAGCCTACGTTAAAAGACCCTTCTTGACCAGACAGCTACTTAAGAGACCCCCACCCACCTATATCTCTCCCCAAGTCTCAGTGGGATTCCCTTTGCGCTCCCACTGGAGGAAACTTAGACTAGCTACTGCTCATAGAACTGAGCACAAGTTCAGCTGTCAAGAGCCAGCGTAAAACAAGCTGTGGGTTAGGGATGATAAATTGGGTGGTTTGCTATGCTGAGATTGTCAGCCATGGATATAATCAACAGAAGCTGAAGAGCCATCATTCACAGCAATAAAGCTGCTGATGTGAAGAGGTATGTGTACAAGGAAAATAACAGACTGAGTGTGCATGTACATATTGTATGTGAGAGGGATACTCAACCGTAAACGGGTCCAAAGATACCTGCTGTGAAAACTCCCCCTAAACCAAACTGTGTGAGGAAAAGATGTAGCATGCGACAGAGCAAGTTAATAACTTGGAAGGTCATATAAATGTGTGTGTAGGACAGAGTACAGCTAAAAAAAAAAATAAAAATAACAAAGAACAGAGGTTTTAGGATAGTCTTGCACTTTTGCTTTCAACCTTCACTGACTACATTTTTAATCTCTTTTACTCATTTACTGGAATGCATGGCAAGACAGCAGCTGCTCCTATTTAAGATGAAGTATAACACCAAAATCACTGCAATAATGACGATGAGAATGGATAACTTTATTGGAAAAAATGGAGAGATGACAGTTTGAGTGACAATAATGGTGACACCTTATCAAGCAGTCTGAGTTATATCATACTTAATGGGGACACCTTCATACAAACTCTTGAAACTTAAGTACATTTAGTGGCAAAAGAGATTTGTAATTGTATAGAAGCTACATTCAAATGGCAGCTAGCCTTTTCCTTTGCATTAAATTGCATCTATATAAGTATTATCTGGCTTTTTACTCCAATCAATTTTCACTGGATCAATCTCAAGTGGCTCTTTTGAGGGATCCAAAATTTGTCAAGAGGTAATGACTGTAGGAGAGTTAATTATACACTTTGGAAAATCACCTAATTGCTTGCCAAATATCATGGTCCCCTGTGCCTTGGCAACCCCAACAAGTGCAAATACCCTGGACTGAACAAAGAGAAGGATTTTCGTAATCAGTCTTCAACTTGCAAAGGTGGACAGACAGATATTCTGCACTATGTGAGTAGGTCTATGGCTCCATCTTTGATGAGACTTCAGAGAGTCAGGATGCTTTAATGTAGCCTGGGAGCAGCTGAGGCGGCAAACACCCGCGAGGGGAGAGAAGTCATTAACCGATAAACAATTTCAGCTGTCCTTCAGGCTCAGATGTGCAGCCTCGGCGCTCCAGAGGTGCCTTAGATGAATACATGAATAGCTGGATTCTGACCATTAAAAACAGCCACCTCCTCTTTACCGTGACCTCGAAACAGGACTTTAAAGGGGCAGCACAATGAGGCGGCACTGAAACAGATGGGGCGTCGGCGGCCGAGTCCGTGCTTGGCCTACTTTCACAGGTCTACACCTAATCTTCAGCTGGAGCACTGACCCTGGAGGATGCTTGTGGCTCAGTGAACATTAACGCTCCATGCCGGGCTAATCTATCTCTCCAGGAGTCCCTGAGAGTTAGGGCAAACCGGCCCTGTTGTGGGGAAAGGGGTGAGAGTCACGATTCGAGCTATAGTCACAATCAGGTCAGATCTGAGAACATATTACAAGGGCATCTCGTGGGCAAAGTCTTGGCTCCAACTCTCGCCCACCTACCAACAGTCAAAACTGACTCAGAAACAACACTCCATTGGAATACTAAGCCACACCCGGGACTGTCAGTTTAATGTTGTTTCTTCACTACTTTGTAACACATTAACATGACAATGCTGTGTCCAAGAGACATTTTCCTAGAAGGTTTAGCAAGTGAAAGATAATATAACTGCTCCTCATCCAAGGAGATCAGGAAGGATTTAGAAAACTAAACACTGGACAGGAAGCATCATGCCATGTCATGTCACAAACAGAGCAGGTAGTTCCCACTGTAGCTGAAGAATGAACATTGTAGTTTCATGACATTTGTGACGAGACACCAGACAATATGCTTTTTATGGCTTTCTTTGTGGAACTTTAAGATATCGTTTGATTCTAAACTTCCACATTCAGTCTCTCTCTTCCATGTTTAATGCTTACAGTGAGATTTAAGGTGTTTGCAGAGCTCCCTTGCATGACACTGCAGAAATAGAAACCAAGTAATGCCGCTCTTGGATACGACTCCTTCCTTGTTTATGCTAAAAGACAAAACTGACTCCAACAACACTCCAATGGGATAAAGAGCGAAAAGAGATCACCAGTTTAATTTTGTTGTTCATCTGTTGCTTTAACTCTGTGAGATTGCCTTGGAGACAACATCTGATAAGAAATCTATTGGATGGCAGGAGCTAAACAAGTTAAATGCCTCTTTCTCTTGTTCCATGTATGTCATTTTCTGGAGATACATGGATGCAATGCAATTACCTCTGCGGCAGGAAGAGTGGGTCAGTCTTAAGCATGCATTAAGCCTGCCCAGAGACCTCTGTAATTATGTCTGCATTATTAAAGCAACCGTGCTGTAATGAAGTGCAGGTGCTCTTACACACTGAACCCTGGGAGATGTAAACAATCCAGTATTCACAGAAATATCATTAACCAGCTCTCAACCAAGCTTGGAAGATCCTCAAATCTTGAAAAGGAGAACTAGGAAGGGTTTGACTTGCACCTCTATAACATGCTGTGACAGGAAGGGCTCTGATGATACAAGCAGGTGCTAAATTTCCCGCTGGATACTCTTTAGAGAGCATCCTCTTTTCCAGGGATTTGTTTAAAGCTTTGGCTTGGGCACAAGCTGAAGCTTTGTGGCATCTTTTTTTTGCTCACTACATCTTTGATCCGGTAAAGTGACTGGAGCTTCTCAACTGAAGCTTTTTTATGATGTTATACTGTCCAAACTGCTCATCAGTCACCTTCAGTAGATTACTAATCTCCCTTTGACACATCCTACAAAGGGACTGATTTCTCCGCTGGGTGAAAAAGAATAAAGCCACAGACTGAACAAAAAAATCTGAGATCAACAGAAGAAGGTGGTGACTTTTTTGTAAATAAGTGAATAACTGTAAATCTGAAGAGATGAAGGCCAGTCCTTTGATAAGAAGTGGTGAAAAGATCCGCTTGATGCAAACAGCAGGCCTGCTGAAAGGATTTGGAGCTGTGATGATGACCCATGATAACCCGAACACATAATAAGGCCTCAGCATTGTGTTATTCATGGAGAGGAGAGGGCTTTTACACTCTCTCCGTGACTGCTGATGCCTTTCCATTAGTCTAAGCAGCCCTCTTTTCCTCTCTCAATCGCTCCTGCTTTTCCAGGCAAAGCTGGATCAGAAATAACCCAGCAGCGCAGAGTATGAACATCCAGGATCATGAGTTTATCTTCTGAACCTTTCAGTGTCTGCATACAATGCTTCCCTGGTTCACTCTTTTAAATTGACTATACTCTTCTATGTCAGTCACAGAGTCTTAGAAGAATAGTTCACTAAAATATGAAAAATCTGCAATTGTTTATTTCACTCTTGTGTTCTTTCAAGTCTTTCAAGTTTTTTTTCTTCCCCTGTGGAATACAAAAGGGCAATTTAAAAACTGTTCACTATAGAATTCAAGCTCCAAAATGGATAAAAATGACACCATGTAAGTAGACCATATGCCCCATGCGCTATTTTCAAAGTATTCTGAAGAAATACAGTTACTCTACAGATTGTCGAAACATTGTCAATTAAACAAACATGCAAGAACTTATGGCATTTTTGCATAAAAAAAAAAAAAAAAAAAAAAAAAAACCTGGTGCACTGCATCAAGGCACTTAGTTTTAATCTGAAAGGGAATGTAGATACGATTTAAGATTTTGACAGAGGGAATTTCAGTATGTTTCTCACACTAAGTTATGGTATGGAGTCAGACAACATGAGATAGCAAGCCGCACAGACTACTTTTAGTGCCTGACAACTGTGGCCACTATGGAAAGAGCGGAGTAAAGTTTCTCTCCATTCTGTTTAAAAAAAAAAAAAAAAAAAAAGAAAAATAAAATGGGTTTGGAACGATGTGAAGGTGAATGATTGACAGAATTGTCATGTTTGGTTGCTTAACGTCTGTTGTCTCTCTTCAATTCATTCCATGGCATAGCCTTTACATCATCTTGATAGACAAGAAGAGACACTTGAGACTGTATGTGCATCATACTCATGTTATTGTGGCCAGGGGCTGATGGATTTTCCTTTTAAAGATATGGTTCATGAGTTTAGTGCGTTCACATGTGCACGCTTAGAGGAGAGTTAATGAGGGAGGTTATGTGGCAGGAAGAATATGAGCGACAGGCCGCACTATCAGACATCTGACTGTGGGGCTCACTGAGCTGCGACGGAGGCATACGGCTGTCAGTAAAAGAGGGACAGGAGAGAGTGGCAGCCAAGCAGAAAACTCAAGCTTTTCCTGCTGCCACTTCCTCAAGAGTGGCTGATTGAATATAATTGGCATGGGTGCAGGAGAATAACACAGCCTCCTAAAACAAAAGAGCGTCCCCTGCTGCAACCCTCGTGCAACACTGATACACACGTGGAATAAAATAACGCTTCTCCTGCACACGTTTGCAGTATCTGCTCTGAGTCACATCATCCCTCATGTGCTGAAACAAAATTTGAGACAATAGCCCCCTCTTGCTTAAACAACAGTTCAGAAAATAGCCTGACTGTGCACAGGGCCGTGCCGGCCCAGGGGGAAACGAGTAAAATTACACACTGGCCCAGTACTGTGTTCTTCACAGAGAGAGAAAAAGAAAGAGCGCTGTTGAGATGGTATTGGTAGTTTGGCTGCTATGTTGTAGCATCGCTGGTCTCAGCATGCAAGAGTGAAGGACATCTCAAAACCTTTGCTCTGAGAGGCGCTCAGCTGATAAGGATGAAAGAGAGCCGCTTCATCTATATTCTCTGTCAACCCCTCCGGAAAATACTTTTTTTTTTTTTTTCAAAAAAAAAAAAAAAAAAAAAAGCCTAGGACGTATTTCCGGCAAGAGGTCTGACATGCAGCAAAGACTCTTCAAAGATCTTGTGTTGAAGACTGGAACTGGACTTGGCATAAGCATCAAAGATCAAGACTTAATCAATGCTAAATGTGTAAGAGATGGAAGAATAGGCTGGCAGGCAACTGTCTGAGCATGTGTCGATGTAATCGGCAGCGGCGCACTTCCAGTCAATAAACTGTTCTGACGAAGCAGGGGAGCAATTGGCCAAATCAAATTGTTAAGGCCTCAGGCCCCATTTGCTTTTTTGCCACCACTGCATGCAAATATTTATCTGATTATCAGAAAATCGCAAGCTCCACTGGCAATTAATTTGTCCTGGCTGTTTAACCACATTCAAGGGTGGGGGGAATAACAGATGAGAGAGATAATAAAATGGATAGATTACCTACAGGCCTGAATTGTGGTAAATGCATCAGGGACTGTTTACCTCCAGTCTCTGTGGCTTATGCAAAACATTAAATGCCATTGACTTTAATACAACAAGGGGTCTCCTAATCATGGAAACGGAGACAAAATACAACAACATTTATTTCTATTTAGTAAATGAATGATTAAAAAGTCCCTTTCTCCCTTCTTTAACCAATTTCACACATTCCATTTCTGCATTTGACACCAACCCCCAAGAGCCACAATGTGCAAAATGGTTGCAAATGGTTCTGTTTCTTTTTCTTTTAAGTTGGCATACAGAGAGGGAAAAAAAAGGGAGGTAGAGAAAGGGGGGAAGCCAGAGAGGGAAAAAATAGGCTAAATAAGCAAGAGGTTCATTAATATCACTGAAGGTGCATTTTACTGACAAAGGGTCTCGTGAGACACCTATTTATTTAGGAAATTAATAAAAGCGAGCATTTGCCCCAGTGTAAATGCCACTTTCTGTCCACAGCAGCAGTTCTGAGCACGCCCCATTCCCCCTCCGCTGTTCCTCTGACCTTGGTTCTAATTGCACTGCAGATCCCCGGGAGAACGTGTTTCCCCCTAATGGTTTATAAACAATTTTAAAGGGGCTCCACTTCTCTACAACCTTAATTAGTTTATGGTCCTATGGCTCACACCCCTAAACCCCCTCCTATCCCACTGCTGGTGGAGGAACCAGTAGGGGGTCTAATAGTGGTGTATTAACCTTACGGAGCGGGACAATTTACGGACTACTGCACTTGTTTAACTTCTCCCCGGTAAAGTACATATAATAGAGCAGACATTACAGTTATAAACAAGCCAAACAAAAAAAAAAAAAAAAAAAAAAAACATGTATATCTCAAGGGGCACACTATTTACTGTCATGTACACAGTAATATGTGACCTGTGCTGGCAAAATGAGTCACAATGAGCAAATTTGAAAATGAGTTATTGTTATTTTCACATTCTGTATTAAAAAAACCTTCAAAATGATGTATGATTTGTTGGAATCAGACACACACAAAAAAAAAAAAGACTATTGAGCTACAACTGTTTGAAGTCGATAGAGTCAGCAAAGTCAATTTAAAGAAAAATCAAGTTAAAGTTTTCTGAAGGTTCCAAAACAAAATCACCTAGCAACCATACCTTAAAATCCCTGGTAATAACACCAAATTTGGCACACACCAAGTCAAAACCAAATATCTATAGGAAAAATATATATTCAACTTTTTTTTCCCCCCATGATACTGCAATTGTTTGATTCACATTAATGAAACAGACAGTCTATATAAAGACCTACTGTACCAAACGGATCTAATACACATCAGATGTTTTTCCCCAACAGTTAACCAAAAGTTCACTTAAGACATATCAGATAATGTTTGCGTGAATACTTGCAAAAACAGATATTTTGAAATAGGCTATTGTAATTATGTGTATATATCAGGATTGCGCACTGTCTGAGGCGTCTTTGTGCCCGCGCTTCGGATCTGTCAGTCAGCGTGAGTAAGATTGTTTTATTTACATCAGCATGAGTTTGAAATTCACATTTCATTGGTTCAGACTCATGCCATTGAGAATTCGCTATGAATATTCACAAAGTTGGAATGCTGCGCTTTACAACAATACCAAACTTGTGCTGAGGGAAATGCCAGTCGTCGAGAAGCGAGCAGAGAAAAACAGCATTTTTCATGGACAAAGGAAAGGTACTCCTCTCAGAAAACATGCAAATAAAGATACTTTTAGATGTTTAATTGCTATTTGGAGCATCTGGATCTCTAGACGAGGGCTTAATGAACTAATTTTTGTGAAAACCTCAAATTCGACCAAAACTGGCATTTCTCACTTGTTTTGTCTGTAGCTCATAATTAGCTGTACACATTCAGACTAATTTTGAGTCTCACATATTAACATTTACTGAATGTTGTATTGTCGCAAATAATGACTTTTAGAAACTGTATAACATTTATAGAGGTATAACATCTTAAATATTGATCAGATGACAATGATCAGAGTTTTCTGTCATATAAATGTTCTGGTGAAATATGCATTTGTGTCAGAAGAACAAATCATGCAAAACAAAATGTGATTGAGTGACTGTAGGAGATAAGCAGCTCATAAAACAATCACACAAGCTCTGGTAAATATGTAATGTCAAAGAAATCATGTTGATTACAACTTCTCCACATTGAGAAATATGTGCACTAAGCTAAACTATCTTTAAGATGTGATTATATTTATTGATCAATTTGGCCAAGAGAATCCATGTAAGATGATCATGGCAAAAGTTTGGTGGCAGATGCTTTGGGCAGAAGTGTGAAACGTTTGCAGGGTGGAGACAAAGAAATGTGAATAGAGCAATTTGCAGCATATCACACAGATTTGAGACAATAGAGTGAAAGGGTACTTAGCACAAATAATTACATTTCATTTGCCTTTTAGGAGTCTCTTCAGTCAAACTTTAAACTTTAACTCTGTATTTATAAGACTCTGAAAAGAATCTCACACCAATTTCTGTAGTTCTCCAATTAAAACAATTTCTGTAGTTCTCCAATTAAAACAATTTCTGTAGTTCTCCAAGTCAGCAAGTGAGACAGCAAACAAAAAAGATTAATCTGGGCTTAACAGATGGCTGATATGAAGCAGTTTTGATCTGATGTGTTAGTCTTACGAGTATGATTTTTATATGTGTGAGCAGTAGTACTAAAAAACATCGAAACAGCTGGAAGCCCTTGGGTTTAAAGAGGTGGACGAACAGTGTGGTGCAAGAAGCCTAGTACAGAGAAGCACTGATCAGAGAAAAAAAGGAAGGGCGAAGTCGAGCAAGGCATTGGCAGCAGCAACTGTGAAACAGACCACAGCAGAGCTGTTCGCATGAGCTCAATAATCTGCCTCCATCACGCTCTGAAGCCTGTATATATATAAACGCACCTATCTGCCCCTCTCAAGCTTTTTCTGTGGACCCCTGTCACCTCTTATCTTGCTTATGACTCTTATTTGGCTTATCTCCATCACGCAATGGGCTTTTCCAGAAAGGAAAACATACTCTTACATATTCTTGTCACTTACCTCCACTTTCACTACACATTAAGGGTATTTATTTGTTATATATTATATTGTATATTCTATAAAACCTTTATCTGATGTTAACTGTAGGTAGTTACTTTGGGCATGGCATAGTGTATTAAGCAATAAGCCATGAAAAGCCAAGATCTGAGACTGGACTTCAATTGAATTCTATATTAATGTGCCAAGAAACTACAAACAAGTTAGGATACAGAATTTAAAGGGTTAGTTCACCCAAAAATGAAACTTCTGTCATTAATTACTCACTCTCATGTCGTTCCAAACCCGTAAGACCTTTTATTCATCTTCAGAACACAAATTAAGATATTTTTGATGAAATCCGAGAGCTGTCTGACTCCTCAATAGACAGCTGTTTACGTCCAGCGCTTCCAGGTTCTACATCAGAAAGCTGTCTCAGTATTGGATGTAAACAGCATATGAGAATGACACAGAAGAGAAGATATTGTTGAATAGTCGTTATTTTTGTCTTGTTTTTGTGCACAAAAAGTATTCTCGTCGCTTCATAAAATTAAGGTTGAACCACTGCAGTCACTTTTACTACTTTAACAATGTCTTTAGTGCCTTTCTGGAACTTGAAAGTGGTGGTAAAATTGTTGCCTATTGAGGAGTCAGAGAGCTAAAATCAAAAATATCTTAATTTTTGTTTTGAAGATGAACGAAGGTCTTACGTGTGTGGAACGACATGAGGGTGAGTAATTAATGACAGAATTTTCATTTTTGGGTGAACTAACCCTTTAAGTTCATGTCTGTTAACTTGATTGACAAAACAAAAATTTTTTTATTACTCAGCTTGCCTGTGTTCGCTAAATATAATTTCATAGTTCACAATATTAAAGGGATAGATCAAAACGAAAATGTTTTTTTTTCAAACTAATGATTTTCTTTCTTCTGTGGAACACAAAACAAGGTATCTTGAATAAAGGTTAAACTGTTTTTGTTCATAAAAAAGACAAAATCAAACTGGTCCCCTTTGACTTTAATTGCATGGACAAAACAGGCATTTTCATGTTCCACAGAAGGAAGTACATTTTACAAGTTTGAAGCGACATGAAAATTTTAGTACATTTAGATGCACAGGAATAATTCATCCTACAGCAGGTGTTGGAAAACAATGTTATGCAAAATTGATGATAACTATATTTAACTATTGTACAGTAAAAACATTACCAACCCCAAACATTTAAATTTCTATGTTGTGTATGTTGAAAATGTATCACACTCGCCATTGTGCTGTTTTCTGAATATCAGCTGTGATTGGCCAAGGCCAAAGCAGATTATATGTGTTACTGTACAACAGCTAGAGTCAGATTAAATACATCTGGTTTACTAATATCTATTTAACATCTACAAATAAAAATATGGAAAAGTGGTAGTTTTGTGTTACATATAAATGGTATATAAATTATGCATTTAATCACACAGACACTGGACCCAGACCAAGCAATCTGTCCAACAAGTTGTAGTCGTGTCAAAGCACGGATGTTGTGCCAGTATGTGTCAGCAGAGAAACACAGCCAACCTGCGCAAGAACCTCTATGTTCAAGTGAGCATCTGGTAACAGCAAGCTGATCTTAGATTTGAGTATCTGTATATGAAAGCATATTGAGGGGAGCATGAGTGAGCGGTCACTGCGTCTTTAACAGCTGTCTCTCTGCCAGTGTTTTCCCTTGAGTCCTGCTGTCATCTGTCACTGGCTTTAAAGCTGAAGTGTGTCATTTCTGCACCACCAGCGTCACCAAATGGAACTGCTAAAATAATGATTGCTTTGAAATAGGTTTCCTGAATACTCCTCATCTGCCACTGGTCAGGCAAACAGATAGTCATCGTCCCAAACTCACACCAATGGTTGAGTGTCCAAATGTATATGAATCTCATTCCTCCAAGGAAGACAAAATATACTGAAGAATGTAGTGCTTGTTTGCTTATTTATTTATATGATTAAAAGTATCAAATTCATAATCACAATACTTTTTTTTTAAAAAAGTGTTTTTTAATATTTTTTTTTTCAGTGGTATTTAAATAAATAAATACTGTAACATCACTTTTGAAAAGCTGTACTGACAGTATATAGCGGTTTATCTTTCAAATTTCGTTGGCGTAATGGTTTCCAAAACATCACTGCGCCCAAAGCTCTACAGTCAGAAGGTCATGTGTCGACTATTAACCTCTAGACAACACACTAAACACCACAGCGTTCACCGTGAGAGGTGAGTAAATTACGTTCTTGCTGACAGGAAGTCTCAGATCCACTCTGTCTCCGACAGGCCTCTTCCCCTTCCCTACACCATGACTGACTGAAGTCCAAAGGTCTCCTCCTTCAGCTGCTGCTCAGTGTGTGTGTTTACACATCAGCTGTCCTCGTTAATTTCCTAGACTAGGAGACGGCGAGTATTATGGTCTGCTGTAGATTGGTGATGCAGTCTCTTTTAACTTGTCTTAAAAGTATTAAGGTTATGATAACAACTTGTCATCCACCATCTTTTCACTATCTCCGACATTTGCATGCGATTGTTGCATTTCACCCCCTTAAGGCTGGAATACACTACACAACATTTGCCCTGATTTTTGCCCCGATTTACAGTCTGGACAAGTTGATGCTAGTTGCCGAAAGTCAGAGCAAGTCTGCAGATTTGAGTTGACAGATTTCACAGAAAATCCTGTACTGTATGATAGTCATAGACTCTTTTTAGCTTCAAAGTTTGATTCCATCCAGTCAGAGGATATCAAACATGTTTGATATTTTGAGCCGATTTTAGGAACATATTGTTTTCATTTGTCACATGTCTCTTAGCAACAAGGCACATGTTTCTGCATGAGTTCGCAATGGTAGTTTGTGATCCTCAATCATTTAGTGTATGATGCCCACGTATTCCTCTGTAACTATTTACAAAGCCGGAAAGTGTATGATGCCTATAGTGTTTTAAAATCTGTTCAGAAGTTGTGTAGTGTATTCCAGCCTTTAGTGTCATTCACTTAGCCTGGTTAGATTTGTTAGTCACTGCTTATTCACTATGGTAAAATGAATGAATAATGAATGTATAAATACATCAGTAGCACTATATTTCACAGTCCTGTTCCCCATGTATATACTATGTACTTATACACACCCTTACAAAAGTCTTGTCGCCTATCCAAGTTGTAGGAACAACAAATAATAACTTGACTTCTAGTTGATCATTTGGAATCAGAAGTGGCTTATATGAAAGGCAAAGGCCTCTAGATTATGCTTATTTTACCAAAATAAAATCTTATCATGCCTTGATTTTTAATTATTTAATTAGGACAGAAAGGTCAGACTTTGCTTAGACAAAAGTCTTGTCACATCTTTAAAGGATTCAACCAATCACAGATTAGAGCGTCACCTGTGACAAATACTGTAATTAACACATTCCCAGGTGTGTAGAAGAAGAACCCCAGCACACCCAACCTTCATTTGAAATGCATCCTGACCTCTGACAGCATGCCAAAGATTCAACCACAGACCAAAGTGCTGATCATCAAGAGCTCCTGCTGAGGTGGCAGACATCTTTAATGTATCTAAACGTCAAGTGGAGAGGATAAGAAAAAGATTTGAAGAAACTGGTGAAGTTCATGACAGGCCCAGGTCAGGCAGACCCCGTAAGACAACTGTTCGAGAGGACCGTTTGTTGGTTCGACAGTCCAGGGCCAGCCCTTTTTCAACTGCAGCAGAGCTACATAACAACTGGTCACCAGAAACCCCTGTATCTACAAGAACAGTTTGTCGAATTCTGTCACGCAGTGGTCTCAATGGCCGAATTAGTGCTCAGAAACCAGCATTAAACAGAAGACAACTAAAAAATCGTGTTGCATTTGCCAAGGCCCACAGCTTGCAGGAAGGATGGACTGTGGAAAAGTGACAGAAGGTTGATTTTTCCGATGAATCATCTATTGAACTGCATCCCAATCGTCGCAAATACTGCAGAAGACCTATCGGAACCCACATGGACCCAAGATTCACACAGAAAACAGTCAAGTTCGGTGGAGGAAAAATCATGGTTTGGGGTTACATTCAGTATGGGGGCGTGCGAGAGATCTGCAGAGTGAATGCTAACATCAACAGCCTGAGGTATCAAGACATTCTTGCTGCCCATTACATTCCAAACCACAGGAGAGGGCAAATTCTTCAGCAGGATGGCGCTACTTCTCATACTTCAGCCTCCATATCAAAGTCCCTGAAAGCAAAGAAGGTCAAGGTGCTCCAGGATTGGCCAGCCCAGTCACCAGACATGAACATTATTGAGCATGTCTGGGGTAAGATGAAGGAGGAGGCATTGAAGATGAAACCAAAGAATCTTGATGAACTCTGGGAGTCCTGCAAGAATGCTTTCTTTGCCATTCCAGATGACTTTATTAATAAGTTATCTGAGTCATTGCCGAGATGTACGGATGCAGTCCTCCAAGCTCATGGGAGTCATACACAATATTAATTATTTTTCCACTGCACCATGACTTTATGTTCTGTACTGTACATTATTTCTGTTAAGTGACAAGACTTTTGTCTAAGCAAAGTCTGACCTTTCTGTCCTAATTAAATAATTAAAAATCAAGGCATGATAAGATTTTATTTTGGTAAAATAAGCATAATCTAGAGGCCTTTGCCTTTCATATAAGCCACTTCTGATTCCAAATGATCAACTAGAAGTCAAGTTATTATTTGTTGTTCCTACAACTTGGATAGGCGACAAGACTTTTGTCAGGGTGTGTAGTAATTACAATAACTGGGTAATAACTAGGTACTAACCCTGATCCAACCCCTAAACCTAACCTTAACCCCTGTAGTTACCCATGTAGTACCCAGTACTTTCTTAGGTAAGTACACTAAGTACATGTAAGTGCATGCACTGTAAAATAAAGTGCAACCAATATATAATATCTGCAAATGAGCAGGAGGGAGAGATCAATTGTATATTATATTATATATATATATTATATATATATATATATTGGAATCAGCAGCTGAAATCTGATACAATAGAACTACATGTTGTTAAGCAATGTTGTTTTAAAACAACACCAATGTCTACGGTATCATCCCAAACTGTAAAATGATGAGATGATAATCCTCACATTTCAGCCTTTAAACCACTTTTTAAGAAAAGGGATGAGTCAAAATTATAGAAAATAATAATTCTAAAATTAGTGTTCTGAACAAAAACAGCAGACGGGCTGAATGAAAAATACAAATTTGGTGACGCTTACGGAAAAGCAGAAATATAGTGGTTACCCCAGGTTCTCTTTCACACAAAGCAGTGCTGCTCTTTGAAACACAACATATATTACACATTATATGGAGGTAGAATGAAAAGAAAAAAGAAAATGCCATAAAAACTCTCCTGAAGACAGTCAGTACATTCATATAACAGACCCCCCCCAACACATGCAAAAAAAAAAAAAAAAAATGCTTAAAATAATTAGAATTAGAACAAGTCTCATTCTACTAAACAATGGCCAATAATCTTTTGACCAATAATTAAGAAGTCACAGATCCAGGTTTATTTATGAATCAAACATGACCAAAAATTATTTGCAGGTCAGTGAGGCTTTCAAACTCATTAACAACTCTGAACAATTCACTGACCGAGCGAGTCTGATTTAAACCGGTAAAAATCACGGACGAAACTGTGAAAATGTTTTGTGACTCTGTTTTTATCACGTATAGCATTTTCCTGACTGCTGCAAATGACAACTACTGTTTGAATTACTGTCTCAAATTTAAGCTAATGCATTTAATGCGCGTTTGGATGAGAGAATCGGTTTGAAAAGAAATGCAGGCTGTGGTGGTCCTTCAAGATGACCGTGTTGATTTGCAATACGAGACGAATAGACACAAACTCCCACAGTCCTGAGGCAGAAGCTGCTTTGTGGTGTCCTGGCCTGAGGGTTGGACATCACAGATAATGGCTTCTGCAGTGAGCTGCCTGCTTTAACACCCATTTCTCATTTTCCCTCTTCAGGGCTGAGAATACAGATGGATTTGCTCCTAATGGATCCACACGTGTACACACAGCAACCAGCTCAGCTAGCAAGGGACAAACAACGCAGTCATTTTTCCAGGGGCTTAAGGTCTTCCTATTAATAAGTCATAACCCTTCAAGCAAGCATTTAGTTTGACTTTAAAGAGAACAGACTGCAGAGGAGGACAACCACTGGCTCATAGCTGCATGATCACATAAAACCCTCCCAAATATGCACTCTAAATATCCTCTCTTCAACTTAAATCTACGTTTGAATATGAACTCCGGTACTTTCTGCTGAACGAACCAACCTCGGTTTACATATCCTGTTCATGACTCATTATTTTAAAAGGATGTTCTGGGTTCAATGCAAGTTAATAAATAACTATTCAAAAACATGTTCACACACTTACGATAGAAGTCTGTGGTGACACAGCCACAAAACTAAAAATAATTCAAATACTATTTAAACAGATCAAACTACAGGAACTACGTCTGTAGAACCAGAACTTTATCCACCTAGAGTCCCAATACTAAAAGTCCAACTTCACAGTTCAAATTAGACATCATGTTGCACAGAACAATACATATTAATTATATTTCTACTTTTAAAGCCACATCTGCCCTGTATGTGCATTACTGTAAAGTGTTTTTACAAACTGAGGAACCATTTTCTGTAGTTATCAGCAGCATAACACAAACATTGTTCAGAAAGCTATATTTGCATTTAGCTTTGAATATTCTTTTAACGAAGGTTGACGCATAAACAAAACCCTTTTATAGTTACTCCACAATGTACATCATAAAGTGCCATCTAAAATAATCAAGCATTACAATAGCAATGATATCACTCTCTATTGTCAAACACAGGACGGAAATACAATACTTGTAATTAACAACTTTTTCTACCCTATGCTTCTAAACGCAAGTGCTCTCCTGAGACCTGAACACAATTACGCACGACTGAGACTATAAAATCACGCTAAAACTACACTCCGAGTTAACAACCACTCTAAAACACCGACACGCACATGCAGAGAGCACGGCGCTGCCGACGCTAACAACTTGCAAGCAAGTGTTCAGAGCTATCAGCAGCCATGGTGTGAAGGTGTAAGGAAAACAAAGGGTGGAGAAAAATCATTAGCACCTAAGAGAATCTGCTTTGTACACACAAATTACCGCAGTAATTAGAGACAAAATACCACAAAAGCTTTGGAGGGCCTGGAGAGCATTTCAATCTAATACCAGTGAGGAAGGTTGATACGCTGCATACAAATGCTCTTTATGTGTGAAGAGACAATTGTCTAAACCCAGTGTGCGTGAGAGTACATTTCTGTCTTTACGCACTTCAAACACATCGCCATAATTGGGTGTTTCTTTAACTGCGGGCACTTTTGTGTCCCAAGGGTTGAAATTTATGAAAACTAACAGATTCAGTTTTTTTTTTTTTTTTTTTTTTTCCCTCTGCATTTGTCATATCAAGGTCACATTAAGACAGTCTTCAAAAGGTTTTTTTTTGTTTGTTTTTTTCCCAGACTTGGACTTTAAAATTTCAAATATTGAAATAAATAATACATGACTTATTAGATGTTTATAACTATGTAATTCTAAACAAAGAGTGAACTAATTAAAGCATTTCAATATTAATTTAGTGAAAATTTATGTGTGTGTAAATTTATAAAAGTGTAAATGAAGAGTACGCTTCAGATAAAATATGACAAGTAATGTGCCAAGAAAATGAAAAATCAAGGTAAATATCATATGTGAATAGGGTTGGGTATTGTTTGATTTTTATCGAGTCCGATTCTGCTTGTCAATTCCAATTCTTATCGACTCCTCAAGTCAAACATTTAGATATCAAACATATTTATTCGGTGTCTTTTTGAAAAATATTCTGTTGCAGATGAATAACATGAACAAAAATCAGCAGCCTACAGAACACAGGAAATTTTGCCTATGGTTTTTACAAATATGCCACAGCAAAAACAACTAGACTAATATAAATTTCAAACATTAAACAGTAATAAAATAAGAACAAACAAATTAGCAATAGCATAAATAAATACAACTAAACAAATTTCAGGTACAGAAATCGAAATCAAATGTAAAATAACACCGCACGGTTTTCTTTTAATAAATAAAATATAGATTAATCCTTATTAAAGTCGCAAAAGATGTTCAATCAAGATCAGTGAATGATTTTCTTTTGTTCTTTGATTAACTAATGACAGGCAGCAGGCTGCAGTCACTTTAAGACTGAATGCACGGATCCAAAATACTGTTACACATGCGTTTTCTTTCTCATCTGTTTATGTTCGCTTGAAAAAAATTTGACTGTGTTTACAAGGATATATTGATGTAATTTTGTGCATACTGGTCCGTTCAAGCACAAGGAAACACAAAAGACAAGTCAATTCTGGCCTGGAACTACCTTTTCTGCAGTGGAAATGCACGGAACTGTTTGAGAACGGACACAGGCTGGGAACACGCACCGGAACAGTGTCTCTCTGTGGCCGTGCGTCAGATTTGTGTGACGGCACGAGTTCCCTTTCACGTCTTCTTGCACGTAAATGGTTTAAAATCAAATTAAAATGTGAACACAGGAATTGTAAAGCGGAATTGAAATGCACAGCTTATCAAATCCTTGGAAATTTGGAACCGGTTCTCAATACCCAACCCTACTTGTGAATGGAATTTTGTGCATGGGGTGGGCGATATGGCAAAAAAATAAAATCTCGATTTTTTCAGAACGATTGACAGATTCATGATGTTGATTTTTTATTTATTTATTTATTTTTTTTCCTGTTTAACTAGTCAACTTAACTACAGAATGATTTAAGTAACATTCTCTTTATTAATCTGGTTAAAAAAAAGTTCCAATCCAAGTGCACCACACATGAAGTGATCAACATGGTGTAAATGTAAAACAATTTGTTAAATATCTTTGCAGAAAATATGCCTGAAATATGAAGGCAAATGTTGTACAAACGTATCTTAACACATCCAATATACTCAGAAATAATATAAAATAAGAAAATGCTAAATATTTCTTAGCCAAAAGTAACAGCAATAAATAACACCAGTAATAGGCTATTATTAACAGCAAATGCTTTGTAACAACAGCAGCTTTCAGCCTGTCACCATCATGCAAACATGAAATATCAAACAGGTTTACAGGTTTTTGCATTCCATTGCGCTATTTGTCCTATTGTTTTTATGTTTGGCGGAGATGTTTAGGTGTTGCGCTTGTGTCTCGCGTCTTTTGCAGCGTCTCACCCATGAAACGGCATTCTAAAAACACGGCGGTCAGGTTAAAAAAAAAAAGCTCAACTCACGTTTAATAACTTTGCCTTTTTTTCTCATTCCACTGCCCGCGTCTCATTTTTATAACGCAATAAACGCATTTCTGAATGAACAGCCGCTTAAGAATAGTGATGTGTTCTACGTTCATAGAGCGTCACATGAGAGCGGTTAATCAGGCGCGCCGGCGCCATCATGAGGTCGGATCATTTTCTTCTCCTAATACGGTTATCATTGCTGTATTGTCAACATGTCTAATTGTAACGCTTGCTAACATTTTTATTCAAAATCACGATTTCTCGATTTAAAAAAAATAATAAAATCGAGGCAAAACATTAAACTCCAATTAATCGAAAATAATCGCCCAACCCTACATGACGCTAATTTATATTTAAATATATAATTGAATATTTCTGTTTTTTTTTGTTTTTTTTTCTGTTAGAATTGGCTTATTCACCAAGGGTTCATACAAAGTCGTGTTAGAATTTGGCAAAAAGTATATTCGGAGGCAGCGTATTAAAGTTTCCCACCTTTTGGAACTTCATGTTGAGAGCGAGCCAATGACGCTTAAAGGGTTAATTCACCCAAAAATGAAAATTATGTCATTTATTACTCACCCTCATGTCGTTCCACACCCATAAGACCTTCGTTCATCTTCGGAACACAAATTAAGATATTTTTGATAAAATCCGATGGCTCAGTAAGGCCTGCATCGCCAGCAATAGCACTCCCTTTTTCAAGGAAAAAGCTACTAAAAATGTATTTAAAACAGTTCATGTGACTACAGTGGTTCAACTTTAATATTATAAAGCAACGAGAATACTTTTTGTGTGCCAAAAATAACAAAATAGTGACTTTATTCCACAATATCTAATGATGGGCGATTTCAAAACACTGCTTCATGAAGTTTCGAAGCTTTAAGAATCATTTGTTTCGAATCAGTGGTTCAGAGTGCCAAAATCACATGATTTCAGTAAACCAGGCTTTGTTATGTCATAAGTGTTTTGAAACTTCAATAGTTCACGTGACTTTGGCAGTCTGATTCACGCTTCGAACCACTGAATCGAAACAAAAGATTTGTAAAGCTTTGAAGCTTCATGAAGCAGTGTTTTGAAAGCGCCCATCAATAGATATTGTTGAATAAAGTCGCTATTTTGTTATTTTTGTTATTCTCGTCGCTTTATAATATTTGAACCACTGTAGTCACATGAACTGTTTTAAATACATTTTTAGTAGCTTTCTGGGCATTGAAAAAGGGAGTGTTATTGCTGGTGATGCAGGCCTCACTGAGCCATCGGATTTTATCAAAAATATCTTAATTTGTGTTCCGAAGATGAACGAAGATGTTATGGGTGTGGAACGACATGAAGGTGAGTAATTAATGACATATTTTTCATTTTTGGGTGAACTAACCCTTTAATAACTGTGCCTATAGGAAAACAGCTCGCTAGTTTTTGGAACGAATCAATCAAACTCTAAAACTTCAAAACTGGCCTTAGCAAGACAAACAAGTTTGCAATTTTTTATTCCAAAATGTGCAAATGACATTTTCTAATAAAAGTTATCATAAAAAGGGCAAAAATAATAAATTATCTTCCTCTCCTATTGTCGAACACTGTTAGCAGACAAATTAAATTAACCAGTTAAGTGAAAAAAATGTTTTAAGTGAGTTTAATTTAAAAGTCCACAAGGCCAAAAGAGTCCATAGTTGCAGAAACACCCAATTACAGAGTCTTTTATCAACAAGGAGAAAAAAAGCGACAGGCCGCACGGGAATTTTTTGCCGTCTTCTGGGAGAGGACTGTGGAAATATGAGGATGAGGATCGCAACCACCTACCTTCATACCGCAATGTGTGTCTGCTGCGTAAACAACACGGGTGTTTTATGGCCTTAAATCAATTAGAGACGAGGCAGGCAAGACAAAGTGAATGTGGGGCGGGGGGTCGCTTTGCTTTCCCATGACAATTCGAGCACCGCCAGGCCCTTTGGATAAGGAGGTTACGTCCTGCCTGTGGTGCAGAGTGAGAATATTCATCATGGATTTTATTCCTGGACAGGCCGAGCGAGGAAAGGCAAGGAGAGGAAACGGGACGGGGCACCTACACGCAGGGGAATCTCGCCGCAACACATTCGTCTCTTTCCCAGCGGTGCTCTCAACTCTCTCTCTCTCACACACACATATACAGAGTGAATGTATCAGGCCCGACCGCTGGCAGATAGGGAATCAATTTACCTGAATCCCGTCCAGGAGCTTGCTCATGCACCAGAAGCTGTCAGCCTCGATGTTCCGCAACACCTCTTCCTGCAAGCTGGAAACATTGAAATTTTCCACCTCTTCCTCTGCAAAGAGCCAAAAGACAAAAGAAAATAAGAAAGAGACAGAGAAAAAGAATAAGAGTGAAAGACAAAGAGAGAGAAAAATGGAGAGAGAGACAAGAGTATAGAAATATTCACACTATATACGGAAATCTTCAAATGTCAGATACGGTAGAATTGGGGGCATATATACAGAAAGGATTTTTCTGTATTAAAACAGCTTAAAACAGCTTTTGCTACAAGTTGTCACACAGGAATGTCCTTCAGGATAACTGAACATTGGCAACAGGCATTTACACTGATGGTATGATTCGCATTGCCAAAAACTCAATCTTAAAACATAGTGCTTGGCATAAGATGCAGAAATTAACAGCAAAGTGTCCTAGAAAAGCACAGTCCATCATTTTTTAAAGGATGCTACACAAGACCACGTGCTGGATATATGCAATTTAAGCATTTTGTCAATAAAGAATTAATCTTGCAAAAAAAAAAAAAAGTCAATAAAAGAGAAAATCAATCAATCAATCAATCAATCCTGTACGACAAATCTACAAATTAAAATAAAATTAAAGAAACAAATCACGAAAGAGGAGAGGCTTATGTACAAGAGTTTATTTTTTGCTCATGTTCACTTGTTTTTTAATAAATAAGCTTCCCATTGACGTATGGTTTGTTATGATAAGACAATATTTGGCCGAGATACAACTATTTGAAAATCTGGAATCTGAGGGTGCAAAAAAAATCAAAATATTGAGAAAATCGCCTTTAGTTGTCCAAATGAAGTCCTTAGCAATGCATATCCACTCACAAAAATACATTTTTGATATATTTACAGTAGGAAATTTACAAAATATCTTCATGGAACATGATCTTTACTTAATATCCGTAATGTTTTTTGGCATAAAATTTGGCACAAACGTTTTTGGACCTCGTTTTACAAGCCTCTTGTCCTCCATGAATTTTTCATTGCTGTCAAATACAATTCTATATATATAAAAAAAAAAAAAATAAAAAAAAAAATTGCATAAATGTTTAATATGTTATAATAATAATAATAAAATTGTGTATGCTCATTTTGCACTCTCTTATACACACAAAATGTACATTTCAGTGTTACTTTAGATTTAATGATATCATGTTTTTTATTAATATTTTGAATTTTTTGATAGTTTTTATTTTTTAATTTTTCTATTTTCATTTAAAGTTAATCATTTTGTTGTGGGGTTTTTGTGTAAAGTTTTTTTTTAATATGTCTATATAGTTCTGATTTTTTTTTTTTTTTTTTTTTTTTAGTTATTTTAGTACTTCAAGTTAAACTAAAAGAAAATGAAAAATGATTCCTTGGCAACTAGCTGAAATAAAATAAGGTTTTTTAAGTAACTTTTTTTTATGATTTTAGTTTTAGTTAGCGACAATAGCACTGTCACATTTAAATGAAGGAAACCTCTAATTTAAAATCGATAACCTAGACCTTGCATGTTTCCACATGGTTTATATGGCATTGTGATAAAGCAAGTTGTGAACAGGTTAATTATTTACCATACCAAACACAAAAATCAGTTTCTTCACTAAACGTCAGAATCATTTTCCTGAGGCAAAGGCCAATGTAACTGTAGATTTATTTAGTAACCACAGCGAATGAGTCAAACCACAGCTCTGACAGGCAAGTCACAGGTTGAGCAGAGGAAGGATATCATAGAACTACACACACACACACACACAGTGCTGCTCTGTCTCCTTGGCAACATGAGTCTAACCTTAAAGAGTACGGCGAGCTCTGGCTGACAGGACCAGTGGGCTGCTGGGAATATTCGCAGTGCTGCAGTTTAGCAAACGGCCGTCCAGCTTCCGGGCCGCCCACTGCATTAGTACAGACTAAAATGCCACTGGTCATCTACGCTCATCCTAGACGCTCATCACTGTCTGCTGTCAGACAGGTCACAGCGGAGAGGAAGCCAAGATGGTGTATGACTCCCGAGGTAGGGCAAGAAAATGTAGGAATCTGTAGAGTTTAGGCCTGAATGACCTCCAAATGGCAGACAAACTCATTGTGCTTTCACATAACAGCCTACCGCTCAGGAATGAAAGTACTCGCGAGGCTTCCAAAGTGTGTTTGTGTGTGTGTGTGTGTGTGTGTGTGTGTGTGTGTGTGTGTGTGTGTGTGTGTGAGAATGGGGGGGGGGTGTTGTAATAAGGCAGTGTTAATCTCTCCAGTTATGTGAGAGTCCCTTAACAGCACTTTCACTCATCACAAAACAAGGACACACAAAGAGGAGCTGATCAGAACACAAAACAAGACAACAGCACCTCCTGTGGTCAACTGTGAATTTGCAAGTAAATTTCATGTTTTTGTTATTAGCAGCAGTCTTATATGCAGTGGCCTCAAAACGTATTTGGACACTTGAGTGACATTTAAAAATGTTTGAATGTCATTGCAGTAAAGCCTAATTTATGAAATAGTTACTTAATCATTATAAAAATAACAGTTTACTGAACCTGATGACAATAGGCAATTTGATGCAGTTTCTGATATATACATGGACATAAAGTAAGATGAAATATTGAGAGCTTGTAAAGTAAATCAATGAGATTTTTATAACAGTACAGCAGACTACTTGCATAGAATGCTTATAAATATCAGTTGTCACTCACTATCTCCTGAAAATATGTCTTAGAAAGATGATATTTCATTGAGTAGTTTTATGATCAAAGCTCTGTAGGTTTTTTTTTTTCTCTAAAAAAAATGATGTATGGATAATCAAGTAAACCTAAGTTGCTTCAGTCCAGTAAATGTTCATCTTGAAATATCAACAACAAAAGTTATGCTTAAGTTTACTTTATAAAAATAATTATTCCACAGAAAAAAGACAAATGTATCATTACCTAAAGGAATACATTTTTAAAATTATATTAAATGCCTTTTTACTTGGTAAAAAAGTATAAACTATCAAACAAAAGACAGAAGACATATAGTAGATTGTGACAACTTTTTTTTTTTTTTTTTTAAAGATAAAATTTGATCGTGTTGATGATCAATTTTTTTCCTTCTGTGATTTTCCTTGCAGGCATAATATTTATATGCTTTTGAAACCCAAATGTCCTCAAACTTTAGGCCTGTGTGTCTGAATCATGTCCAAATATAAGAAAAGGGGAAATTAAACTTAGGGACAGCTAGACAACCATCTAAATATAATAGCCCCATGATATTGAGTAACCAACGAACTAATAAACACATGATTTGGGCAGATCTTGCTTTACCTAGTAACATGAGGGTTTGACATATGAAGAACCAATCATATTGTAGAATGCTTTGCCATGCTCCTATCCTATATAAACTGTTGTATTCTTTTTGCTGGTGGGATTCTCTGTGATTGATACGAGGTCCTCCGGCCATGATTAAAGCATATTCTAGGGCATAGTCTGGAGTCTGGTTTTTAGGCTGTGCAGCAGACTAGACACTAGAGAATCTTACTTCTATACTCAAGTGATAGTGTTTAGTGGAGCACTAAAGATCTTATTACCAGGTGATAGTGCTCAAACACGGCCCGAGACGTCGACCGACTCGAACAGACATTGAAGTGGGCTTAGCAGAGTATAAACTTATTCATAGGTGTCTGGGACACCTGGGTGTCAGGGACATCAGGTAAACTTAAGTCAAGTGCGTAGGGGAAACTCTACCAAAGAGGACTTAGAAATGTGTATCAAATATGGTACAGTAGGCTTTATACACTAAAAAAAAATGCTGGGTTAAAAACAACCCAAGTTGGGTTGAAAATGGACAAACTCAGCGGTTGGGTTAAATGTTTGCCCAACGTGCTGGGCACTTATTTAACCCAACTATTGTTTAAAAATTACTATATGGCTGCCTTAAAATGAACCCAAAATAGGTTGGAAATTAAAAATCAGACACAATTACTAGAGGCAACAATAATAATCAAAAGGTGAACATTTATTAATAAGCAATTTAATAAATGCTTATTGTTTAATTATTATTCATTAAACTTATTCTGGATTCATTTTAAGCAAGCAATATACAGTAATTTTTTACAATAGTTGAGTTAAATAAAACTACCTAGTAGTTAGGGCAAACATTTAAACCATTCGTTGGGTTAAAACAAACCAATTGCTGGTTTTGTCCATTTTCAACCCAACTTGGGTGATGGCCGATTTCAAAACACTGCTTCATGAAGCTTCGAAGCTTTACGAATCTTGTGTTTCGAATCAGTGCTTCGGAGCGCGTATCAAACTGCCAAAGTCATGTGATCCATTGAAATTTCAAAACATTTATGACGTAACGAATCCTCGTTTACTGAAATCACGTGACTTTGGCGCTACGAACCACTGATTCGAAACAAAAGATTTGTAAAGCTTCAAAGCAGTGTTTTAAAATCAGCCATTACTAGATATTGTTATATAATTCGTTTTTTTTTTTTTTTTTTTTGGCGCACAAAAAGTATTCTCGTCGCATCATAACATTAAGATTAAACCACTGTAGTCACATGAACTGTTTTAAATATGTTTTTAGTAGCTTTCTGGGCATTGAAAAAGGAAATTATCTTGCTGGCAATGGAGACCTCACTGAGCCATCAAATTTTATCAAAAATACCTTAATTTGTGTTCTGAAGATGAACGAAGGTCTTACGGGTGTGGAACAACATTAAGGTGAGTAATTAATGACATAATTTTCATTTTTGGGTGAATTAACTCTTTAAAATAGGTTTTACACAATGAAACAACAGACACCATTTAAAATGAAGACACAAGTATTTGGACAATTTCTGTTTGTTAAACGTCAGTGGACCATGTCCACAGTTAATGTGATGAAATACATCTGTGGTTACTCCACTGCAAAAATGAGTCAAATATCAAAGCAAGTAGCATCTGCAAACAACTGATCTTAGAGCTTTACTAACTTCTCTTTTCAACTGAATGTGATGACAGTGACATTTTTAAGTGTACCTAAATACATTCCTGGAAACATCATCCTTATGTTCTTATTTATTTTCACATTTTCCAGTGACTCAATGAAGTACGACACTGTTAAACGAACTGAAAACCATGTATTACTGAAGTGAGAATAAGAAGATTCACACACATACATGGACGCATACATAAATTCACAAAACCAGAAGGTGTATGACTCCGTGACCACAGTTCCACCCTGTGAAGTCACCGTCGCACCATCTGTCTGAACGCATTGCGAAGGAAAAGAGCAGATGTCTGTAAAGATACAGACCAGAGCTGACAACATACCAACTGTACTGCCTGCTGCAAAAAATTATTTCCCAAGGGTCTTCGCTGACATGTTGCCACCTTACGAATTACACAAGCTATAGACAGGTTAAAGTGCTGTGTTGATCGGTTGAACATTTTTGAATTTCTTTACCATAATTCATATATTTGGTGCTCAAGAAACAGGTCTTCTTATTATCAATGTTGAAAACAGCTGTGCTGCTTAATATTATTTTGTGGAAACCATGATACTTTGATTATTTGATGAATAGAAATTTCAGAATAACAGCATTTGTTTGAAATAGATGTATTTTGTATTATGTAAAATGTTTCCAATTTAATGCATCCTTGCTGAATGAAAGCATTAATTTTTAAATCATACTGACCTCAAACTTTTGAAAAGTAGTATTTTCTGAATTTGCACAATTGATTTTACGGTTAAAGGATGTATGGGTACTGATTGATAACTTTTTGGTAAAGTTAATAGACCACTGAACATTATGAAGAGGTGGATTTACAATCTCTTCTTCTTATATTATATAATCAATAGGTAATCATAGTCTTTTTAATCCAGTGCATTTATTCAGGTTATGTTTGTAATGATTTATTAATGTCACAGGTCTGGCCCATGTCAGGAATGCAGTAGACTTTACTCAGAATGCTTTCTACACAATAAAATTAGGAACTTGTTTTGTAATTATTTGACTAATTATTATTACATGATAAAATTATTTACACGTTACATTTTTATACTTTTTAAATTGTTTTTTTTTTTTTTTACTCAAGCTAGCAGCATGAATATGTAAAGACCAACTCTGCCCAGGATCATGAGGGCCAATAACACACCAGATGTGTCAACTAAAACATCTCTATGTTTTTTTTTACAGTTGGTTGAGGCCTGTGTTCCAGTGAGGTAGGTCCCGACAAAACTAAAAATACTGCCTATGTGCGTTCTACCAAAAGCCACTTTTCACCGTCGGGCCGAACAGTTCTAAGAACGGTAAGGAACAGTTCCAGCAACAAGAATGGTTTGGCCCATTGGAGGAAAAGCGGCTATAGTTGTGATTTCAGGGGTTGTTTAGTGTTATGAGAAGCATGTGACCACGGCAAAAGAACAGACTCCAGTAGAATCACCTGTGGCAGTTGCTTACAAACGCTGTGTCAAGGATAATCAATGTTTCTAAATACCTGCATTCATTTAGTACAAGGGCGTCCAATCCTACTCCTGGAGGCCCACTTAACTAAATTTAGCTCCAATACACCTGCCTGCAAGTTTCTAGTAGATTTATTATGGGGAGATACCAACCTACTCTACCATTGGAGAAAGTGTAATGGTCAACTAGGATAATCAGTGACTAGCCTTGAAGCCATTGAATTGCTGTCAGAGAGGATCCCATAAAGAAGAATCCAAGTATTCTTAATAGCAACCTATGTGTGTAGCTTTAAGAGAGTATTTTTTATGTTATTACATTATTATGTATTGTTAAATCTTTCTCTTTAATCATATAATCATTTATTAGCATTTGATCATTTATTTATTTTTATTATATTACTTTTTTTTTCCTTGCTGTTGTAGTGCTTTTTATTGCTGTTTAATGACTGTGTGATTTCAAGGGTTTTTTGTCTCCACGAGTCAGAGATACATTTCAGATCATTTGGATTTGTGCTGTTTAGATGAAGTTCAGACAAAGTCCGGAGGAAGTAAGTTCAGACACAGTCTAAACATTGAAATATATACTCATTTTCATCATCACTCTGTAACCTGCTTTCTGCTTTATCACGGCTGATTTAAGACTTTTAGGCTACGTTCACACTGCGAGCCTTAATGCTCAATTCCGATTTTTGCTCAGATCTGATGTTTTTGTATAGCTGTTTACATTGTTGTTTTAAATGTGGCCAATATCAGATTTCCAGTGTGAACAGATCATGGTTCTGAACTGACATGTATGCGCAAAAGACAGCTGGAAAATGACTTCTCAGTCACGTCTTTCTTGGGAGTATCCCGGACGAGCCCCCAGCTGTTTTTACCACAAAATCCATTCAATTGCTTCTCAAAACTAGTCCAAAACTAGCTCAATCGTGTTCCATGGGGTATTCTGGTAAAAATCGCGTTCCGGGGGTTAAATATCGCATTAGTGAGGTCGCTTCAACCCAGGGAGTTGCAAAACAACCCGCGGCAACAGTGGAAAAGTAACCCAATTCTGACTTGGCAACTCACACACAGCGCTGTCATTCGGAAGTAAACATGGAGGGCATTAAAGTAAGCAATTTCGCGTTTATTTATAGTGTGATCTGCCGCAAAAGCCAAAATGAAAAAATAAAGACAATGATGTGACAAAAGAGAGCAGAGTTTCGAAACTTCGAAAGTTTTATGATATGAGCCCTCATGTTTTGCTTGTATTATAGAGCTGTCTCTGTAATACTTACGAGTTCTGACACATCACTGTCCTTCTACTGACTATCTTTCACAACTTTCTTGATAACGTTGGGTATGTAAAATCTTTGAATAGACTCCCATGAGCACAGAATCATGATGAATGTTAATCTCGAGTGACGTAAAAATCGCATGAACTCCGATATCACTGTTCACACTGCGGTCGCATTACAAAATATCTGACCTGTATCAGATTTAGTACCACATATGGAAGTGGCACAAATCGGAATTGAAAAGATCAGATTCCATATGGTTTGTACTGTTCACACTGTCATGGGGAAAACAGATATGAGTCACATGTGGCCAAAAAAAATCAGATTTGGGCCACATTTTCCTACAGGGGTACCATACAAATACAATTTTGTTAAATGATTTTAGGTATCAGACGGAATTCTGCTGACTGGTTTTGGATACCAGACAAAACATGTTTTTTTTATGGGATCTGGTAAAAAGACTGGATCCAATATTCCTAGTATGAAGATTTGAGCTAACATTTTTGACAAACAAAATGGCCCAGAAAAACACTAAAATAGCCAGTTACCCATTATAATTAACATAATGAGTGCTGTCCTTGTTTTTTTTTTTTTTTTTTAGCGATGTGCAACCAGTATGTATTTGTTAACATTTCCAAAAAATGTGTTTTAGTGTGTTAGGACTCTTTAGGAAGTGCAACCCTTGATATCAGCTGACATCAGTTGTCGGGGAACTTGATCCAGTAGAGAGACATGGTTATGGTTAATGAGTAATGATAAATTGAGAGCATGGTTACTGTGTATACCGACTGAAAAACTGAAAATTGAGGTAACGGTTTCTGAATTTGTGAGTACTGAGGATATAGTTTAGACAGAACTATAGTATAGACAGAACTGTCAATATGAGGTATCCACAAAGAGGCTGTAAGAACAACAAATCCCTTCAACTGGAGCTAGGCTCTTTGGCCTCTGCTATCACTTCCTGTTGGCCTGTATCTTCTTCCTGCACAAAGGGGCAAAGGGTAGATTCCCCCTGGCATGTTGAAGCATCCAACCGCAAAGAGCTGGAATCATTACTGACGTCTGACTCTACACATCCCTGTAGCGCCATATGCCCTCTTTTTGCAGGCTAACGCAATCGGTCAACATCAGGTTAAAAGGACACGGCGAGCTTTCACCAGCCATTTAAACCATCGCCCAAGACAGCCTGGAGGAGCTTTCTGGTGGATTATGCAATTTGACCTCTAAGGTGTCCTAACACTTTAACCCAGTACCACCCACTACTGCCCCCTGTGTTGGCTAATGAGCATCGAACTGAATTCACAGATGTGTAATTGAAGGCAAGGTTAATTAACATGGAACTCAACTTAGCAAACATGCCATTTCAACACGGTAAAATAACGATTGCTGGGTTGGTAATTACTGTAGTTGAGCTGAAAGACGAGGTGTAGATCCATATGTGATTTATGGAGATCATCATCTAGTTGTAATGAAGAAAAAGTCAGTGTAGGGGAGAAACAATTTGCAATGAGAACAGATGAATGAGTTTCGCTGGAAGTTCCAAAAGGAAGTTGGAGGAAAGGTCCAAACTTACTCATTTCATGTTCCAGAAAAACTTATAAAATACCAATACAGCCTTTTTTGAGGGCCAAATATCCCCTCTGTGGCTTAATTAGGTAAGTATTTTTTTGTTGCTGTTTTGCTTTTTTAAAAAGGGTTCAGTCAAAGAAATTAACTCTATTAATTAGATGCCAGATTTTGGCTACTGACAAACGGATGTTGAATGAATCTGAAGACAATGTGAGTGGTGTTTGCCTGTGAACAACAAACCGCCACAATGCTAGGGTGTTGTGGGTGGTTTCCAGGGCTTTCCTAATTGATTGCAAAGATATTCCAGGTGGTTCCTTAATGGCTATGTCAAAAAAAGTCCAATCTCTATCAAATTCTGGTCTCTAGATATGGCTAAAGTGCCAGTGGCAGTTATCGTATAGGCCAGGTGAAAACCGGTCAATCGATTCTGGAAAACGATGAGGGACAATGGTGAGCGATTTTTTTTTTTTTTTTTTTTTTTTTTTTTTTCAGACTACAACTCTTGTGAAGAATATTATTTAACTTCGAATGTATTATACACTACTGAACAAAACTTTAGGGTCAGCATATTAAAATTAGGCTGTGGAAATAAATTACATTAAAACATTAAGCAGAAAATTTTAAATTGTATTATTAAATTGTTTATTTTATATTGTAATACTACTTCACATTATTACTATTTTTTTTTTTTCCTCAATACTTTGAACAAATAAATCCACACTGTAAAAAATTATTTTCATGATTTGTTATAACAACATTTTTTCTTTTGTCAAATCAACTTAGATAATTAATGTGGTTCAGATAACAATGTTTTGAGTTTCTGTTGATTAAAGCATTCAACGTCATTGTATTAACTCAAATTTTTAATTTTAATGAACTCAAAATTAAGGCAACCAGGTAATTTACTTTTTTAAGTTAAACCAACAAAGACAAAATGCCATGGGGAGTTACTTTCCCTCAGCAAAGATGCAGTAAAATTCAAGTTGGTGTAAAAGAAAAGCAAAAAATGTAACGAATACAAAAAAAAATACAAAGTGTCTTCATCTGCCACAGACTCGTAGGAAGGTTATGGCTCTTGTGTGGGTTTTGGCCCATGGATCCACTTAAGACTACATAAAAAATTCTGCAAAACTGCAGTAGTTTTTTGGGTCTCAAAACTACTCACCAGCAGCGTAAACGGCTCCCCGGACATGTAACCATAGCAATTGTTGTGACTTCAGAAATGTTACGACGTTTTTATTGCTGCTCTGTGTGCAAGAGTGGGAGTGTATTATGCAGAGCGGCTGGAGTCCAATAAACCGCAATGCTTGAAATAGTTTGATGTGAGAGTGTGGGGACTGGGGTAAAAATACAGAATAAACATCACAACCCATTTGCTGCCACTACAGCCTTAGCATTGAATGCAGGAGCAGCAGTAAAAGAGGTGAACTTCCCTGAGTGTGAAATATTATGCAAGATTAGCCCATTAAAGAATTAATTTGCTTTTATTAGAAGCATAAGGGGAATCATTACATGTACTGTAATGGGAAACTCATGAGCCATTAAAAGCATGGCCAGACAATAAAATGGCATATGTAAATTGATACAAGAAATAAATAAATTGATCATTCCGAAACAGAAAAAATACATTTTCACGGGTGACCAAGTGACGTTCCCATGGAATACTCCAAGAAATTATTTTGTTAATTGTTATAAACTACACCAAGTCAAGCATGACACGTTTCACAGATGTAAATGAACAAAAAGTCATTTCTCAAAGCAAGGATCTGCACAGAAATTCAATTTATAGCTTTTTATAGCCAAGTAATTAAACTAGATCCAAAAATATTCAATAACTGTGATTAGTCAGAGAAAACGAATGACTTTATGACAGGGCAATTTTTCCAGATCATTCTTGGCATTTTACACTCAGAGATGAAAAAAAAAAAAAAAAAAAATGAATATGCAGCTCACTAAGCTAGAGATAGCTCAGCTTATGGAAGAAGACAAATTGTAAGCTTATGGAAAATTAATTGTTTCAAAGTTAATGTTATGTTATGTTATCTGTTAACGTTATTTGTTAATGTTACAATATCCATTTCTGTTAGATTATGTAATCCTAGTTTATTTGTTGATGTTGTGTTATTGTTACATGTTATAACTTACCACTATGCTAATTATGTTACATTATTTGTTACAGTTGTTATTTGTTAGTTACATTATATGTTATTTTGTTAGTAACAATATGCTATTTGGTTACATTATGTTCTTCCGCAGCATTACATTTATGTGTTATTCAATAATGTTACACCACTGGTTAATTTTATATTATTTGTTACTTCTATTTTATTTGTTAATGTTACGTTTTCTGTTAATGTCACATTGTTATTTAATAGTGTTACACGTTTTATTGATGTTATGTTACATTATTGGTTACCGTTACGTCATTTGTTAACGTTACGTTTTCCATTAAGCTAACATTATGTTATCCCTTAATATTATGCTATTTGGCAACATTATGTTCTTCGGTAACATTACATCATCTTTTAATGTTACATTAGGTTTGTAACATTGTAAAATTTCTTAATGTTATGTGCTATTATTTGACAACATTGTTGCACTGTTCTATAACAAATTAGTGCGCTCTAAAGTAAAACTGTCAAAACCTGAAGGTCAAAATGGTTAAATGGAAAGTTGGACATTATTTAAACAAATTCAAACTGCTGGTATCCTTTAGCTGTCGACAGGGCAGGAAAGTCTCAGAGGGAACTCAACCAAGAGGAAAAGAGGGAAAATACCTGCCACTAGACATCTCAGGCATCCCAAGGCAGTCACTTAACAACTCGTTAGAGCAAATGAGGAAAGTTAATCAGACCTGCATTAAAATCAGCACTAGGCTCAGTTCTTCAAAGCGAGAAATCCGAACAAACCGATACTCATTAAGGCCTCAATTGTGGGTCACACACCACTAACTGTTCAATTCAACCGTGGAGGCCTGTGTCACTTAGTCAATGAACAGCCCACAAAGGCCTTCCAGAAGATGGACTGAAAGCTGGAGTCAGCGGTTACAAGGTTAGTGAACTTAATGCACGTGACTTAAAAGACAGTGGCTATTTGGAACCTATGTGATCCATGGTGCCTCCAGGGTGGATATATGCAAGACATTCACCGGGAATGCTCAGGATGATGGGATTTTATCCTCTACAGAGCAAAATGTGGTTGTGAAGGAAATCTGCTAGCAAGTATCTTCTTTGATTGCTCATGTTAACTAGCCAAACACTGACCTCTTCATCCAGAGCAAAAATTAAAACAATAGTGCAGCTTGAAGAGTTTTGAAGGAACCCTCAGAAGCTTCTCAAAAGTTTAAAAGTTTCCTAGGGTTGCTAGGTCACCCCATCTTTGTGCAATGAAGAACGTTTTCCAGCTCCAAGTAAAACTCAACAGAACTAGCTGGTGTCCATCTTTAACTAATGGCTCAAATCTTTGTTCTCCACGTTTCAGATCACCAAGTAAGAGAACTCTTTATTCCTTCAACCAGCACTGATGGTAAAAGTTCACCCAATCCAGTCGATCTTTAACAATAGTGCCACTGATCCACATCTGCCCTCCAGAACATTACTCCTTGAGAATCTATACATGAAGACAATGCAAATTATCTTCCTTCTGAATCAATAGTGTACCACACTACTGCACATACCATTTCATCACACACTCATTCCTTTTAATTATAAAATTTTATAGTGGCCTAAAGGGAAAACATCTCCGGACCGAAAAACGGAAAGAACAGAGGAGCCGAAGAACAAAACCTTCCGAGACAAAGTGGCTGTCTGATTAGATGGAGACTTCCATGAAGAACGGCACTGTAGATTAAAAATATCGATAGAATAGACATATGTAGCTTAACGAGCTATGCAAATGAAGCCAAATGATTAAAAGAGTAATGAATGGGGATATTGAAAGGGTCTGATGGTTTTGAAGCTTTTATTCACACAGAGAACTATAAGCCAAGGCAAATGAAGATGACTTTAAAACTAAAAATGTCTGATGTATATTGCAGAGGAAAATTGCTCCAATCAGATTTCTACATAACTTCCACAAGTTAAAAGTGCTTTTAACAGATGTGTTTAATCAGTTCACCAGGAAACCAAGTCATGTTTCTACTTTGGCTTGTGTAATTAGCACTTCTGAGGAAGAACTATTTGCACTTAGACAAAATGACCTGCTATTTTCTTCTGCGTTGTATGTAAAACAGCTTGCAGACAGACTTTGATGCAGTCTATTATTGCACGCATCATAGATTTAAAGGAATAGTTCACCAAAAATGAAAATGCTCCATCATTTACTCTTGAAACCTCTATGAGTTACTTTCTTATGCACCAATATATAATTTGTACTGATTGGTAACAGTGAAATAAAAACAGTCACAGGCTTCGCATGGAGTTTGTTGTGACAAATGCTTTGTACATGAAGCCAAGCCAAGGTCAAGGTTTGTATATGATACAATAGGACAGCAATTTAAGACAATTAATTTGCTCAACTATTGCTACTTTGGAGAACTGCATGCATGCAGACAAGGTTAGAGGATAACATTAGCTGTTTGAATCCAGTTAAAACATGTTGGTTAAGAATAGAAACTTGAATAAAAATACATCACTTATGCTTTGTGCAGATTCAGTATGATTTAATATTCTGGGTTGAGGGCATCCCTGGGTTTTTGATTTTAAACATCTGATCATTTCCTTCATAAAAGAAAACATGCACAAACTACACAGGAATAATCCATTTTATAGTTCTGTTTTTACTAAATTAACTTTGAAGTAGTTATAAGAAACATGAGAGCAAAGTAAAATGTTTATTGGTAATGATACATTGGTTATGGCCATATTTTTTATTTTTTTTTATTTTAGTTACCGGGAAAATACACTATCGGTCGACCTCTAACACCTACTGGACTGGAGTATGAAGTGTTTGTTACGCAAAGAAGAGTAATGACGTCTGACCCAATTTTACCGTTTTAAAAAAGGGCTTAGTTATCAAGTTTTTCTTCACCAAAAGTTATTGGAGCACTTGGAAAATGATAATCGAGCAACATGAACTTATTTTCCTGATACTTTTGGGTGCCATTGCACTGAATTCACCCATCCGAGTATTCATAAAATGATTTCTTTGAATGGATGGTAATTCCTAAAGATACACCCACCACTAAACACACATATTAAAACAAAACTATTTCCTGTTGGCCAGAGGGACTTTTCCTATCCAAGCTGCCATTTTTTGGCAAGAAGAATCATGAATGTGGGCCAGTCTTGCTGCTGATTGCTCTGTAAAACTACTCAAGCAAGCAAAAACTTTCAGGTGCCCTCTTTCCTGTGAAATAGTTTGACTACCACGAGGAGGGTTCCCTGCAGTCTTGCTACTAGAACAAATCAATAGAATTGAATTTAACTTCAGTTTGTTTTTTCTTCCATCAGGCCTTGGCCCTCTAAGTCCAAAAACTCACAGAGCAGATTAGCAATTTCATTTGTTGTAAGCAAATCGTATTCAAATTTATTTTGAAGGCTCTCGGAACAAGGACAGAAAAGCCCAGATGAAGATTTTCCCTGTCTCCTCTTGCATTTATTTACAGGCGTAATGAAAATGATTGTTTAATAATGAAATGCCCTAACAGCAAGATGCACACAGCCAAAGCACTAACTGGCCTATAATTTAGCCCTGTCATCATACATTTTTTAAAGCAGGAATCAAGAACGATCTGTGCCTTAAAGAAATAACACAATTCTGCTAAAAGGAATTTGTGGGTGTATTTCATTCTGCACTGACTAAATAGGGGCTTATGCTCTGATCCAGAGCATTTCAGACGAACTGCGTTGGGGAGCTACTAATTAAAAGTAACTGTAAACTTCATAGAAAATCCCTAATCTCACTCTTATGTCATTTCAAATCTGTAAGATTTTGAAGACTCTGGTTGTCACTCTTTCCCATGCAATAACCTTCGAACTTCATACATACAACAGTACGATTAAGTCATGAAAGTGCCAATATATTTCATGTGATCTTAAGTCATACAATAGCTTTGTTAGGTACAGACCAGAATTTAAGATATCTGCTAAAATTTTGAAGTTCGCCTTGGCTTTCCTTGGAACAGAAATAGTGATTTATGAGCAATTTATAAAAGAATCACAGTCTTAAGTCTGATTTTTTCAAAGAATCTATCGATAAGCTTTTGTTCTGATCCATTTCATGGTAATCTACCCCTCCAGTAAGTTGTTGACAAGATCGAGTCAAATTTGAACTAGAGAAAAAGATCCATCTAAATCAGTCATAAATACTATTCTCATTCTTAACATGCCAAGCAGAGCTAGGGTGATGTTAAGCTTCTCAGTTGATAACCAATGTAATTCTGGTCTGTTTCTCACAAAGCTATTGTATGATTCAGAAGACATGGAATGTAGTCCTCAAGTCATGGACCATTTTAATGGTTTTCAGACCCTTGAAAGCTTCAATATTGAAATTCCCTTGTGTTTCACAGTAGAACGAACATCATAAAGGTGTGGAATAACATGAGGGTAGGTAAATGATGGCAGAATCTTCAATTTTCGATCAGCTAATAATCCTTAAAGGGTTAGTTTTAACCCAAAATTGAAAATTCAGTCATTAATTACTCACCCTCATGTCGTTCCATACCCGTAAGACCTTCGATCATCTTCAGAACACAATTTTTTTTTGATAAAATCCGATGGCTCAGTGAGGCCACTATTGCCAGCAAAATTTCAATGCCCAGAAAGCTACTAAAGATATATTTAAAAGTCCATGTGACTACAGTGGTTCAATCTTAATGTTATGAAGTGACGAGAATACTTTTTGTGAGCCAAAAAAACAAAATAACGGCTTTTCAACAATATCTAGTGATGGCCGATTTCAAAAAACTGCTTCGAAGCTTTATGAATCTTTTGTTTCGAATCAGTGGTTCGGATCGCGTATCAAACTGCCAAAGTCACGCCCCCCAGTGGTAAACCATTGAAATTTCACAACACTTATGACATAACGAAGCCTCGTTTACTGAAATCATGTGACTTTGGCGCTCTGAACCACTGATTCGAAACAAAAGATATGTAAAGCTTCGAAACAGTGTTATGAAATCGCCCATCACTAGATATTGTTGAAAAGCCGTTATTTTGTTTTTTTGGCACACAAAAAGTATTCTCGTTGCTTTATAATATTAAGGTTGAACCACTGTACACACATGAACTGTACTAAATATGTTTTTAGTACCTTTCTGGGCATCTGAAAGTGTTAATTATCTTGCTGGCAATACAGGTCTCACTGAGTCATCTGATTTCATCAAAAATATCTTAATTTGTGTTCCGAAGATGAACGAAGGTCTTACGGGTGTGGAACGACATGAGGGTGAGTAATAAATGACATAATTTTCATTTTTGGGTGAACTAACCCTTTAAGTCATCTGTACTGAATGTAGTTAAACTACTTTAAAAACTGTATCTACCAAAGCTATTCATAATTTGAAGTAGCTTCCAAAACACTGTAGACAAGTAAGGATTCCTTGGTGTGCACTGTTACACGTACATTGATGGATATGGGTCTCTAGTCAGAGTGAAGTCGTGATGTTTTGCCACTGCTTGCCCTCAGCAGTCAGCACTTGGCCCACATAGCACACTTTGAATGAGTATCTGTCACGAATGGCACCATGCCTTATTGCGCCGGGTGGAGTTGTAGGGAAATAAATTGCTGAGAAAGTTGGTGCAGGTACATTTTCCACAAACCTTCCTCCACACACAGTGAAAAGAGAGAGAGTTGTCCCAAACATCTTTATCATTGGAGAACAGGGGCCTTCTTCAGGCATTGCCGTTGTCTTCTGACAAATATACATAGTGTATACAAACACAGAGGCATACAAAACAGAAATTAAGTATGCATCTCATTTTGCTACGTGAACAGCCAGAAACTGTGCTGGGAGAAAGAAAACCAATAAATAGGAAATAACAAATGGTGCATCAAAATCAAGCAACATCACCACAGGACGTCTGAGAATAAGATGTTGTGCACCATTCAAGGCCTAGGCCCAAAACATACTCTGTGTAAGTATGTTAGAATGCAAGTAAGGCTTAGTACACACAAAAAAAGAAAATTCAGTCATCATTTACTCAGCCTCATGTTGCGCCAAACCCATAAGATGTTTGATCCTCTTCAAAACACAAATGAAGATATTTTAAAAGAACCCTGAGAAGTCTGAGAACCACTGAAAGTCCCAAAAAGTCAAAATGTTCATAAAGACAATGTAAAAGTATTCCATTTGAATCGAATGGTTTAATCCAAGTCTCGTGAAGAGACACGGCCGCTTTATATGATCAACAGATTGAATTTAGGCTTTTATTTTTCATTATTGATCAACACACATACATAGAGCACATCAAATATGTTCAAGATCAAATGCGCTTGCTTGACTAACCATATAAAGCAATTGTGTCTCTTCAGAAGACTAGGATTAAACTAAGTCTTTACAATGTATTTTTTCTACTTTTAATGCGTGATCATTTTGGTTGCATGGACTTTCAATGGAGGAACAGAAATCTCTCAGGCTTGATTAAAAATATCTTTAGAAGAAGAACAAAGCACAAAGAATAACAGTCTAATGATTTTGGAATGATGTGATGGTGAGTATATGATGTTTTTTGTTTTTTTTGTTTTTTTTTGGGTTTTTTTGTGAACTAACCCTTTAATGCTAAATCTTCATATGCACATTCTGAAAACCACACAAATAACTGCATTAAAAAAAAAAAAATCAGAACGCAATTCATGAAGGGGCATTCACATTGACAGTGATTTGCTGTGACAAAGCGAAGAAGTCACTCATTCTCAAGGAAGTCTGAGATTTGCTCCAACATGGGCAACTGCGACTGTTGGCAACAAAGTTGAGCAGAAATGTATGCAAATGGGTAGTGATGCGATATAACCTTTCTCTTTCAGATCAACTACTGTCACGCAAAACATTTGTGTACTCGTGTAGAGTATGTTTCTGGCCTAAAGGACAAATTGGACCGAACTTGTAAAAACAAAATGGGGGCTTTGATTCCTCGAGGATCAGACAAGGTCAAATGACCCAGAAAAAATGTATCCCCATGGATGCCAACAACTGTAGAGCCTGGGGAAAAGATCCTCATCCTCCATCCGTTGAGTGCATCAATTGAGCCGAGCCTTGCTCATTGCATGGTTCAGGTTATTACTGTCCCTTAAGTCCGTTGGAAGGGTCCCTCTGGGCCCTTCAGAATCATTAGTCTGGACAGCCCGTTTAGTCTACTAGAAAGCAAGCACTTAAAGGTGTGAACGTCCAAGAAAAAGAAAAGACGTTGGGAACAACCACAACGATTAAATCTGACAAAGAAACTGAAGATCCTTGGGAGAGCTTAAAGGTACAGGTTATGAGAAATATTATGAAATGTGATTGAGAAATTACATTAAAATTCATGCCACTAAGCATATCTCAGTTGGTATAACACCCACGCTGGCTTAACACCAAAAGCGAAGAACAGAAAAACTAGTGAGTTTACACAGCTGTGCTGTTTTAGGAGTTTGCCAGGGCATACATAATTACGAGACTTTTATATATACATATATCATATTGCAAAAGGGTTACTGACTTACCGATATACTCGAAAACATAAACAACAAAGAAGGGTGTGACAAGGTCATTGATTCCCTGAACGTAGCCACTTGCTGGATGTCGTATCGCCCAGATGAACAGAATTCGCTCAAAGATCTAGAAAAAAAGTAGCAAAAAAGCAAGACATCAGAATATATGTTCTACATTTATATACAAATAGCAGATATCTGAATCATGCAATACAACATGAAAACTGTTAGTAGCAGAATTTGAACGTACAAGGTCACTCAAACGGTTTTAATTAGAGACACAGTGGGATCAGTCACCCCCAGCCAGCAATCAATTAAGAAAATCAATTAAGCCTTCTGAGCTTTTTAATCATTAACATCACAACATTCAATGGCGCAGACAGCAAGGTGAGAAATTAGAAGTAGCTGTGTGCATATTTATTATTGGATGGCGTTCTCTCTTTCTCTCTTTATATGAAGCCTAGGGATACGCTTTCGCCCAAAGTATACTTCAGTTATGACGCAAATGCTATGTCAATGCTGTCTTCAAGTGGAAATGGAAATAAGGTATTTATGATTTCCACGTTTATTGATAAAACAGTTGTATTTGCAAGTGGGGAAACTCAAAATTCTAGATGATACCAGAGTTGTGACGTTGGAAGGAGCATGTCGATGTAAAACATGGCAGCTAGAGCTGTCAAAAGTACCAACTTCGGTACCTAGTCAGTACTGAAATTTTAAAAATGTGATGCTTTGAGCGCTGTTGAGCGGATTCGTAAACACCTCTGATTGGCCACTGTGTTGACGTGCTCATCGGATATGTCTGTGATTGGCTACAATGATCAACGCTGTAAAAACGTTGTAAATAGTCATCAATGAACCTCTTCACCAAGCGCTTACACAGATACACACGGGAGCATTTTGAAAGCAGGCGTCTATCATGGACCAGTCCGCTGATAGACGCCTGCTTTCAAACGCTCCTGCTCCAGCTTTCAAAACGCTTTCAAATTCAAACACTTCCGTGTGCTTTCAAACGCTGCCATGCGTTGATCATTGTAGCCAATCACAGACATATCCGATGAGCGTGTCAACACAATGGCCAATCAGGTGTTTATGAATCCGCTCAACAGTGCTCAGTGTCACATTTTTAAAATTTCAGTACCGATAGGTACCGAAGTCGGTACTTTTGACAGTCGGTACTAATGGCAATGGGTTTTTGAGGCCGGAGTTTATATCATGTCTCTCGTATCACACCTTGGACGCACTCTCTTTCGTTTTATTCAAACATAGCTGGCGCCATCTTGGGCCTCAGTTATCAACTGTATTTACTGTAAAATGAAACCGGAGGATTTCAATATTAATAGTAGGCATACAATAATATTGTTGAAGTATTTGTCTTGTTGGTATAACAGTCGTTTTGTACACTGTAATGAATTATATCATCATAAACAGGTAAGATTTGTCCCATTATTATTAATGCTGCCTTCACGTGCTATCGGAAATGTGACAATTCCCACTTCAAGTCGTGATTATGAGCTCATCGTATTCAAGTTTGAAATGGGTGGGCGTTAATGTGCAATTTTTACCTGGGAAACTCGTATTTACGATAATAGCACGTGAAGGCAGCATTATTAGGTGAAAATCTGTGTAATACTTAATTTGCAAATTATCCCTAAAATGCACATCTTGTTTGGACTTGTTTGTTCGTCTAGGCTTATACATGCTTGCTAGGAACTGTTTTTGTTTGTGGAAGTCTTGTGTTTAATGAGCTAATAAAATATTACAATATTTTGTGCCTAATTATTTACTTATGTGTAATAAGTGGGATCATGTATATCCAGCTGGTTATCGCAATATACTTTATCACCCTGTCTGGGTTTATTTTTGTGATAACAACCAGCTGGATGTACATTATCACTTAAACATTTTTAATATTTAACAAACACATGTGAAAATTGTCCTTGCTGTTGTGAAAACCTGAGCTCTAAAAATAACATTATAATATACACTACTGTAATACAATATTCAATGTACAGGAGTACATGGTTCAGTGTTTTAAGGAAAGAGTGCATTCATAACTTACACACAAACACTAGCACATAACATTTTCTTAGATTTTTTTCTTAGATTGTGCAATGTTAATGTCTGTTATTTTGTATCGTCATTTTCATCAACAGTATGTTTCAGTTTAATATGTTTTATTATCATCTTGATACATTCCACATTCTGTCTCGTCTTCATTTGTTTTGACAAAAAAAGTAAAAAAAAAAAATCATTCAGATGCGATTCAGGAACATGTCCTACTTGGTAAAATCATGTTCATTTTTTTAAATATATTTATGAATATACATTGTCTGAGTTTTGAGTAACTTCAGCTCTGTAACTCCTGATGTTGTTTTTAAGTTGATCTTTTTGACAGTAAAAACCAAGAACTTTTGTGGGACTTTTGCGTTCCTTTCTTTGGAGGCAATACCTTAATTCAAAGTGATGGTGACATTTTTTTTTTTTTTTTTTTCTGTCTTTTTTTGTGTGTGTTCTCATCTCACCTTGCTGTCAACACAATGGAAAGAAGCATGAAGTTTGACTTAAATCAAGAGGGAAAATAGAAGTCTCTTTCTCTTCTCTCCTCTCTGACGCATGCAACTGACATCTCCCGCGCTCCTTTCAGAGCGTAATGTATCTGTCATCCCCAAATAAACTCATCTCTCACGTTGAGCCCTAAACAATAAATGTGTACAAGGCAGCTCATGCTCGTTTTTTCCGGATTCTGTCGATCAAATGGTGCGGCTTTCTCATCTGCGTTCTTTTCTATGATCAAAGCTCCATTTATCAAAGACTTTAGACTGATAATGTGAGTTTCTCCACATAGCTGACATCTCATGCCTCTTTTCTCTCTCAAACCCTCCCACCCTGTCTCTTCTCCTCGAGGTAGTCATGGCAAGATCTCCTTCAGAAGCCCATTACATAGTGGAAATTAGACACTAAACAGGGCAGCAGAAATCAATGGGCGAGCTGGAATGTACTAAAGCGCCTGGAGCGAATATATTATCCATTTATTTTGTTAGGAGACATCCATAGTTGAGGTCTCCATACTCCAAACAGTGCTTGTTTTTGATACTCCTTTTAAATGCGAAATAATTTTTTGAAAGGCAGCAGGGGAAAAGGAGAAGGAATCTTGCTCAGGGCCAAGATGCATCGACAGACCCGTGTTTGCGATGGAAATTCATGTCTAGAAAGCCCATCACACTAAATTTAATTTGTTGAATATGAAATTACAAGGCTGTGTTGGGTCTAGTTAAGCAGGACTCCGGCAGCAGGCCTACAAAAACGCTCACCCAGCATAAGCAAAGATGTTCACCTCACTAGAGCAGTAAACAAACTGAAGGTCACAACCTCAGCCAATCACGGGACATCATTCATGTCAAGCATGGGATGTGTGAATTCCATATCCTCAGACATCTGCTCTGGTTTTTTCTTTTCTTTTCTTGATCTTTTAATAGATTTGAAGTATCACCATTCACATGTCTGATTTGATATGTGTGCTAAAATGAAGAAAAAAATAGGCCAAAAAAATAGGTAAACATTAGGGGGGGAAATCTAAATAAATAATAAAATGTATACATGCATATGAATCATGAATTAAATACATTTTGATATATATTTTTTTCTAAATATTTGTGAGATGGGACTAGGGCTGGGCGATAAACGATATATTGAAATCATAATAAAATCAATCATAATTTGGACATTTTTAATCGATATGGATTAATCTAACAGCCTATCACACGGCAGAAATAAACACGATAACAGCAAGTGAGTGCATGTTGCTAATAACTGATTTCCACGTCTCGTGTGTCGCGGCGCGGTTTCGTCTGATACACAAACTCACGCATGTGACGCTCATTGTGTTTTCAGCGTCTGCCATCTCAATATATGAGGACATGAACACATGAACTTCATCTCCAGAGCTGCTTTGAGAGTCACTTCACAAGCTTTTCACAGTTTCATTTGAGAAAAACTACCGTCAAATACATACTGATACTAAAACTGAAGAAAGATCTTCACGACAAACCGTCAAAATAAAAGCTTGGTTTAACTTTAAGAAATTATGACCGAAATACTACTGTATACTAAAATGTACTTCTCAAAGTAATAATAATAATTCTAAGGAATATCATACAACCAAGATGTTTTTTTCAACCATGTTTTAAATTTATACAGATCTGTTTGACAAAAAATAAAAATGCAGTGTTTTGTTGTAAATTAATTGTTATATTTTCATTTAATTACATTTTAAAAGCCTGCTTAAATTGTTAAAGTTGAAATACATTTGTATTAAATCATTAAACACAGAATCCCCCCCAAAAAATAAAATGGAAAACAGAATTTAGGGGAAAATAAAATGGATTTCATGGATAAAAAGGTAGCTACTAGTGGAGTGTAATTGTACACAAACAAGTGTACATGTTTACATTCATTCTTAAAGTCTAACAAATATGTAGAAAGCATTTCCTTCCCCATTAATAGTAAATGAATATTGTGATAAATATCGCTATTGTATGATATGGAAAATATATTGTGATAATATTTTTGGCCATATCACCCAGCCCTAGGTGGGGCCATTGAATAAACCACTTTTGTGAGGAAATGGCTTATTTAATGAATCGACAGCCCATCGGCTAATCTTCAACATGTTTGCTATTAAACATTCATTTTGGATTGATCTATTTTTAGAGTTTACACCGGAAAAAAATGCTGTTTTTTAAGTGAAGTCAATTGCGCGACAAGTATGATTCAGTTTACGGCACTTCTCATTCATTTCTATGGCATCCGCAAACTATGACTGACTGTCGCACAACTATGAAAGAAAATCAATGACGTCAAGGCTGCAATGTGATTGGTTATCAAGGAACGTGATCCAAGCTAGCCGTCTACCATCTCTCCACTGGTAGAGCCACGGATCCTCGTTGCCCATCCCTGGTTTAGATAAAGGTGTCTGCTAAAAAAGGTTCTTCTCAGTTAAAGCAAAGCAGCTTAGGGTTTGGAACAGAACATTGTTCCCACACTTCCCTTTACATGCTGTACATTTTGACTGTACAGTACATCTGGGATAGCGGTATGTTTGATGGCACAAAGTGTGTTCGCTTATTGAAATTTGTTAGTACATGCCTCAAAGACACAGACATCATTAGAAGACATTTGCATGCTATCATGTGATACAAATAAAGTGATAGCATTTCAAAGCCAACATGCAACCTACAACAAGTTGACGCAACATGACCTGCAGCTCCTGCTCAACGTGATCGAACTTAGTTCAAAGGATCAGTTCTCAAATGAAAATTATTTACTCATCTCATGTCATTTTAAACCTGTATGACCTATATTCTCCCAAGGAATACAAAAGATAATGTTTTAAAGAACTGTACTGGTCGCTGTTGCTTATGCAATTATAATGAAACGGGACTAAAGTTTTCAAAGCTTCAAAATGGATGCAAAAGCATTATAAGTGGTCCAAAGGAATTGCACACAATATTTTATGTATTCTGAAGATTGTACATATATTTGTACAATCTTTGATACTTCTATAGTGCATCCTTTTTGAAACTTGAAAGCTTTTCATTCTAAATGTATGGAAAACACTGACCACCACAGTCTTGAGATTTCTCCTCGTGTTTCATGGAAGAAATATAATCATATGCGTTTGCAATGAATTAAAGTTGACAAAATGCTCATTCTGAGGTGAATAGTTTCATTACGATGCTTTTTGTGGCTGGGTGTGATTTTGTGAGGGTGAACGAGTCAAGCTGAGTAAAATGGGTGGTGCAAACATCTCACCTCTTGCACAGAAGCTTGTTGAAAGAGAGGTATAAGAGGATTAGTTCTCGGTATGTCAATGTGAATCTGCAGGGAAGAGACACAAAAAGAGGAGGCACAAGCAGGTTAGGACAGAACGGACTAGCAAGAAAGCTCGGAGAGAAACGGGTCTGGCCGTTTGCGGCTGCACCTGAGAAGAAACTCACTGAATTCTACTTCCTGTGTTCTGGATTCTACTTCCTATGAACCTTAACGCAAGATTTCCAACAAAATAATTTGAGATCGAGACTCAGCTGGCTGACCAGACAGACAGTTTGACAGACAGACAGACAGACAGATGGATGATGATGATTGAGTGACATGCTTTTGGGTGACTGGTGGACAGAAGCATGTGGCGTGACTCAGTGCGGTCCATCAGTCTTCTTACCTCGGTCACCTTGGGCTGCAGAACTAAACTTTCCGGACTCATCCGGGGAATATCTATGTGAATCTGATGGTTCAGAAAACACACACACATATATACAAAATGTCGATGTCAAGAACATACAAAGAGTTATGGAACTGAGAGATGACAAACACACACAAATACACAAGTATGATCATTATGTTTTTTTTTGTTTTTTGCATTAGATATTTTCATGATAATGAAGCACTTTGCAACCCAATTCTTGACAGAGGTAATTCTCATTAATTCTGGATTTTTTTTTGTTTTTTTTTGTTTTTTTAATCTGCATAAATTTAATGCAGTACAAACACTAAATGAGACGTTTAAAATATTAATTATTTCTTAAAAAAAAACATTATTTTGCATTATTATAATGAAAATTTATCCTTGTACTAATGTCTCAAAAATATTTTTAAATAAACAAATATTTTCCATTTTATTTATGTAAAATATATTTGAGATTAACTAAAATGCTTTCCAATTTAAATATTTTTTTAACACAATTTTCCTGACTTGGGGATATGTTATTAACTGTCATGAAAATGTCACAATGCCAAAAAAAGCCTTAAAGGGTTAGTTCACCCAAAAATGAAAATTCTGTCATTAATACCCTCATGTCGTTCCACACCTGTAAGACCTTCGTTCATCTTTGGAACACAAATTAAGATATTTTTGATAAAACCCGATGGCTCAGTGAGGCCTGCATTGACAGCAATAATTTACACTTTCAATGCCTAGAAAGGTACTAAAGACATATTTAAAACAGTTCATGTGACTACAGTGGTTCAACCTTAATGTTATGAAGCGACGAGAATACTTTTTGTGCGCCAAAAAAAAAAAAAAAAAAAAAGACTTTATTCAGCAATATCTAGTGATGGGCAATTTCAAAACACTGCTTCATGAAGCTTCAAAGCTTTACGAATATTTTGTTTCGAAACACTTATGACGTAACAATTCGTAAAGCTTTGAAGCTTATGACCTGTAACGCTGCCTGAATCATAATCACGCACTGTTCGTTGTTGGCCAGAGGAGAACTGGCCCCCCGACTGAGCATGGTTTCTCCCAAGGTTTTTTTTTTTTTTTTTTTTTTTCTCCATTTTTATCACCTGTTTGTCATCTGATGTCACCTGATGGAGTTTGGGTTCCTTGCCACTGTCGCCTTTGGCTTGCTTAGTTGGGGACACTTGATATTCAACAATGTTTTTGACCTGCCTGCATTGACACCATTGTATGCGAACAGAACTGAGCTGGACGATGACATCACTGTTTTCTCCAGTGCTGATATATAGATAAATGAACTAATTATTGATTTTTACAAGCGAATGAATCTATACTGATTTTACTTAAGCTGGACAATGACGCCATTTTCTTTAAAAGCTGGTGACTTGACTTCATGAAGCAGTGTTTTGAAATCGCCTATCACTAGATATTGTTGAATAAAGTTGTTATTTATTTATTTTTTTTTTTTTGGTGCACAAAAAGTATTCTCGTCGCTTTATAACATTAAGGTTAAGCCACTGTAGTCACATGAACGGTTTTAAATATGTCTTTAGTAGCTTTCTGGTCATTGAAAGTGTTAATTGTCTTGCTGTCAATGCAGGCCTCACTGAGCCATCGGATTTCATCAAAAATATCTTAATTTGTGTTCTGAAGATGAACGAAGGTCTTACGGGTGTGGAACGGCATGAGGGTGAGTAATTAATGACAGAATTTTCATTTTTGGGTGAACTAACCCTTTAATGATCATAAAAAGCAATTTATTATTTCTTATTTCTTTTTTTAAATTTTAAAGTGAAATACAAGAAATGTTCTTTGCAGGCCTGTGAGAATCACCCAGATATAGCTTGTGAGAGGTGAAACAAATGTGTGAATCTCACATCGTCAGTGATTACTAGACGTCAGTCTTAAATCAGGTAGACATTTATCAGATCAGAGTGACAGCAACAGTTTGATTTTCACATCCTCCTGCCAATTCACAGGAGCTTTAAACATTCCTTGTCATCTTTTCCTCTTCAGCATCTACATATCAAACACTATCTGCTGTTGGCATTTCTAAACACTCTGAGCTTCTAACATAACAGTGTTTTGGCAAAGCTAACATGCTGCTGCCGCCAAGACCTCAATCAGTAGGTAAAACACAACCAAAAACCCTGACTATATTACATTAAATTCCTGGCACAACTGAACTGCTGGCTTTGAACTTAAACATTCTTCTATTTACAGCAGAATTAGCACTGACTGTGCAGAGCTGTACAGGAAGTTAAAAGGAAATCACAGGAAGTTCTGAGTAATCTCCAGAGTCTTTGATTCAGCTAATTATTGCCGTCATCCTGCATAAAGTTCAGTTAGCAGCATTCTCCAGTACTGTAGGAGGACTTTTCCATGAATAAGGAACAAAATGGGAACATTGGGTCTCATTCACTAATAATTGCATGGATTTTTTTGTATTTGTATGCAGAAAAGAACTTTTCACATAAAGTATTCTATTATGAGTGGCCACATGTTAGTAATTTGCATAAAAAACACCCAAACCATCTCCATATAAGGGCTTTCCGCACAACCTTTACAGCATTGCGTCACTCTCGTTAAACATATGCCACTTTCGCCAGATTCTCGAGCATGGCCAAGTGTATAATATAATATAATATAATACAATACAGTGCACAGCATAAATGAGCACACCCCCTCTGAACAAATACAAACGATGTATTTTCTTTATGATCACTAATACAATTCATGGAAAGATGGCAAAACTAAAATGTATTAAACATATACATAATAAAAACTGAGAAATATATGTCATTAATAGCCATAAAATAAGTAAATTAGCCAATTTTGTTTAAATTAAGGATTGCAGAAATGAGTACACCCTAGATTTAATTCAACAAATGTATAATATTCTAGCACTTAGTATGCCCTCCATAATTTTGAATATACTGCTCTGACCCTTCTTGGCACGGAGTGTACAAGTTCATGACAAATTGTCACATCTGTCCTGTTTAACTCCTGGATGATGAGCTCCTTAAATGCCCTGATATTTAATGAGGAGTGTTGCTCAACTCGTCTCTACAGAATCCCCCACAGGTGCTCAAGAGTGTTAAGATTGAGTGCAATACATGTCCACAGAAGGTTTTTCACCTTGGGAGAATGCATATCCTCATTGTCATGTTGAAAAAATGCCCAACAATGCAGGGAATGAGGAAAGGGTAACATCTTCTGTTTCAAGTTTGTGTATTAAATTACACAGTGGTGTGGGAATTCATGACAGCATTGATGAAGCACAACTCCCTCACACCTTCAGCACTCATACATCCCTATATAAGAGCTTTACTACCACTGAACTTTACTGTGGGAACCAGGTACTTCTCACTGTACTCCTCCTCTAGCAACACCATAACATTTTGGATGCTGTTAGATCCAAACTGATTGATTTGGTCTCATGAGACCAGAGTATGGATTCCCAGAATCTATATTTTGTAAATATGGGCTTTGGAAATGGCTAACTGACTTTGTGCTTTGGCTACAGCAGGTAGTTCCAGTGAGAACAACAACTATGCATGTCATTTCTGCAGGCTGCATCTTACTCTGTGAGATAAACAGTCACTCTTTCCATAGCTTTTGCTGGCTCTGAGACACTCGCTTGGTGTTTCTCCTGCTCTTTGTCTAGCAAAAAAATCCCTCATCACTAAATGTAAGCTTAAAATGAAGGCCTGATTGTTTCAGAAGCCTTGTCACAAGTCCATTGTTTTTGAATTTCTGTGTTACTTTTGCTATATTTTCACACTTAAAACAATGATTTGGTAATCCTCTTGTACCACTGTCCTCTTTTGTGCTAAGAAACAAGTCTCCTGACAGTTCTCTCCCAAGTGGTTCCATTGTTGTCAGCATTAAGTCTGAGAATGATTCAGTGGGCTATATAACACTTTTAATTGTCAAGAAATTACTTCTCTTTAAAAGTTTTGGCTCAACATACTTACCTGTTGATCAAGCATTGCCTTAAACTTACACCAGAAAATTTATATTTCGTTTTATTTAGTAACTTTTAGGAGGGTGTACTCATTTTTGCTACACAACATTTTATCACCTTGATAAGAGAATCTTATTTTCCTGAATAATTCTGACATGCTTCTTTGGTAATTGATTAAGCAGACTTGCTGGAACATTATATCTCTAAAGAACCCTAACATGTCTTCTACGTAATTGAGTAATTGCTGACTTTCACAAGTTTCAGAGGGGGTGTACTCATTTATGCTGTGCACTGTATAATAAATAGTGGTGTTAAGATGAAATCTAACTTCTGAACACAATTATAGAGCCACACAGAGTAAATGTTTTTTTTTTTGTTTTTTTTGTAAATTTAGAATAAATTTTAGTACGACATTTTCAGTGAATTTGTACGTAAGAATTGTTTGCACGCAGATTTCACACACAAATTTGGGTATGAAGTTTAGTGAATGAGACCTATTATTTTTTGTTCCAAAAAAAGGTCAGTGAAAAGATTAAATATTATATCAGCATTATCACTTTATAAATAACAATTCTATAAATGGGTCAATGACGTGACAGGTAATTTTTTTGTCCAAAGGCCTTAATAATAATAAAAAACAAAGATATGACTTTCAAAGTATGTAAGGTAGTACATCTAGATCTCTTTTATTAAATCCAAAAGGTTTTAATTATATTTTGCTACATATAAAGGTATTTTAAAGTGTCAAAAGGTCATTCGGTTTAACCATCCAAAGGCCAATACAGCCATTTCATTTGTGATTAAAATATCTTAAAATGTAATAAATGTATATATTTTTTATTCTGGCATGATTTTATAACATCATATATTAACATAGTGCAAAATGGTATTAAAATTATTTGTAGAAGTCGTTGCTTTGTTATGAGAAAGAATGTCCGGAAAAATACATTTCATTAATGTCATTTGGAGTAACCAATATAAAGGGACCATTTTGGATCAAGTCATGTGGTCAATATCATGTGACAGGATGTGACATCATTCAGACACCTGCAAAGGACCACATGGTCGTGAAGCAAAGTAACTAACTCTCTTTTAACTATTTGAAAAATTCATGTTTTCACTTGCTCATACGCATGTCCCGAAACATCAGGTCATTTGGTACAACCGCTATGAAACATGGAAAATGTTGTAATATTTTAAAAACTTGTACTAAATGTAAAATGTATGACTGTCATTTTGCTAAGTAGCTAGCTAGATATCAGCCTGTTAGCATTGTTTGAAAATATCATCATTCGGTATAACCAAAAGTGTTATTCAGTAAAACCGAAATTTTGGTTAAACCGCATGACTTTTTTGGTGACAAATTTTGTCCATCTTGTAAAAAAATGACAAAAGCAGTGTTACTTGATTATAAAAACCACTTAATAAAACTTCAAAATTAATTATATCCCCATTACCTTTTTTTATACTTTTAAAAACCTTATTCGTCAATGACCCAAATATTAATTTTAGATTTCAACCACATTACCAATACAGTTTGATTGAAAGCTATTTTCATACAAAAAATAATAATAATAATAATAATAATAAAAATAATAATAATAACTTAACTAAAAAAGTAACTTACTCAAAAATAAACAAAAAATGGAAAGAAATTATTTATCTGTCTGTCCACCAATAAAAGGCTGCATGCATGCAAAATGACATTGTTTAAATTCAAATTAAATTAAAATATTATTACTTAAATTGAGAAACAATTTTCAACAATCCGTATGACATTGCATGATTTTAATAGTTAGACACAATCAAGAAGGTCAAGAGTTTGTTTGTTTTTTTCTTTGCCAAGCTATTTTATGTTAGATAGAAGATACTAGTTCATAGTTCTAACAACAAAAGTACAAAAATTTTGACTCTAAAGCTTATAAAAAGTCATAGAACACAAATTTGTATCCCATCTAGATCTAAATATAGTCTTTTACCTGTCTGTATGTGTCCTGATGGTGTTCATCATTACGGGAATCATAGTACTGCTCAATAAAGCCGAAGTATTCCTGCCGCTTCCTCTGCAATGTGTTTTCCCTCCGCTCTGCATTGGCAGGCAGGTACCCCTGTAAAGAGACGAGCAAATACAAAAGCAAATGTTTACAGCGGCCCAGACAAGACACCTCTAAATCAATCTGATATAGATCTGCGCTCACCAACAAAATGTTTGTTTGCCTTTCCTAGAAAAATAGCTGCTAATTTAAAACCAGAACTCAGAAAAGTTTTAAGGTTTCCAAGAGTTTTGGGCCACTAAGTTGATATCAGTCATATTTAAAGTTACATTTCCTCTTATTACTGCCATAGCAAGAGAATGAGAACACAGCAGATGTTCAGGCCCAGAAAAGAAAGTCTCTTGATAAAGTAATTGATTGCACAAAAATCTACAAGCACAGAAATCCATTTATCACACAAGACGCTCCCCCATGTGGCTATTTTTTACTTCCACACTCAGACGAGTTCTGTGACAAGATGTATGTGTGCCAAGCAGTGCTCTTCTGTATGCTCCATTAGCATATGTATATGTAATTAAGTCTAACACATTATAAGTAATGTTCACATTATTAACAGAAAACCACAGAGTTAAAAATGGTAGTTATTAAACTTGATGGGGTACATGGGAGTGTTTCTTCAGCTTATAGGCACGTTTGACCCTGTGGACTTTTAGAAAACACTTTCCAGACTTGCTAGTTTATTTTCTTCTATTAACAATATCCAATATCCAGTGTGTATATGAACCACAAAATTCTAATATTTTCCAAATTCTAAACCAACAAAATGTTATTTCCACCATAACTCAAGTTCCAAAAATTCTAATCACATATTAAACATTTACTTTTTTTCTTATTTGTATAGCTTATGTGTTCTATATACAACAAGTAAATAATATTATCACACTTTTTGCATGATTTAACAAAACTAACAAAACTAACAAAAAAAAAAAAAAAAAAAAGATTGGAAATGACAGGAAATTGTTCACAAGATATTTTTGCCTTGAATAACATACATCTTACATCTCATATTTAATCTCAGGCATGACAAAATGTATTAGACACTGTGATTACTGCATAAGAAATTTTAAAATCAGTGATTGAATTTACAAATTCTAGAGATATTTAAATGGAACTTATTGAAAGTTTTATTAATTTTCTGAAAAGGGTGAAGATAATGTAACAACAATCTTGAGAAGTCACTAGGCATGAGATGAAAATAACTGCAAATAACCTAATGATGTTCCCTTCCTGTCTAATAATAATGGGCACACCTTACTATTTTTTTCTCTCTCCATATTTACCCATATTTTATGTTTGTCCATCTGTCTTTTTTCCAAACTGACAATAAATGTGGTCACACACCTATTTCCAGAGGTCATGAGAATCTCATTTTGCACACTGAAAATGAATACAAATACTGACCAACTACGTTGAACAATGTGTTTAGTCTTAAAATTTCACAGTACTGGGTCAGGTTGGGTTACAAGGTCTTATTTATACTGTCTGGATTTCGGCATCAGTGTAATGCATCTTCAGACCTTTACAAAAGTGCTAACTTCCAGAAATAAAGTGCCCCTATTATAATATGTTAAAGGTTCCTATTTTTGTTTTGGATGTTTCCTGCAATAGGTTTACATGCACCCAAGGTCAAAAAACTAGGGCTGTCAAAATTAACGCGTTACCGCATTAACGCAAATTAATTTTAACGGCACTAATTTTATTAAAGCACGATTAATGCAGCATTTTCTGTTTGACCTGTGGCCTAGCCCGTAGTTAGAGAAATGGAGATGCAGCCATAGGGGCCATTCACATGTCGCGTCTAAAAACGCCTTTACCCCTTATTTACACTGCACGTTACTGCGCCGACGCGGCCGCCGGAGACAATCGCAGCCACTCTAATCAATGCTTCGCTACAGATAGTGGCCGTTCACATGTGGCGTCTAAAAATGTGTGGAAAGCGCAGCCACTTTTTCCTTCTTTCCAAAGCGTTTGCGCTCCCGTGGCGTCTGTCATTGCTATGCAACCATGAACTGCGCTCTCCACAACGACGAGGGAGTTTCAGCAAAGGATAACCCCAATTGATTTCTAGCCCTTACATTAGCTCTACTACTAGATATATTTATGGAGGTGAGAAATAAAAACCCACCCTGTACAGCTATGATCAGCTGTTTGGCTGAGCTTTCGATGTTTTGTTACAGAAAAAATGTAAAGATTACAAATAAAAACGTGATTAAGTTGCGATTAATCACGAGTTAACTCATGACAATCATGGGATTAATCGCGATTAAATATTTTAATCGATTGACAGCCCTACAAAAAAACACTTTAATTTTCTCATAATATACATTGCACATCACCTCATTTCTCAAAGAGTCTGAAAACGGTTCATTCAAAGATTCTGTCTCTCTAAACTCCTCCTTTTTGAGAGCTACTCTGCTTTGATTGGTCAGAGAGCCCAGTCTGTCGTAATTGGTCTACCACTTACAGCAGGTGTCGGAAACAAAACGCCCATTACCATATCTGAATTTCAGCTCTTCCTCAGCGCTTCATACACAATGACATGAACAGTAATGATGGCGTCGGTTTTTCTGTATCAATTCCAGCACGAGTCCCCATCCTTTTGAAATGCATGCGAAGTGGATTCGCAGCACAGAAAACAGCGTCTTCGACATGAACTTGACAACATGAACCAAACTAAAGTGTTTGAGGGTGGGACAAAGTAGACATTGGCATTATCCAAATTTGTTACATAGGTATGTAACAGTAAGCGAGACTGGAATTGCTGACAACTCATTTCGGCAGTTCAGAATCTTTTTTTTTTTTTTTTAGAACGGGTTAGTTCACCCCAAAATGAAAATTCTGTCATTAATTACTCACCCTCAGGTCATTCCACACCCATAAGACTTTCGTTCTTCTTCGGAAAACAAATTAAGATATTTTTGATGACAGAATGCTGTCAGATTTCCTTCCATTGACTGCGTTTGCATCTACCACTTTGACGCTTCAAAAACTTCATAAAGAGATCGGAAAACTAATCGATATGAATCGAGTGGTTTAGTCCAAATTTTCTGAAGAGAACTGATCGCTTGTTATGATGAACAGATTTAATTTAGGCTTTTATTCGCATGTAAACATTGATCAATGAACATAAGCAGAAGCTCAACCAAACCTGCTACACGGGCAAGAACAAAAGAAGCTCAAACATGCTGCCTAACACACGAGAATGAACCTCATTGGTTTCCGGAAGAGGTTTGTTCTCGCGCGTGTAGCAGGTTTGGTTGAGCTTCTGCTTATGTTCGTCTTCCGAAGAACGAAAGTCTTACGGGTGTGGAATGACATGAGGGTGAGTAATTAATGACAGAATTTTCATTTTGGGGTGAACAAACCCTTTAACTTTATTTGTCGTGCACTTTGACCTTTTACATTAACAAACAGCTACACTATATTGCCAAAAGTATTGGGACACCCCTCCAAATCATTGAATTCAGGTGTTCCAATCACTTCCATGGTCACAGGTGTATAAAATAAAGCACCTAGGCATGCAGACTGCTTCTACAAACATTTGTGAAAGAATGGGTCGCTCTCAGGAGCTCAGTGAATTTAAGCGTGGTACCGTGATAGGTTGCCACCTGTGCAATAAGTCCATTCGTGAAATTTCCTCACTACTAAATATTCCACAGTCAACTGTTAGTGGTATCATAACAAAGGGGAAGCAATTGGGAACAACAGCAACTCAGCCACGAAGTGGTAGGCCACGTAAAATCACAGAGCAGCGCATGCTGAGGCGCACAGTGCGCAGAAGTTGCCAACTTTCTGCAGAGTCAATAGCTACAGACCTCCAAACTTCGTGTGGCCTTCAGATTAGCTCAAGAACAGTGCGTAGAGAGCTTCATGGAATGGGTTTGCATGGCCGAGCAGCTGCATCCAAACCTTACATCACCAAGTGCAATGGAAAGCGTTAGATGCAGTGGTGTAAAGCACACCACCACTGGACTCTAGAGCGTTCTCTGGAGTGACGAATCGCGCTTCTCTGTCTGGCAATCCGATGGACGAATCTGGGTTTCGCGGTTGCCAGGAGAACGGTACTTGCCTGACTGCATTGTGCCAAGTGTAAACTTTGGTGGAGGGGGGGTTATGATGTGGGGTTGTTTTTCAGGGGTTGGGCTTGGCCCCTTAAGGCCGGAACACACCAAGCCGACGCCGACAAACTAGTGGCGATGAAAGCAGACTGCGGGGTTGGCTCACGTCGGCAGCGTCTGTGTCCAAAGTTGGCCTGACACACCAAACCAACGCTCGACAGCCGACGGCCAAGTAGCACGTCAGTTCTGCGCCTGCGTGAGATGAAATGCCTTTCCGAACCAGCAGGTGGCAGTATCTGAACAGCCAATCAGAATGATCAGATGGCCCTACGGACCGACGAGCTCCGACGCCGATTCAACATTTCAAATCGGCCGAAAAAAAAGGCGACAAGGACCAACTTCAGCCGACGGTGCAGAACACACTGAGAAAACTTAGTTGGCCGACGAACAAAAACTGCCAGACGGCCGACCGTCGGCTTGGTGTGTTCCTGCCTTTAGTTCCAGTGAAAGGAACTCTTAATGCTTCAGCATACCAGTTTTTAGTTTGTGGGAACAGTTTGGGGATGGCCCCTTCCTGTTCCAACATGACTGCGCACCAGTGCACAAAGCAAGGTCCATAAAGACATGGGTGAGCGAGTTTGGTGTGGAGGAACTTCCTGAAGTCCTGACCTCAACCCGATAGAACACCTTTGGGATGAATTAGAGCGGAGAATGCGAGCCAGGCCTTCTCACCAACATCACTGCCTGACCTCACAAATGCGCTTCTAGAAGAATGGTCAAAAATTCCCATAAACCCACTCCTAAACCTTGTGGAAAGCCTTCCCAGAAGAGTTGAAGCTCTTATAGCTGCAAAGGGTGGGCCATCTCCATATTAAACCCTATGGATTAAGAATGGGATGTCATTAAAGTTCATGTGCACGTAAAGGCAGGCGTCCCAAAACTTTTGGCAATATAGTGTATATTACACACTGCATTAAAGGTAATATTCAAAAAAGGCATTTTAACAAAGATGTATTTTCATCCACAAAAAGAAACTGTTGTTATTAATAACATCCACAAAAGACGACAACACTGATCTAGCACTCGTGTATTAACACTGCATGAGGTGAAATAAACATGAAATGAAGTTGTTGTTCTCATTTTGTCGCCAGAGAAAGAGAAAGCGAGAGAGAGAGAACATGGCATTGTTCACAGCAGGTGCAGAGGTCCAGGAACAACAGGCCGGTAATAAATGTTTCCCAGCAGCTGGGTTTGGATGAACACATGCGTAAGGTCTGTGTCCAGGCGCTGGCTCTGCATCAACCCACTCCCACCTGCTCACGACGGGACGCCATTACTCAAACACCTCGTATTAGTGCGACTGAAACCACCATTTAATCATCTGCACAGCTTTATCCTTTTATTTATTAAAGCCCACCGTGTGCTATTTCACTGAGTGTGGGTGGGTGAGACAGAGATGGGCCTTTCTCCCCCCAAAAAGTTACCACAGAGAATATGAGACACTGAGGTAAATCTTTTTTTATCGTATACCTATGAAATGTAATTTTGGAACACTCATAACTGCACTTTTTAACTAGTACAAGCCAATTTTTCAGCAGTTATTGTTGTCAGGCCCACAAATAAACAAGGCGGCAGGGGACTGTGGGCTCTTTTTGTCTTGGCGACTGTGCCTTTAGCTCATGTAACAAAACACTCTGTTACAAGTGTTCACATCAAGCCAAGAGACTATAAAAAAGATGGACAGCGCGTCTCCGCTTCCTTCCACTGTAGAAAAATTAAGGCAAAATATCCCAGTAATGGTCGCTGCAGATTACGCCGTTGGGTGCCCAAGTCTGCGCAGTAGTGGAGCCATGAAATCAAGGTCCCGCCCACTCAATAGCAAGCTGTCAATCATTGACGTTACACCCTGTTTTTATAGCATTAAATAAATAACTAAAACCAAATTTTTTAGAAAAATTTACGTGTGAGAAGAGGGATAAGAACTACCTAAAATGACAGAAATGATCTTTGGAAAAAAATTATTTCAAGTCTAATTGGATTTTTTAGTTTGGGTTGCATCCCATTCGATTACATGGAGAGGGCGGGGCTTATGACCTATATTGCAGCCAGCCACCAGGGGGCGATTGAAATGCTTTGGCTTCACTATTCAAGACTTGTGTGGCACACTTGGATGTGACATTCTCTTCAATAGGTTTTATTGGTTCCCAGTTAGGGCTGTCAAATTAAAATTTGAATTTCGAATATTCGAAAAACGGTGTATGAGATTATGTAAGAGTCAATGTGTTTTAAATGTTTTTTTTTTTTTTTTTACAAATTATACCTTTTAAATTTGAATATAATTTGAATATTAGTAATAGTAATAAAAGCAATTGCTAGGTGATTGGTAAGGTGTTTTAGGTGGTTTCTAGAGCATTGTAGGTAGTTGCCAGCAATTCTAGGTGGTTGTGAGGGTGATTTTAAGTGCAGGGTTCATACACATTTCTACCAATAAATTTCCATGACTTTTCCATGACTTTTAGGCAAATATTCATGACCTAACATTCCATGAAACGTCTGTGTATACATGTAAAATAAGAATAAAAACCCATGTTCAAATGTCAAATCACAGCATCTCTTAACTAATTAACGACAAGCTATGTGGTTTAATACAAAATAAACGCTGACACACCAGTAAGACGGTTAGATAAAATACTGGGTCTGACCCTAGCTACAGATTAACATGCATCAATGGGAGGCAATGATGTTAAAAAAAAAGTGTACAGTAAGACTGACTGTAACTTTACAAGGTTGCGGGGCTAGAGACAAACTTTTGGAATACAAAATTTGGTAACTAAGAAGATTTAAAAACTGCTACCATTTACCATTAATCTCATTAGAAAACCATCAATCATCAACAAGATAACATCCCTTTTTAAATTCCCCAAAAACAGTCGAGTTTATTTATTAATTTCTGCAATTTACACCTATACAAACTGCAACTGCCAGACATTACCCCATGCCAGGGTCAGAAATAAACTTTTCCAATATGGGGCCCCTTGCAATTGATTTCCAAGGGCATTTTATTTATTTATAAGTGCAGTTTTTTATGATTATCTGTGTTGTCGTTTGTCAAATACTTAACTTTAACCAATTACTTATGTCAATCAGAACACTATATAGACTGTTACCAATAACATTTTAGCATTAACAAAAGCCATCTTTACACTGCAAAGGTGGAACAGAAGCCGCACCTGAAATAGCATAAATGTTTATACTGTTTAATGTTACTCAAATTATAAAATTAACAGGAACTCTTTACAGAGTAATTTTTGTCAATTAATGCTCTTGATATTGTAATAATGATTATTAATGTAGATTAATAGATACATAAAATGTTTTTGTGTTTGGGGAAACTGAACGTCATATTCTGGCTACAAAGATAAAACAATCTTAGAACCATTTATAAATTATTTTAATGCTTTTTACACATTAGAAAATGAAGACTTCATTTGATCTTACCAGCGTGATGAATAAATTATTTTAACTGGAATAAACTGTATACAGAGGGAGCAGAGAACGGGACCGATTGTGAAGCTGTCCATACCTTGGGTGTAGCGCAAGTTTAAGCGCTCTCACAAACACTCCTGTTAAAATCACAGAAGCTGATGACACTGCGAGTCTGCGACATGAATCTCTTACATCCAATCTGCACTTTGTTGTTATTATGGGGAAAATTCACGAGTTTCAGAATTCAGACAGAGCACGTGCACTGAACGAAACTCTTCGTTTCAGCGATGACTAATCTGAACGCTTCTGATTGGCCATCATGCTCGACAGAAACGCGTGATTGGTTATATGCGGCAGTATGTTTATGAAGTTTCAAAGTTTGTTTAACCAATGTTATCACATGAACATTTATTATATTACATAAATATTTTGAAACAAATTTCCATGACTTTTCCAAAACTTTCTGGTTTATTTATTTTTCCAAAACTTTTCCAGGCCTGGAAATCGCTGCTTTAAAATTCCATGACTTTTCCAGGTTTTTCATGACCGTACGAACCCTGTAAGTGGTTGCTAGACAATGGCTGGGAGGTTGCCAAGCAATTGATAGAATGTTCTAAGCGGTTGCTAGTGTGATGTAAGGTGGTTGCTAGGTTGTTGCTAGGGTGTTGCTTGATGTGATTGACAGGTGACTGTTAGGGTGTTCTAGATGGTTTCTAGGTGGCTTCTACGTCATTCCAAGGTGGTTGCTAGGTTGCTGCTTACTGTCCAAAGACAAAAGAACCCAACTCAAGTCTCCATGACATTCTGGTCTGTAAATATATGGCTCTGGTCCCTACTGAAATGTACATTTTTAGTCTGTTTAAACGTCAGGTGACAAACAGAAAGAGTACTGGATGTGTTATTCTGCAAAATGTATTACTTGTACAAAACTGAATCCTGTGTACAAGCAATAATGATTCTTGCCTTAGCAAACACCACTAATGAAATCTTTATTGTCTAGGGGCTACCTGACAAAAGAGAAATGATTTCTTCTTAGGAAAGCGTTGACCGGAGTTCGTGGCAGTTTGTGAGGCGTCAGCAGGATGCACAGAATTGATCACGCGTTAAAGCGCCCATTCAAACAGTGATGCCGCCCTCCGTCGGTCATTACTCTTGTTAAAGGATGCATTCCAGCTGTTCACGCTCGCTCTCCACTCACTCAAACACAAATACACACACACTGATGAACTCACAATGTGCACACCTGTGCAGGAGCTCAATAGCGTGGATCGATGAGGTTTGATTGAGTGGGGCTGCAGTCCAGGGTTCGAGTCAAGATGACAGATGAGGTAGCCGTAGGCAAATGAAGGTCACACGGGTGAATTGGATGTTTCTGTGTGTGCGTGACCACACACTTGCCTAGAAGGGGGTCAGAATATCAAATATCCCCTTCCATTCCATCCTGTTTCAGACTGTCACATCATATATCAGTGTGGCAGAAGGGCACACAGCCGCCTGTCTGTGTGTCAAAGGGTACGACCACACATAACCCCCTGATCACATCAGTCCTGTCCTGGGGGAAACTTTACACCAGTTATACTTGATATCTTTCATCCATTACAAAAAGGTGAAAAGTGTTTTATTTTATTTTTTTGGTCAATCTTAAAACATTTTCTTCTTTCTTAAAATCCATGGTCCTATTCACACTGCTCAGAGTGGGCATGGGAGGTGGGCGTACTAGCAAGTGTGCGCCCCCCTTCAATGCTGGTTGACACTGGTTGGGCCGGTGGGGGGGTGGAGGTTTACCTGCACAGTTTTTACCAGCTGGCTTTTAAGGAGGTGGTGACACTCACCCACTTAAACCTCACTGTCATCCGGGTCACGGCACCAATTTAACTGGCCCTACTCACACCGCTCCGAGAGATTCGAACCAGTATCAACCAGCATAAGAGGCAAGGGAGTGGAGTGACGTTTATCTACACAGCTCTTCCTAGCTGCCCATTTGTAGTAAACCATTTGAAGGTTGAACCCCTATAAATACAGCGAACAGGGCCCCTTTTACAGCTCGCAATAACATGTTTTTCATATCTTCATAGCATCTGGAGTTTGTCCAATATCGTTAGTGTGGTGTACAAGACAGATCCAATTGTACCCATGCAAAGTGGAAAACGGCACATTACATCAGAGGTCCTATTAGTATGTTTCATGTTTCACTGGATTCAGACGTGTCAGAATGCAACTGCAATGCATCCTTTTACGATTATATCTCTTTCAGGTCAGCTATTGTCTTGATAAAGCAACATTTTGAAAAGAATATTGCTGATCAAGTCAGTCAAACTCAACATGTTTATAACTAACTGAATAACAACATATCCAGTTTAAATGACACACATTTGAACTACATTATCACCACCTTGAGTCATGTGGTTTTCTCCCGCCACTGTAATGCAGGAATGCATGTTAAGTACGTTCAACAAGCACCAAGCATTCACTTGCATATTTCCTATTATTTCCTATTATTATTATTATTATTATTATTATTATTATTATTATTATTATATTTCATATTTCATTTGCATATTTCCATTAAGAATGTTTCTGGCTGTAGAACTCAAATCCCTATTAAAGAAAACCAAAACACAATATTTGTTTATTTTATTATCATTATTTTTTTTTTATCCCCCTGTGGTGTTATTATTAAATTTCCCATTAAGTATATCATTAGTAGGGACATTTTCAGTAACCAAGACAGAAACATGGGTACATCTGCCATGGGCAGTCAAGATTAGGTGCAGAAACATATGTTTCTATTTGGTGTTTTTAAATTGCATTTACTGTTTAATTTACTATATATATATATATATTTTTTTTTTTTTTTTTTTTTTTTTTTTTTTAAATCTGTAAAAACTTCTGTTTATGGAGCGCAAAGTTAAAGTTAGGAAAGAATGAGCTTTAATGACAGCAGACACTAAAGCTGTCATGATCAAAACAGCATGATTCATGTTATCCAAGCATGATTTGAGAGCTTTTTGTGTGATTCAAAAAATGCAAGTGCATATGTATAGAATTCAGCTCAGGTGGTCCAAGAGTCCACCTAACAGAAATAGGATTTCACAGATTCAGGTTTTGCTCGACCACTGAAACAGTTTAATGCACCATTAGTTTTCAGTCGACTGGACCTCTGAGCTTCCAGGCAGAAGTCATCCTAAAAGTCATTAGTAGGAAGCCTAATTACTTATAAATGTGTATTTATGTAGAATGCATTATGTATTCTTTGATTCATCTTGTAATGGATGTGCGCTGTAGTTCTCTAATGAGCTTGACCATTTGAAGCAGAACTTCACTGTGCGCTGAGATTGTTCTACTTACTGAGAGCAGCTTCCATGTGATTGGGCGCACCTGCCGTGGAATTCCAGACCAGCTCAACTTCCGAAGCTCCTCTGCAGAAAGAAGAGATTTTTATTAGACAAAGTCACTACTAAAAATAGTAGTATGAGTTAATTCCTTGTGAATAGACTGAATCATTATTAAGCAGTCCTATCAAGATTTTGCGGGACTTTACATTCCAAAATGCAGCAGGTTTCCTCAAAAAATTGCAGTGATATCTGCAGCCTTTTTGTGTTGTTTTGCAATAAAAATCCTACTATTAGTGACAGTATTAGTGACAGGATTTTTTGGGCATGATATAATAATAAAAAAAACGTGAACCATGAATTGTGCGTAATAACAACCTGAAAAATAGGGTCAATTTTAATTTCATGTTGACTATAAAAAGCAAACAGATTTTAATAACACCAGTACATTGACAACATTCACACAGAGAACCATAGTGTAAAGGATTGTGGGCAATATTTGACGAAAAAGACAGATTGTTCAGAAAGTAATACCACTCACGGTATACTCCAAAAATAAACAGCACACTATATTAGATTCTAGATAAATCGAGAATCACGATTCTCCTACGATTCAGAACAGGCAACTAATCAAAATAACATGTAATTTTACAAGAGGTTCATTTTACAAAATGTTAATTGCTGCAGTCTATTTGAAATGTTTTATTAATTTGATTTGGTTTTTGGGGGGGGTTGTTTTTTGGTTTGAATGAATGATTCAATGACTCATAAATACGTAACTTGTTTCATTACTGTATCACCGTGTCTACACTGGATGCGAGCGGCACGACGCGACGCGTCAAAAGATAATAGAACCCATTATAATCAGTGATGTTGTCTACACTGGATGCGGCGCGACGCAACACAAATTCCTGACGGTAAACAGATTCCCCGTTCTATTTCTGACGTAGTCCAAGTGCTTTGCAACGGTCAGTTTGTGACAAAAGTCGCGTCCGGTGTAGACATGGTGTATGAATCAGCATTTTTGAATGAATCTCTTAAATGAACGATTCAATGACAAATACATTTTTAACAGTCACTTGTCGCCACCTACTGGTGTAACAATGGAATTGATATAATCTTTATTTGAAGTCAAGTTATTTTCAAAAGGTGATTGGGTCTATTTTGATCGCTAGCGTAGACATCAGTGTTTATATACGACCTATAAACTTTTATCACAGTACTTCTGTGATAATTTGAATATTTGTAACAGACACAACCATACTGTGATGTTTAAAAGACTATTTCGAAGCGGTTACATACCTATACATGACAACTGCATTCTCTGACTCAACGGCTGACACAGATTTGAATGATACGGTGTGACTTTGTCAAAGGTTTAATAGACACAGGAAAATCATTGTCTTTTAGGAATGAGATTGCGTGGGAGTTTGAACCGAGGTCGTGATCTTTTAACGATTAATTGTGCAGCTCTACATTATATGCAACAATAAAACTTTTCAAACACTAGTACACTACATTGTCAAATCGGACCTCTCAGGAACTCATTCATGAAACATAAAAGGAAAATTGCTCTGTAAATTGTGTGTAAAACCATTCTTACATAAATTGTCACACTGAACTGGAAATGTATGCAATAATACTTTTATAAATGACTGAAAGTTTTTATTGAATGAGGGAGGCCCAGCTGTGCACATGCTTAATTCAGCGAGTGACGTCCAGTTATCATCCTGGAAATAAACATCTATTTTGCATTCCATTCAATTTTGTACAAAAATTCCTTTGCCGATCAAATCAATTTAACAAAGATGTTAAAAATAATGGCTGATTTGGCATCATAAATAAATGATCATAAAGAAAATGTTACATACTACATACTGTATACATACTATAAAAAGTATAATAACATGGTAGTATTCAATTCAAACATCTGCTGATTTGTTCTAAATAGTAAATAGTGTGTCATCAAGGCATCTTTGATAAACTGTTTTCAACATATAATGATTTGAGATGCACTAACCTGGCATATTTAATATAGGATTCAGCCTATAACATTTGAATTCTATGGGCACATCATGCTTTCACTGCAAAAGTATGCATTGGTGAACCCAAGAGTGCTAAAGTGAATAAATCTCAGTGAGGCAAATTGGACTTTTAAAATGGACAAAGAGTCCCTGCAGAGCCTTAAAAGAGCGAAAAAGAAATTTAATACCAAATATTTCTCATTTCATATCTGTATTGCATATTTCAAGGGTTGATGGCGATCATAATGTGTTGAATGTGGATTAGTCATTTCTCAGAGCCTTGACAACAGACTGCAGTGTAATGTGCATACATTTTATTTGACATCAAAGATAAATCTAAATTTTAAATCAGAGGTTGGTTTAAAAATTCATACAATAGACGAAATGTGCCATGAATACAACAAGAGCCTTCTGGGGAAAGCGTTTTTATTTTTCTAAAAAAAAAAAAAAAACAACCTTTCTGATATCAGAGCTGGATGTTTCTTGTGCAGTTTCTTTGTCAGTGCAAAATGAAGACTGAAGCGTATATAAATAATGAATAGTGTTATGACTGCCATGCAAATACGAGTGACTGTAAAAACAAACATGGTCTACTTATTCACACATCATTCATTATTATTGATGGCAATATTTTTGCAGAGATGCCTCAAAGGTTTATGTTATTAATCATATTTCCAGTCAGCTCTTAAATGAAAAGTTGACCCAAATTACACTTTGCATTACATTAGCAGGACCACTCAAACTTTTTTTTCATCTGATCTCCAGATTAAAAGAAATCATTATTATGAAATCACTATGTAAATTTGGGTGGTCAAAATAACATATTAACAAATTCAGTATGGCCCACTTGAACTGAGGTGTAAAGTATATTAATATTATTAATTGTACAACAGTCCCTATAAATGTATTTATTCATTTAGTAACACTTTATTGTCAAGCTGCACGATTAATTAAAAGATTGCGATCTTGATTCAGACATCCACGCAATCTCATTCCTAAATGACAACAATTCGCCTGTGTCTATTAAACCTTTGTCAAAACCATACAAAATCAAAATTAATGACAAAATCATCATACGGAACATTCAAACCTGTGTTTGTCATAGGTTTGAAACAGCTTCATAAAGTCTTTTCAACCACACAGTATCATTATTTCTGGTACAATAATTCAAATTATCACAGAAGTACTGAGATAAACATTTGTAGATATAAACAGTGACGTCTACGGCAGCGATCAAAATAGAGCAAATCACCTTTTGAAAGCTTGACGCTTTAAATAATGATTGTATCAATTATATTTTTACATCAGTATATGGCGACAAGTCACTGTTAAAAAGTGTATTTGTCATTGAATCGTTCATTCAAGAGATTCGTTCAAAAACGCTGATTCATCCAGTAATGAAACAAGTGAAGTACAATGAATCATTCATTCAAACAGTTTTTTTTTTTTTTTTTTTAAATTAATTCAGATTACTTTTAATAAAACATTTTAAATATACTGCAGCAATTAACAATTTTTTCAGAACCTCTAGTAAATTACGTTATTTTGTTTAGTTGTCTGATCAGAATCGTAGGAGAATCTCTATTTGAACGAAAAAAAATTGTGATTCGCAATTTATTCAGAATCGTGTAGCTTTACTTTTTTTGCAATGTGTCCGTGTGTCCCTGTGTCTGTTTTCACTTTCGCAATGCAGTGAAAAGAGCAGCCTGAACATTCTTCAAAAGGTCTCTTTTTCTGTTTCACGGAAGAAAACAAGTCTTACGGGCCTGGAAAAACATGAAGGTGAGCAAATTATGGTTTTTGGGTGAATTATCCCTGAAACTCATTTTAGGAGTCAGTCATGCAGTAATCCAGGTAATTCCAAAGTCTTCATTAAGCTATATATCATTATAAAAGACACCATTTCCAGTCTAATGAATGCATTTCTGCCTATCTTCATGGTGCTTGTGCAATACCTGTGTGGCTAAAGCGTAAGGACAGAGGGCATGAGTGTGTGTTCTCTCCAGGCAGGTATGCTGGTGTAGTATATGAGGATGGTAGGTTGTCCTGACACATTGAAGGCTAGCTTTAATGTGCGTGCTGCTTTACGCAGGAACTTTATAGGGAAAGCGCTCAATTCATTAAACACAGAGCCACTCAAGGGTGTCTCCTCGGCTCGCACCTTTGAACCCTCATTTGCGCTGTCAGCCGCAGAAATTAGTCGATGAATCTTGTGCCCTGGCACTTAATTAAACTATCTGTTATATTTCCTCCACGTGGCATTAATCTCACAACGGGGGGAGAGGAAGAGAGAGGAATTAGACATTCACTATTTCATCAGCTCATTGTTGCTGTCTTTGTTCCTCTGGAGACGATGACCTCAAAAGAGGTTGTGATCGTCCGGACAGTTGCTCCTGAAAAGCGTCTATGGCTGCCAGCTAAATGAGTCTCACGAAACCCGTATTAAACATGCCCCGGCCATATTTAACCTCAATCAAAAGAAAGGAAAAAGGAAAAAAAAAAAAAAGAGCATGATCAAATCTACTGCTTAAATAAAATTAAGATAATTAAGCACATTTTTTTTCCAAATTCTCATTAATATAATCCTAAAAACTCACTCATTACCACAATGTGGATTAAAAAAAATATATTATATTATATTATATTATATTATAGGTAATGTCTGAATAGAATGAATCTCTATATTAAAAAAATAAAATAAAACATTTAATTTTTGGGTGAAATATTACCTTGACATGTTTTCGTGAGAACTGTATCCCCATTTTGTATACAGGTGTGTGTGTATCTGTGTGGATTTGCGGACTGTACTATTCATGACAAACCATTCTAATGCAGTCGTTCATTTTCTTTATCTAATTTGTGTCCGGACTGTTTATTTCTGTGCCAATATCGTTTCCACAACCATCTTTTGTTAACTCTACAAAAAAAAACAAAAAAAACAACAACAAAGGAAGCAATAGAGATATATTCTCAAAACACTAAATGATTATTTTAAGTAATTCGGATTTCCTGACAGATGAGTTTCTTCTTATTATTGCAGTTTAAGTTTTGCTAACACAACACCCAAAGTTCATATTATAATCATATTCGACATCAATGAGCATTTACGCCAGTATTAAACCCCTCCATCTCATACATAATGAGATATTTATACGGAAAATGAGGTGGGTGAGAGCAAATAAACAAACATATTTCCGAAAAAACAACTGTAAATTACACTGAGCATTTCAATAGAGTGCCGCATCTCATTTCCAAGAATACATGCCATTTCCACAAATCTATTATCTTTTTAACCCATGGTTTGCAATCACTCCACAAACAACCCTAACAAAAAAATATTAAAAAAAATAAATAAATAAGTAAAATAAATGCCTAAATAAATATATGGATTGAAACCCAAAAGGAGCTGTGCAAAATATTCAAGCTGCTCTTGTTCATACAATGAAAGTTAGTGCACCATGAAAGTTTCATAAAAGTAGACTCCATTATAAGTATTTCCTTTGACATTCCACGGAAGAAAAAAATAAGTCTCACAGGTTTGGAGCAACATGACTGTGAGTAAAATGATGACAGAATGTGTATGAATAATTCCTTTAAAATGTTCATACTTCAGTTCCCGGTACGAGTGAATGAATATTACACTACCACAGCCCATTGTGTGTTCTTTATAAAGAACATCAAGTCTCCAGAATACACTATAGATTATAATGCCTTCCCAAGCCTGTACATCTTTGTGTTGGCCCTGCGCAACAGTCATCTAGTGGTCTATTGTGTGCTTCAAACACTGCCGCAGACTGAATTAAACACAGGAACTCTGAATGGACTATCACAGGCAGTATGTGCTCTATAATCCCTCAAAGAAGCACTACAGCTACTATAAAGAAAACATACAATGCCACTTCATACAGGACTTCAAAGGTTCATCTGAGAGTTTAATTAAGAGACAGCAAAGAAAATGGCAAGAGAGACAGACAGAGGCCCTGTTTACAGCTGGTATTAAGATGTGTTTTGGTCGATAAGATCACAAGTTGATACTAAATACAGGTGTGAACGGGGTCTAAAACATTTTGATCTTGTCCACTTTCGACCACTTCCAGAGGTAGTCGAAAACGCATTTGACCGGATTGCTTTCGTAGTGTAGACGCTCATGTGGCCCGATGTGTTTGAACAGCCACAAAAGATCGCCTACTCTCTGCCTACCGACCTACAATATGGGAAGCGCGCTAGCCAGATGGGATTTAAACTTTGTCGGCTGAAGACCCAAGTTTGGTTTGAAAACGACAAACATACCAAGCACAATGTTCTCTCACCATTCCTGATTTCTAACACACACTCACAGCATTCGGCGTGATCTTACGGCTATCAGTGCAGAAACGAAAGCTGCTGCTCCCCGTACATTTTTGCGTAGTCTCCTTGCACGTTCATATGTAAATTGTGTGAGCTTATTTTGTCTTATTTAGAGAAAGATCTGAAAAAACCCATAAATTTACCCGCCCATAGACGATCCCCTCAAAGAAATCAGGGCAGAAGTGGTTGAAAGTGGACAAAAGATACGGATTAAAACACCAGGTTTAAAATGGGAACGTGTCTCTCTCGTTTACTTGTGATCTGATCGACAAAAACGCATCTTAAAGGGTTAGTTCACCCAAAAATGAAAATTCAGTCATTTATTACTCACCCTCATGTCGTTCCACACCCGTAAAGACCTTCGTTCATCTTCAGAACACAAATTAAGATATTTTTGATGAAATCCGATGGCTCAGTGAGGCCTGCATTGCCAGCAAGATCATTTCCTTTTTCAATGCCCAGAAAGGTACTAAAGACATATTTAAAACAGTTCATGTGACTACAGTGGTTCAACCTTAATATTATAAAGTGACGAGAATACTTTTTGTGTGCCAAAAAACACAAAATAACGACTTTATTCAATAATATCTAGTGATGGGGGATTTTCACAACACTGCATCATGAAGCTTCGAAGCTTTACAAATTTTGTGTTTCAAATCAGTGGTTTGGAGCGCCAAAATCACGCGATTTCAGTAAACAAAGCTTTGTTACATGTAGGCCTGGGCGATAAAACGGTATCGATATTTATCGACGGTACGTCTTAATCGATAACGATAGAAAAAATGTTCGATATAACTCTCGATATAGTTTCACTTAAATGACGCGTTACGAGTGACAGCAAACAAGTTGCTGTGGAGTTCAGTTGCGCAATCGCCACGTGAGATCAGAACACACAAACACATGAAAATGAGTGCTGTACCTGCCGGCGACGAGGAGATTGTGAATAAAAAAGGACATATCAGCTCGTCAGTGTGTCAGTTTCATGGTTTCCTTACGTCTTACAGTTGATCTACTTCAAAGTCTTGAGAGAGCAGTTGTCATGTCAGTATTAACAGCTGCACAAACAGTGTTTCAATCACACAGTATCTTTATTTCTGTGCTACAAATATTCAAATTATCACAGAAGTACTGAGATAAAAGTTTATAGTTCAGATAAAACACTAATGTCTATGTTATCGATCAAAATAGACCAAATCAGCTTTTGAAAGAAACTTGAACGCGCTGAAAACGACGCATACATCAATTACATTGTTTCACCACCAGGTGACGACAAGTGACTGTTAAAAAATGTATTTGTGTCTGAAATGTCTAAATTTCTTTAACTTATTTAATCTTCATATAAAATATAAAAAAAATTTGTTTACATTTTATTTTGCTTTGTTTTAAAAATTATTTGTTGTTTGCCTTAATTAAAAATGCATTGGTTAAATTCAAACATTTTTTTTCTACTAAATTTTTTTCAATAATTATCGATACCGATCAATATGAAACATTATATCGTGATAATTTTTTTAGCTGTATCGCCCAGCCCTAGTTACATCATAAATGTTTCGAAAAGTTCACGTTACTTTGGCAGTATGATACGCGCTCCGAACCACAGATTTGAAACAAAAGATTCATAAAGCTTCGAAGCTTCATGAAGCAGTGTTTTGAAATCGCCCATCACTAGATATTGTTGAATATAGTCGTTATTTTTTTTATTTTTTTTTTTTTGGCACACAAAAAGTATTCTCGTCGCTTTATAATATTAAGGTTGAACCACTGTACTTACATGAACTGTTTTAAATATGTCTTTAGTAGCTTTCTGGGCATTGAAAAAGGAAATGATCTTGCTGGCAATGCAGGCCTCACTAAGCCTCGAGATCCTATGTTGATCCCAATTTCCAATATATACTACATCACCTATAGTCCTGAGAGAATGGTATGCTTATAAGCATGAAATGTCTTTATTCTGAGCTGTAAAAGTTTAGTTTGGCACTAAAACTAGTAAGGTAGATTCATGAATGGCAGCGGTAAGTCATATAAAGGACACTGCAGCACGCGGCACAGCCATAAAGTAATGCAGCTCTTGTAAAGCGATACTTCACTGTATTAACGCAGGCTGCTGAGGATGATGATATGTAGTTCAGGTGTCTGGGGAGAGTGTACAGTAGATACTTTCTCTGGGGTCTTAGAATAACTGCACCGTTGTATTTCATTGATTGCATTATGAATTTTCTTTCTCTTTCATATGAATTGCGTCATGAGCCAGGTACAACCAAAGCCAGGTGACACATTTCTGGACAGAAATAAAGTTTGTAAAAAGTGCAAACTTTGGCTTCAGTGCAGGTTTCAGGCCAGTGCATCTGATTCACAAGTTCAGAAACAACTAAAGTTGGGTGTAAGACATTCTAACAAAGAGGTTCTCAACCAGTATCAAGACCTAAAAATAGGCTGCACGGCTGTTCTTAAAAAAAACATGATAAATGCAAATCTCAATAATGCAATATAACTAATATGTAATGGTGTTTAATTATGATAACAAAACCTTAATATATTGTCATCATTTAAATCATCCAAATAAGCTGTTCAATCAAGAAATCTTTGACTGGAGCTCAATACATTTACTCCAAAAATCAGGGAGGACGAATATTTTTGGAAAAACTACATAATGAGAAAACGCTGCGACGGAAAATCTGAAAAACGTGTGTTTGTGGTCATTGTTTTAAACTGGATTACAACGAATACAGTGTTTTATGCCAAACAGAGGGGGAAAAAAACTGAAAGAAACTGCCGTTCTGTCAGTTCAAACCCCCGAAGCAAAATGGCGTTGCATACAGGTAAGAAAGCTGTTGCCATAGTGTTCCATTTTTCCCATAATGCTGTTTAAAGAGTAGATAAAGTACAATTTTCAGTGATAAACTTCTTACAATAACAGTTCTGTTAATAACCCTCTGTCAATCCGACAGTCCGTGGATGGGGATACAAAAATGCAGAAGTATAATCTGCAGTTTTCACGAAAGCCCTGAAGCTGTCAAAAGTCGGATGACGTGTTTTTGCGTCATCTGGCAGACTTTGGCTGACAAAAATATGTGAATTTTTCAGTCCAGGTAGCACGGAGAATGAGTAAACACTGTTTATTTACTACTGACATTGTAACAATATAAAGCAGGTGAAGTTACACTTTAATAACTCCCAGGTTAAGTCTGATAATAATTACAGGAAACCAAAGTTACTTGAAAAAGTGATTGAAATTCAATATGGGAGACCAAATACTAACTTTACATGCACTGATATGAATAAGTAAGTCTCAGAAGCTACAACCCAGTGCTTCATTCACTTCTGGGACTTGGTTTACCACAGTTAATCGTGTCTCGAGTGCTGCCTGTGAAGATTTGAGTGCTCACCAAGGTTATCTGAACAACTGTCTGAAATACTTCATGACTCTAGATCCGATCCAGGTGACCTTGTTCAGCTGTAGACTGCTTAAACAAAAGACCCTGATGTGAGCAATATTCTCGATTTCTCAATAGTCTCTATGATGAAAAGATGCTGCCACAGAGTCATAATTACAAAAACACAGGCTGCGAAATGTTGACATTGCAATAAAGCACTAAGAAAATGGTTGCGATTTAGCATTTTAGAACTACTATCCATAAACAGAATACAAAACAGGGCCAAAACACTTTAAAAATGAAAGAAATGTCCTCCAATCACCAATCTCAGGAGATCTCTAAATAATATATGAGCCATTTTAAATTACTTTCATATTCATTTCATTTGTGATTTGCATTACTTGGAACCATGTTACCAAACATCCTATCCTGCAGTTTGATATAAGTTTAAACAGGACTGCTTACTGACCCTGTCTAATGCTAACACGTATCGTATGGCTACATCTTTCAAAATTTAATGTGCAGACTTTCAATACAAATGTCTTATAAAACCACACATTTTGCTTTACAAAAAGAAGAAAAAAATAGTTTGCCATCAGCATTACGCCAATATATATAGATATTTGTAGGGTTCACTTAAAACACATTTGTTATTCTGAATCAATATGTTGTTAAAGGACAATATATTAAAGCATTAATGTGTCTCTTTATAACTAATGCAGCTATAATGACACTTAAAGAGGACCTATTATGCCCTTTTACAAAGTCTTGATTTCATGTTAGATTTTTCAAAAAACAATTTATCACATATTTTACATTGTTGAAGCACCTCTCTTCCCAGTCTGTCAGTAACACTCTGTTTAGCTCCTGTCTCTATGAAGCCCCCCCCTTCAGAAAAGCACAATGTGCTCTGATTGGTCAGCTGGACCAATGTGTTGCGATTGGTCAACCGCTTCGAGCATGTTTCCGAAAATGTCACACACCTTACAATAACAGAGAGTTTCAACAAACTACAAACTGAACCAGCCCTTGCCCCCCTTTTTTTTTGTGTGTGTCTGTACCTTAGGCGGGAAGTGAGGAATATTGTGATGTTTACGTTCCCAGAAGACAACTCAAGACTTCAATCGAGGCATTTCAGGAAGTTCAGAAACAGTCCTTACTTATATAGAGAAAAACTCCATTTGAGGGGTTTTCGCACCAGGTAGTTATAGGAACTATCCACCAGGGCAGTCTCCCGAGAACTAAATGTTCCCATAGGACCATTTTCCTGGTTGCATTCGCACCAGTTTGAACTTTGAAGTGATGCTGCAGACTTTTCTTTTGACGGCGCCGAGAACGGCTGAGCCAGAGCCTGAGCACATTGGTGTTGTCCATCTATCGCTGTTTTCCATGTTCGCGAAGTAAATATATATAAACTGTGTGTTTGCGGGTGCCAGTGTTTGACATGCATTCGACCAATCAACGTACACTTTAGGGTTGTCAAAAGCACCAACTTCGGTACCACGTTGGTACTGAAATTTAAAAAAATGTGACAATACCAGAATTTCCCCCTAGCATTTTGAGAGCTGTTGAGTGGATTCTTAAACACCTGTGATTGGCCATTGTGTTCACACGCTCAACAGATATGTCTGTGATTGGCTACAATGATCAACGCTTCAAAAACATGTTATAAATAGACATCAATGATGCTCTTCATCGAGGGCTTACACAGATAGACACAGAAGGGTTTGAAAACAGGCATCTATCAGCAGAACCGTCTATCAGCAGACATATTAGGGATTTCGCTTCTGTGTGTATCTGTGCAATCGCTGGTATTGTCACATTTTTAAAATTTCAGTGCCGACTTGGTACTGAAGTCGGTACTTTTGACAACCCTAGTACACGTACGTCACTGGTAGATCCTACTGTGCTGGGTTAGACTGTACTCTGAAGTAAAAGCTCATTTAGTTTCCCCAAAAGGCATTCCTAGAACTAAAATCGTTCCCAGTTCCTGTGGTGCGAACACGCCAAAAAGTGGGTACATCCGCCATTAGTTACAGGAAATATGAAAAGGTTCCTCCAGTGCGAAAGCCCCTTGGGGGTGGACTTTGCACTTTGTAACTTTGCAGAACTTTTCATGCTCAAACAGCAACATTACACACATAAAAAGTTGAAAATGTAAGACAGCATAATAGGACCCCTTTAAAACCAAATGAGGATGTGGAAAATAATGAGTCACAGCGATTTTTGGAGCTTGTTAGATTATTTCAGATTCCTGCAGTGACAAAGGTAACTGGCTAATCTATAAACATCTTACCCCATATTGGCAGAAATGAGAAATATTAACATTAGCTACTGCTTAAAGATGTGAGATTTTTAAGTTCATTCTCAATTAAAGGTTTACTTCAACATTAGCATGCGTCACAGATGTAGCAGAGTGGTTTAGTTATTTACGAATACAGAAATCAAAAGACTGGACAAATTAGAGGGAAGCTGTACATACAGCATTAATCCCAGAATTTGCGCTGGTTATACTATAACGGGATAACAAAAATACACCAAACATGAGAGAATAATCTATTAAAACTCAAACGTTAAAATAAAATTAAATGACAAAAAAAAAAAACTTGATTGTGATGCAGCAAGTTAAAACATTAAGTTTATGTGTGCTTTTTGTCAAAGATAAGCTTAATAGACACTGTGAACAGTGTCAAATGGAAAAGAGAGGAATTCTATTCATTTTTACTCTACATAACCCACTATTAAAATGTACATGCATATTCTCTCATGTTTATAGATTTATTCACAGCACATGAAATGTCTCCAGGAATGCTTGCAAATGGCTCAATGCCAGATTCTCAATATAATATTCTTGAATTCCTTAAAGAATTTCTGCCACAGATGCCACTAAACTAAGTGAATTTGAATCAGACTGCATTTATAGCATTGAGGTTGAGCACTAACAGAAGAATCGGCTGTGTTAAGACCACGAGAGCACCACAGCTCCCCCATCTGAGACACACCGAGAGAAAAGGTAGTCAAACGGTAGATAGCAGAGTTCAATAGAGGTGATGCATCACCATGGCAACAGTAGACAGCATCAGGGAGTAATTGCTTCCTGTGATTGTAGCAGTCTCTCAGAGAGGTAAAAGCTGACCACCTGATGGCATCCCTCTTAAAAACACATCTGTCAGGTACTCATTAATTTGGAGACAGAGACGGCACGAAATGCTTCAGAAACAAGAGCTAGTAAAGGGAGAAAATGACTTTTTGCTCATTACTGTGTGTTAGATAGGACAAATTGAATGTCTATGTACTGTTCTATCCATTTTCAAAGACGCTTTTGTACAATGCTCCAATACACGACACATTAAAAGTTTGGATATTAGACTACTTTCTTATGATCTTCAAAATATTGAGATTTAAAGGCCCACACTTAAACGCTTGAAATGTATTTTGTAGACAGATTTAAACTGTGCCTACTTAAAGGGTTAGTTCACCCAAAAATGTAATTTATTACTTACCCTCATGTCGTTCTACACCCGTAAGACCTTCATTCATCTTTGGAACACAAATTAAGATATTTTTGATGAAATCCGTGAAATTAGTGAGGCCTCTATTGCCAGCAATGTCACTGAACCTCTCAAGATCCAGAAAGGTACTAAAGACATATTTAAAACAATTCATGTGACTACAGTGGTTCAACCTTAATGTTATAAAGCGACAAGAATACATTTTGTGCGCCAAAAAAGCAAAATAATGACTTTTCAACAATATCTAGTGATGGGCGATTTCAAAACACTGCTTCGAAGCTTTACGAATCTTTTGTTTCAAATCAGTGGTTCGGAGCACCAAAGTCACGTGATTTCAGTAAACAAGGGTTCGTTTACGCGATCCGAACCACTGATTCAAAACAGTGGTAGTGACATCGCTGGCAACAGAGGCCTCACTGAGCCATCGGATTTCATCAAAAATATCTTAATTTGTGTTCCAGAGATGAACGAAGGTCTTACGGGTGTGGAACGACATGAGGGTTAGTAATTAATGACAGAATTTTCATTTTTGGGTGAACTAAAATCTTACATAACCTTTACTTAACGGTCCGGGTATACTTCATTTTCTGCGTTTCACTCCACCTTTCAAAGTATACTCCTTTGGCCATGAGCACGGAAAGACGCAATCGGCGTGTGCGCACTATTAGGTGGACTTTGTTTTCAAGTACTCAAGTCACTCGCGCATGCGCTGTTGTATGCACACAATCCACGCGGACAAAAAAAAATTGGGCTACACGCAGACAGTGTGCGCGAATGTCCGCAGACCCTCCTGATGATGAAAATGATGTCACACGAACAGTGCGCAGACTGTCACGGAACGCGGACGGCCGAAGTATACTTGGGACTTAACTTGTGTACTTATGCCCGTACTTAGGTACTTGGACCTACGTAGCAGAGAATGAATAAAAAGTGTCCAGCATACATGGAAACTCCTTCAACACAGTTTAAAAGCGTTTCATGTAGTTGGCTGCAGTCCCATTAAAAGACGGTCCAAGTTAGTCGCACCAAGATTTTGTTATTTATTTTAAATGATGAATTTCCTCCTCCTTTCTGAGACTTAGAATTAAACAATAAACAAAATTCAAGGCTGCACACTATATAAAGAATAAATTCGATATTGCGATACGTCTTAACGTAGCTTAGCTTAGCATAGACAGTAAAAAAAGATGGACGTCGCACCTTCTCTTCCATTGCAGAAAAGTGAAGCCGCCAATGCCCCAAGATGGCGCTTACATCTTGCGCTAATTACATTGTTCAGAGCCTGAGTATGTGCAATAGTGAGCGTGAAGTGCCGCGATATCAAGGTTTCGCCCACACTCCCACAGAATCAATCACAAGCACACGCCCCTGAACTTTTTTTTTTTTTTTAAGTAGCCTGACTGCTCCAATTTTGCTTGTAGTACAACTGATGGCTTGTTAAAATAATGTAAATACAACTACTAACCACATAATCATAACTCTGTTCACTTTATGGTTTGAGTTGCATTTGCAAAGAGTAAAATGTCCTTTTTTAAAATGTCCAATAGCATTCCATTTATATCACAGCTCGGCCAAAGAGCAGTTGATCTCGGCAAAGCCTCATTTGACAGCTTATGACAGCCACAGTCTAATAGATTCCCCTTTTAGATTTAATATGAAACTGTAACTAAAGCAATATAGTGAACATAATCATGCTGAGGATGTGTAGTTTAAAAAGTGTGTACGTTATGTTGGTGCATGGCACCGGTGTTATCTCTTCTACTCAGTGCTGTCTAACCGTTTCTCCTCCTAATCTCACCCATATCGCTTTAAAATATAGCATTCTGTGCAGAATTCAAATGGGTCCGATACGTTATGTGGTCTGTGCTGACTCACGCATATGATCCGCTCTGTGCTATCGCATCTCTGGACCGGAGCAGACTGTATGTGTGCTGCGATGGTTCGCATGACACTAACATAAAACCAGACTTCATTTACCCCAATGGAAAACATTTACACTGTCTGAATCGTTCCCTATCCACTATATAGTGCACTATGTGCCAATCATCATATAGAAAATATTAACTGTGTGAACAAGTGACCGACAGCCGCAGTTTCAGCATCTACTTATAAGTGTAGGAGGTGGGACGCTTCAGATTCCAGAGACCATTTGATTGGACAGAAAATGATGTAATCAAAATCATTGATCCATATTGGCGGAAGTGAGAGACTGTAAGTTTGAATGCTTATATCTTCTAAATGCGAATTTTGTCATTGTTTTTGAGCATACTAGCTTATAGATAACCTTAAGGCTAACATATTTAACATATTTATACTAAAAGCCAAAAAAAAAAAAAAAAAACTTACATTTTGATTTCATGGGGACTTTAAAAAAAAAAGTATTCAGAGTAATTTTTCAGCTCTTTTTATTTTCTATGCAGATGCACCCCAATCATTGTAAAATACATTTTTTCCCAAACAGAACTATTCAAGTAATTTGGTGAAACATCTTGTATTGTTTCATATTGCAATATATGGCACAGAAAAACTGAATATTGCGTTTTTTTTTTTTTTTTCAATATCATGCAGCCCTACAAAACTCCATGTAATGCCTGAAATGTCACTTCTGAATTTAAAGGTAACGTTTTGGCAACCACAGCTGCAAGTAATTTAGCAAAGAAAATGTACTGTGCACCTTTAAAGCTCTTACTAGTAAATCACCTCTATTTTGCATGTGAAAACTACTGTAATAGTTCACACTTTCATTTCATGTAGAAGTATTCAAGTTGCTGAATGCTGATTACATTCTGTTGATATGCAAATGTCATGGTCGATGGTAATGCTATAGCCATTATAGTGCCATTTTCACCGTTTCAATAAATAGTAAAACAAGCCTATTTTAAAAAGTTTCACCTAAACTTCATATAACATGAAATACATCAACACAGCCCTTAAAAAAAAGAAGAAAAAAAAAAAAAATTGGGGCTCAGTGCTATTTCTCGGGGTCTTTGAGTTATTATGAGTCACTGCCAATAGAGGGCAGTCATCAGTGCTGTGGATGGATAGATGAGAATTCATTATCATGTTGGAGATCCCAGCTTAATTATAGATTTCATTCATATTTCATTCTGCTGCCCCATGTCTGACTCATAATTTCAGATGTCTAATAAAGGCAACAGCAGCCAAACTGATTCAGGGACGCCCTGAGAGCCAGTCAAAAGAAACCAGAACTGACACTCCAACATCCAGAGGCCTGTCAACATCGACACCGTCCTGACTTCATAGATCTGCAACGCTTAAACCCCAGAGATGTTGCTGAGCAATAATATGAGAGCTATGCAGAGACGGTTGACATTACAGACTGTTAAAGTGAAAGCAAAATTTACACTCTTTACTTTACACTGTATTATTGTCCACAATTCACTTGCACATTCATTATCTTTCAATGAATAATTAAAAATTCTTTAGAAATCATGTAACAGAACCATAAACCAGCTTCTTACCCAGATCAGTATTAGGCCCGGCCAGAACCTGTCTGAACTTGTCAAGTCTTGACGCCTCTCTCTCGGTCATGGCAGGAGTTCCAGATGTGTTCTGATCCGCCATGCGGGCCACCAGTGGAATCACGGGCCTGTGCGGGAGCGACTGCTGTCTGTGTAGTGCTGCCTGTTCAACGCCCACTTCTGTCCACAAACACAAGAGAAAACACAGCTGTAATGAGAATATACAAACTGCTGCCTGCTTTCTCACATGCCTCAGCCCAATAGATGTAATTACGGAGGCAATTTATGACACACAGTTTGCCCAGAGGTCAGACGAGACAGTTACTCCAAGATGCTCAGCTAGTGGTAATGAAACACTTCTCTGTCAAACTAAATCCATTACAGAGCTCGGACAGATGAACCTCATTCAGAGTGCCATCATCATTAGGAGTGGGAATCTTTTAGCACTACACAATTTAATTCATTTCGATTAGATTCTATTTTAATTTCAATTCAGGGAGTCATGATGAGATTACATACGATTCTCAATGTGTATACATTCTTCACAACAGCACAGGGACCAATCATTTGTGAGTTAAACCTGGCACATCTCAATTTTTGCAAGCAAGCACACTTCAATCCTATTAGGGAAGGGTTGGCTGAGGAGATGCACGTGTATCCTGAGTACTTACTATAATTACTGTATAAATATTAAAAACACTGATTGTAGGCATTTTTTTTTTTTTTTTTTTTTTACTTTTTTTACTTTGGTTTTTTTTTCTTAAAGCTGGAACAATGTGTACAGTAAAAAGTGTTAAAATCATAAGGTAGGGTAAACAAATTGATTTGAAACCAATGGCTCATAAGTGTGTGCTTATGCAGCCTTTTGTTGACTAAATAAAAACTTCCTTAACAGTTTAATGTGTTATTTTATGTTGGAAAATATTTATTTATTTAATTAATATTTATTTTAACATCAAGTTTAAAAAATCCTGAACAGATTAATGTATATCAATTTATTTTATGTAAAACTATTTTTAAAAACTACATTAGCTTTTATTTGTATATCTGCAATTTTATTTTATTTATTTTAATTTTATTTTAAGATTTGGTAATTTTGTTTTGTGCTTTTGTCATTTTTAATTTTTTTTATTTTATTTTTATTTTATTGATTAATCATACATTTATAAATACATACAGAGACACAGATTTGTTGATTGATTGATTGATTGATTGAATGATTTATTGATATTTTGCACTAATGAAGTTCAGTTTAGTCCCAGAGACACATTTTAAAGCCTGTCTAGATAATGGTTATTGTTTTTACCTCAGGTAAAATATAAAAGTTTATCAAAATGCTTCTCACGCTTGCTAGTACAGCTGATATTTTCTCAGCACTGCTGTATGTTGTCTCAGAGAATAGTGCAAATCCAAATTTTGTGTAAAGATGCCATATAAAAAGCTTATATTAGTGCATATATATTTGTTTAGCATGTTACTTTTGTCATCACTTTCAAGTAAACCATCAGATTGAAGGGTGATTCTCACAAAACTGTATTTTATGCCAGGTAAATTTATGTCTTTGCAAAAAAGGACGCTTGGAGACTCCAAGGGCCCTATCACACACCCGGCGCAATGCGGCGCCAGGTGCGACGCAAGTGTTTTTTGCTAGTTTCAGCCCAACGCAGTTATCATTTTCACGTCCTGTGCCACGTTGTTTAAACAGCAAATGCATTTGCCCCCATCTGTTCGCCCATGGGCGTGCTGGTCTGAAAACGAGGTGTGTTCAGGTGCATTGTTGGCGTGTTGCTATTTTGAGGCAACTGAAAACGACTAGCTATTTTGTTTCGTTTTTTTTTGTTTTTTTGTTTTCTCATCGCTTTATAATATTAAGGTTGAACCACTGTACTCACATGAACTGTTTTAAATATGTCTTTAGTAGCTTTCTGGGCATTAAAAAAGGAAATGATCTTGCTGGCAATGGAGGCCTCACTGAACCATTGGATTTTATCAAAAATATCTTAATTTGTGTTCTGAAGATGAACAAAGGTCTTACAGGTGTGGAACGACATGAGGGTGAGTAATTAATGACAGAATTTTCATTTTTGGGTGAACTAACCCTTTAAGGCCATGACACACCAAGCCAATGTAAAAGAACTAGCTGCGATGAAAGCTGACTGTGTTATCGCCTAGCGTTGGCTGAGTCTCGGCCAAAAAGCCGCACTTAAACATATCAAAACGACTAAAGGCGTCTGTCAACTAGCATGTGCATTCTGCACCTGCGTAAAAGGAAATAATGGTTTATCAGCGGGTATCAATAGTCTATATTTGTCATTCAAAAAGGGAAACCGAAACTAGGACTGCAGACATACAAACCTTACATATAAAAGTTCGCTTTTATTCTCATTCACTAAACTGAAAAGCTAATCAGAGTTCTCTCTCTCCCAACGGCGCCGATACGGATTCAACATGCTCAATTGGCCAAAAAAAACCCAAAAGGGGTCCAACCAGTGCCGATTGTGTGGAACACGTCGCAAAAACTGAGCCGGCCAACACTTAACAACAGCCGACCGTCGGCTTGCTGTGTCAGGGACTTGAACCTCAAAAAAGGTGGAGCCTCGGACCACACCCACTTACTGTGTCATGTACCAGTGGCAGTTCAAATGCGTTTAACAGCCATTGCAAAGTTTTCAGGAAAGTTCATGTTGGTGAGCTGTTTCACTGAAACCAACCCCAAACACAAAGATTGTGTTTGGCCAGATTTTATACAAAATTATGTTCCACTCATTCATTCTTCGATTTTGTTCGAAGTGTCATGAAGACCTGGAATTCTAACAGTATTACAATAAAGATGCTTTCACTTAATTTACATGCTTCAGAAGCATCAGAGTGAAAGTCTGAGTGACAGGTCAGTGGAAAAATACATCCTTTATATTAACATAATAAAGCTCAGTGGCAAACAAAACAATTGATTGACATTTCACTGACTCCAATTTGCTTGAGCAACACAGGTTTCCGATGTTACAGACTCTCGGTTAATTACCACAAGTTAGAAAAAAAAAAAAAAAAACATTTTAATGAAGGTCGTGCTAATTAGCTAGGAAAAGGACAAGGAGAAAATGAAATGCTAGAGTTTAGAAACAGGTCACAGGTCTGATCCAAAATTCAAAATTTCATATAAGTCTTGTGAAAATTGGTTGATCTTTCCCAGCAAGGTGTTACGTCTAGATGACAGCAAATTTTGTAACACCACATTGGAAAAGATAATCGAGACTAATTTTTTTGTTGTGCTTGCCTGTGCAAGTATTAGTCATCTTGCATATTGGTGGTCTTTTATGCATGTCTTTTTCAAAGTCTACATGACAAATGTCATTTTATCAGATGCCAGAGGAAAATGATAACTCCAAGAATTAAGAAAAGCAACAACACACATCTTTTCAACAAGCTTTAAAATTTATGAAAACAATAAAACAAAGAAACCAGAAATAATGCATAATAATAATAATAATAATAATAATAATTATTATTATTATTATTATTAGCCATTGTTATTTTAGTATTATTTATATACTATTATAGTATTTACCTTCAATTAGCTTTTTTTATTATTTTATTCGTATTCTTTTTTATACAATATTAGTTTTCATCTTCTATTAATTTTAGTGCTTTTGTTTTGTGCTTTTCTCTTTTTTTATTATTTTTTTTCTATTTAGCTTTTATTTATTTTTCTATTTCTGTTTTATTTTCTGTTGTAACATATTATAATTTCTCATTTTAATTTAAGTTTAAGTTTTTCATCTAATATTTATATCTTATTTTATTCAATTACCAAAAACAATTTTTATTTGTTTTAGCTTACAACAACACAACAACCAAAGATTAATGTCAGTTTTGTTAACACTGAGCAACCAGCCAAACAATAAACCAGACTAAAAGAGTAAACAGAGACAGGAAACGCAGTTGTCCTGATGTTTGACTGACCTTTAGGTGAGCCGACAGGAGCTTCACTGTGTGACTTCACCAGTCTGTTGTCACTGAGCGGAAGAGCCTCTGAACTGAACGACAGATCTGTTGTCGTCTCTGCCCCTTCCTCTCTCTCCTCTTCTTCCGGCTCTTCCTCCTCTACCTCGTGCACTTCCTCACCGTCTTTTTCATCAGGCTCAGTCATTTTGTCCATCTGCTGCTGTCTTCTTTCCTGCAGCTTGCTGTGGTTTTCTATCACCTTATTGGCTGTCTCCATGACGACCTCGATGTTGAGATTTTGGGCTGCCATAGCGAGAAGTTCATCATCATCATCTCCCACATCCCAGGCGTCACTGGTGATGCTCTCAAACTCTTGGAAGGTGGTGGCTTTCTTTGGTTTTCCTGGTGTAGTGGTAGACGGAGGCTTGTTTCCTGCTTTTATCAGACTGCAACAACAACAAAAAAGTGACTTTTGTTGATATATTAATCAATCTCATACAAAATGTTGTTCCACATATAATGTTTAATAAGATCCCTGCATGTGGGAACAGACAAACTCATAAAGAACAGGGAAATTGTTCTGGTTTCTCTGAGTCCCATTGGTAGTTGCCACATCGCTGCTCACCTACAAAAAGTAACATTTTATGCTCATGTTGCCCCAAATTGCCAACTCTCATTAAAATCAGAAGACTTCCATACACTTTATCACAGAAAATTGCTGTCATCATTTACTCACCCTCAAGTTGTTCCAAACCTGTATGAATTTCTTTCTTCTGCTGAACAAAAAAAGAAGATATTTTGAAGAATATGGGTAACCAAAACAGTTGATGGGCTCCATTGACTTCCATAGTATGGAAAAAAAATACTATGGATGTCAATGGGGCCCATCAACTGTTTGGTTACTGACATTCTTCAAAATATCTTCTTTTGTGTTCAACAAAAGGTGAACTATCCCTTTAAGACTAAATAATATGCAGAATTACTATTAAAAAGCAAAACTAATAAATAAATTACAAATAGCAAAACATGGTGCCTTGATTATATAAAGTCTGGTTCTCATCCAAAACATACAAAGACGGCTGTTTTTGGTCTAGTTCAGGCACGCTGTTTCATGTGGCACTTAAATGGGCAGGGTTTGCTGACTCACTGTAGCAACATCTGTGGTTGTGACAAAGAAAACAGCAACAAGTGTGACCTGACAAGTATGATCGCTGATTTTTCACTTTTAATGATATGGAAAGTCAACACATACCCTATTCATATTCTTAAATCACATTTCTAGCTTTATTGTGAATGATTAATCTGTGAATGTTATTAAAAAAGGGGGGGGGGGGGGGAATGTTATCTTTAATCAAACTGACATAACTTGCTCTTCCTCTGAAAAGATATTCCTTTTACGGTGACATCACTTAAGCTGTGTTTACACACACACACACACACACACACATCTATACCTATATTATCTACACACGCGTGTGTTTGGTTACAATTTATTTTAAGGTGTCTTTGTTATACTGTAATTATACATTTAAGTACTGAGTAATATAACTACATGTACTTACTGTAGGTTTAGGATTAGGGTTTGGTTAAGGGTTAGTTGCATGTAATTATGCATAATTTATAGTTATTACAATAGTAACTACATGTAACAATGACACTAAAATAAAGTGTTACCGTGTGTTTATGTACCATTAATTATATATATATATATATAGGGATTGGACAATGATTCATTAGTATGGTGTAGGGCCTCCTTTTTTGGCATCAATTTACAGCATCAATTCATCTTGGGAATGACAGATGATTAATGAACGGTGGCCAGTTTACTATGTGATGTTGGGTGAGGAAAACGTTTTCTGACTCGTTCCTCCAAAATACCCCAAAGTGACTCAAAAATCAGGTGACTGTTGCAGGCCATGGGAGATGTTCAACTTCACTTTCATGTTCATCAATCCATTCTGTCACAAGTCTTGCCGTGTGAATTGGTGCATTATCATGCTGATGCATGGCACCCCTATATATATATATATATATATATATATATATATATATATATATACACATACAGTCAAACCAAAAATTATTCAGACATTTCTGATATATTTTTCCTAGTGGGTGCAGGACACTATACTTCATTTATGTAAGTGAGGATAGCAAAATAAAGTAAACTGTGACATATTATACCCAAAAATTCTTCATACAGTGGACTACCAGTAAAATTGATAAAATTTTGGAACCAAAAATTATTTAGACACTTTGACATGACTATGTTTTCCTTAAGTGTTATCTGACATAATTAAGATTATTTTTTTGACAGTTTGTATTACCATTTTTTTTTAAACTATATTGAATAAACTGTATTAATAACTGAAATGTTCAATGTGTCTGAATAAATTCTGGTTTGCCTGTATACATTATATATATATATATATATACACACACACTATATATACACAATGTATATACACACTATATATACTGTATATATAGAGACAGACAGATAGTTGTTGAATTTCACTATTTCACTCTGAAATATGTGAAACTAAGGAAGTAAAATAGGTTGTAACCAGAACTGACTTCAAAAAAGTGAAAGCAAAAGCACGAAAAAGAATAAAAATAGATCCTCTTCTATCTTTGAATATGCTCTTCTGAGCAAAGCTAAACATCATAAAAGCCATTGTACAAGCATTTTATAAGCTATTATAAAAGAATTAGTCTGTGTGTATGTATGTATGTATGTATGTATGTAACTGAAAACCACCAAATACTTAATTTCTTTTAAATATAGCCAAAGACTATAGAACAACAGTCTTAAAGGGACTTTGATATAGCTGCACTTACTTGGCATGTAGCAGAGGGTCAAACGGGGGATGCTGGGCTCCATAAACATGCTGGATACTGTAAAAAAGAAAAAGTGTTACGATGCGTGTTTATAAGAAAGATCTGTCTCTATTTTTAACTCCCACCATTATATATATGATCTGGAAACTGGTTTGACAAGTCAAATAATGAAGCAATTCTTGAATTCTAAAAAACACAACTATGCTTCATTTAAAAGAGTTATTATATACATTTAATTTGTCACCTGTATATCTATATTATATATACTACATTAATTACTAAGTTTTAGAAAGTTGCTGTCATCATCACCAATAAAAATGCACCACTGTACCATGTAAATAAATATCATGGTCCTGTATGTGATTACAGTAATCATCCAGTACCATGGTTTATATCAAAATACTACTCATAACGTAGTATTTCAATCATTGTATCAATCTGTACTTATCTGTGAGAGTTGTCAAAAGAGGGGCCCAGCAGCACATAGCTAACAGGCTAACACATGAACTAGACTATTAACACAGAGCTTTAATCAGTATAACAGATATTATAACCATATACACATTGATCAGACGGCAGATGTCAGTACTAGAAAAATATAATCATGATCAATATAAACTTAATACATCATTGACATCAATCCAAACATGGAAGTGTACAGCTAGCACACATCCCATCAGTTAAAGACAGCCTTTAAAAGATCAAATTTAAATGACACATGTCATTCTAAGTATTTGGAGCTCCTCTGGTGAGATCTAGCGTTGACAGATATTGTTCGATTAGCTGCATCTCTAATTATACACATATGAATACACACACACATAGCTAACACATATACATTAGCATGAACACGTCACTCACTTCCCAGGAACCTTGGCTGTGTTTCTCTTCCAGAACTGTTTTTTGTTGCCGTCACCTGACATCTTTTGGCTTCAGAGTACTCGCTCATAAATTAATTTAGAGAAAAATGCTGATAAGTTGTACAAATTGTGCACGAAGAGTTTATTTACACCTCAATTTCTCTTCGCAAACTCAGAGAGCCGCCATGTTGGTACCGCCCTCTGCACATAAGCGCAGCTGTGATTGGCTAAGGGGTCTCGTGAATGGCTGCTGAACAGCCAATCACAAGTGGACATTTCTACATGTCTTCTTAAGTTCCCTCTGTTAAAATTGTTGATGTTTTCTGTAAGGGAATTTATATATCTAAATATAAAATACACGAGCATGTAAGTAATAAAATAAAAAATGAACCAAAAAAAAATTTGAATGATAAAAAAATTCTATAGAGTATTGAATAACAATATTATTACATATTTCATTGTTTGGGTAAAAGAAGAAGAAGAAGAAGAAGAAGAAGAAGAAGAAAATGTGTCATCATTTGTCGCGTTTTTCTCCATATGATGAAAATGAAAGAGGACTGATGTAGTGAAATAGTTTAATCAAATAGTGACATTAAATGTAAGTATTTCAGTAAATTTGGAACGATTCATCAGAACAATATATTTATTTGTTCTTTGTTTTTTGCTAGTCACATTACTTAATCAGGAAATTACTGGAACCAAAACCACCTCCTATACCACTACTCCAGAGAATGGAGAAGCAAAACTTCTTTGTTTCTTCATGTCAATGAATTTTGTTGAAGTAATATTTGCACTTATAAGGAATCTGCCGTGGTGATAGCTAATCCCAAGAACATTAGCTATATGTCTAAGATGTACTGTATGAAAGTTTAATACGCAAAATATAAGATGGAAAGAAACTCTACTTCTGTACTAGACATTTTGTTATGTATTTATAACATAATTTAAACATAATGTATGTTAAATAAACTTAAATATAGCATTTAATATAACGTCCGAGTGGAATAATATTTTATATATAATATATCTTTGTAAATAAATCAGTGATAACAGTACTACAAAAAGTATGTCAATCACCCACATCGCACCTCCTACAATAGGATTATATGTGACGCATATCTCTCGGGCTCCTCCCACTTTATCAGGAAAGAGAAAACCGCTATGTAGCCAAACTGCTTAGGAGAAAACGAGCACCATTGTAGCGATTGTAGTATTTTTATAATAATTTAAAGCGTCGGCTGGTACAGTATAACCCCGTTTTGAAGATGAAAGTGAGATAACTAATGTGTATTTGTTGTTAAGAGCAGAAATGGAGAAGCAGCCGCGTCTGTTGTGTTCTGAGCTGTGTGTTCAGCGCAGACTGTATGAGGTCACATTAAACTGCGCGATTCTCGCGTGGAAAGACATACAAATCGCCAAAAAACACACCGGACGCGCCATATATGGAGCTGTCAAAGCTGGTGAGTTGCATATCTAATACAATAATAACATTATAACAGATGTACAATGGGTTTCGCTGCTGTTGTTTGTTCTAGTGGTGTGTGTGTCTCAAAGCAGACAGAGCTGCCTACGTAGTAGACCGCAGTTTTGGGCATCATACACTGCAGAGAATCATTGAATGCAGCATTTTGGGCCAGCTGACTATGATGCCCCAAATGATACTGACCCGAAAACTTCTTTAAAACGCAGCTTACTGAGAATGTGTACTGTATAGGTTTTCAAACTGGGGTCTGGGGACCAAGTGAGTACTAGGGGTTTGTGGAAAAGTTTAGAGAAAAACATGTAAATAATAATAATAAAAAAGAAAAGAAAATGAAATGAAATGTTTATGATGCCCCAAAATACTGCTGACTAAGTACTTCTATAGGATGCCCAAAATGCTGCTGACTCTATGTCTGTGGGGACCAGAAGGATGCTGATTGGAAGACGTCTATGATGCCCAAAAGCACTGCTGACCTAGAACCCGGCTTTGATGCCTACAAACACTACTGACTCAGCAAGCATGTGGCTTTAATGCCTAAAACTGCTGCTGAATTGGAACACCTCTGTGATGCCCAGAAACATTGTTGATTTGGAACATATACAGACTGAATGTAAACACTACTGAATCAATACACAGAAATAATGCCCAGAAATGCAGCTGATTCAGAGCAGGTCTATGATGCCCAAAACACTACTGACTTGGAAAATGTCTATGATGCCATAAATCTCTGCTGGCTCAGAATGCATCTATGACACCCTAAATTTGCTGTGTTTACACATGTATGATGCTGCTTACTAGTAACTTGTCCACAAGGCCCAAACATGCTGTGTTCTATGCAAACACATATGATGTCCTAAAGTGCTGTCTACTAGGTAGGCAGTTTACTTGGGTTTAAATTGCAGACATTATTTCCTCATTAATCAAGATTCTTGAAACAATCCATTTTCAGTCTAGTTTCAAGTCATTAATAGAAAATCTGTGACAAACATTTATATGGGTTAAGACATCCAAACACTACAAGATAATCGGGCTGATTTAAAGTCCCAATTATCTTGATGGTTCTACAGATTATCAGATTTTCCTGTGGTGTGAGGTGTGTTAAGGCCCCGATATACTTAAAGTGAAGTTCTTTTTCGTTCTTCATTTAGAGGTAAAACGAAGTTCGAAATACGTGAGCAGCAATGCTGAGAGCGGTGTTTAGATGAATATGTAAATATGTGCAGCACGCTTTACTCTCAATAACATAATAAACACACAACAAAATTGAGAAACTAGCAGACATTTTATTAAAGCGCAAGTAAAGCCTCTGATCATAGCAATGTAGATATGTGTGTTTGAATGAGCTCTGTAATTCGGCGCTCCAGTAAAAAAAAAAACGTTTATGTTATAGCACTTTATACAATAGATTGCTTATAATCAAACAGTGTTAGTGTCTCAATTCATCAGAAGTACAACTTTGTTTTCTACTATAAAACAGCGCTCCAGTGTTCATGTTTTCACTCGTGGACGTTTGACTTCCACGGACATGTGAGGAGAAATAAACTAGAAAAGATTTTCCACGTGAAAGAAGGCGGAGCCTCTGCGCACACCTACCTTACGTAATGGTCATGGACCAATGGTAGTACAAAAGTGTTTACCAGCCGAAGCAAATTTTTTCTGGAAAGTTCGCTTTGGCAAGCTGTTTCAAACTTCCAAAACGAACTCCAAACGAACTTCATTTCGCAAGCGCGTCCCAGGGCATCACCACAGCACCAAATACTTAAAGACTTAATAGGCTATTTATTTTCAAACTTAAACATTTTTATATTTTAATCTGGACTACAACATGCCCTAATGATTAGAAATGTTCTGATTATTTGTTATTGTTCAGTAAAACTTTGAGACATACGGCTTCATTAGTTAACATGTTAATTTGTTATTACCAAACTGACAATGAAAAATACTTATAAAGCATTAATTATTCTTAGTTAATGTTAATTTCTTAGTTACTGTTTAATAACATTACTAAAATCAAAAGAACTTATTTAATGGACCTGAGATAAAACTAACAATGATCAGTTGTATTTCTTAACTAACATTAACAAAAAATATTACTTTCTGTAACAAATGTAGCTATTGCTCAATCTTAGTTAATGAATTAAATAATGAGACCTTATTGTAAAGTGTTACCTGTTGTTCTTTATAGCCTACTACTTTTGCACTTTATTCTGTTTGAAAATTTTACTTTATATATTTTTTTGTGTATTGTATTTAAACATTCAGAGTTTTTTAGAGTTCTTAAACCTGTTATACTATGACAACACTTTTTTTTGCAACTTATTTCAATATCGTGATAATACCGTATACCGTGATAAAAGCTTCAGCAATTAATCGCAACATGGACCTTTAAGAATAGAACACCAAGACCAAGGGAATAGACAATATTTCATGTAATCTGGAAGCAATCACATCATTACCCCATGGCACAAGCTGATTTGTCTCTGCTGATTCTGCAGCCAATGAGATTGCTTGCTTCTCAGTTAAATAGTCTGGTTTAGTGTTTGCTGTAAGATAGTCCTGCAGCAGGTCCTCTGAACTCCTCCACCTCCCCCAGCTCCACCTGCCTAGATCTGCTACGGGATTTATGTATGTCTATTTATGCAGCAGCAGCAGCATATCTTACATGCTCACAGCAGCGTGTCTTTGTATCTATTAGCAGTAGAAAGTCCATACTTGCACATACATCATGTGAATAAACGAGTTTTACTGTCCCACTTTATATTAGGTGTCTTTAATTTATTTGCGTAAAAACAAAAATGGTTTGGTAAAATCAAATGTTCTTTTTGTGTTTTTGTATTATAAAACACTTTTGCTAATTACAGATGTTTTTTTTTTTTTTTTTTAAATATAAGTGCAACCTAAAAAATGCTTGTATCTTTTATCAAATGAAAAAAGGGCAATTTATCAAATGATTAATTTGAATGTTAGCACAAATAGTTAAATACTCTTCTTAATATAAAGTGGGTTCAGTTTTTCTTTCCAGAAACTCAATGGCTGGTTAAGTTTGACAGCGATAACATCAGATTCACTAACAGTGAAGTTAAAGAGTTTGTGAAGTATTCTCAGACTGTGCTGGAAGGTCGGAGAGGTCACCGATAATGTAGAGGAATTGGATTGTGTGTTTCCTCCTGTCTGCTGCACACACTCTACTGTCCTGTCATCTTATTGTTGCTGGGTTATGCCTGGGATTGTTAATGAATCTTTAGTCTGTCATGAATTGTCATATATTAACCTTCAGGTTTGGGTTGTTAATCAGTTATTTGTTTGACATTGTTTTCTGAAAATCACTTTCATTCATCATGAAACATACATATAACACTGGGAAAATCCTAGACCTTTTCAGAAGAACATCATGGTCAATAGAGTGACCACAAATTATATGGTCTGGTCAGTGATTGTAGCGGGACACAAACTTTCCAGATTACTCTGTAAAATGTTAGACAGTTAAAGTTTCAAACCATGTGATCCAAAAAGCAAAGACATGCTGCAGTTCACCTTCTGCTCTTGGAAAGAAATTGGGTAGCATTTTATTTTACAGTCCGTTCCCCATGTACATACTATGTACTTTATAGCAATTACAATAACTGGGTTATAACTAGGTACTGACCCTGAACCTATCCCTAAACCTAACCTTAAAGGGATACTTCATCCCATGATTTACTCACCCTCAATCCATCCTAGGTCTATATGACTATCTTCTTTCAAACGAACTCAATCAGAGTTATATTTAAAAAATATATTGGCTCTTCCAAGCTCTTCCCAGGCAGCTCTTTCACACTATTGATAGTCTACTCAAAGTTGATGGTGCTAATTCTCCGACTGCATCAGTTATACAATGATTTTCTCAACTTTTTTAGTGCTAAAATTGCCAGTGTCCGCAAACAAATAACTTGCTCCTCTGGTCCACTTGCTTCAGCAATTAATTTAATATCAAGTTTTTTTTGGTGGTACTCTGTCCAAATTCTGATTCACTCAGTGAGCATGTATCTCGTATGAAAGCTACCACTTACATACTTGATCCCTTGCCATCTAGTTTATTTAAATCCTATTTCGGCTTTTTGTGTCCTACTGTTTTTTTTTTTTTGTTGTTTGTTTTTTTCAATTATAAATGAATCTTTGTCAACTGGTGTTGTGCCAGCAGCACTTAAAACTGCTGCTATCAGTCCTGTTATAAAAAAAATACTTATTTGAACTGTAGCAATTTTTATCCAATTTCAAATCTTCCATTCTTGGCAAAAAATTTAGAGGGTGTTGTGGCTTCCCAATTACAAAATCATTTAACTGGTAATAACCTTTTTGAGTCCGGGCTTCGGAAATTGCACAGTACTGTGACGGCCTTTGTTAAAGTCACTAACGACCTGTTATTAGCATCCGACTCTGGTTCTGTGACACCATCGATCACTCGCTACTACTTGAATTAAAGACTTGAATCTGTCTTTGGTGTAACGGAGACTGCTCTGGAGTCTGGACTGGTTCAGATCCTATTTTTCCGATCGCAGTCACTTTGTTTTTATGGATGGCCACAGATCAGAGGTTGGTTCTGTTAGTACTGGTGTCCCCCAGGGCTCAATTCTTGGTCCTTTGCTTTTTAGCATCTATATTTACACACTCGGTCAATTATTAAAGGGTTAGTTCACCCAAAAATGAAAATAATGGTATTTATTACTCACCCTCATGTCGTTCTACACCCGTAAGACCTCCGTTCATCTTAGGAACACAAATCCAATGGCTCAGTGAGGCCTCTATTGAGAGCAAAGCCACCGAACCTCTCAAGATCCATAAAGGTACTAAAAACATATTTAAAACAGTTAATGTGAGTTCAGTGGTTCTACCTTAATATTATAAAGCGACGAGAATACTTTTTGTGCACCAAAAAAACAAAATAACGACTTTTCAACAATATCTCGTTATGGCCGATTTCAAAACACTGCTTCTGAGCTTTACGAAACTTTTGTTTCGAATTAGTGATTCGGATCTCCTATCAAACAGCTAAACTGCTGAAATCACGTGACTTTGGCTCTTCGAACCACTGATTTGATTCGTAAAGCTCTGAAGCAGTGATTTGAAATCGGCCATCACTAGATATTGTTGAAAAGTCGTTATTTTGTTTTTTTGGCGTCGCCAAAAGTATTCTCGTCGCTTTATAATATTAAGGTAGAACCTTTTTTTTTTTTTATTTTTTTTTTTATGTTTTTAGTACCTTAATGGATCTTGAGAGTTTCAGTGGCTTTGCTCTCAATAGAGGCCTCACTGAGCCATCGGATTTCATCAAAAATGTCTTAATTTGTGTTCCGAAGATGAACGAAGGTCTTACGGGTGTAGAACGACATGAGGGTGAGTAATAAATGACAGAATTTTTGGGTGAACTAACCCTATAAGATCTCTTGACCTTAACTACCATTTTTATGCTGATGATACCCAGATTTACTTCCATTCAAAACTGGGTCAAGACGTGGACATATCCCATCTTTCAAATTGTATTTCGAGGATTAAAATATGGATGTCTAACTTCCTGAAGTCATGCTTCTTGGCTCTCACCATCAACTGCGTAATACTGGTTCTTTGGCTTTGTCTGTTGATGGTCTGGCCTTGGAGTTACAAAGTAAATTAAAAAAATCTTGGAGTTGTTTTTGATGCCAGTCTGTTGTTTGAGCCTTTTGTGCTGTTAAGATCTCATTCTTTCATCTCAGAAATGTTGCACGTCTTTGACCTGTGCTGTCTTTTTCTGTTGCTGAAAGGTTGATTAACTCATTTGTTTTCTTTACGTATAGATTATTGTAATGCCCTTCTTGTTGGGGTTTCCAAATCCTGTATTAACAAACTTCAATATCTGCAAAATTCGGCAGCTAGAATTTTGACTGGCTAGGGCTGTTGACCATATAACCCCTGTTTTGGCATCGTTGCATTGACTATCAGTAAGATTCCGTGTTGATTTTAAAGTCCTTGCGTTAACATACAAGGCATTGCATGGTCTGGCTCCTCAGCACTTGGTCGAGCTTCTAAACACCTTACACACCTAGTCGCAACTTGCGATCAGTGTTGCCAACTGCTTTCAATTTAAAATAGCTAAAACTGGTAGCTAAATGCTACTAGATGACATCATAATGGGAAATTCATTTATGAATATAGATCAGTGGGCAAAATAAGAATCGCAGAATAAGAATCTTTTCATTTGATTGTGCAGTTTCAAATTGAAAACTAACTGGGCATTTCATTTGATAATCATAGTCATTGATAATCATCCGGGATCTTGACATATATGATTGCTGTGAACTGTTGCTATGTAAGAGTCATACAGGTTTGTAATAACTCGAGTGTAAGTGGATGAAATCTTGCATAAAAAGACATTGAGTCTTTTGACCTTTGGAACGTGTTTAAAGCTGTACCTGTTAAAGAACCATAAACTCCACATAAATAATGAGTCCAAACCTAATCCACTTTTTGAAATGGTTTCAACTAAGCAAGACCTTTGCTCATGACATGGATACATAATACTACTGTATGCTGAGGAGAAGTTGAGAACTGGGTGACCTCCAGTACTAAGATCCATTACACAAAGCCGGCTTTTATTTAAAGGTCTTGATGGATGTTCTCCTCAGGGCCGTGACACATATGAAATGAAGTTTCCACCCTGCTTAAGGTAGTTCATTGTGCCCTGTCATAGTTTAATTAAAGGATTTCACATGAACAAAACTATTGCTCATGAGAGGTGAGAGCAATTCCAGTTGCCTAAATTATTTATTTATTTATTTTTTTTTTCAGTACCCAAATATATTTTTGTTTTTTTTGTTTTGTTTCGTTTTTTGTTTTGTTGTGTTTTGCTTTTTTTTTTTGCTTTTTGTTTTGTTTTGCTTTTTTTGTTGTTATTGTTATTGTTGTTGTTGTTTTTTGTGTTTTGCTTTTTATTTTGTGTTTTGCTTTTTGTTTTGTTTTGCTTTTTTTGTTGTTATTGTTGTTGTTTTTTGTGTTTTGCTTTTTATTTTGTGTTTTGCTTTTTGTTTTGTGTTTTTTGTTTCGCTTTTTTTTGTTGTTTTTTGTTTGTTTTGTCTCCAAAATTTAGTTTTTGGAGAAAAACATCGTCAGTGTGACTTGTGTCAGCATTGACTGTCTGTGTTGTCCATCTGCCATGTAATCTAAACCCTTTTACCATGAGTTAGTTTTCTCAGAATGCACGTAACTGAAGTAGTGGGGACACAAAAGACATTATTTGTAGAGGGCCCTTTCATACTAAACAAATGTTTGGTTTTGCCAGAAAGGTCACGTTGGATGAATGAATGGTGCGTTATGCTGGTCAGATATTGTGCTTCAGAACTTTGCGAGAAGGGAATAAACGCTTGGTCCCAAACTCATGTCTCCATGGTAATAGATGCCTGGAAGGATATGAGTAATACTCCGCAACATGATCTGCATCAGGATCCATAAGTAATGCATATGTACTGGGATTGTTGTTCCAAACCGTTGCCATAAAATTGAGGTTTCCGCCAGCCTAGTGCAGCAGTGCTATTAAACATGCAGCCCTCAAGACATTAATCTGTGGCTTGCGTGATGTCATCATTGTGCAATAACCAACTGCAATAATCAACTGCACTACTGCAATAATCACAGTTATGTTTTCTTGCCATATTAATAACAAACATGCCTGGGAGTTATAACTGTATATGCAGTGTAATGGTAGAAATATGTCAGTCAGTAGATATTTTGTATTCTGTGGTTTTAATTCTCATAAAGATTTTATGTTTCTTTATGTAAATTGTTTATCCCTAAATTAATTTATTTTCCTTTTTTCTTTTTTTTTCTTTTTTAAGCCGTAAAAATAGCTGACATGGCATAAAACAAATAAATATAGCATGGTATGTTTTCTGCATGATTTCAAAAATCTGACATCAAAAGCTTTAATAAGCTATAATCCATTGTTGATTTGAATGGAAGTGGTTTAGTTTATATAATTGACTCATGTATAATTCATTATTATCAAAAAAAAAAAATGTCATGATACCATAATGAAAGATTTAGGTCACAATAAAGGTAATATAAAATAGGTAAAAATAGGTAATAGGTCAAAATAATTACTAGAAACTTAGAAGAAATGGATTGAAGTTGTGCTTTATCCACAAAGTTTATCCATAATAGTGCTATAAGTTAGCATAATTTTGCTCCTTATTGTTCGGAACATGCCTAAAAATACTGTCTAGGTAGGTAACTCAATAGGTTTTGGAACAGAACTATGTTGTTTGATCGAGGGCAGCACACCAAATCCTATTTGACTAAACTCGGTTTGTGGAGTCCTGTAGTTCTACATGCCTGCTGGTTTAGTGTGATGATGATAGTCTTATAATGTGTTTGGCAGAGAGAGAGAGCTGTGATATAATGGTCAAGGACCCCTGGAATGTCAACTATTGTTCAGTGGTATTTCCTCTATCCCTTTAAGTTTACTGCCTCTGTTTAACACAATTTACTAGTTAACATGGAAATGAGAACAATCAATCTGTCTACGTTGTTTTTTGATATAATTAAACACAGTGTTTGTGGGAGAATTGTAGTGGAAATGAATGAAATGAGCTGAATAGATTTTAAATGATCAGATCAAGAGAATGTATTTTGTTTTTGTTACAAAATTAGAAATTTAAAACTCACTCAATATTCTCAATATTTAACCAAATTATGCTGTTGACTGCTTTCATCAAGCATTCAGTACTGTAATTCAACCCCGATAACAAAGTTATCGTAAATTATCATATAATATGCCAAATTTTGGCAACAGGGTTGCAACGATTGCAACAAAATATTGTTTATAAATTCTTTATGAAATAAAACAGCACATATATTTAGTATTTTGCTGATAATATAAAAAATGTGGGTGAAAGATTTCCCCCTGCAGATCACACAGATTCGCCACATTGACCAACAGAAAGTTTGGTTTGAAGGTGACTTCTGTGTGAGCTATGCTTCATACATTGCTACACTTTTGACAAATAGACAATGGACCTTTGTCTAAGATTTTGCTAATGTGACCCAGTGTTAATTTCGTTGACGAATAATTTTTATCATATTTTTCGGAAACTACATTTTTTCACTGACGATAACGAGATTACAACTTGATAAAAACGTGGGTTTTTTGTGATGACTAAAACTATAATATAAATCTATTGACCTTTTCACCACTGAATAAATGTGAGATGAAAATGTTAGGGAGGGATGATTTGGGAAGAGATTCAATCACAATGAATCCACGTGGTAGGGAGGTTAGATGCGCATTTGACTGGTAACGTATTTTTAATTGTAACAATGGTTTTCTATATGCAGCTGTGCACACATCCAAAGCACGCACACAGAAAGCCAACTCTCACAACGTATAGTATTGAGTTCTCCTTCGAGACTTATCGCACTTGAATGGACAAATACACATAAAAATACATCAAACTGCCGTTTTAGCGAGTATTTAAACATTTAAACAGGCATTTAAACAGCCAGTTATGTCTTAAGTTGAAGTAAACCTTTGGGAGAAAACCATAGGCCTACAGTATTTGGATCCATGCATTAGTTCTTAAAGTGACAGTATCCTAAACCTGCTGCTGTCTTGAATCCTTAAACAACAAAAGATAAAGAGAAAATCACTCACTGCTCTTGACTGAGTAACTTTAGTAGCTTTAATAAGGGTTTATACAAGGAAGACTGTTATTTTACATTTGATTGCTTTATTTGATATCTGTAGGTAGTATAGTACCTGAATACTACTATTACACTGTGTCTACACCAGATACGTTGCGTCGAGCAACACGTCTACACTGAACTCGACAAAGCGACCATTGCAAATCTATTTGTTCTTCATGTCAGAAGTAGCCACAAGCACTTGATGTACATCAGAAGTAGAACGGGGCATCAGTTTACTGATCTATTAAGCTAAATCTATTGTAGATTTAGCTGAATAAAATCTTATGATATTTAGTCAACTAAAACTAATGACTAAAATATGACTAAAACTAAATAGCATGATGTGACTAAATAAAACTGATGTGATGTTTATCTGTGATTTATCTTGAAGAATTTCAAACCCTGTTTTGTACCTTATTTGTGGAAAGTGGCAAATACACCTTTTTTTTTTTTCTTTTTTTTTCTTTTTTTTTTTTAGATATTTGGTCAGTGGATGCTAAAACATGGGCAGAAAACCAAGAATGCATGCAACAAGCATCTAGTGTCCCTTATGAACTCTATAACTCTATTGTAACACCTTTACATTTCAGCTTTTTCCTCGAAGTATTCATGCATTATACAATAACTCTCTAATGCAAGTATCATGAAACTTTTATCAGGTTGTTGTTTCCATGTTATGATGCTGTTAAGTTTATGGCTACATCTGGGCATATGAATGGTTTCATTAGGCTGTATAAATGAAATACACTTGTTAGCCTATGTCTCATGTAAATGTGTCATGAAGTTTTAATTGAGATAAATCATTACCCTAGCTTTATCTGGGTATTAAGTAAAGTTTCTGAAGCGATACTTTTATTTTAATCCACATAACTCTCTGATCTTTTGAATAAGGTCAGACCTCATTAACTTCCTCTCTTAGGGGTTTTCTGGAAAGCCTGTGTTATGTAAAAACAAGAGATTGACTCATTTGGGCACAAGCCTTCAGAATGCAAAAACCTCCTTTGCTTAGAGATATTTTCCATAGCACAGAGACAGAGATGATGAAAACTGACATTTACATAGTGTTTTACTGCAGAGCAAACAAAATAAAGCAGTCGACTTCAACAAGAAATCTCAAAACTCAAAAGTCTCTAAAGCTTTTTCTGTAATCAGTTACAATTTCAGGCATTATTAAAAAATATATATATATATATATATATCAAACACTGCAGATGATTTAAGAGAAATTCGCTTCGCTTATAATAATTTACTGAAAGGCATCAATAAAGGGTTAAAGGGGTGTACCAGTTCATGTTTACTCAGTGCATTGATTTTGAAATATGACAATTGTAAATTGTTTGTGTTGGGTAATAATCTTTTTCAAATGCTAAAAAACTAAATGACTGCTTTCAAGTTTGTAGTCACCAGTTTGTTTTTTAAAAAAACTCTATTTCAAACAGCCTTGTTTTCATTGGCAAAAATTAAATATGACATCTACTCTGACTAAGATTCATTGATATAGTTGCCAAGTCAACAATAACTGCTGAATAATATACAGGCTGTTCAATGTTTATTGACTCGATCAGTGCATCATGAATCCAATCAATTCATTGTCAGTTCAAAGATTCACACTGCTAATACTTGATTAAAATGGACTTTCACCCAATATTTGTTAGTGTTGTGTGTGTGTATTATTATTATATATTATATTTTATTTATTTATTTATTTATTTATTTATTTGTCTTTAGCTTAGCAGCATGTCAATGTTGGAATCAACTGTATTGGAGACAGTATTGTTATTGTTAACTGAAACTAAAACTGTAAAAAAATATCATTTTTGTTAACTGAAATAAAGGTGAAATAAAACAAAATATACTATTAGATCAAAAACTTAAAGGGTTAGTTCACCCAAAAATGAAAATTCTGTCATTAATTACTCACCCTCATATCATTCCACACCTGTAAGATCTTCGGAACACAAATTAAGATATTTTTGATAAAATGCCTGCATTGACAGCAAGTTAATTTACACTTTCAAATGCCCAGAAAGATACTAAAGATATATTTAAAACAGTTCATGTGATGGTTCAACCTTAATATTATGAAGTGAATACTTTTTGTGCACCAAAAAAACAAAATAACGACTTTATTCAACAATATCTAGTGATGGGCGATTTCAAAACACTGCTTCATGAAGCTTCGAAGCTTTACGAATCTTTTGTTTTGAATCAGTGGTTCGGAGCGTGTATCAAACTGCCAAAGTCACGTGAACCATTGAAATTTTGAAACACTTATGATGTAACGAAGCCTCGTTTACTGAAATCACGTGACTTTGGCAGTTTGAGATTGTTTAATACACGCTCCGAACCACTGATTCGAAACAAAAGATTCGTAAAGCTTCGAAGCTTCACGAAGCAGTTATTTTTTATTTTTTTATTTTTTTTTGGCGCACAAAAAGTATTCTCGTCGCTTCATAACATTAAGGTTGAACCACTGTGGTCACATGAACTGTTTTAAATATATCTTTAGTACCTTTTTGGGTGTTTGAAAGTGTAAATTAACTTGCTGTCAATGGAGACCTCACTGAGCCATCGGATTTTATCAAAAATCTTAATTTATGTTCCGAAGATGAACGGTCTTACGCGTGTGGAACAACATGAGGGTGAGTAATTAATGACAGAATTTTCATTTTTGGGTGAACTAACCTTTTAAACTTAAATAAAATGAAAATTAAAAATCCTTGGCAACTAACTGAATTAAGTTGAATTACAAATTACTAAAACTAAACTGAAATAACAATAAATTAAAGCTAAATAGAGATATAAAAAAACTAGTAAATATGAAAAGCACACAACAAAATTTATAAAACTAAAATTAAAATAAAGACTGAAAATATAAAAATAAAAGCTATTAAGCTCTATTTGTATGATGGAGTTGCTTCCTATGTAGAGTCTTTTAAATCTGTCACTTATGAGGTTTTGTAACAGGTGTTGTTATGTGTGGTTATGTCTTTCATGTTATGTGACCCAATGGTCCTCTCTACACAGGTAGTCATTGTGTCCCCGTGTGTGAGATTATAGCCGTTCAGGAAAAGGAAGATGACTCTCCCTGTAAAGACACTGGGAAATGGCAGAAGGTTCCTCAGAGCCCAGCAGACTGCCAGCACTCTTTCACAGGTACACCAGCCTAATCAGACTGTCATCTGCCCCATGATAAAAGGAGAATACGTAGCTTGTTAAGTTTTATCTACTATGCCGTGAGTGTATTATCAGAACGATTTTGACCATACAGGTCACCTTTTACCTTTGGAATAATGTGGCATTCTCGTTTGTGTTTCTCTGCAGTGTTCTACATAGAGAGGACGAGGCAGCACTGCTGGCGGTGCAGCAATGTGACTTTCCATTGCTCTGAACATTCCCTGTGTCTGCTCTGGGTCCAAACTATTAGGGAGCAACTTGGATTGTTGAGTGCGTAACTAATTTTTGGGTTATTTTCTATAACAGAAATGTTTACTATTGTAAACTACACATAAACTATAGCAAACAAAATAAGTTATCGTTATAGGTCAGTGATTTTCACATGAATGACGTTGAAGTGTTTATACTATTGAAAATTGTAATAGTTGCTTGGTGTCCATTGTGTAAATTTACTGTAAACACATTTTTTTGTTCATTTATAGACTCTGAGGAGTGAGTTAATTATTACCACACATCTGGTACAGCACATAATTATGGTATATATAAATTATGGACACTAATTGCTTGTTAGCATAGCATAATAAAAATGCTTTTCCTTTTAATTTACCAGATTTCGTTTTAATCTGCCAGCATAGCAGGCGTTTTTGTTAGTCACTCTGTTTCTATTGAACCTGTTCTGTGCTTGGTAGCTCCGCCCAAAAGGAAATCTCATTGGTCCAAAATCGTAGTCTAGCTGTGTATTAAAAATCAATTATGTTCTGATTTGCTGATTTGGTTTTAGTGTAGTGTAATTTGCATTGAGTTGTGCCTAAGTCACTGGGAAAATACCTGTAAATTTGAAATAACCCAGAATATTTATTTAAAAATAAAAGGTATAAGTGCAGTTTTGGTCTTCTCTGTATTATCGCATCAGATGAAGTTTGTCACAAACAACTTAATGAAGTAGTTTTGACAGCCTAGAAAGACTGTTGTCAAACAACTCACATTTAATGCTCTGCCCGCCTCTAATTCCACAGCCATTCGACCGAAGAGGTTGCTGGTGTACATCAACCCCTACGGAGGAAAACAACGCGGGAAGCAGATTTACGACCACAAAGTGGCTCCCATCTTTTCCCGGGCTTCCATTTCCACCGACGTGATTGGTGAGTGCCCGTCAGCTGCCTGCATTAACATTTAAATAAAAAATGAGCTTTTATGCTTCGCAAATAGATCTCCGTTGGCAAATGGCCCCACCTGCCAACCCGTCCCACGAATAGGATTTTATTTACAGCGCCATCTATCACCAGAGCTGGCCATAATGCAAACTGTGATAGTCGATAAACATAGGAATGCAAAGACATCCATTATTTATTAAGTTTGAGAGAGGAAGACCCTGGGTTGGTGTGAATACTGGCTGTTAGAGCTGAGGCTTACAGGCTTACTCAGCAGTTGCTTGAGGGTCTTCTTTTTACGACCATGCAAACATTTCGTAAATAGTAAAGTACATGTCTGGCTGGACAAATACCATTCAAACCAAATCATTAGAGGAGCCAAACAAGATGTTCTGCCGACGGTTTAATAAGCTCTATACATCACCTTTGGCATATATCATCAACGTGATCCACAGGGCTCGGTCCTAGGCCCCATTCATTTTCAGCACATCCCTCCGAGTTACGGTTTACATCAGTGCTGATGGTAAAGAACCGGTAATGAAATGTACCGGGGATTGTTTTTCACCGTGACTTCAGCTTTATCATTTGATGCAGCTGATTGATGGTCTCCATCAAGCCAGCAGAAAAATGCAATTTAACTGCCAGATGAACATAATGATGTTTCTCCCCCCACTGCTCAGCCTCGCTGTCATCGTCCTGTTAACAATGGCTTTTCCCTTTTGTTTCTATAGTTACAGAGCGTGCAAATCATGCCAGGGACCACTTGAAGACAGAGGCTGATCTGAAGAAGTATGATGGGTGAGTGGGCATCCTGCTGGGAGACCGCGGTCGCTGTGCGGCGACTCTTAATTTGCCCAGCGAGGAAAGCGTCCTCTGCAGCAAAGCTCAGATTAACATTTGCACATCAATGCACATCAGTGTCTGGCACTGAGGCAGATGATGGCGGGCATCTTGGGAAATGACGACTTAAAATAAAGTGGCTTTTGGTGATGACAACATGGATGCTGCTTCAAACCTTGGCCAGAGGCTAGATTCAGAAAACAACTCTGAATGTTGCCTCTGGATCTTTTTCCTGTTCTTTTTAACAAAAAATTCTGTGAACAAAAGTTTAGACATACGGCATCTTCATACATAAAAGCAGTTCAAATGCTGTAAAATCGTAAAATACACTTTATTGCACAGGTACATTTGTTATTCTCACAAGCAACTACTACCACTGACAATCGGCCAAAGTCGGGCCATCGTTGAGCATTTGTCAGCCCAGTTTTTGCGATGTGTTTTGCACTAGTCGGACTCCGTTAGCTGCTTTTTGGCCGATTGAGCATGTTGAACTCAGCATTGGGCAGTCGGTGAAAGAGATCAATCTGATTGGCTGTTCAGCTTAGCAAACCAGTGCACTAGAAGAAAAACATAGGGTTACACTCTATTTTACAGTGCCGTAGTTACATTGTAATTACTCAAATAAGTACTATTAATTAACTACATGTACTTACTATAGAGTTACAGGGTTTGGTTTAGAGTTAGTTACTTGTAATTATGCAAAATTCACTATTATTACTATATGAAGTACATATAGTAACATGTAACTACGGCACTGTAAAATAAAGTGTTACCAAAGTGATGAACACAAGCAAATAAAAAATTAAGGGGACACACACAGAACGTTCTTCTAATTTTACATTATCTTACCTGAGCAATATTTTCATAACAACATGGCCGTATGGAATGAAGAGTTCTAGTTTTAGTTTCCCTTTTTTTTTAATGACGAATATAGACTACTGCCACCTACTGGTATAGACAGTTTTTTCCTCTCACGCAGGCATGCTAGTGCTAGTTAGTACAATACTATTTGGACGTTGACCGTAGTCATAAATTTCTGGCCCAGATGCAAGTGACACGAGGTGGCAACACAGTCTGCTTCCATTGCTGACTTTCGATGCTAGTTTTTTGATGACGTATTTCGACTAAATTGCTGTTAAAATTTTCTGAAATTTTTCCTTTAGCTAACTAGCTATGGTTAGTTGTTAACGTCTGTGCATCCTTACCTTCTACACGCTTAAATCTTTGAGTTGTGATGTCACATGAGCCTACAAATAGGGCCCCTAAAGTAACTACATCAGCTTTTTCAGTACTTTGTTAGTACTTGTTGGGACTTTTGTTGGTAATCTGATCAAGACCAGCACTCCTTCTTTGACTTTCAGTCCCCAAGATTAAAGCGATTTGTCTTGGTCAATTTGATTTTTGCAGAGCATTTACCAATTTTTGTAATATGGCCAGATTTAATTCATTTGCCAACATGCACCCTACACTGTAAAAAATGATCGTGATTTTAACGATTTTATGGTGAAAAACAGTTAATTGGTTTACAGAAAGTTTCTGTACTATATACGGTGAATAACTGTAACAGATCTAACTGTACAGTTAATGTAATTTTACAGTAAAATACCGTTAAATTTACAGTGAAAAACCATAAAAATCCCACAATTCCCTGCATGACACTTCACATTTGATGTATTTTCGTTGAAATAACTCTGTTTCTTCTTGGTTATGTACATTAGGGTTTTATGTTACAACTAATGTTGTTAAATTAATGTTTGTTCATTTTTAAAATTTCATGTGTCTTACCATGATGGTGTTTAGTGTTTGTGTCAATGACACTGCGTGCACCTTCTATATATTAATATTAACAGTCTCAGCTTGTGGAAAAGCTGCTTGTAATGAACTTTGATTCATCATGTGACTCTCATCACCACTGTGTTTGGTGGTTGTCAGTGTATTACAAAGGTACAAATCATATATTAGTACTTCAATAGGTTGGTAAATTAACATTATATCAGTTAATGGAATACGTTTTTTTACTGTAAATTTAAGTTAAATCTGTAAAACCTAAAATGTTGCTACCGTATTTTTTACGGTAAATTTCTGGCAACCACAGCTGCCGGGTTTTTTAGCGTAAATTTAACGGAATTTTTTTTACAGTGTGTAAAATAAACAGTTATGAATCGAGATTATTACAATATAAACCTTTAAGTTATACAGTTTTGAACTGTAAAATAGACAGTAAACTAAGTGCTGTCCCGTAAAACCTAAAATGTTGCTACCGTATTTTTTACAGTAAAGTTCTGGCAAGCATATCTGCCGTTTTTTTACCGTAAATTTTACAGTGTATTTTTCACTGCAGAAAATGTTGTTTTAAACAAATGTGCAGTGAAGTGATCAGTGCTTTTCTCTGCAGTGTGGTATGTGTCGGAGGAGATGGCATGTTCAGCGAAATTATGCATGGCCTCGTCTCACGTATGCAACGGGATGCAGGTGTAGACGAGAACTCCATGGAGGAGACCCTTGTTCCATGTGGAATTCGCATCGGCATCATTCCTGCAGGTTAGTCTACAGCAGTGTTTCCCAATCCTGGTACTGGAGCACGTACCCACATGTCCCTTATTTGACACCCAATTCAGTTCAAGAGCACTCTATTAACAAGCTGATGAGTTGAATCGGGTCCATTAGATAAAAGAGGCATCCAAAATGTGCAGTGTTGGTGATGCTCCTGGACTGGGAATCACCTGTCTTCTATCACAAATCTCAGAGTCTGTGCAGCCAGGACAGTTCTTCTGCATGAATTTCATTGCTTTTTCATGCACATCACTTCCTTGGCAGTGCTCCTGGAAATATCTGTTGCTCACAGTTTCATTACATCATTTTTGTTTTGAGATACTTCCAAGTCATTGTACGTTTTACACCTGCTCATGGGCACAGCTGCATACTAGAGGAGAACGGCAGGAGATTATAGCTCTCTTCCAAAACCTGGTGAGCTGCCTAGAGAGCATGTTTCGGCTTCATAGGTGCACTCCTGATATAAAGGCTGTTCAAAAAATAGAAAGCAACATTCATAGATGCCATGTTTTGACCAAATTCTAGTGAGCCATTCACACAAAACATGTTGTTGCATTCTGTGTGCACTATTTCTTTTAAAAGTGTGGGTCTATGTAAATACATAGTTCAGTTATGAAACTCTAGATGCGCAGGCCGATGGGTCCTTAACGCAAGCTGATGATAATTACAGCATTAACTACTTGGCACAAGCTGATTGGTCCATGTCATCTCTGCAGCCAATGAGCTTGTTGCTCATACATTTAAATGGCTGGTTACATTCACTATAGCAGTTTGCAGCGTGCTTCAGAGTTCCTCTAAACCCTCCTCCTTCCTCAGCTCCACCTGTATAGATCTGCTATGGGTTATTGATATATATTCTATTTGTGCAGCAGCACTATGTCTTATTCGCAGCAGCGTATTGGCGTATGTATTGGCAGTAGCAAGTTCCTGTACTTGCTCTGCAGCAGCAGAAATAATCAGCAGCAGCGTAGCAGATCTGTTCCGCCAAGACCAAATACATTAATATTGTCATATCCATTACCATGCTAACAATCTTCCGAGAGTTGTCATGATTGAAATATCTTTTTTCTAGCATCTTCACTCTAGTTCTCACGTTTTAATGCATTCTGATTGACACCGTAAGGGCTTGATTACACCTGGTCACTTCATGTGTTTTTACTGATCGGATAGCTATCTGTTTTGTTAAATCTCTGCCATTTACACTTAACCACATAAATGTGTATCCACAAAACGAATATAAATCTGATATTCAATTCCCACGATATATGCAAATTTAATGAAGTTCACATCAACGAAAGCAACAGATATGCGCTGCATTTTATTCATTATCGGCTAATTTCATGATCAAAGATCGCAATAGGAGAGAAAGCAGCATCAGCACTGGTAAGATCATTCTCACTACTTTTAAGTCAAGTCAAGTCACCTTTATTTATATAGCGCTTTTTACAATGTAGATTGTGTCAAAGCAGCTTTACATTGATAACTGGTACATTATTTGGCTGCACAGCAGCTCTTAAAGAATAGTGTCAATGCAGGCACATCAAAGCACTGTTGAATATCAAATGTCAAGTCAAATGTCAAGTGTCCCCAACTAAGCAAGCCAAAGGCGACAGCGGCAAGGAACCCAAACTCCATCAGGTGACATCAGGTGGCAGACAAGTGGCAAATAGGTGTTTAAATGGAGAAAAAAAACCTTGGGAGAAACCAGGCTTAGTCGGGGGGCCAGTTCTCCTCTGGCCAACAGTGCTTTGTTACAATTCAGGTTGCCATCGTAAGTCCAATAGGAAGATGATTGTGTGTTGAGCTTCAGGATGTGACACCGAACTTTCAGTTTCATTTGTGGCAGTTTGCACGTCGGCTTGCTAAAGAGATGCTCAGCTACTCATCTGCGGCGGGTTATATCTGTGGCGATGCGTGTTGCAGCAGCGCTGTCATATCTGGCGGCCAGTAGCCTATAACAGTAGGGGAGGAGTAAAATTTACATATGTGGTTTCAACAACCAAATGTATTTACACTTATCCAGTTTTGTATGGAATGTGTCTCAGACCACCTCCTGAAGTGGTTTGAGTGATGGGATTTACACTGACCCCAGACATTATTAATAAATGACCAGACTCAACGAGCCTGAGCAGAACAAGTAGACTACTGTCATGCACTACAGAGTCCCCTTTACAAGAGCTCTGGCAACAATTGATAACTTAATGACTGTGGCTTATCGAATCGTGTTTTGTGATATTACTGTTTGCCATATAAAGCTGACAATGTCAAACCCTTAAGAGGCCATGTTGTTATCAGTCACGTTATCAGCGTGTGTAATTCTGTCTATTTATGGCCTTATCTCACGTTGTCCAGACACGCAAGGACAAGTGACAGTTTTCAAGAACATCTCCTGGTCCTTTATCTTGTTACTGGATGACAACTGATCTGAACAACAGGGGAATTTGAGACAAATCTTTCTCTGATCAATGTCTAATAGAAGAAAGCATCAGAAACAAAAAAGATAAAAAAGACTTAACAGTTGTTTTTTGGAACATTTACCATGGTGTTAAAGGATTAGTTCACTTTCAAATGAAAATTACCCCAAGCTTTATTCGCCCTCAAGCCATCCTAGGTGTATATGACTTTCTTTTTTCTGATAAACACAATCGGAGAAATATTAATAAATATCCTGACGCATCCAAGCTTTATAATGGCAGTAAGTGTTACCAAACGAGTATGAGCTGAAGAGCTGAAGTGTCTCCATCCACATCCGTCCATCATAAACATATTCCACACGGCTCTGGGGGGTTAATAAAGTCCTTCTGAAGCGAAGCGATGCGTTTGTGTAAAAAAAAAATACCCATATTTAACAAGTTATGAAGTAAAATATCTAGCTTACGCCAGACCACCTTCCGTCGCGCCAGTTCCGTAAGTTGAATAGGGAAGGTGTAGGACATATATATTATACTTCATAACTTGTTAAATATGGATATTTTTTTTACACAAATGCATCGCTTCGCTTCAGAAGGACTTTATTAACCCGCTGGAGCACATGTTTATGATGGCTGGATGTGGATGGAGACACTTTCTTCAGCTCATACTCATTTGGTAACGCTTACTGCCATTATAAAGCTCGGATGCGTCAGGATAATTATTAATGGGTGAGTAAAGCTTGGAGTAATTTTCATTTGAAAGTGAACTAATCCTTAAAAATAGTTGTTGTATCATGCGAATAATGTTTTTTTTGTTTTGTTTTTTTGTTTTTTGTTTTTTAGCTGTGTTGCCATGGTGATACCATGTTTTTTTTTTTTTTTTTTTTTTTTTTTACATTTACCAATATAGTTTTTGACAAAGCATATGAAACCACTGACAAAAACCTAAAAGTATTACCATGCTGTTTTTAACATAATACCCTTTTTTGAATGTATAGCATAGTAATACTATGGTTTATTTGATGTATGTCATGATAATACAATTTTTTGTTTTGTTTTTGGACATTTATTATGATAATACAACTTTTTTTGTGTGTGTACCATGGTAATACCATGTTTTTTTTAATAATAATAATAATTTAATACATTTAATTCAATGTTACATTTTCTTGATTTAATTATTTAAATAATTTAGCATCCTTTTAAAACATTTTATTAAATGATTACATTGATCAATTGTTCATTTTATTTATTTAATTCCAATTACATGGGCATTTAATATTAATATATTTTTGAATGTCTAACATTTAATAACATGGTTTTACCATATTTTTATAACATTTAATACAAATAATTCTTGATTTAATTTTAATAAAATTATTAATTAAAAATTAAATTAATTTAACTAATTTAAATACCATGTTTTTTAGTAGTACACTGGTCATTTCAATGTAAATAGCATGGAATATGGATATGGCAATTATTCATTACCATGTTATCTAATACTGTAACTGTATAATGGTACCACCACAGCATGGTTTTATCATGATATATATTGATCCAAAATTCAAAAACAATGTGTTTATTTTTTTTTTTTATTATTATTTTTTTTTCCCCTTCATGAAAACAATAGTGGAATTGTGAATTAATTAGTCCGGCACATTTGCAGATGGCAGTCGGTGTGTTCTTAAACCTTTCACCTAATGCTTTTATATAAGCAGTTTGAGGAAGAGGAATTAGATTAACAGACAGCATATAAGAGATAGAAAAGAGGGCTGAACTCATCTGAAATCTCATCTCTCTATATAACAGTGCCCTGCAATGCTTCAGCTACAATCATTTCAAGATCGAAAAACTTTCTTATTCTCACAAGGGCTGAATGAAGCAAAACCTCCATTGGCTTGTGATGTTTGGTTAGCGTTCACAATTGAAGGTTAGATTGCTACTGCCCCCGTATGCCACAGAAATTGAAAATGAAAGTGTGATTTTCATACGTTAACCTTTATAGATTTAGGCCATTTCTGAACCCCTGACCCATGAAATGTGTTTTTGAAACAGGTTCGACTGACTGTATATGCTACGCCACAGTTGGCTCAAATGATCCTGTCACCTCAGCATTGCACATTGTTGTGGGTAAGTGGCCATCTCCATATCTGCCTATGATACATATATCTAGCTATGTTTGTACGTATGTTTATGTGAATTTCTCTATAGCATTTGACAGCTAGGGCTGAGCAGTATGACAGCATATATTGTGCAAGGGTAGAAATGTCAACTGGTAGAGATTCTGCTATTCTGTTTTTAACTCAAGAGCGCAACTTGTCATTCATTTGTAATGATTTTTGTTTGTTTGTATGGTTTGTTCGTGTCCACCAAGTTCCAAATTAAAAGAGATAATCTTTTCATTAAGTCAATAATTTAAGGTTTTTTTTGTTTGTTTTTTGTTTTTTAAGAGCATGTCTTTCCTTGGCTTGTGACTGATTTCAAACACTGATTCAGTGATTTGTAATAGCAAATACTATATAATAATATAAATACTTCATTAAAAAAAAAACTATAAATAATACTTAAAGTCATAAAATAATTTTAAAATGGATAAAAATTACTACTGACTTATTGTCTTTATACAAAAAAAAAATATACAAAATTTAAACTACTACTTTTTTTTTTGTTTAAAATGAATACATTAATCATTTTATTCAGCAAGGATATTCCATTTCAAATAAATGTTTTTATTTTGAAATTTCTATTCAATCAAAAAAAATGTATCAGTTTCCACAAAAAAATTAAGCAGCACAACAGTTTTCAACATTGATGATAATAATAAATCGGCATATTAGATTGATTTTTTGAAGGATCATGTGACACTGAAGACTGGAGTAATGTTATAATATGTAATTTATTCTTGTGGTGCAAAAGCTGAATTTTCAGCACCATTACTTCAGTCTTCAGTGTCACATGATCCTTATATTAATTTTACTAATATTTCATAATATTACTGTTTTTACTTTATTTTGGATTAAATAAATCAGTGTAACTTACAACCTTAAGTGGTGCATTGCTTAATTAAAGCATTACACCAGGTTGAAAATAATGTCAATGTCAAAGTTATTATTATTTTTTTTTACTGGAATCCATCCTGACTTTTACCACAGGTGATTCTCAGCCAATGGACGTCTGCTCAGTGCACAATGAAAACAGCTTCCTGCGTTATTCTGTTTCACTATTGGGTTATGGGTTTTACGGAGATGTGCTGACAGACAGCGAGAGGAAGCGCTGGATGGGCCCGGCCCGTTACGATATCTCAGGTACACAGGAAAATGTCTCAAGACTGAAATAGGCGTTTCTTGTCTGTCTGCAATTCTGCAATTTGCAATGGACATTATTTTCTATTTTTTTTTTTTTTTTTTCCAGGTGTTAAAACTTTTCTGTCACATCGCTACTATGAGGGAACTGTGTCCTTCTTACCTGCTGAAGAGAACTTGGGAACTCCAAGAGACAAAATGCAGTGCCGATCTGGGTAAATACTGTACCATAATACTGTAAATACTGTCTTTTGTTTAGTTATAATACAATCCCAATAATATGAATCAGTGAGCAAACAATAACACAACATAACAGAATCTGTAAAATTAGTCAACTGAGGCATCATCTGATGTGTTTCAATTATATTATAAACTAGGTTTAGGTGCATTGACACTATTCTTTAAGAGCTGCTGTGCAGCCAAATAATGTACCAGTTATCAATGTAAAGCTGCTTTGACACAATCTACATTGTAAAAAGCGCTATATAAATAAAGGTGACTTGACTTGACTTTAGGTGATAATTATAAACTACAGTTTGCAGACAGTAATATTTTTTTAAAATGTTTTTTTTTTTTTTAAAGTCTCTTATGCTGATTAATTTTCAGCATCATTACTCTAGTCTTCAGTGTCACATGATCCTTCAGAAATCATTCAGATATGCTGATTAGATGCTCAAGAAACATTTCTTGTTATCACTGTTGAAAACCTTGGAAACATTTTCTTTTGTATCGTATTGTGATACATATCTTTAGTAACATTATAGATGTCTTTACTGTGATTTTTGACCAATTTAATAAGTCCTTGCTGAATAAAAGTATTAATTTCTAAAAACAAAACAAAAAATCTTACTGACCCCAAACCTTTGAATGGTAGTATATTCACAATATATATTCTAGATGTAAGTACATATAAATTACAGTCCAAATGTTATAATATAAGGATAAATATCATGGTTCCTGCTTATATTTTTAAACCATGCCTTGATTGGTTTAAAATAGATGTTTACTTATGTATGTGTTAAACATTTTGGATATAATTGGCTAAAATAATAACATTATGTGTGTGTGGTGTGTACATATATACATATAAGCCATTTTTGTAGTGAGTTTGTAGCTATATTGCCCTCCTCTATTGTTAACATCTGTTTCTGTTTGACTTGCAGGTGTAGTATCTGTCGGCAATCCTCAGCTGACAAACTGGTCAGCAAAGATGAAGACAGCGTTTCTGAAGCTGGTGAGGAGCATTTGGGAATACTCTATTCCAATGTTTAACTGAGCTCTGGCATTGACAGGAAGTCTCATATCTGCTCTGTGGTAAATGCGCCCACCCATAGTACAGGCCAACAAAGTGCATTTTCAGCCGTGATTTGTAATGCCCCCATCTGTCGGCTCGACTGGCACGCTGTTTGTGAACATTAGGCCAAATGGTTCAAGCTGCCGCCCGGCTGATCATTTAGAGAGTGCACACATACACACACAGCATATTATCTCTGCCTCACAGCACCCTCCAAACAACTGGCACCTCCGTTACCCAGCATTCTGTGTGTTTACCCTGAGCACTGATAAGTGCTGTTTACAGAGACACACTCTCTGCCCTCACAGTCCCAAATTGGCATTTGTGCATGATGATTTCCTGAATGCTTTTAGACCGCGTGGCATAAATAGATTCTTGTGGGAAAAATAAGGGGAAGAATGATGTAAACAGGAAAGACATTCGAGGGCCCTTCATCAGCGAGTCAGCGCCACAGCTATACATGCCTTGAGATTTACAATCACCTTACTTCTTCCATTTTTCCAATTTATAAGTAGATTTTTAAATTTTCTCAAGAAAATGTGAGTGATTTGCATGTGCAAAACTATCGCTAATGTGTTCTGAGTTTTTAGGGTGTTCTGGGTTGGTGCTTAGACATTCCTAGCCTATCCACAGTCTTGGAAAACATGAAAATATTGGGGAATTTTATTTATTTATTTATTTATAGGTCTGGAAAATATTTTATATCCAATACTTTTATCCAATTAATGAAAATTCATTCATTAACCAGATGGTCAGAGAATACACTTACTAAGTTTCCATCCAGTTTTTGTGATGTTTTGTTATCGACAAAGCAAATATGCGCAAAAAAATAAATAACGAAATTTGCTGTCTCCAGGCTGTTTCCATCCAGTTGGCCTTTTACCAATAAAATGATGTGGGTGATGACATCATCCCTAAAAAAAATGCATTGTCACATAAGTTTTGTTATATCGCTAAAAAAATCTGCCCTTGAGTTGTTTCCATACATAATTTTGCGTATATTGCGAATTCGTATATTTTGCATCCCAAATATATGTAAAATGTACAGAGTAATGAAACAACTGAAATTCGCAGATTATACAGAGAAACGGTGCTTTAACAGGAGCAACACCACGATCACAGACGCTGCATGACATGTATAGGGTAATTCTGTCTTGTGATACCACATTTATTTGCGTTAAAGCCCTTTTTCTCGACAAAAAGTGTTTTTGCGGCATTTGAAGTATCGACCTAGAATTTATGCACTAAAGAGAAACGTAAAAAGATTGTGTCGACATTTGAGAAATTTTATCGACAAATGGCATTTCCATCAGCTCAATTGCTTAACATTTTGAAGCGCTAAACCTTTTTTCGCAAAAAAAAAAAAATCCTTGGATGGAAACCTGGTTAGTGTTGGGAAAAGTTACTTTTAAAAGTAATGTGTTACAATAATGCCTTACTCCTTAAAAAAGTAACTCATTGCACTACATAGTTATGTTTTATGTAAAGTCATGCGTTACATTACTTCGCGTTACTTTTTCTTACCTGAGCTGGGCTTGCTTGTTTGTTTTTTAATAACAAAAACATTTGTAAAGGCCCTTTCACACACCAAAAGTGAAGGAATTGCAAATTCACGCCTGTACAGTAGAGGGCGCAGCTCAAAACAAACCTTTCAGCTGTGCTGCCTTTCTTGTGTTTTTTAAAAAATAAAAACGGTAATTGCGACTTTTTATCTCAGAATTCTGACTTTTTTTTTCTCAGAATTGCGAGTTATAAAGTCAGAATTACGAGATATAAACTCACAATTGCGTGATATAAAGTCAGAATTCTGACTTTTTTCTTGCAATTCTGACTTTTCTCACAATTGCGACTTATAAACTCACAATTGTGTGAAACTTTATATCTCGCATTTGTGACTTTATATCACACAAATGCGAGTTTATATCTCAGAATTGTGACTTTATATCACGCAATTGCGAGTTTATATCTCAGAATTGTGACTTTATATCACGCAATTGCGAGTTTATATCTCGCAATTCTGACATTATATCACGTCAGAATTGTGAGATATAAAGTCGCAATTACTGTTTTTATTTTTTTATTTAGTGGCGGAAACGGGCTACTTTCTGGATCGCAGAAGAATAGGATGAAGGAGAAGAAAATTCAACACTCTTACTTCAGCAATAAAAACAAAAAAATGAAACACAAATGTGATGTTTATCTAAAGTTATTTTGCTTATTAGTATGGTTGCATTGGATCCTCAATGGTCAGCAGCAAAGACATTGGTTAATAAAGTGAGATTAAATACATAAAGTATATTTGTATTATTTGACATATTTAATTATTACAGGTTTGCGTAATATTCTGATTTTGCATTTCACAGTTTTTATTCATTTTAAGGAATACTGAATCTGATTTTGTGCAAGCGAGATGAGTAAATGTCTGCTCATATTTAGTTTAGATCTACAATAAGCATCATGTTCACACAGCGCACTCAACACCTCTGCACTTACTCACGATTTCTTTCAACATGGAGACAGATGTGTTTTTCAATAAATGGGAAAACGAAGTATCTTGCGTTACTTATTTGAAAAAGTAACTTTAGATATTTTGTTGTAAATTTAAAAGTAATGTTAATTTACTAGTAATCTGATTACGTAACTCACATTACTTGTAATGTGTTACCCCCAAAACTGGTTACTATACTAGTAGTCACATGATGATGTTGTATTTCAGAGTGTCGGGACACGTGGACGGTCATCAGGGGGAAGTTCTTGGCCATCAATGCCGCCAGCATGAGTTGTGCATGTCCTCGCAGTCCTAAAGGTCTGTCGCCGTCAGCACACCTCGCAGATGGAACTACTGACCTCATCCTTGTCAGGAAGTGCTCCCGAATTGACTTCCTGCGCCACCTGCTGCGGCACACCAATAAGGACGACCAGGTACCCATTTTATCTACAACAGAAAATATCAGTGGAATTATTTTTTTAATGAAAGAGAGAAAGCAAATCCATTCCTGTTACATCAAAGCCTGGAAAAAAACACTGCTCTCTTAACTAACAAACTTTAGTATTCCCGCTGTTCACCAAATGCTTACTATATATGTTATATTGGTATAAATTCATATGTATTTTTAATTAACTGTAAGAGTAGGGAATCTTTTTCTTTGAAGTACGTAATCACAGCAGGGTTCCCATGGTCATGGAGAACCTTGAAAGTCATGGCAATTTGTCTAGTTTTTTTTTCTATTTATGCTTAACTCCTAAAATATTAAAATGACTAGAAATGGCTCTTTTGTAAGTACAATCTCTATAAAAACAATCTTTACAATCAGAAATATTTGGAAATGTCATGGAAATTCATTAGCATTGGAACATTCCATATTGGAACAGTCCACATTTCAAATGCATATGGATGGATGGATGGATGGATGGATGGATGGATGGATTTAAATTTAGGATAGAACTAACCTATCGAAAATTGACTTGTTTTACACGAGGTCAATTTTAAATTGGACAATGGAAAATCAGTGCATTGATGTTACAGAACTTAAATATTGATTACAATGATTGTAAGAATTCACAATACAGTAGTTTATTTCTCATCAAAGAAACAATTCTTGACATTTTCATTTGTAAATATACAATATACAGATCCCAAATTTACTTTGAAAATATGAATTAGACCAAATTTCAGATATCATGATCTTTCAAATTTGTTAATTGAATCCTTGTCAGAATAAACACTATCTTTCAAAAGTTTGGAGCCAGTAAAAGTTTTTGAAGGAAGTCTTTTTTGCTTACCAAGGATGCTTTTGTTTGATTCAAAATACAGTTAAAACAGTAAAAATTTGTGGAAACCGTGAAGTTTTTTTCAGGATTCTTTGGTTAAAAATTTCAAAATACCAGCATTTATTTGAAATATAAATATTACTTTGCTGAATAAAAGTATTATTTTCACTCTCAAAAAAAGAAAAACTTTTGAACAGTAGTGTTTAGTGAAATTTGACGTGGAATTCAGTAAGCATTACTCTTGTTCTTATCTCTTTCTTTGTACAGTTTGATCACTCTTTTGTGGAGGTGTACCGGGTCAAGCAGTTCCGATTCACCCCCAGATATCAGGAATGTGATTCCGAAGTGGACCTGAGAGAGAGCGGAGCGGGAGGCAAGCGTTTCCTTAGTCAGATCTGCAGGGAGCACAGAGCCTGTGGCTGTATGCCCTCCCAGAGCAACTGGAACTGTGATGGAGAGATCCTTCCACAGACTGCAATTCAAGTCCGGTAGGACACGCCCCCTGTCCAGATACATAAATTCTTACTTTTACATTTAGGCAGATACTTTTATCCAAAGCGACATGCATTGCATTCAGGGTATACCTGCTTATGAATTCATACATTTGTGATTTGAACCCATGGTCTTGCGTAGCTAGCGCAATGCTCTACTATTTGAACTGCAGAAATGCTATATCTAGACTCTTCCCTTGAGTGATAACACACCCACTCTACCAAGACACATCCCTTAAACTCTCCTTCCCTTAAGTTTGGATACGCCAAATGGGTCAGGTAACACTTTTAGTATTTTTTTCTTTGAGGGTACATATTATACTCTAATGCTACATCTACACTAATCCAGATACGTTTTGAAATGCATATTTTTCTCTAGGTTATAGCGGGTATGGATCTCACCTTATTGAGGAACAGGAATTGTAGTTTGCGAGTAAAGCTGCAGATTCCTCCATTAACGTCACCTGCCTTTGCAACAGTGTTAATTTTGACAGCAAATTTTGATTTAGTTTTAGTCATAGTCTTTTGACTAAAATGCCATTTAGTTTTAGTCATATTTTAGTCATCGGAAACTGTTTTAGTCTAGTTTTAGTCGACTAAATATCATAAGATTTTAGTCAACTAAATTTACAGTAGATTTAGTCGACTAAAATCTAATTGAGTTAAATTGTAATGCATTAAGTAAGCATTTCTCTAACAATACACAGATCCAATACACTGATATACATCTGATATACTCTCTAAACTGTTTATGTTCACTTAAGACAACCAACTGTACTTTACTCGCCATTGCAAGTTTAGTTAAAAGTTTTAGTAATTTTTGTTGTTTGTCTTTTAGTTTTTGCTTTTAAATGTCTATATAGTTTTTTTTATTATTATTATTATTTCTATTTTAGTTAGTTTAATACATCAGGATAAGCTAAAGCTTGGAAACTAGATGAAAGAAAATAAGTTTACATTTTTATATATATTTATTTTTTTATTTCAGTTAACGTTTATTTCAAGTAATGAAGATTTTTTTTTTATGGTTTTAGTTAACTATAATAACCCTTGTAAAAATATATTGAATAATGTGTCAAATAATGTTCTTAGTCTTTCCTTCCTGTGACAGAAAATACAGTAGTTTACTATGAATTAAATAGAAATTAAACACAGTTTATTGTGTAAACAAAATAACAATAATGACCAGAAAAAAAAAATAATTATAAACCATCCCGAAATACACCGTGACTCTTATTCTGAAATGTCTGCAGTCTGCACTGTAGCCTATTGTAGTAGCAGGCTACTCATGAGGGAGATAAAATATGCATTCTTACAACCGTCTAAAACATATTACCATATAAACATTGTATAGTAAACATTGTCATAATTCATCAATATTAGTTTATAATCAATCGATTGACACAAATGTGCGCTATTCATTAATTGCTTCAGTCTGAAGTGCTGCTGGGCGAGCCTGTAGAGCGCGCAACAGCTTTTCCTGCAGTTAGATCAGCACATTACACTTCAAATGTGCGCATCTTCCACACAGCACAGCAGTCCTGACTGGATATCTTCCCAAATCGTCCCCCTCTATCATTTTCGTCTTGTTTTTATTCGTTGACGAAAATTAGAGTAGATTTTAGTCATAGTTTTAGTCAATCAAAACGCATTTTTATTTAGTCATCGTCTCGTTTTCGTCCGTGAAAAAATGTCATTGACGAAAATTATGACGAAATCAACAAAATTACCACTGCTTCGTAATAATCCTCTGATACGTGCAAGTGAAAATCGTCGCGTGGCTTAAATGATCAATTTATTATCTTAGCGAAAGTGCTTTTCTTCCTGTTTTCTTCCATACGAAAAGTAGTATTGTATATGACGTAAGCATGCTCCGGCCTGGAACATTAAGGGCAATGTGAGTGTGGGCCAGCGGGGGAGTGGGTAGGGGGGACAATCACATTCGGGCTCAGCTCAAGGCAACCGTGCCTAGTGTGAGTACACCCTATGTTTATACCGGTATGCGCCTGTTATGTGCTATTCACTTTCACAGTGTTGCTAAAGATAAATGTTACTTTGTACTTTGCAGGGATGCTAACGTTTAATCAACGATCGATTAATTGACGATAATTTAATGATGACCTTAATTTAACCTCGACTGGAGAATTTTTCTGGTCGACTAGTAGTCATTCATTTTAAGCGATTAGTCGACTAATCGCACGTTTATTAATAAACCACATAAATCATAATAAAGAGCTTTTAATGCCTACATAGCCTAATCAGAGTTCAAGCACACACATAAAGCTTGCCGCAGCGCACCGGCAGAAGTAATGATTATGAATGCGTCAGTTGAAAACAGCAAGGAGATTGCTTTAATATTTTAATAATTTATTGATAACTAGTGTTTTCTGTATTTTCGGCTGCAGTGATGAAGTTGACGATGCTGACTCGTCATCTGCGCAGTAGTGGACGCGCCTATATGCATAACCTGAGAATATGTTTTCCATTTGAATTGGTTCATTTAAAAGTAGACATTTTGCTTTCTATAGATATATTTTTCATGTCTGTGAGTCAAGCTTACATGGAGTTTCAGTTCTTTTTTTTTTTTTCTTTTTTGGCGCGCTCAAGTTCACAGAGAGAGGGCAGAAAGCACACCCTGTTTGCTTTCATTATTTAACAAAAGCACGTTTTGTTGTTATTGTGAGTGCACACAGATAAAAATAGACTCTTGACAGATTTAAAAGATGTGTTACTCTTATCTGTATGACCAAAAAAAAACAAAAATATTTTCAGATTCTATGGCGCATGGTAAATCAAGACCTGTCAATATGAGCGATCAAGCCAATCCAATCCAAGAGCGCTCCAGCTGTAAAACTGTGTCCGATTGGTCTCTACACATCGTCCCTAACCGCTATACCCACCCACTACACCTAAGATCAAGTTTCCATTGGTTGAACTTTCAAATGACGTTGGAAAACACTGTGTCATGATCACGACGCGATCGGATCCCGGAAGTCCTATATCTTTAGCCGAGCAGCATGTCATGTCACTCTGTGATCTACTCATTGTCTTATGTTGTGTTTGGGCTTTTTCAAGACCACCTGCTCTAAATAAAAAAATGCAATCTACTATAGTTAACTAATGTTTCACGAAGTTACCAACCAAAACGTGGCGCAAAAGCATCATATGTATATTGTTTACACGTGCGTCGGCAGTGATATTTCATACAAATACTTGGAATAGTTTGGTCTCTAACTGAAACATAAACGCTTGTTGTATTCTGCTAGTTGAGACCTTTTCAATATGACAAATCTGTACTATAATTTTACAGATCACATTTTCATGTAGAGCACTTCTGATATGTCTGGTCTCTCTGTATCATCTTGAAGAAAGATGATGGTTTCAGTGTGGACAAGAAACTTAAAAACGCTAGTGTAAATGAGAGTGTTTTGAAACGAAAACACCATTTTCAAATGTATCCAGATTAATGTAGGCATAACCTAAGGTACTTAAATGCACCTTTTAGGGGTAATTAAGTTACAAAGTTGTCACTTTAAGGGTACTGCCCAAGTGACAAGCTGTTGTACCCCTATAAGTACAAATTTTTCTGACGGCGTAATGACCAAAAATTAAAAAGTGCATGCAGTGAAAATGAGAGCTCTTGCACTGTGCCATGTTTCAAAAGGAAAGGGTGTGCCATTATATTTTTAATGCACTAATTACTTCAAGCAAGTTCTAATTGTCGTTGTAATTAAGGGGTGCGGACATCACTGAGACTTCCTCATATATCTAAGGGATGTCACCATCTCTTTTAGATCCTGTATGATCAGTTTTCAGAAAATGTTCCTCCGACACAAAATGAACATGCTTCATTAAAGTGTTGGTCGATTAGTGAAAGCTTTAGCTGAAATGTTGAGGTCTCATGAGCACCAGATTGTCTCAGCACTAGCATACTAAACAGGGTAAATAAATGGACTTTTGTGGTCTGAGCCTGTGGAAAAGATGCTATTAAAATTAAAAACTCCCTCTATTGTGCCTGCAGAGGAGGAGTTCTCCTCCTTGATACAGCATGACAGCTCGCCCGAATGCATCATTTCCTTCATGCCCCATTGTTCTGTGTCAACAATGCGTAGCAGTGAAATGCTCCTAATTTAATGGCCCTCTCACTGTTAAAGGCTCACCTCCTTTAATTAAAATAGAAGTCCATTCATTTATTCCATTTTCAGCTTCAGTAATTGTTTCTCGAATGAGTAAGCAAATAACCTGTTGAGATAATTGATGATGATACCACTGCTGAAAAAGGCAATCGCCTGGCACTGAACTCACCTCCAGAGTATTGAGTGGAATTAGAGGAAATTAAAGAGCCCCTGAACCTCCTAATAGCACATGCATTTAACTACAAAACTTTTTACTCAACATGACGAAGCATTTATTGCTTACCAGAACTTGCTTGCACTTCTTTTTACTCTAGGACACAATGTGTTAGTGGTGTTTGCTAAAGCAAGCATCAATTTTACTATTGCAGATAGTTGGGGTTAGGGATTTGAACAAACAATTATACTTAAATGTTACACATATATTGAAATAATAAGCAAATTAAACAATATTAGAATACTTTTTAGCAACCTAGACTCATTGGAAAAACATGCCTCTACCTACATTTTCACAAAACTCCAAAAATGTACCTATACACACAATTCACTGCAGTTTCCAGTTGAAATGAACACTAGTGGCAGTAAAATTTTCTCACAAATTATAATTACAGGGGCAGATTATTGATTAATAAAGACTTACTTTCGCACGTTTCCTTGCACAATACTATGTTATGACCTCAAAACACTTTTACCGTAGTGCAAGATTTGTAAACTAATGCATTTTCACGTTTGCATCACATAACCATCTCCATTTTAGGGCTGCACAATATATCGTGTTAGCATCGAAATCACGATGTGCACATATAGTCACATCGCAGGATGTGCGATGTCAAATTGGGATCATTAATCCGTACGGACCAGACACCACGGTTCAAAACGCTTGTGATTCTTGGATTAAATGCAAAGTTTGACCATCATACAATAAAAGTTTATCATTTGAACATGTTTTAGGTGATTTTAGGTGATCAAGTGATTTTAAACCATTTGAGCATGAAGACGTGAAAGAGATTTCTGAATGTGCGGCTGTTTTCTGTGCACACACACACACACGCAAATGCACGTGAACACCGAATGCGTTCTCTTCCGTGTCTGTTTGTGCCTGAACAGACAAATACATGCAAAAAAAATTGTCAAAATGCATGCAAAACATCAAGTATCATCATAAACATGCTTATGGCTTAGGTGAACTAAACGATAGCAAAAGAAAACAAGATGTGTAACACTATTTTGGATTCACGCATTCTGTTTTAAAGTGACAGCAGCCTAATATTCCTGCTGCTTTCTGTGTCATGAATGCTAATCAAACAAAAGAAAAAGAGAAAAATCACTTTTGTAGTGTTAACACAGATTAATTATATTTAATGTATACAGTGAAGACTATGCAGTGTTATTTTGCATTTGATTATTCAATTTCTGTACCTGAATATTTTTAGACTTGCCTGAAAATATAAAGCACTATTCATTCATTCTTTCCAAATAGAGCTATTCAAGTCATCTGATGAATTTTTTTCATATCGCAATATATATTGGAGAAAAACAAAATATCGCAATGTCAGTTTTTTCCAATATCGTGCAGCTCTACTCCATATGAATGTAATAAACTTGCTCAGTAGCTCACCTGGTACACAGTGACATGCGCAGTGCTCGGTACGAGTACCATGAAACACAATTCACGATAAAAGAGCTCAAAGACTTGTAGAAGCAAGCTATAATGGCCTGGTTGCTTCAGCAAATGTTTTTATTTTATGTTTGCTTTAGTGTAGGTGCTACGTAGCATTAACCTTTTAGCGCCACAAACCGGACATCTCATTCACAAACTTGCGCAATACAGCAACAACCAATGTAATAAATCATTGCCAGATTTACGTTCATCAGTTTTGGATAAAACTTAACAGGCTTTTGGCGCCACTCACTAGACATTTCTCTTTGAATGTGTGGCAAAATGTGCAAATGTAATATCATTTTGCAGAAATGCTCCCTAAGGCACATATTTCCAATGTACTTGGGCTGGTTTTTAGGATGTTGTTTTTTCCAGTGGTTGCATTTCGTTTGACTTTTTCTTTCTGTCTGTCTTAGGGTCCACTGCCAGTTGATCACACTGTTTGCGAGAGGGATCGAAGAGCAGCCGGTGTTTGAGGACCCGTACACTCACTGTGCAATATAGATCTTCATGAATTCACTTAGGAAACCTGCAGCTGGAACATGAAGGATTGAGATTCTTTGAATGGAAGAGTCACCTTCAGCTCAGCATAACGTCACGCTGTTTCTTATGCTGTTATATCTAGATAATCCTCATGAAGATGCTTTGGAAACACAGATCTGGAGTCAGCAGCATCCTCATAGCCTCTTTATACAGGCTGTATTAGAATTCTGTAAGATAGGATTAGCTGTTTCAGCTAGGCACTAGTATTGCTATTTTTTTTTTTATTTCAACCCTTGAAGTCCTTGAAGTTGATGGTGATATCTCTTGCTGTGTGCGACAGCTTCCAGTTGTCAGCATTTGTCTTCCACCATGATCAAGCTGGTCTTGAGAGTAGCGTTAATTGAATTCCAAAGTCAAATCCTTGGAACTGTGAACTGTTTTGGTTATGAAAACATTCCTCTTGGTAGCACCTTTGCTGTTTTGTCTATAGAAAGCACATGAGGTGGTCAGACCATAAAGATAATGGTATACCAAAAAAAGGTTGTGGTTTGTGTTGAACTTTTTGTTGGTTATTAAAAAAAATGAAAATTCTGGTATCATTTACAAAAAAAGTTCCAAACAAGCTGAAATAAAATAAAATACATTTTAGATGAAAAACTGAAAGAAAAAAAAATGTAGAAATGTTGCCTTGGCAACTAACTGGAATAAATAGCTTTAGTACTTACAGTACTTCAACTCAAACTTAAGACTGAAATAAAAATAAAGCTAAATAGAAATATTTTAAAAATGTATATACTAAAAAAAAATATTAAAATTAAAGTGAAAATGGAAAATATAAGGGGGCGTTTACACAACACCGTTTTCAACTAAAAACAGAAAACTTTTTATGCGTTTTGGCCAATAATTTACACAATGCGTTTTGGAGGCCTGAAAACGGGTTTCAAAGTGCAAGTTTTTGAAAATGATACTGTTATTGTCTCCATGTTAACTACAAAAATGCGAATTTGTGAAAACAGTGACGTCATGCACATGTGTATTACGTGTTCAGTCTATAGTCGCGTTGTGTTTCTTTACAAAGTGACATCGCCAACTAATGGACTGGCATGAATAATGCAGCATTTTTAGTCGTTTTCACAGATCCGTGTTACCGGGGATTGTTTGATCATCATCTGTACTTGAAACTTTTCAAAAAACGCAAAGAAAAAATGTTTCAGTTTTTAGTATATCGTTGTCGTGTAAACATTCCCTAAAAATAAAAGCTAATTCAACACAGTATACTACACTAAAAATACTATAATTTTATATAAATAAAAGTATATTATAAAATAACTTTGATCACTTGGGTATATACAAACTTGTCCTTTTGTATTTGGTTACAACTTACATGACAACCAGTGGCTTGTATTTTGGGAAAAAGCAGCTAAGACATTCTGCTAAATCTCTCTTTTTTGTGTTTTACTAAACATCATACAGGTTTGGAACAACATAGGATGGCAGAATTTTCTGTTTTTGATTAACTATTCCTTAAATTTAGCATGAAGTAACATCTATGATGTAGACAGTGTAGCCTACATCAAATATTTTTTTGCACATGATTAGTAACATCCTGTTATTTCTTTAAAAGCAACATTTACTGTTATTATACAAATAGCATGTCGAATCAGTATGAATCCGCTTCCCAAAAAAACACACCTCTTAGATATTTGACCGATTCTAATTCTAATTTCCCACTCTTACCACAGTTAGTTTTGTTTTCCAGACATTTCATGCATCTAAATGTAGCAGTAGTGAGCTTGACCACAAGAGTTGACGGCTACACGATGTCACTGCAGGGTCAGTGTATGTACGGCTGTTCATCAGACGGAATGTAAAGGAAAATACTGTAGCCCTCTTCTCTGCGCAGTCTTCCTTGATTGCACCCCCTCCCCCACCTAGAGAATATTTCCTCCCTTTATAATGAATGTTGTGTTTGTGTTTCCTATGCCGAGGTCTTATTTCTTCTGAAAGATCTTATTGTTCTTGCAGTATAAAAGGATGAAGGAGTTTATGATAGACAGAGAAATTGCTTTTTGCTGTAGTGCATGTCAGCTGCTTTAATATGCATTTTTTTTTTAAAGTTGTTCCTTGAGCTGTACTAGTGATTGAGAGCATTGATTTCCCATGATGCATCTGTCGAGGCTACACAAGTTCTGTAGCCATTACAAACAAAACAAAGTTCATGTCCTTCATAGACTAGAAGATTGTATGGAAGCTTATTTCCACCACATAAGGGGAAAAAGAAATCATGCTTTGGCAAATCATGTGAGAGTTGAAATTATGAGATAAAAAGCCATTATGAGATAAAAAGTCATAATTATAATAAATGCATTTTAGTTAAAAAAAATTGTCATAATTATGATTTTTTTATGTCATAATTGACTTTTTATCTCATAATTATGACCTTATTGCCACTTTTTATGTTATAATTTTGACTTTATCTCATTATTATGACTTGGTATCTCACGGTATTTTGACTTTTTATGCCATAATTAGGATTTACCAAGGCATTTTGTTTTTCTTAAAAAGATTTTAAAAAGAAAATTAAGAAATTTTTTTCTTTAATTTATTGTAGTGAAATATGACCGAGACATTTCTTGACAGCTTTGATGAGGTTCACCCATATTTACTAAAGGAAGACCATGGGAATGATGTCCCTGTATGTGATCAGGCAATTCTAGAGCTCCCAAGAGCCTCTGCTGTTATGAATTATGAACTGTGGCTTGTTATTCTTGTGTGTGAACAGTATTTGTGCCGTGTGTAGTATTAGCCTTGTGTCAAAGCTTGTGTATTTGACACCGACTCCTATTTGACAGCCCACTTCAGACCTAATCAAACCCAGTACATGCTGTGTATGCACATGATGTGCCAGCAACTTGCCCTACTGATCCAAAGATATCAATCACAACCCATTTTAATCACTTGAATGTGGCCATGTTTTTGATTTGCATCGCCCTGGTGGCTGCCGGTCATTTATGGCCCATGACAGGTGACTGTATAATGTACTGCAATGGTTGTCCAGTACTGTGTGTATGTTTCCAGCTGAAAGCAGGGTGTCACCTGACCTTATGCAGTCGAGCACTTGTCAAGACTCAGTAATGACTGAGAATGAAGTCATCTTGCAGGACTCGAGATGATGTGCAAGACCTGTTGATGTTTAATTTGATTTGTTGAATGAAACGCAAAGAAAATCCATTAATAAAGTTTGTTAAACAACCTTTAATGTTCTGAGTGGTCAGTTTTGATTATATTCATATCAAAATGAATCATAAGATGAAACTCACTAAAACTTTAACAGACATGGCCAAAATCATATTTCATTGCAAAATAAAATGAAGTAAAATAATCCTATTTGAGGACCATTTGCATGGATTATTTTAATGATGATCCCATACTCATTACAAAGCAGAAATCACAGTATATTTAAATTGTAGATTTAAGTACAATGCAACATGTGCTGTACTAAATTTTATTGGTGCTGGATAATTTCTTGGAGAGATTGCCATGTAAATGAGAATCGGGGAAAAAGAAGAGAACGTGCATGCCTAGAAGATTGAAAATTGAATATGATATTTGTAAAGTAAGTGATTTTTAATCACTGGTTTTTCTTCAGGACCTTCATTTTAGATTTTCCAATAGGATACCACAATTGTCTGCTGTACAAAATTAAACAAAAATCCTTGAAATCAAATATTTAGATCAGGGGTGTCCAGTCCTGCTCCTGCAGTGTTCAGCCCCAATTAAACACGCCTGAACCTGCTAATCAAGGTCTTAGGGTACATTTACACGACAACAATGTACTAAAAATGCAAAAGTTTTTCCTTTGCATTTTTCTCTTACAGATGACACCATTGTCAAAATGGTCCCGGTTCACATGGATCCGTGAAAACGACTAAAAACGCTGTATTATTCATGCCAGGCCAGTAGTTGGCGATGTCACTTTGTAAAGAAACACTAACGCGCCTATAGACTAAACACGTAATATGCATGCGCATGACATCACGTTTTTACACTGAGACGATAATGGTATCATTTTCAAAAATGTGCACTTTGAAACCCATTTTAAAAAGTTTGCGTTTTCAGGCCCCCAAAACGCCGTTGTCGTGTAAATGAACTACCAAAACAAATAAAAAGTTTTCTGTTTAGTTGAAAACGGTGTCGTGTAAACGAAAAGTTATACTAGAAACTTCCAGACAGGTGTGTTGAGGCAAGTTGGAGCCAAATTCTGCAGGACAGTGACCCTCCAGGGCTAAGTTTGGACACCCCTGATTTAGATACAACATAACAATGAACTGCATAAGCCTAACAATGTACAAAATTCCTGTATGGTTTCATATTCTTGGCAGGTAATAATTTGTAGTACAAAACACATTTTAGTTGGTACAAACTGGTTTCAAGGATGAGGGCATGTCACGCAACCTGTTCACGTCTACATCCACCTAATTTGACTAACTTTTAACAAGTGACAGATGTATTTGTGCCAAAACACCATAGATTACCATAAAATACCATATTATTTGCATTAAGAATTGTTTTTCCCTGCTGTGCACATCCCTGTCTGAACACACCTGTGCCCCATTTCTGGGTCAGGAGCCAAGAGATTGCCCTGCCTTCAAAATACATGCCATTGTTTGAGCATCAGAGATGTTAATGTTGCCTTCACATCCTCCTGGAAATTTCTGTAGGCTATTTATGAGTTGTTACTGCAAGTCTGAATTACGACATCAAGTGTGTTGAAATTACTTTAGAAAATCACCAAATAAAATACAGAAATGTTTTTAACTCCTACAAAATTTTGAATAAAAAATGCACATCAGGTGCTTTTTACTTTTGTTGATGTTTTTATTCAATTTATGAAGGTGTTGGGGGGGGCTATATTTCAACTAATTTCAATTAACATTATTTCAACTAATGGCTATATTTCAACAAATATAGCCATTATTTCCGCCATATTTTCTTACTGATATGCCCCAACTGAAAGAAAATCTGAGTTACCCATTCTTAACTGAGTGTTGTAGTGATTATGTATTTTTGTAGGTTGTTCCAGAAGTTAGCATCACTGGTTCCCTTGACAAAAACCCAATAGGATTTTTCCTGGATTATTGCAGTTCATCAAGATAATTTTCACAAATTAACACCTTTTACAAATTTTGAAGTCTAAATACAATTGCCAGAAGTAAAAAGCTAAAGGTAGACTGTAAAGGAACTAAACTACGGTTGCATGACTTCAACGTATGCTTCTGACAACTCTTTGAGTCATTATTTCACAAAAACGGATTGTCTATTTACACTAAGTGCAAATAGCGTCCCTTATTGGCAAACGCTATTTACACTAGCTCTGCCCACCAATGTCTGGTTGGGCCACTCATGTTTTACAAAAGACCCACAAAATTCAACGTCTTCTGTGGTGCAGTAGTAGCTAATAAGGCTCTGGCTTTTAACGCGATCAACGCGGGTTCGAATCCGCCTTTTGCCGCGCTCGCATTTATTTTCAATAAAAATGAAAATAATGTTGGAAATAAACTGCGAACGAGTGTTTAATAATATTAAAAGTGTTTATTGGGTAGGGTTAGGGGAAGGTGTAGGGAGGGTTTTTATTCTCCCAATAAGCCAGCATCCATTTAATAATTTTAATAAATATAATAATTTACAATCTATGATATCATTGCATCCTGTTAATGTACAAAAATACTGAGGTGCAAATAGTATCTGCCAATATAAAGTATAGATATCATCTAATTACTATTTACTCTTATTGCAAAGAACTGATACTTTTACATGGTGTAAATAGAATCTTTCACTATTTTCACCTAGTATAAATAGCATATTGCTAAGAAAATGCTGCTATTGTCACTAAGTATAAATTGAAAATATTGCTATTTTCACTTAGTGTAAATAGCATCTATCGCTAAGAAAATATGCTATTTTTACTTAGTGTAATTATTAATTATTAGTGTAATTATTTGCACTTAATGTAAATAGCATCTATCGCTAAGAAAATGCGCTATTTTCACTTAGTGTAAATAGCATCTATCGCCACTGCCTTTAAAAAAACCTTTTCCCTGAAAGTTTGAGTTAGAATGGTTTGCGAGAGGGCGAGGGCTGTAAAACTGGACAGTGAGACAATGAGTTTACCTTTGTTTTTGGTGTGACTGACGTCCCCGACAATCCCTGTAGTCCCGTTTAGCCACATACCGCCTTTTTCAAGATAAGTATAAAAAAAAAATCACAAGTGGGGTATTACTGATGTATTGTATGTTGTAGAATAAAATGTGAAAATATCTTGAGCTTGTGTTTACCACAGACCTTATGTCAGGCATTTATCCAAAAGCCTATTCAAAAAACAAACAAACAAACAAAAACACATTGACATTGGATCGATGGAACCTGTACTGCTTTTGACCTACAAAAATATGTCATCCCTGCAGAACTCTAGAGAGTGCAACAGTCAGGTTCTGGAAGTAAAAACTCCATTCATTTTCTCCATAGAGACTTATAACTTATAAACCTTTAACCTTTATTAAAAAAAAATCCCTATGGGAAAAATTTATGAAAAACATACTTTCGAAACCAATGACATGGTGGTGACATTCATGTGCATTCATATCGTAAATATGACCTTTCCGACAAGACTTGAATGCACAATTACTTTTTGAAAGCGGCACAAAGACAGTGTTTATATTATTTGGGCGAATCAACATTCAAACGGTTACAAATATTTGCATATTAAAGTATTTCATCATAAAATTACACACTTCACCTCTACACAACACCATCCTACATTTGTAAAAGTACAAAAGACATCTGATCTCTGAGCTCCAGGCGAGGCAGAACCTGTCAAGAGTTGTTCTTATGAATCCACTACATGAAATCTACTCATGTTTCAGTGTTATTCTTAAGAGTCTTTAATAATACAGAGCCTGACAAATGTCATTGGCTAAAAAAAAATGACGAATGGGGCGTCTCTACGTTTAACAGGCTTATTACATAAAAATGACTGCGGGGGAGAAATAACTTGTTCCCTCCAGTGAGATGGAGGGATATTTAGCTCTTCGTTTTGCTCACAGTTTCGATACGGTCCATACATTATGCTGCTATCTGGACCGGCATGGCAATGAAGCCGGGTAATTTTCTCATCTCTCGTCCACAAAGTAAATTCCATTTCCTTTCCTCCTCTCTGTAGCTTCTCCACGTCTTTATTGATTTATTCTACGGGTTGCACCCCATCGAGACAGACCGTCTCATTCAGCGACTCTTCCCTGGAGACATTACAAAGACAAACAAACAGCTGTCTGCAGGCTCTCAAACCACTGTTTGGAGACAGCTCATTGTGAGGGTGATAACATCTGCGACTTGACGCACGTTTTAAACGCTCCTCCTTTAAATAACTCAGCTGAGATTGGATGGACTCAGTCTGGCCTTGCTGCAGAAATCGCACCTGAGCCCCAGACACCAACTTGTCTGTTTTCAGCCTCGCGATTGAGTTTAAGGCTGCGTCCCCAAAGGCTTGCATACACATACTGTGCACTAAAAGTATGTACTTCACTGGCGATGGGAAAGTACCTGTTGTATGTAGCAAAACACTACATGAGTCCTGGGACTATGACTATGTCATTACTTTGGGCCCTGATTTCTGAAACATTCAGGATTCAGTACATTTAAGCTCTATGTACAGCACTTCTAGCATAATGTTGAAAGAATTAATTTTGACTTGACATTTTAAAAAGGCAAAAATGCAAGTAATTTACAACGGAAGTAAATGGGGACAATTTTCAGAGCATTTAAAATTAGAAATGTAAAACAATTATTAATTGTATTAATTTTTGCGCATTTACACACACACACACACACACACACACACACACACACTTATATATATGGTTTACGGGGACTCGTAATGGTTTTTATACTGTACAAACTGTATATTCTATCCCCCTACACTAACCCTACCACTAAATCTACCCATCACAGAAAACTGTCTGCATTTTTTTAATTTAAAAAAAAAAAACACCGTTTAGTATGTTTTTTAAGCCATTTGGTTTACGTTGTAATACCCATGTTATTATACACATTTGTGTCCTCATAAACCATGTATACACGAAACACACACACACACACAGACACACAGGTTTCCATGTTTTGTAGGGACTTTTCGTAGACTAAAGCAATAAGCCCCAAGAAGCCGTGGTTTACAGTGAATTTATAACAGCTAAGGGGTGTTGTTAGAAAAACCCTTAGCTGTTATAAATTCACTGTAAACCACGTTTTCATGGGGCTTATTGCTTTTATAAAACGGTTACCACACAATGCAAATATTAAAGCCAAAAAATATGTATCAATGCAAGTTTCATGAAGTAAAATCATTAAAAGCCTTCCTTTCCGCTGGAAAAAATAATCCCTGACCGTGAACAGCAACAGAAGTTACATTATTACGCCATTAGATGGCGGCAAAGATTGTCTTTATGAGCGAGTCACTCAGTCGCAAAGACTTTTATATTGAAACTTGTTGTGAACACGGAACAAGACACAAATGACAAATGCTTTGACTAGCGCTGTCAGTGTCAGCAGGGCATGGGAAAACCCATTAAATGTTAAAAGGACAAGATCGCAGAGGACATTCAAACAGATTTTATTATTATGAACATACTGACCTGAAGGAAAATGCTAAATCTGAATGCAGGTAAAACACTCGGTCACTCGATATCTCTCTCACAATACACTTCTTGCTGGGAACGTCCACTCCGCACCTCAAATCACGTAATTGTGTCGGTCTCACTATGATGTCACTACGATGCATTAAGCTTCAATGAACAAAATCAATAGAGAACAAACATATGTTTACATTGCTAAGAGTGGTTGCTAAGAGAGACGCAGCAACATACACACTGCGCGGCGATACTTATGTAATGCGGTCAGTTTTCAGGAATTTTACAATGGCTTCGAACGCGGCTCAACCAATCCGAATCAAGGGCCGGAACTATCCGTTTTATAAAATGATTTTTATACTGTACAAACTGTATATTCTATCCCCTAACACCAAACCTACCCTTCAGAAAACTGTCTGCATTTTTACATTTTAAAATACATCACTTAGTATGATTGATTTCCTCATGTGGACTAAAAATGTTTTTGTCCCCACAATGTAGGTAATACTTAAACCACACACACAATGTATAATAAACATTTTTTAACCATTAATCATACAGTCTGAACCAACCAATTTTGCAAGAAAGAGAAATTTTCCCCAAGAATGTTCATTTATGATGCAATGGTATGAAAAGGAAACATTCATAAGAAGCTTATTTAAAAAAACAGAGTCCTTTTCAATAAAAGGCTAAAGATGATGTGTTAAAATGCATAAATGCAGCCTTTATAGTCTTGAAAGATCAATTGAGCACAAACAAACTCAAACTCAATGGAGACAAAGCACCAAAGGAATCCCATATGGAAAACAGAGAGACTCACAATAAAGACCTTGAATATTATTCAGTGACCACACAATTGTCTCTCAGGGCCTCCTCTAATTTAAAGCATCTTATTTGGGATTAGGATTAGAGCTGAACGCAATAAATATGCAAATTGTTGTTTCCAGGTGTTATTGATCACCAGTCCTTTGTGTGTTAAGAGAGGTCATGATGCAGCGGAGAGAAAGAGAAGGACTGGAGGATGTAATGTACACCTACTCATCATATTGTACATCATTAAACCCTTCACACTTCCTGTCATCATGAGCGATTCACTGAGACAACACTGCAAACGGCCTCAAATTCACAGTTTAATTGAGCACACAGTAATAACAGTAAAACTATCTTCAGTTGGCACATGAAAAGCAGTAGAGACCATATAGAGCTAATGATCTAAAACCAGGACAATATCATAAGGGACATTTAGGGAGCACTGCTTAATGTCCCATGAGCCTTCATTGTTTTTTTATTATTTCAACAAAATCATGATTTTTCTAGACCACTACTTCATGGTGTAACAAATCAAAGATCGCTTTTGGTTGCTGCAGAACGTTTTCTATTAGATGTCTCCTCATATGCCTGAATGTCAAACATCATATGTAGTATAAAATTGCTATGTGGTTGTTACTGTTTTTTGCACATTACTATGCAGTTGCATCCTGGTGGTTACCAGGGTGTTCTGGGTCATTACAGGCTGTTGCTATGGTATTTCGAGTGGTTTTTAGCACATTTATATGCATTTGCTAGGGTGTCCTGTTGGTTGCCAGGGTGTTGCTTAGGTGTTTTGAGTAGTTTTTTTTAACACATTTCTAATGTATGCAGTTGCTATGGTGTTCTGTTGGTTGCCTGGGTGTTGCTAAGGTGTTTTGAGTGGTTTTTAGTACATTGCTAATGTATGCAGTTGCTAGGATGTTCTGCTGGTTGCCAAGGTGTTGCTACTGTGTTTTGAGTGGTTCTTAGCACATTGTTATGCATTTGCTATGTTCTGCTGGTTGCCAGGGTGTTGTAACCTAATGTGTTTTGAATGGTTTTTATTACATTGCTGTGTGACAAAACTAAAAATAACCCTAGGTATGAGCATTAAGCAATAGTTATAGCTTGCCTTGATGCTTGTTTTTAGCAAAAAACACTAATTATCTGCACTATGAGTGCAGCAAAAATAAATAATCATTTAAAAAACAGACTTTTAAAGCAGAAAAGGTGAATGAAAGTCAAACAGCTGTCTTTCCGAGCGTGAAATACCATCTCTGTCCAATTCAAGCAGAGATCGAAAGCTAGACTTTGTTTTCCCTGAAAGCTATTGCATCTCTATTGGTGCTTACAGGCTGTTGCTAAGGTATTTTGAGTGTTTTTAAGCACATCTATGTAGTTTCTCGGGTGTTCTGGTGGTTGCAGGGTGTTTCTAAGGTGTTGCTAAGGTGTTCTGAGTAGTTTTTAACACATTGTTAGTGGATTTTGAGTGGTTTCTGGGGGGTATGTTGGTTGCCAGGGTGTTGCTAAGGTGTTTTGATTGGTTTTAAGCACATGTCTGTGTAGTTTCTCAGGTGTTCTGGTGGTTGCCAGGGTGTTTCTAAAGTGTTCTGAGTAGTTTTTAACACATTGTTAGTGGGTTCTGAGTGGTTTCTGGGGGGTATATTGGTTTCCAGGGTGTTGCTAAGGTGTTTTGAGTGTTTTTTATCACACTGCTATGCCGTAGCTAGGACGATTTGCTTGTTGTCAGTGTGTTTCTATGGTGTTCTGGTATTTTGAGTGTTTTCTTTTAACACATTTCTATGCAGTTGCTAGGGTGTTCTGGCAGTTGCCTTGGTGCTGCTGTGTGGTTGTTAAGGTGTTTTGAGTAGTTTTTAAAACATTGGTTCTGAGAAGTTTTCTGGAGGTTCTGTTAGTTGCCATGGTGTTGCTACGGTGTTCTGAGTGTTTTTTAGCACATTTCTACTGTATGCAGTTACCAGGATGTTCTGCTGGTTGTCAAGGTGTTGCTAAAGGGTTTTGAGTGTTTTTAGCACACTGCTATATAGTTGCCAGGATGTTCTGCTGGTTGTCAAGGTGTTGCTAAAGGGTTTTGAGTGTTTTTAGCACATTGATGTGCAGTTGCTAGGATATTCTTCTGGTTATCAATGTGTTGCTAAAGGGTTTTGAGGGTTTTTTAGCACATTGATGTGCAGTTGCTAGGATATTCTTCTGGTTATCAATGTGTTGCTAAAGGGTTTTGAGGGTTTTTTAGCACATTGATATGCAGTTGCTAGTATGATCTGCTGGTTGCCAGGGTGTTGCTAATGTATTTTGAGCGGTTTTTAACAAATTGCTATGCAGTTACTAGAGGGTACTTATTGGTTGCCAGAATCTTGCTAAGTTGTTTTGAGTGTTTTGTTGTTGTTGTTGTTGTTGTTGTTGTTTTGGGTTTTTTTTTGCACACTGCTATGCAGTTGCTATGATGTTCTGCTGGTTGCCATGGTGTTGCTAAGGTATTTTGAGTGGTTTGTAGCACATTTGCAACTGTTATGCAGTTGCCAGAATGTTTTGCTGGTTGCCAAGGTGTTGTAACCAAAAGTGTTTTGAATGGTTTTTATCACATTGCTGTGTGGTTTAACACACTGCTATAGTGTTTTGTGTGGTTGCTGGGACTTTTTGAGTGCAGTTTAGTGTGTTGCTACAGCATGTGGTTGCTGGTGCATTGCTGTTTAGTTGCTAAGGTGTTTTGAATTTTAACATGTTGCTATGCAGTTGGTTCGAAATTTTGGGCGTTGCAGGTAGTTAATAAGGTGTTCTTGTGGTTGCTTACTGGCCCAGGTCACAACCTTAGGTGAAAATTTATGTGACTAAAATAACCCTAGGTATGAGCATTGAGCAATAGTTATAACTTGCTTTGTCAAACACCACTAATTAACTGCACTATAAGTGCATAAACAGTAAAAATAAATAATTATTTTTAAAATAAACAGACTTTTAAAGCAGAAAAGGCGAATGAAAGTCTTTCTGAGCGTGAAATACTAGCGACAAAAGCCTATTCCATTCTTGCCTTTTTTAATTTGAAAAAGACAAAGTTAGAAAGCTTTGTGCTTTTTCACTGTCCAATTCAAGCAGAGAGCAAAAGCTGGACTTTGTTTTCCCTGAAAGTTATTGCATCCCTAATGGTGCTTAAAGTAATTACACTTTGTAATGTTTCTCTTTTCTTTCCTTCAGCGGGCCCCATCAGTGTGTGTGCCGCAGCTCTCTGCTAAATGATGCCATTAACCATATTGCATTTGTTGCCTCTCTGGCTACCCAAATGAGTTTCAGTTCACTGAGAGTTTAATTGACTGAAAACAAGGTTTACTTAAAATTACAGTGGTTAGACCAACTTCCTCGACAATGTAAAGAATGTGTTTTGAGTCACACACTTAGTTTCGGAATAAACACCATCTGTAAGTGTCTGTTTTACGAGTCAGCACATTTCAGCATATTTCATACTGTTTATTTACCTGGCCAAACGTGTTACTATGCTACTACTATTACTATGCTAAGCTAATGCTAAGCTAGCATAAATCAAGTGTCTGATTCTTTTTTTGGAGGGTGCTTACAAACATAAAAAACATTTAGACTTTTCCCAACACAATCTTAATTCATAACTATTTTAAGTTTTAGTGAATTGGTGGCTAATTCGTATGAATTTGCACAATCTCATTTGTGTGTTTTCATATGATCTGCTTACACTTCAGTGACTTTCACATTTTACTTGTCAGAATCGCAACCTTGTCAAATAGTTACGACTTCCTGCGAGGCTGGATTTTTCTACAGTATATCTGCTTTTGACATCATAGCTAAGGATAATCATTAGTGAAGTGTCTGGGACTTTTGGTGACATCAGCCAATCAGGTTTGGATTTTTTTTTTTTTTTTTTTTTTTTTTTAGTTATCAGCATATTGGTGTGCATCAAGATGAATGGGAAAGTTAATGGATAACTTTCTCAAGATACTTTAGACATTGTCTGACAGTCAGGAGATGTTGTTTTGTGGGTGTATGATTATTTACAGACAAAAGAAAATACATGTTTAGGTTCAGGTGCCTTTCTAGAGCACTTTGCGTTACTTATTTTTCATGTACTTATAATATGCACTAAAAGTACATACTTTGCTGGTAAGGAAGTAGGCTACATACTTTTGATTTACCAGTGGAGTAAGTATTTGAAAGTAAGTATTTTGTAATTACAGTAGTTACTGTACTTCTGTATCTTTTTGCCTACTTTGTAGTTTTACTCTCTTTTACTCTCTACTTGACTAAATTTTTGAATAAGTATGTGTACTCTTTACTTAAATCATCTGTGATAAGTAATGCAATTACTCATTACATTTTGCATGGCTCCTAACTTTTTCTGCTGCAGTTTATTTCTGCTACAAAAGAAACAATATCGCCATCTACAGGGCATTGAAGGAACTATATCTTGTGGATTTTGCCCTTACTCACCCAAACTTGTCAACAAGGCTACTTTACGTGAATGTGAGTAAGTGATGAATCGCAGATGTTTTATATTTGAGATGAGGACGTGGCTGCATCCAGTGATGAGGCCGAAAGGCTTTGACAATTTAATTTTACCTAACATTATTTTATTTATTCACTATATTGAAGATAACTTTTTGAAGGATATTGGTTTACTTCTGCCCTTTTTGACCTAACTGAGACTTAAGTGTTTTTAGGCGTTTAAGAGGCTGTTGTGTTGACAGTGATTTATTGCAATATTGAGGTGTTTTGATTTAGAAAATAAACATATCATTGCTCTCTTCACAAATCAACAGTTTCTTGTTTTTCACTGGTATATCTCTCAGGTGTTGAGAACTAGAGCATCTTTGAGCCTTACTCATTTGAGCATTACTTACAATACTTACATGTAAGTACTGTTAAAAACAGATACTCTAAGACTTTTACTCAAGTCGTATTGGAATTGGTGACTTGTAACGTAATGGAGTGATTTTGCTGTACTTTGCCATACTTTTACTCAAGTATGGTTTTCATGTACCATTTACACCTCTGTGATTAACACAGCACTGTCACAATCACAAGCTGGTGTGCCCAGGGCAACCACCAGTTTGTTACATAAGACCTAGCCATACGATGGATCCAGCAGAGGAAATTCTGTTTCTATGTCAACCCATACTATAGAGGTCTATACTGAAGAGTTCTGTGCTCTCGCCAACCGGTTAAACTGGAAAGATGCTGTTTTTAAGGACTTGTATTGTCATGGCTTAGATGAGCCCATAAAATCATGTATGCCTAGAGGAAAGAACGAACTTACTCAAGAACAATACATAGACTATGCTTTGGTGTTGAGTGGGTCCTCCTTCACTGTCCGGGAAGTTGAGGAGGATGTCTCCCCTAAACATTTTTTGGGAGGGAGCAGTACATACCAAGCTCCAGTGGCCACAGAGCTTAGCACATCAAGATCACCATCATGTCCAGTGATTATGCTTGCCACTCCTGTGCTTTCAGTACCTTTCCATCCAGTGGTTTCCACACCAGAGCCTGTTTACAAAATGGCTGCCATGCTAGATCCTGTTCACAACATGGCTGCCACACCAGAGCCTGTTCACAACATGGCCGCCATTCCAGAGTCTCGCCCTGTCATGGCCGCCATTCCAGAGTGTCATCCTGTCATGACCGCCATTCCAGAGTCTCGTCCCGTCATGGCATACATTCCAGAGTGTCGTCCCGTCATAGCCGCGACGCCTGTGCCTTCAGACAAGATGACCGCTACAGCGATGGCTATTGTGTGTGCTTGGGCCATTTACTGCTCTTCAGCCTGTGAACCCTCTCCAGCACACGAGTTCGCTCCAACCAATGATTCCACACCAGCCGATGAGTTTGTTCCAGAGCCCACTCCAGTTCAAGAGTCTGCCCCAGAGTGTCCTGTCTGCCATGACACGACCACGGAGGTCGTCCCCGAACTTCCTGCCCGCCTCTATGCAACCGCAGAGGTCGTCTCTGACCCCCAGTTTGCCTCAACACGACTAGAGAGGTTGTTCACGAACTTCCAGTAACAATCACAGAGGCCAACCCAGGAACCCTGTCATTCCGGTTAAGGCCTTGGAGGGTGCCTGTCCTGTCACGGCCTCTGTGGCCTATGTTAACCTCTCTATATTTTGTGTTTCAGTCTTGCCTGAGAACACAAAATATACCCTGCCAGTTCTGCCAGATCTGCCCTGGGGGTCCTCTGGTCCGCCGTGGAGATCTTCGGCCCCATCTGATCTACAGTAGTGGTCTTCTGCACCGCCGCGGGGGTCTTCAAGCCTGTCTACTCAGCTGTGGTGGTCATCTGCTCTGCCGCAGGGGTCTTCAAGCCCATCTACTCTGCTGTGGTGGTCATCTGCTCTGCCGTGGGAGTCTTCAAGCCCATCTGCGCTGCTGTGGTGGTCATCTGCTCCGCCGTGGGGGTCTTCAAGCCCATCTGCGCTGCTGTGGTGGTGTTTTGTTCTGCTGTGTGGGTCTTCAATCCCGTCAGATCTGCTGTGGGGGTCTTCTAGCCCATCTGCGCTGCTGTGGTGGTCGTCTAGCCCATCTGCGCTGCTGTGGTGGTCGTCTGCTCCGCCGTGGGGGACTTCAAGCCCCTTCTGCTCCGCCATGGTGGTCTCCAGCATTGCTGAGGTGGTCTTCAGCCTTTCCTGCTCAGCCTGCTTCGCCCTGGCCGCCTGCTCTGCCTCAGTCTACAGGCCCTCTTCCACTTCATGGACCTGGCCCTCCATCCCTCCCCCTGTTCCCCCTCTGCTCTGCCTCCCTCCTGGATTTTTCAGACCATTTGAGGAGTGTCAGGAAGCCGCTCTTTAAGGGGGGGCTATGTCACAATCATGAGCTGGTGTGCCCAGGACAACCACCAGAGGGCACTCCTCCCCTGATCATTGCCATTCAATCAAGGACTTCATTCCCCACAATCCTTTGCCTGTACACATTATGGTTTCATTCAGCACTTGTTCAATCCGGCTTTGCCTGCTTTTTACTCTTTGGATTACCCTTAAATAAAGTACTGCATTTGGATCTTCAGCCAAGACTCAGAGCAGTAATCTGTGACAAGTACACCCTTATTTGAACATAATATATCATAAAATTGTATAAAACTGACCTTAGTAGATATTTCTTTTGAATAAGTACTTACTTAGTTACCGTTAAAAAGTATGTTCTATATAGTATGAATGTGTGTAGTATTAATGAAATCAGGACATACTGCATTCACTTCAATGCCATGCACAACTCCACTCCCATGGCCTCATAGGATTTTGACTTTCTGACTTGAGTGGAATGCAGCATAATATCTAAACATTATAGTAATATTTCAATGTAGTGGCAATTCACTGACTTTTTCTCATAATGATTTCTCAAAATAATTTCAACCTTTACTATTTCAGCCTTTAATTTGCAGCTGACAGGTTTGTTTTCAGTACAACAACCAACATGTCAATCAATGGAAATGTCAACACCAAGCAGATGTTTACATGATCTTAATGATTTAGAATGCTTGTGAATTTGCTCTTGATTCTCAGATGCTTATGCACAAATATGATGCCTCCAACAGAACATTCTGGTTTCTTGAATGCAGCTTGTCAACATGTGTGCATACTGCATTGTACTGTAATATCCCAAACGAAAAGGAATGAACAATCACCAATGAGATCTTTATAATATGATTACTGTTTCAACTATACCAGGGGTGTCGGTCCTGGAGGGCCACTGTCCTGTAGAGTTTAGCTCCAACTTGCCTCAACACTTCTACCTGAAGGCTCTAGTATGCCTAGTAAGACCTTGATTAACTGGTGTGTTTAATTGGGGTTGGAGCTGAACTCTGCCGGACAGTGTACCCCCAAGAGGAGGATTGGACATGTCGTTCCCATAAGACTTTCCATGACATTTGTGTCAACACAAGACGTATACGTTCTCTCCCATGAACGCTCGTCAGAGATCTATGTGGAAGTGAAGATATTTTTGAGTAAAAACTTTTTTTGTGCACACAAAGCATCCATATTGCTTCATAACATTTACTTTTATGATGCCTTTATGAACTTTTTGAAGCTTGAGACCTTTGGTGGAATTGAAAGTGGAGAGACTATATATATATTTTTTTGAACTATATAGAAATCTACTTTTCACCTTAGAGAATGTCTTCTGTGGAGTATCTGAAGAGACTTAAACAATGTCCCTGTCCTCTGATTTGCTCAGATACCAAAGTCTGAAGACAGAGATCCCAATTTGAACTTATTTAAGATCAAACTCTCTGAGCTATGCTATCCACTTGAATTTCTTAGCTGTACTTTGTCAACTGTTGTCTCATTGATATCTCAGTCATATTTATTTCTCTTAAGGCAAAATCAGATCAAAAGTTGAAACTGTAGCTGAACTTTACCTCAAACTCATAAACAAAGTCTTTTCTTTCCTAAAGTCCTCTTATTTTTCCACCCCTCACTTCTGCCATATATAAGCAACTTTTCACTATCCAATCCCTTCTCAATAGATAAAATCAAGACTTTCCCTATTTTTTTTCTCCTGTTTTACTCATAAATATGTCACAATGCCAAAATTGCCATTTCATACTGACTTTAAGTGTCATGTGCTATGAAAGAGCAACCTCTGAGCAATCTGGGATTGAGCAGATCACTCAAAGATATAGATAGTTTGTTCTATAAAACACTACAATTTAGCTTTAAACAATACAGCTTTTCCTCCCCCTTCCAACAAAATCTGTGCTGTTATATAACATTGTATCCTCCGGTCACATCCTTGTTTTCTCCTCTCTGGTCTGTTTGTTGATTATTGGGGAGTTCGAGCCATTGAATGGGTGAAAGAGCTGTGGGCTGACAAAAAAGAAACAAATGTTGTTATCTGATAGGGTTAAACTGACATGCCCCTAGGAGACAGTTTATCTGAGTGCCTGGGTTGGTGGAAAGAGCGATGGATTTCTCACAGGGTTGGCACACAGAATTGAGCTCCATTCCATTCTTTCTGGTGTACAATGAGTGTACAATTCAAACTTGAAGACAAGAAAGGAAAGAAGAAAGACAGACGAAACAAATATTGGTGAATCTCACAAATCCTGTCAAGAGCATGTCATATTTTACCCTGAAAATTAAGGTAAAAAACAAAATTATATTGGGGTGAAATGAGACTTGGATATATTTTCATTTAAATGAGAGTCGCTTATATAGTGTATATCCCTGAATCCAGCACTTTTATCCTATAAGCCTTCCGGAGCTTGGTCCTATAGCTCCCCCAAATGGTTTTGTATCTCTCTCAGTCTCCCTCTATTCATCTATCTCTCTCCCTCTTATTCAGTCACTCTTTCACAATCACTGTTATATGTCTGGAGATGTTCCACACAGCAAATCCATTAAAACAAGCAAACAGTCATTCTCATATCCAAATACGGTTCAGGCCGAGGGTGCGAGTGTCAGTTGAGCTTGTGAAAAGGAACAAAGCTGTTGGCTTTTCCCCTCTGGGAAATCTCTGAAAACATCCATTTTTACCATCCAGGCTCAAACCACCACTGAGATATGGATCCAAATGGCCTCTGTCAGCCACACTGGTTATTCTGGCCTTATAATGGTTGCGGAAGCATGTAATCCATTAAAAACAGAGAGAGCGAAAAAAAGGACTGGCACAATTGCATTTAGGAGCTTGTGGAATAAATTAATCATGGCTAACTGAACATTTATACAAAGTACAGCATTTATACAAAGCCATCGGTAACTGAAAACGTGATGCTGCATCTATACCAGTGCAGCATAAACTGGAAATTACCTCAATACACATTTAAAGTCTTGAAAATGTTTATTCAACATGCTTAAGGTGTTGTTGTTTTTTTGTAACATACGAAATATATATTTTCACAATGTTGCGAAAATGTTGTTTTGACGTTGTTAGCAGGTCTCCTTGCATTGTCAACATTGCATGTAATGTACTTTACATTACATATAGTGTTGACATTGCAAGGAGATCTACAATGTAACGTTCAACAGGTTGTATTATGGTCATAAACATAGATTATGTAAATAAAAGCATTTTCACAACATTGTACAAAAAAGAAATGATATACACAATTTAAACAATTTCCCCCCAGAAATTGCAAGTACATTTCACAAATAATTACAAAGTAACACATTTAATGAACATTGAAGGACATTAAAGGACAAACACTGATTGACATATTTTCTTGCCAAACATACCCTAAAAAAATTTATTTTATAAAATTAAGATTGGCTGTTTGGTACTATGGAACTTTAAGAACTTTTTTCTTACAGTTCTGAATTGAGTGATATAGACTTTTTTTTTTTCTCAGAATTGCATGATATAAACTAACAATTGCGAGTTATAAAGTCAGAATTGTGAGAAATAAACTCGCAATTCTGAAAAGGAAAAATTCTTTTTTTTCCTCATAATTGTACTTATAACTCGAAATTGCAAGAAAGAAGTCAGAATTGCAGGATATAAACTTATTTCCCACAATTCTGTCTTTATAACTCCTAATTGCAATTTTATATCTTGCAGTTCTGAGAGAAAAAAAAGAAAAGTGAGATGTAAACTCGCAATTGTGAGAAAAAAGTCAGAATTGTGAAATAAAAAGTCAAAATTATCTTTTCTTTTTTCTTTTTTCTTTTTTTTTTTTTAATTTTGTGGCGGAAACAAGCTTCCATAATGATCCTTTTTTTTTTTTTTTTCGCAATCCGAATAACTGCACATCCTGTTTTAGTTCACGTGATTATTATTATTATTTTGGTCGGTGTGGTTTCCAGAAGGTTTTTTAAGCTATGTACTGCAAAATAACCTAACTGCTAGCAAAATGCAACATTTGACATGTAAAAATTGGTTTTGTTCTTGCTTTTGTTATATTTATGCTTTGCTAGTGAGGTAAAGTCCCTTTTGGATGTGGTTTTGGGACATCCCAGAGTCTCTGCATTTGTAATTTAAGACAGTTTGGTGGTATATCACAGCCATCTGGTATATTGAATAGACTGACATTTGCTGCTAAACTGACCTCTTCTCTTTATAGCCCATTTCCCCTTAATTTATTCCATACATCCAAGCCGGAGCAACGCTCCAGTCGAGCTAAAGAAGAGCTGTAATGACCACATTGATCATGACAGTCTCCGCTGGGACGCGCTCTCTTCAAGGCTGACCGAACGGACCTTGTGTGCTCTCTCACCCAATCAAAAATCCATCTTCGCCATCCCCCCAGCCCCCCAGCCAATCAAAAGCTCATCTACCTTACCTCCTCACGGATGGGATACAATCAAGAATGCGTCTCGCCTCGGCCTTTCAGGTGGACATGCCTTTTCCACCCTCTCTGCCTTTACTTAACCAGTGGTGAATGCTTTCACAGAGGTAAACCAATGAAGCGCAACCAACATTAGCCACCTGGCAACAGAGAAAAGACCTTGTTCCAAACACAAATAGAAAATCTCATAGAAAAGTTGGTCCTAATCTCATTGGTCCAACTCAAAAGTTGTGTGAGAAACAGCCAGGCATACTCTTGAACAGTTCAGATTATATTAGCATTCAACGGTAGTTGAAACACAAGTGAAAGATGGATACATCTGACAATATTTGAGATAACCAATGGCTGAATAACAGAAGTGTTAGCTCTGCCTTTAATCACTGTAATAAATTTTACAAAACAGATTCTGTTAAAAAAAAAAAAGTTTTTTAATCCATATTTGCATCTCAGTACACTTAATTTGTTTTATTGGATTTATTTGTCAAAACAACCTAATCTATATGATTAGGGTCACCATAATTGTGCCAAGTAAGACATGCTCCTGGATCAACATATTTTGTTGTTCCTGGAACAACATTCCTGTCCGAAAATATAGTCCTAACCCTATCCCTATCTCTAAACCTAACCCTACTCATAACTTATCCCTAAAATCAGAGGGGAATGATAGGTGAATACTGACCCTGGTCTTAAGCCTAAACTTGTCCCTCAAATCTGATTGGTTGATTGGAATGTTGTTCCAGGATCAACAAAGACATTGATCCAGGAACATGTTGTACTTGGTGAAATGACATTCCCCATATGATTAGATATATTCACTGAAAAACATAAATTAGTTAGATATTTTTTATTGGAAAACCCACATTGTAAAAATATCCTTTTAAATAGCAGCTATGTTGCCAAAAATTGACCCCTTAAAAAATGAGGTGACAAAGTTTCAGGGATGGCATTACAGAATGGCATACTTTACAACTTATATATATTAAAAAAAAGTAACGTGACATGTAGCCAAGTATGGTGTCCCATACTTGGAATTTGTGATCAAAAGATTGATTGGAAGCAAGTCTGTAGTCTGCCATGTTTCTTGTCCAAGACACAACAAGAATTTTGGAATCAAAATCACATAATCTGATACAGCGACTATCGTAACAGACAAAAATATTGTGTAGTCTGAACCTGGCATAAGAGACTTCTTCGAAAACATTGAAAAATCTTAATTATCCCAAACTTTTGACCAGTAGTGTATATCGTGATAAGACATCTTGAACATTAGATAATCTATTCTGTCAAAGAACATGATATCAACTACTACACTGATACTGAAAGCCACTCCTTTCAATCTAGTGTCCTTCATTTCCAAAGGGAGCTATTGAGCCGAGCAAAATAGTCCTCTGGCCAACTGTCAGCGCGGCCGATAAGACTACAAAAGAGTCAGTCACCGGCGGCATTGTGCAACCCAACCACAACAAAAGAGGACACGGAGAGTTCTCACTGCCTTTCATCTAAAAAGATCTACTCTGTGAGTGAAAAGATCCCAGCTTTACTTTCAAGGCCTTAAACCCCGGAACGGGTGTCAGGGACGCCCGCCTTTTGTGTTCACGCCACATGGGTCATGTCCAAACAAATCGGCCAACAAACCACATGACTGGCACATCAATCAGAGGGTGAGTGATGTGAGAGGTGTATTTTCTTTTTTCGTTTAAGGTAGTGACAGATGCGCTGGTGGTTACATAGGTAATGAGAACCATTTGTTCAGCTCCACTGCAGGGGAAGGATTCATCCAGATTTATTTTTAGGAACAGAAATGGTTCAAGCAGGCCCTTAGGTCTCTTTTGACTGTCTTCTATTCTACCTATATGTCTCCTTCTTGCTCTCACTTGCCTCTTGAGTGTTAGTATCTTTCTTTCTCTTTCTGTCTATTGTACCTGCGGCATCCTCAGCAAACCATGTCATTTGTGCTTGAAAGTTTTACCGTTTCATTCAAAAAGAAATCGAAAGAAATCATTTTTCCCCTCAGGCTGAAAATACCCGGGTTGTAGCTGCAATAGATATTAGGGTATTTATGTGTCCCCATCAATATTCAGATTAGGGGTCAATGCTTTTTGAAGGATATTGATTTACTTGTGCTCTTTTTGAGCACTTGAGCTTAACTGAGACTTGATTGTCTATAGACGTTTAAGAGGCTGTTGGTCGACCTTGATTTATTGCAATTTTGAGGTGTTTTGTTTTATTTTTATTATAGAACATAAAAATGATTGCTCTTCTAACAAATCAACTGTTTCTTGTATTTCACTGGCATGACTCTGGTGTTGAGGACTGGTGCATCTTTGAGCCTATATTTAGTATGAGTAAAATACTTAGAGTATCTGATTTTAACAGTACTTAAGACTTTTACTCAAGTCATATTGGAATTGGTGACTTGTAATAGAGTGATTTTCGCTGGAAGATATCTGTACTTTTACTCAAGTATGGTTTTCAGTGTTTACACCTCATGTAATCGCTCAATCAGTGTTTCAACCGTGGAAAGATGTTAATAAACAATGTGTCACGTAATGTTACATTTACCTCAGAAAAGCCATTCAGTGGCCATAAACTTGTTAGTCAGCTAGAAAAATGAGCTGAAAAATCAAAGAGGAGCATTTTGATAAATATATGCACTATATTGCATATTCATTGTATTTTTACTTAAAGGGTTAGTTCACCCAAAAATGAAATTTCTGTCATTAATTACTCACCCTCATGTCGTTCCACACCCATAAGACCTTTGTTCATCTTCAGAACACAAATTAAGATATTTTTGATGAAATCCGATGGCTCAGTGAGGCTTGCATTGACAGCAAGATAATTAAAACTTTCAGATGCCCAGAAAGCTACTAAAGACATATTTAAAACAGTTCATGTGACTACAGTGGTTCAACGTTAATGTTATGAAGTGACAAGAATACTTTTTGTGCGCCAAAAAAACAAAATAAAGACTTTATTCAACAATATCTAGTGATGGGTGATTTCAAAACATGAAGCTTCAAAGCTTTACAAATCTTTTGTTTCGAATCAGTGGTTCGGAGCACGTATCAAACTGCCAAAGTCACGCAATTTCAGTAAACGAGGCTTCATTACGTCATAAGTGTTTCGAAATTTCAATGGTTCACCACTGGGGGGTGTGACTTTGGCAGTTTGAAACTTGAAGTAAAAAAAAAAGTCTCTAAAAGAACTCTAAAACTGCTATAAAATCAAAGCCATAAATCTAAACAAGTTGTGTTCCAAATTTGAGGTTGATATCTCAAACGAGCTTTCAGTAAGATTTTGTTTGGGCGCAGTACCAAATTTCCCCCATTAGATGCCAGCAAAACCCCCACTGGTGCACACAGTGGTTGGATTTGTGATATTACAAATATTACAAGCACATAGTCAGCAGCCATATCACCCTGTAGCCCAAGACAGGTTGCCCACTGAAGCTAAGCAGGGCTGAGCCTGGTTAGTACCTGGATGAGAGACCTCCTGGGAAAACCTAACACCCCAGTATAATGATGGGGACACTGTACTGTAACAAGCACCATCCTTCGGATGAGACGTTAAACCGAGGTCCTGACTCTCTGTGGTCGTTAAAAATCCCAGGATGTCCTTCGAAAAGAGTAGGGGTTTAACCCTGACATCCTGGCCACATTTTTGCCCATTGGCCTTTGTCCATCATGGCCTCCTAATCATCCCCATACACTGATTAGCTTCATCACTCTGTCTTCTCTCCACCAATAAGCTGGTGTGTGGTGGGCGTTCTGGCGCAATATGGCTGCCGTCGCATCATCCAGGTGGATGCTGCACATTGGTGGTGGTTGAGGAGATTCCCCCTTCAATATGTAAAGCGCTTTGAGTACCCAGAAAAGCGCTATATAAATGTAAGGAATTATTAATTAATTATTACTTGCACTTACACACAATTTTTTTATTACACACATAAAAACCACACTCTCACATCCATTCCAACACACCCACACAATTATAGCTGCATAATTCATCCAATTGGCTCTATAAAATGCATAAGCAGAAAACAAGAATAAAGCGAGTATTTGCTTTATAGGCCAAAGCTGAGAAAATGGCACCATCTGGTAAAAAATAGTAAAAAATTCAATTTTGAAGCCTTGCCAACAGAATGAAAGCCTATTAACAAAGATTGCATCATTTTATACAGTTGCAAGAAAAAGTATGTGAACCACTTGCAGAATCTGTGAAAATGTTAATAATTTTAACAAAATAAGGGAGATAATACAAAATGCATGTTATTTTTTATTTAGTACTGTCCTGAGTAAGATATTTTACATAAAAGATGTTTACATATAATCCACAAGACAAAAAAAATAGCTGAATTTATTAAAATAACCCCATTCATAAGTATGTGAACCATTGATTCTTAATACTGTGTGTGGTTACCTGGATGATCTATGACTGTTTTTTTTTTGTTTTGTGATGGTTGTTCATGAGTCCCTTGTTTGTCCTGAGCAGTTAAACTGAGCTCTGTTCTTCAGAAAAATCCTCCAGGTCCTGCAGATTCTTCAGTTTTCCAGCATTTTTTGCATATTTGAACCCTTTCCAGCAGTGACTGTATGATTTTGAGATCCATCTTTTCACACTGAGGACAACTGAGGGACTCAAACACAACTTTTAAAAAGGTTCAAACATTCACTGATGCTCCAGAAAAAAAACATGATGCATTAATAGATGGGGGGTGAAAACATTTGGAATTTGAATACAAGGTAAATTGTATTTAATTTGTCTTCCGGGAAACATGCAAGTATCTTCTGTTGCTTCCGAAGGGCAGTACTAAATGAAAAAAAAATGATATTCAAGCGAAATAAGAAAAATTTGGACCTCTTCATCCTGTTCAAAAGTTTTCACCCCCGACTCTTAATGCATCGTGTTTCCTTCTGCAGCATCAGTGAATGTTTGAACCTTTTTTAATAGTTGTGTTTGAGTCCCTCAGTTGTCCTCCATGTGAAAAGATTGATCTCAAAATCATTCAGTCACTGTTGTAAAGGGTTCAAATATGCAAAAGATGGTGGAAAACTGAAGAAGTTTTGGGACCTGGAGATTTTTTCTGAAGAACAGAGCTCAGTTTAACTGCTCAGAATAAACAAGGGACTCATGAACAACCATCACACAACAAAAAACAGTCGTAGATCATCCAGATAATGACACACAGTATTAAGAATCAATGGTTCACAAACTTTTGAACTGGGTCATTTTAATAAATTCAGCTATTTTTTTGTCTTATGGATTATATGTAAACATCTTTTATGTAAAATATCTTACTCAGGACAGTACTAAATAAAAAATAACACGCATTTTCTATGATCTCTCTTATTTTGTTAAAATTTTCACAGATTCTCCAAGTGTTTCACATACTTTTTCTTGCAACTGTAGTTAAATGGCCCTGGGATAAAAAAATTAATGGGGACATTTTTGACCAAAAGTTCCTGAGAGGAACTATTTTGTGTACCTAGTGCAAAATAGATTTTTTTAAAGGAAATTGGGGTGAAATAGTAAAATTCCAATAAAAATACACACCTGTGCCAAAATGTATGCAGTTGGCATTAACACAGGCAAGATGATCAAAAAAACAAAACTGAAAAAAGAAAAAAATGTCCATAAGGTCGCACAAGGGTTAAATATAAGACATTTGTTATTTGTAGAGCATTTTTGGTCAGTTGGTCTGTTATTTCATAGTGTTTAGCCTTGTGAAGTTCACTGTCTCATGCCCAGTTTCACAGACAAGGCTTAAGTCTAGTCCCAGACTAAAATGCATTATTGAGTCGTTTTACTTTAACTGAAAGCAACTTGTACTGACTTATCTTAAAATATATCAGAGCCATTGTTTTGTCTCAGTTATGTTTTTTTCTAAGGCATGTTTATAAAAGCTACTTAAATGTCCTAATTGAACTAAGGCCTAATCCTGGCTAAATTAAGGCTAAATTAAAATCATATATATCTATAAACTGTTTTGACAGTATTGACATTTAAGAGAAATATGTAAAAGTCCAACTCATGAATTGAAAGGGAGCCAAAGTTCTGAACTTTACCCACTGCTGTTATGCACACTCTTTTAGCACCTTACATAAAACCCCAGAGAACACCATCATAACAGTAAGATTAATTTTTTTCATGAACACCTTATTTCCCCTCTCCTCTCTTTCATTAAGTGCCCTGCACAATCAATAGGCTTTGAATATGATTTCCACCTTTCTTATTTTGAAGTACTTGCACGGCACACAAAAGATTCACCATATCTGTATGGCACATTCTGACTATTGAGGCCCAAACACATGTGCAGAGTCACACATACACACGGTAATGAGTGAGAGGAAGCTGAAAGAGCCCTATTCAAATGTCGGGCGTCTGCGGGGAGCTGATCTCATTCTGCGGGGTGTCACGGGGCAGGGCAGCTAAGATTACTGCATAATAAATGGAGCCGGAGCAAAGGCAGCTGTTAATTACCAACGTGTCCGTTCAATGGGTTTCTCTTGTCCCCCATCATGTCCCTTTTTGTGTCTTTAACCCCTCACCTCCATTTCCTTTCTCCTCCTCCACCTTCTAAAGGTTCAGCTATGAAAAGAAGAAAAGAAAAAAAAAAAGATGCAGAGTCAGGCAGACATGCAAATTAGCAGATTCAATGCATATACATAATATTACAAACTTAAAGATTGATGATGTGGTTTTGGAAAGAGTAATGGAAATAAAATTTCTAGGAGTAATAATAGATCACAAATTATCCTGGAAACCACACATAACACATGTATTGTCAAAAATGTCAAGAACTATTGCTATATTACATAAAATTAAGTATTTCCTAAACAAATTTACATTGCATATTTTGTATTGTTCTCTCTTAGTACCATATATGACCTATTGCATTGAAATTTGGGGGCATAGCTATGTCAAATACAAAATCTATATTTACTTTGCAAAAAAAAAAGCAATTAGGATTGTTAATTATTCCTCATTTAATGAATCAACTAAACTAATATTTCTTAAATTTAAAGCTCTAAAATTTTACGACTTAGTTAGTTTTAACACAGCTTTGTTCATGTACAAAGTTAAAAAACAAATTATGCCAGCAAATATATTGTGTTTGTTTGAAATTAAGGAAGGTAAATATGATTTAAGAGGAAAGGATATGTTTAAAAAACCAGTGGTCAGAACTAATGTAAAAAAGAATTGTACTTCTGTTCAAGGGGTCAATTTGTGGAACGGTCTAAATGACGAACTTAAGAGAAGTAACACTATTTTTCAGTTTAAAAAAATGTTCAAATCCAAAATATATATGAATTATAAGATGGAAGCTTAAGTTGTGTATTGTAATGTGTAAAAATTTTTTGTAAATTGTAATGATGGAATTGTACATCTAATATCAGTTGGAGGGTATGTGACGCTGTAATAAGGGTAGGTGTAATAAGCCATGGCTTCAGCCTACACCTTTTCGGTTGATTCTGTTTATATTTTTATGCAAGTAAATCATACATTCATATGTTATGCAACCGAAATAAACATTTTTCATTCATTCAATGCATTTATATTCTGATACGTATTGTGTGACTCATATTTGCAATGTAATTCGCATTCAACTGACTCTAGTCACTGTTATTGTCTACTTTGGGGTGGGGGTGGGGGGATTGTTCATGTATTTCACTAGTTGTTTGGATCATCACAGTTTTAAAAATGTAACCACATTTTTATGATGAAGTTTGAACTATTAAATTGGTTCTTTCATCATTTACTCACCCTCATGTCTTTGCAAACCTGTATGAGGTTTTTTGTTTGTTTGTTTGTTTTTTGTAACCAACATTCTTCAAAATATATTTTTTTGTGTTCTTCAGAGGAAATAAAGTCATACAGCTTTGGAATGACATGTGGGTGAGTAAATGATGACAAAATTTTAAATTTTTGGGTGAACTATCCCTTTAAGGAAAATAATTGATGATGCCATGGTAAAAAGCTTTATGATCTTCATATAACAAAAAAAAAAAAAAAAAAAAAAAATCTGTTTGAATTAAAATCATCTCCAAACCTGTAATTGAGAGCAAAGGATGTACAATATGTGTGTAATTAATGCTTTATCTGTGATTTTATGTTTTTTTTTTTTTTTTTTTGCCACAGAGAGTGATGCAAAATGCAGCTTGTCGCTTTATCTCTCACAATCATAAAGTTCATTGCTAAAGGAGTCATATTTTTTCACTGTTCTTCAGAAACATTATTCATGTACAGTCAACATTCAACATTCATTTAATTATGGTCAGTGCTAATTAGCTTCCACCATGATTTCTAAACACAACCTTAAAGAGTTAGTTCACCCAAAAATGAAAATTCAAAATATATTTTTCAAACTGCCAAACTGCCAAAGTCATGTGATTTCAGTAAACGAGGCTTCGTTATGTCAAAAGTGTTTTGAAATTTCAATGGTTAACCACTGGGGGGCATGACTTTGGCAGTTTGATACACGCTCCAAACCACTGATTCGAAACAAAAGATTCGTAAAGCTTTGAAGCTTCATGAAGCAGTGTTTTGAAATCGCCCATCACTAGATATTGTTGAATAAAGTCGTTTTTTTTTGTTGTTGTTGTTGTTGGCACACAAAAAGTATTCTCGTTGCTTCATAACATTAAGGTTGAACCACTGTAGTCACATGAATGAACTGATTTAAATATGTCTTTAGTAGCTTTCTGGGCATCTGAAAGTGTAAATTAACTTGCTGTCAATGGAGGCCTCCCTGAGCCATCGGATTTCATCAAAAATATCTTAATTTGTGTTCCGAAGATGAACGAAGGTCTTGCGGGTGTGGAACGACATGAGGGTGAGTAATTAATGACAGAATTTTCATTTTTGGGTGAACTAACCCTTTAACTCTGAGAGGCAAAGCTTAAAAAAAATCTTCCTTACTGGAAAATATATGGAAGCTTGTTTCCACCAAGGAATTAAAAAAATTACAAAAGCTAATTGCGACTTTTTATCTCACAATTCAGATTTTTTTTCTCAGAATTGTGAGAATTAAACTCGTAATTCTGAGAAATAAAGTCAGAATTGCAACTTTATATGTTATAATTCTGACTTTTTTCTTGCAATGGTGAGTTTATATCCCAAATTTCTGATTTTTTTCCCCTCAGAATTGTGAGAATTAAACTCTGGGGAAAAAAAGTCAGCTCACAATTTTGACATTTTCTTGCAATTGTGAGTTTTTATATCACAGTTCTGACTTTAAAACTTGCAATTGCAAGTTTATATCTCACAAATCTGAGAAAAAAGTCAGAATTACGGAATATAAACTCGCCATTGCGAGAAAAAAAGTCAGAATTGTGAGATAAAAAGGTCGCAATTACCTTTTGTATTTTTTTAATTCAGTGGCGGAAGCAAGCTTCCAAATAAATATGACAATGTGATGATGTCCACTCAGAAAATACAATGATTAACACAGAGATATATTCACAGTGTAACATTCTACTTGTGTGTATGATGAAGCAACAAACAAAACCATTCATGACATCCCAATCAATCCCAACTAATTAAATATAATTTAAGCATCAGGGAAATTAAGCACAGTGAATCTCTATACTATCCTTATACTACTATCAGCTAAATTGTGGCATTTTAATGCAATTCCTTAAACTTATCTCCTATGAGGCAATGGGCAACACTGGCATCTGTCTTAATGTTTGGTGCTGCAATTTACCTGCTGTTATGAACTACATCAGCCTCCATCTGCCTGCAGTCACAAGGTGAAAATAGAAAAGCCTCACTGAGCTCACAGGGAGAAGACCAATGTGGTGTGTTATTAACACCTGCCCATGACATACACTTGAGACACCACAATAGAGAGCAAAAAAGAACAAAGTAGTGCATTTAACAAAAGTGTGTGTGGAGGGGGAGGGGGGTGTAAAACTCTCGCAGTTCAAATCGCTTACGCTACGTACTACGCCTTCCCTATTCAACTTCCGGAAAAAGCTTAACTGACGGAACGCCAGTTTACACTTTCTTTGTAAGTTGAATACGGAAGGTGGTCTGGCGGAAGCTAGATATTTTACAAACCCGATTCCAAAAAAGTTGGGACACTGTACAAATTGTGAATAAAAAAGGAATGCAATGATGTGGAAGTTTCAAATTTCAATATTTTATTCAGAATACAACATAGATGACATATCAAATGTTTAAACTGAGAAAATGTATCATTTTAAGGGAAAAATAAGTTGATTTTAAATTTCATGGCATCAACCCATCTCAAAAAAGTTGGGACAAGGCCATGTTTACCACTGTGTGGCATCCCCTCTTCTTTTTATAACAGTCTGCAAACGTCTGGGAACTGAGGAGACAAGTTGCTCAAGTTTAGGAATAGGAATGTTGTCCCATTCGTGTCTAATACAGGCTTCTACTCAACTGTCTTAGGTCTTCTTTGTCGCATCTTCCTCTTTATGATGCGCCAAATGTTTTCTATGGGTGAAAGATCTGGACTGCAGGCTGGCCATTTCAGTACCCGGATCCTTCTTCTACGCAGCCATAATGTTGTAATTGATGCAGTATGTGGTTTGGCATTGTCATGTTGGAAAATGCAAGGTCTTCCCTGAAAGAGACGACGTCTGGATGGGAGCATATGTTGTTCTAGAACTTGGATATACCTTTCAGCATTGATGGTGCCTTTCCAGATGTGTAAGCTGCCCATGCCACACGCACTCATGCAACCCCATACCATCAGAGATGCAGGCTTCTGAACTGAGCGCTGATAACAACTTGGGTTGTCCTTGTCCTCTTTAGTCTGGATGACATGGCGTCCCAGTTTTCCAAAAAGAACTTCAAATTTTGATTCATCTCACCACAGAACAGTTTTCCACTTTGCCACAGTCCATTTTAAATGATCCTTGGCCCAGAGAAAACACCTGCGCTTCTGGATCATGTTTAGATATGGCTTCTTTTTTGACCTATAGAGTTTTAGCCGGCAACGGTGGATTGTGTTCACCGACAATGTTTTCTGGAAGTATTCCTGAGCTCATGTTGTGATTTCCATTACAGTAGCATTCCTGTATGTGATGCAGTGCCGTCTAAGGGCCCGAAGATCACGGGCATCCAGTATGGTTTTCCGGCCTTGACCCTTACGCACAGAGATTGTTCCAGATTCTCTGAATCTTTGAATGATATTATGCACTGTAGATGATAATAACTTCAAACTCTTTGCAATTTTTCTCTGAGAAACTCCTTTCTGATATTGCTTCACTATTTTTCGCCGCAGCATTGGGGGAATTGGTGATCCTCTGCCCATCTTGACTTCTGAGAGACACTGCCACTCTGAGAGGCTCTTTTTATACCCAATCATGTTGCCAATTGACCTAATAAGTTGCAAATTGGTCCTCCAGCTGTTCCTTATATGTACATTTAACTTTTCCGGCCTCTTATTGCTACCTGTCCCAACTTTTTTGGAATGTGTAGCTCTCATGAAATCCAAAATGAGCCAGTATTTGGCATGACATTTCAAAATGTCTCACTTTCAACATTTGATATGTTATCTATATTCTATTGTGAATAAAATATGTTTATGAGATTTGTAAATTATTGCATTCCTTTTTTATTCACAATTTGTACAGTGTCCCAACTTTTTTGGAATTGGGTTTGTACTTCATAACTTGTTAAATATGGATATATATTTTTTACACAAATGCATCGATTCACTTCAGAAGGACTTTATTAACCACCCGGAGCTGTGTGAAGTACATTTATGATGGATGGATGTGGATGGAGACACTTTTCTTCAGCTCATACTCGTTGGTATCGCTCACTGCCATTATAAAGCTCGGATGCGTCAGGATATTTACTAATATATCTCCGATTTTGTTTATCAGAAAGAAGAAAGTCATATACACTTTGGATGGCTTGAGGGTGAGTAAAGCTTGGGTTAATTTTCATTTTAAAGTGAACTAATCCTTTAAACTTAGCATGTTTCTTGTCCCAGAACATTTGTGCTACAAACATGAATGACACCTCAGACTATGTGGTTTGTTGAGGGATGGTGTGCTATTACTTTTCTAAGTAATCAAACTTACATTTTTTTTTTTTTTTTTACCAGGAAGACTATAAAAGTTAAATAAATTCCCTTAGACTTAGATTGAAGAGGGAACCCAAACCAGAACAGCAAAAAGACCACCCAGGACCCTACAGCCGCCACATCAGATAGTGTACATATGCTTTCCTTTGGGGTAAATTAAGTCTAGTTTTGCTTCAGTGTCACAGACCACAAAACATTTCTGCAGTGTTGTAGTACCCCTGACAGCAACATAGTATTGGCCCAGATCCGGCCCACATCTGGTCCACATGTAATCCACATGTATCAGATGTGGGCTGAATCTGGGCCACACTATGTTGCTGGGACTTAAGACCAAGACCAAATGTTCCCAACTCCATGACAAGACCAAGATCTTTAAAAATACTGTATGGTCCTCAACTTGACTCAAGTAATGCTGCTAAAACCAAACCAAACATCTTAGAAACCATACAGCAAACCCTACCAACACCTCCACCTTTATTAGACAATATAAAAATCTGGTTGCATGCTCCTGATGTCACTGTGTATCTGGCTTGCTTAGAGGTTATTTTAACATCCTCTAATTAAGTTTTATGCACACACACATCAGGAAACTATATGTGAATTCAAAGGAATTAAAAGAGCCTTTCAAGAGAATACAGGTAAAATTATTACCATTAAATTAAATCCAAATTAAGTTTTAAACAAAAGTTTGTAAAAGCTCAGGCATGTTCATCCCACAAATTTTATTTTTATTTTACAGACATCTAACTCCACATTTTTCTCTATAATTAGGTCCAGAGGGGAAACTTGAGCTGAGTGTCACACTCAAACCCCTCATTTCAGACAGCAAGCCAAACCAGTTTACCTTTATTGCTTTTGTAGATGTAGATGATATATGCACATTTAAAATTTATGTAAATGAAGACATCTGTTCCTATTCCAGGCATTTATGGCTAAAAACAACTTGTGATCCATTCTTCAATGGACTGTGGGCATATTTGATATATACTGTACTCATGCAACATATGGAAAGCAGTTGGTTCAACGAAAAAGGAGCCAGTGTAGATTTGCTCAGAGTCCATGACTGCCAAACTGAAGCTGGGACCAAGGTAAGTTATCTTATCTTGACACACAACCTGGTCAGACAGTGTGGCAGATGTCTCCTTTGGCTTTCACAACCTAAGACATGAAGATGTTTGGTGTGTGTGTGTAGTCCAAAGAGCAAACCACATATGGAAAAGCATATTACAACCATGATGTTCATGTTCAAGTGACAAAGCTGAGACTACACCTTCGAAATTCAAATGACTATCATTTTTTATTTTTTTTTACATTCAATCAAGAAAATGTGATACTTGATCGTTAGCCAACTATGGCCCTATTTTCACTTGGTATTAAGATGTGCTTTGGTCGATTGGATCACAAGTGGACGAGGGAGATACATACCTGTTTACACCTGGTATTTTAATCTGTTTCTTTTGTCCACTTTCAACCACTTCTGTCCTGATTTTTTCCTGAACCCACTACTGTGGTTTCAGGAAACAGTCGTGACTTGCTAGTTCATTTCTCCAACAATGCATCATACTGCGGTGGTTAAGCAGAGAGTTACAACATTGTATGTGAAATGCACCCCTTGGTGGTTGGCAGAACAATGGTATTGGGTTGCTAGGGAAATCTGAGTGGTTGTTAAGGAGTTGTGGGTGGTTACTAGGCCTTACTGGTCCAAGCCAAAAGAGTCATCCTCTATTTGGTGATATGATATTCTATGATATTTCTTATAAAGCTCGGGTTACTCCTTTCCCCCCATGCAACTGGTTCTGCTCTGCCCACTCTGAGAGGTGCTCAAACCAATGACAACCAGTATTGAAGGTGAGCACACTAACAAGGATGCTATGAGGGTTACTGCACAACCCTTACCTTACCTTCCTATAATTTGGCAGTTGAATATTCCAGGTTAAAAGTGAGATAAGATAGCAAAGTAATACTTTCTTACAAGCTGCACAATTTGAGGAATCATTTATGTCTATATAGCACACATGGTGTGGGACAAGGTTGATCCTTGGGTTAGGGGTTTATTCGAATCCTTAAAGTATAAGCAAATATAACAGTAATGTTTGTGCAAGCACCACCAATAAGCAATAAATCCTTGTTTTTCATCGTGCAATTGCAGAGTTACAGGAGAAATTTACAGGATACCAACCTTGCTTCAAACTCGGAATTGCTGAAGAACATGACACATAAGCTGAAAAAAAGAAAGAAAAAACTTGGTAAAGAGCCCTTGTGTGTCTATTTTTGGCCCCATCTGGGGAATCCAGCAAAGAAAGTCACTGTGACGCCCCTGAAGACAACATCATGATGTTATTAACTAGGAATCCATCTTAATTAGAGTTTTCTTTTACCACAAACAACAGCAGCCATTGTAAATAAAGTTCAGGCTGAGCTGATTGTGACCTGAGCTCAGGGTTTCTGTGGGCTGAATTTGGGCTCTCAGTGGCTCTATGGGAATGAGAACTGACTGGGGCCCAATTGTGATTTATGTCAGCCAGAGTTTGTGGAGCAGCGGGTTGCCAAGAGAAGATGAATACGAGACCCAACTGCAGGAGACAATCTGATTACACCACACGGCGGCCTTTCATCTTCATTTCACCGCACCAAGGCCCAGTGCCACAGTGATGAGGGGAAGCCCCTGCAGTCGCCCCCTCGCGAAAACAACAAAACAGCAAGGTTGAGGTTATGACGATAGCTCAGGAGAAGGGATGGAAATGTTCTAATCAACATTCCCAAGGTTGTGGAATGAAAACCACTTACAACTTGACTTGTAACAGGACTTAGCTTGAGCCGAAAAAAGCCAGTTGTGGCTCTGGCACACTGGAAATTGGATCTGACGTCTATTTTAGAAGGATTCCCAATTCCTGGGGGATCTTGCTGGGAAAAAAAATGATTTGCTGGTCTTAGCAGGATTAGCTGGTCCCCCAATGTAGCCAAGTTTGTGTGGATGGTTGTCCGGCTAGTCGCCTAACCTGAACAAATTAAAAGTGCCTTAAAATCATCAAAACAGACAATGAGTTAAAATTGATGATATGACCTGTACATACATTTATGTTTAACAGAAAATTAGTGTAATTATGTCATGTTCTTCCTGTCTGTAACAGGTGAGGTGGCTGTAATAAAACGCACAGCAATGAAGAATTCATAACAGTCTTTAATAAACAAAATCCAAAGGGAACATGCATGAGAATAACCAGGAAATAACTCACAACCACTACACATAAACATAAACATTACTGGACAAAGAACTAAAGAGAACTCAGTTCAGATTTTTCAGTTTATACCATCTGCACTGTGATTGGTTGGATTCCAACTTGCATTGCACACACTACAAGATCAAGAGGTGATAATGTCAAACAGGTTTGAAAATATCGCAGCGTCTGTGACTGCTCGAGACAGCACGTCGCTGCAAAGAATGTATTTTGTGGAGCTACCCATGACACTGACAGCAAGTTGCAATTTAGAGGCCGTTTACACGACACCGTTTTCAACTAAAAACGGAAAACTTTTTATGCGTTTTGGCCGTTCATTTACACAACAATGGTATTTTGGTGGCCTGAAAACGCAAACTTTTCAAATTGGGTTTCAAAGTGCAAGTTTTTGAAAACGGTCTCCGTATAAACAACAAAAACACGAATCTGTGAAAATGATGATGTCATGCACATGCGTATTACATGTTCAGTCTATAGTGTTTCATCGCCATCTAATGGCCTGCCAGTAGAATACAGCGTTTTTAGTCATTTTCACGGATTCATATGATTGGGGATCGTTTTGACAATGGTGTCGTCTGTATGCGGAAAACTCAAAGGAAAAACTTCTCAGTTTTAACCATATCATTGTCGTGTAAACGTACCCTCAGTGGATTCCACAGTCTGATGTCCTGAGAAAACTTTTACGTAAGAGTTTTAAGTGTTTTACAAGATGGCAGTTTTGTATTAATCTGTACACTCTCAGAAAAAAAGCTGGGACGGTACCTTTTAAAAAAGTTCTAATATGTGCCATTTAGGTACTAATAAGGTACTACACTTTTGGTACCAATATGTACATTTAAGGTACTAATATGCACTCTTTAGGTACGAAGGTGTACCTTTTGAAAGGGTACCGCCTCAGTGACAGATTTTGTACCTTTTTTTTTTTTTTTTTTTGAGATTGTATAATGTGATTTGTATTAATTTTTTTTTAGAAAAAAGTAAGCATGAAGGTCCACCCCTAAACCTGTCAGTGGGGCATAAGCAGATTGTACATAAATGTACAAATGTACGAAATCAATCGAATTAGCCACCAATTCAGCAAAACATAAAATGGCTGACAAGTTCTCAAGACCCCTCTAAAACCATCAAAACAGACCAGCCCAACAAGCTTGGATTGTTTTTTTTGTTTTTTTTTTGAAATTATAATGTTTTCTATAACTTGCAATATCTCAAGCAATGCTGTGATGTAGGCATATGTAAAGCCTATGTAATGTATAAAAAAACAATTTTGCTCTGCTTGCAGAGTAGATTGATTATAATGGGAGTGACGTGATGTTGTCGCTTATTTGCAGTGGGTGTTATACCACTCAGCAGTCGTAACCATCACTAATCCTTGTTATATATTTACCAATATACACTGCTAATTAATAAAGAAGACATATATGACCTGGGTAAAGTCTTGGTTGTCCAGACTATCTTGTGTCTATCACTTGGAATACAATGGACCAACAGACACTCTCTCAGCAACCCAGGGTGAATTTTATATTCCTCCTCTTCTCGGGACGACTCATAGGACACCATTTTTCGAGGCATGCACATGGCCCTGCAGGTGCATTAACAGGTTATTGACTCAACCTTGAGAAGAGCACTGAAAGATATGATTGCTTCGACTCCCTTCCCACAGATCAAAGCTTTACTGTTTGAAGCTGAGTAGACCACAGAGACCATGAGCTAGAAAGCAGACCATATTAGACATAAATCACTTAGGTGAATGGTCTTACTGGCAGTGACACAATCTAACAGGCTAGAGTTAAAAAGATTGTGAAAATGCTGATGGCTAATTTAGAAGATCCGTGAACAATTTTCTACTTAACCATATAGAAGACAAGGAGCACCACTGGTCACTGAGAAAAGACCCTTCCAATGTGGATACTGTCACCAGCTGACAGGGAATTTATTGAAGGGTTAAGAGCTGTATGCAGGGAGCAAAATTGAAATTTTACCTACCAATGGTGGGTAAAGTACGGAAATTTAAAGGCTATAAATATTTATTACCAAACATGAAACTGTATTTTGCATTTTTATTACAAAAAATGTTTTTGTGTCCCTATAAAAATGGCATTATTTTTTTTCTTGCATATCTGTGACAGACAGCTTCAGTCATTTGCATTATATACAAGTCTTTCAGTCAAACTACACCTGTCACAATATGTCAAGACACATTGTGATTTTGTTGGTAATACACAATATTGCCAAAAGTTTTGGGACGCCTGCCTTTACATGCACATGAACTTTAATGACATCCCATTCTTAATCCGTAGGGTTTAATATGGAGTTGGCCCACCCTTTGCAGCTATAACAGCTTCAACTCTTCTGGGAAGGCTTTCCACAAGGTTTAGGAGTGTGTTTATGGGAATTTTTGACCATTCTTCTGGAAGCGCATTTGTGAAGTCAGGCAGTGATGTTGGCGAGAAGGCCTGGCTGACAGTCTCCGCTCTAATTCATCCCAAATGTGTTCTATCGGGTTGAGGTCAGGACTCTGTGCAGGCCAGTCAAGTTCCTCCACACCAAACTCGCTCATCCGTGTCTTTATGGACCTTGCTTTGTGCACTGGTGCACAGTCACGTTGGAACAGGAAGGGGCCATCCCCAAACTGTTCCCACAAAGTTGGGAACATGAAATTGTCCAAAATGTCTTGGTATACTGAAGCATTAAGAGTTCCTTTCACTGGGACAAAGGGGCCAAGCCCAAACCCTAAAAAAAAAACCCCACACCATAATCCCCCCTCCACCAAACTTTACACTTGGCACAATGCAGTCAGGCAAGTACCGTTCTCCTGGCAACCACCAAACCCAGACTCGTCCATCGGATTGCCAGACAGAGAAGCGTGATTTGTCACTCCAGAGAACACGTCTTCACTGCTCTAGAGTCCAGTGGTGGCGTGCTTTACACCACTGCATCTGACGCTTTGCATTGCACTTGGATGCAACTGCTCGGCCATGGAAACCCATTCCATGAAGCTCTCTACGCACTGTTCTTGAGCTAATCTGAAGGCCACACGAAGTTTGGAGGTCTGTAGCTATTGACTCTGCAGAAAGTTGGCGACATGCGCTGACAGCATGCGCTGACCCCGCTCTGTGATTTTACGTGTCCTACCACTTCGTGGCTGAGTTGCTGTTGTTCCCAATTGCTTCCACTTTGTTATAATACCACTCAGTGGCGTGCACAGGAGGGGGGCTGTGGGGGCTTGAACCCCTGCCCCTTTGATCGCGAAAGTGAAAGTGCCCTTTGCGGTCGCATCGCGGTGCCCCCGCGTTCCCATTTTTCCTCCCCTGGAACGCGATTTCTACCGAGGGAGACCCACAACCACATCTCTTGAAGGTGGATCCTGGCAAATGCAAGAATTGAATAATATTTAATATTTAATTTTCTTCATTATGATTCCATGATGGTAATACCACCCTGACACTATGACTTTAAAGAAGCATCTCATCATTCTCACACACACACACACACACACACACACACACACAGGTTTGTTTTGCTATCAAAGTGAGGACATTCCATAGGCGTAATGGTTTTTATACTGTACAAACTGTACATTCTCTCCCCCTACACTACCCCTACTCCTAAACCTACCCATCACAGAAAACATTCTGCATTTTTACATTTTTAATAAAACATTGTTTAGTATGTTTTTAAAGCTATTTTAAATATGAGGACTCATGAAATGTCCTCATATTTCATGTTTACGTCATAATACCAGTGTAATACCCATGTCATTATAAAAATTTGTGTCCTCATAAATCACAAAAATGCATGCACACACACACACACACACACACACACACACACACACACACACACACACACACACACGACCAGAGCTTTACTGCATCTCAGAAAGAAACTACAGCCTGAAAGAAGAAAATCCTCCTTCAGTGAAGCAATCATAATGGAGGCTCAACAACACATTTTGAATCTAACAGTCATGCAGCACAATAATATTACATAAATCTAAGAAATGTCCTCTTTATGTGTAGCATTAAACAACTCTTCCAAAGATTTGGAACATTAAGAAAACCTTTAAATTGACAAATGTAACCATTAACCATGGGACTGACAAATTCAAACCACTGAGGAAAAGAGTCAATGTTTATTTTGGACAGGTAGAAGTAATAAAATTGTACAGTAAACATCACTGCAAACAGCTTGTGAGACTTTGACAAACTTATTGACCTTGTCCTTATTGTAGTCATGTGGGATTTTGACTGCAAACAGGTTCAATCTCGCAGTCAGCATCGCACTGCAGCCGGAGTCAATGAAGTGTCAAAGGCACACTTATGAAGCTGCCACAGCTGGCATTACGGTCCTTCAGCTGAGCAGAAATAAGACATGACACACTGGCTAGTGTCCAGTACAGTATGTAAGTCAATCTCTCACGTCCTTGCTTGCTGAGCAGGTGTCATGGCATCCAACCGCAACACTGGACATGGTCCCCATCCTATCAGATGTGGTGTATTGGTCTCAGGCCTGGGAGTAATAACCAACTGCAAAGTACAGAAAACATTCAGTCTCTTGAAGCAACTAAAGTTCAACTTCTCGCAAGGGCATATTTTCAAATGCACAGTATATAAGACCAATAAAGATGAGCCATATCTTTGCACTACCCAAAAACCTGTACCTCTATTTTTAACCTTAGTGTGGGCCAAGCCGTATGGCCTTTCTGAAGAAATGACGATGACGATGAAGAAATTTAAGATTACCTTTCTACCATCCACTCACCAATCACACTTAACATATACAAACATACAGGGCCTAAAACTAACTTTTTGCCAAACCTGCCAATGGCTGGTGACTTAAGAAAATTTACCGGCCATAAATATTTTTTAATGGCCATGGAACATAGATTAATCCTTATTAAAGTTGCAAGAGCATACATACAGGGGCTAAGTGAGTGATTATTCTTTGTCTTTTGTTGTTTGAATCAAATTAAAAACACAGACAGCTGCAGAAATATTAGGCTGCTGTCACTTTAAGAGCTAATGCACCAATCCAATATACTGTTACACATGCGTTTTATTTCTTAACTGTTTATGTTCACTTAAGACATAACTGACTATGTTTACGAGGATACTTGCCAAGACAGGCATTTTGAAATAATTTTGTTTGAATACGTCTGTTCAAGTGCAAGAAGATGAGAAAAAGAGTTCAATTCAGTATTCGCGCACTAAGACGCGGATTTCTGGGTGCACGCTTTGGATGTTTGCGCAAAGAAACTTCCCAAACCTGAGCGTTGTTTACGTTTGTTCATGTTCCTGTTCTCACAGTTTTGCATTGTTAGAATTCATAAAAATGTTACCGGCCAACTGGCGATTGACACCACTTGCATTTGGCTCTTGCTGATTGTTAATATTAGGCCTCGCATGTATACATATGTAATGCAATCACAAATGTTAAACTTATTATAACATAATATTGAAGTTTTTTTTTTTTGTCTTGATAACATGTCCTTACATTAAGAATGTCAAATAAAATACACTATATTGCCAAAAGTATTGGGACACCCCTCCAAATCATTGAATTCAGGTGTTCCAATCACTTCCATGGCCACAGGTGTATAAAATCAAGCACCTAGGCATGCAGACAGCTTCTACAAACATTTGTGAAAGAATGGGTCACTCTCAGGAGCTCAGTGAATTCAAGCGTGGTACCGTGATAGGTTGCCACCTGTGCAATAAGTCCATTCGTGATATTTCCTCACTACTAAATATTCCACGGTCAACTGTTAGTGGTATCATAACAAAGTGGAAGCAATTGGGAACAACAGCAACTCAGCCACGAAGTGGTAGGCCATGTAAAATCACAGAGCGGGGTCAGCGCATGCTGAGGCGCACAGTGCACAGAAGTCGCCAACTTTCTGCAGAGTCAGTAGCTACAGACCTCCAAACTTCGTGTGGCCTTCAGATTAGCTCAAGAACAGTGCATAGAGAGCTTCATGGAATGGGTTTCCATGGCCGAGCAGCTGCATCCAAGCCTTACATCACCAAGTGCAATGCAAAGCATCAGATGCAGTAGTGTAAAGTACGCCACCACTGGACTCTAGAGCAGTGGAGACGTGTTCTCTGGAGTGACGAATCATGCTTCTCTGTCTGGCAATCCGATGGACGAGTCTGGGTTTGGCAGTTGCCAGGAGAACGGTACTTGCCTGACTGCATTGTGCCAAGTGTAAAGTTTGGTGGAGGGGGGATTATAGTCTGGGGTTGTTTTTCAGGGGTTGGGCTTGGCCCCTTTGTCCCAGTGAAAGGAACTCTTAATGCTTCAGTATACCAAGACATTTTGGACAACTTCATGCTCCCAACTTTGTGGGAACAGTTTGGGGATGGCCCCTTCCTGTTCCAACATGACTGTGTACCAGTGCACAAAGCAAGGTCCATAAAGACATGGATGAGCGAGTTTGGTGTGGAAGAACTTGACTGGCCTGCTCAGAGTCCTGACCTCAACCCGATAGAACACCTTTGGGATGAATTAGAGCAGAGACTGCGAGCCAGGCCTTCTCGCCAACATCACTGCCTGACCTCACAAATGCGCTTCTAGAAGAATGGTCAAAAATTCCCATAAACACACTCCTAAACCTTGTGGAAAGCCTTCCCAGAAGAGTTGAAGCTCTTATAGCTGCAAAGGGTGGGCCAACTCCATATTACACCCTACGGATTAAGAATGGGATGTCATTAAAGTTCATGTGCACGTAAAGGCAGGCGTCCCAAAACTTTTGGCAATATAGCGTAACATTGAGTAAACTTCCTAAAACTGAAACTGAGTCAACTTCAGTGGAACTGTTATACTGTACATGTCTATTGCACTGTTTGATGTCTCATGGTTGTGATATAGGCCTACTTAAAATAACTGTAAAGTTTCTCTTGACCAGTTTAAAGAGTTTTTTTTTTTTTTAAAAAAAAGGAATATAAGGTCAAACTTGTCAAAACTGCCCTTATGCTGCTAAATGACTTAACCAAGAACATTCTACTCCCTCCTGAATTATCATCTGGATGGCAAGATCTCTCCAACTGTGCCCAACATCATTAGGGATTCTCTAGGTTTCTCTGCAGGCAGCATATCCATCATTAAGATTAATGTCTTACCACATTTCAAATTCCTACTTTCATGCCAAGCCTCTGTCCAGCTTCTGGTTATTTTGACAGGAAACATCCAACGGCGTCTAAATTCAACTGAATGTCCTGGAATACACTCTAGTATGTTAGAGTGACCAAACACGTATAGCATTTCCCAATATCAAACTGTATTTCTAAACAATTCCATATAGAGTTTACAGGATTCATTATCACCACAGCAAAAGGTGTTAGATTCTGTAAGCTGCAACAGATGGTAAATGAATCTGATTCATATCTCATATCTTATCTTCAAGTCATTTTTGACCTGTTTTCATTAAAGAACATGCTATAAATACCATAATAACCTATTGACTATTATAAAAAGGGATAAGCTCTTTCATATGTCCAACCTACATTTCTTGCTTCAATAGTTAATACATGAACATCAACAATTTTCTTTGTGTCTGATCAAAAAGCTCAAGTTGTCTACTAACTCACTGTTCCAATATAACACTTGCTTACATTTCCAACACCTTCCTTTGTCTTCAAGTGCCTCCTGTGGGGTGCTGTTTTATTGGGAACACCTGTGCTGCCTGCACTAAATTAATTTCTAAAGGCCGGTGGTGAGGGGACACCGCCACCCACAATAAATTCAGCTCAAAAACTCCAACCAGGGGAATAAACTTTGCTAACAGGGATGGGAGATGTAGTTCCTCTGACACACTGCACTATATGAGTGAGTCTTAGAGTATGTATTTGTTCCAGGAGGAAGAGGAAAAAAGGTTTCTGTAGAGGCACATGTCATATAGAGGGGATAAAAATATAAGTGCTAGTAGTGCTATTATAAAAAATATAAGTAGTGCTATTAGCACACCAGCCCTGTAATCATCTTAACGTAGTGTCTTTTCATAACCCGGCTAAACGAAAGAGCTTGGTCCTATAATTGAGGATAATATCTTATTATTTTAAAGCCTTCATGTACTTGGGATTGGCTCTAAGAGCTTTAGATATAGTCTTATGATCTGATAATGCTGCTCAAGGGCTTCTGGGTCGCCCTATTTTAAGGATCATTTCAAGAGTGAATACAATGAAACCAGCACTATAGAGTCCTCTGTGTAAAAAGCTTTTTCATGACAAAATAACCATATTTACAAAACGAGAGCGCATGAACACCATGGGTTGAGTTTCAATAAACATGGTGGAAAGTTGAAAAAAAAAAAAAATTAAAGCAGAATAATGAGTCTAGAACCTTGAAAAAAACAAACAAACAAACTATAATTTATCAACAGTCTATGCACGAGAATGATAATGGAGTAATCTTGTCATGTCAGAATGACGTAATTACAAAATAATTGTTTTAGTTGACCCTGGAAACTCGAAGTATTTTCTCACTTGACCGCTTTTACATCAAATTACAAATCCAAAATCACAGCAGCTTAGTTATTCATATGTAATTGTTTTATATGCCATTTATTACAATGTTATTACTATGCTTTCTTAGTTCTTTAAAATATGTTGCAAAAGAATGAATGAATGTAGTGATAAAGTCATCATCAGCCTCTAAACCAGCTGCACATGGATCCAATTTGAATCAACCCGATGAGAAAATGTAACTATTTTATTGGTCTGCCATATCACATTAATTTGTAATATTTTAATCATATGAAAACAACTGTTTTTTTTTTTTAGAGAAAAAAAAAACCTAACCCTCAGTGGGGTGTAAGCAGATCATAAAAAAGTATGAATAGAATCGTATGAATTCACTACCAATTCACAAATCATGAGGGTGTGTTGTTCAGATAATTCAGATCCAAAAGAATGTGAACAGCTCTGGGGTTTCCCAAAAACATTGTTGGCCAACTAATTCCAAATTCCGGCCAAGTTCCGTCATTAACCTTTTTTTTTAACATTTTAATTTAGGGTCTTTTAACTAGTTGCTTATTAGCATGCATATTACTAGAATATTGGCTATTTATTAGTACTTATTAAGCACATATAAATGCCTTATTCTGCATGACCATTTTCTACATTCTTAATCCTGCCCAATACCTAAAATTAACAACTACATTACTAACTATTAATAAGCAGTAAATTAGGAGTTTACTGAGGGAAAAGTTGTAGTTAAGAGTTTATATGTATTTCCTATACTAAAGTGTTACCAACAACATAGTTCCACAATTTGGTGTTTTTCTGAAACCACAGTTCCAATGAACATTTGCAAATAGTGAATTTAATGAAACCAGCACTATAGAGTCCTCTGCATAAAATCACTCTGAGCTTTTTCATGATGAAATAGTCATATTTACAAAATGAATTAAATAATCATGGCGGAAAGTAGTTTCTTGCAGTATTGCTTAATTAAGTTTTGTGAATAATAAATGCAAGACTGCAAGAATATACTGCTTATAAAGCAGAATAATGAGTCTACAGTTGTTACAAAACCATAATTTCCCATCATTCTGTGCCTAAGAAGGATAGCAGAGCATTCGCAAATAGCATTGCAAAGTTGGAACAGCTCCTGACCTCTAGTTAGGTAGGTACATCATTGATCCCACATCAGAAACTGAAGTGCGTTAGCAGCAATACAAGACATTTCTCAGATGCCATGCTTGTTATTTACAGGAATAATCTGACATTAATTCGATCTCAAACAGATTAATTACCATAAGTTATTACTCCACAACCTGTGTGACGTCATTAAAGGTGGGGTAAGTAGATTCTCAAAAACGCTGTTGGAAATTTTTGATATTTGAAATCAACCCAAACAAACCCACCCCTCTCTTCATTGCTCCACCTCCAAAACTCACCCTCCAATCCTAACCACCCTGCTCTGAGTCGGTCTCGAACCCCAGCCCGTCCGCTGCTGGCAGGTGAGGCGAGTGCACTAACAATGACGCTAAACACCGCATTCTCTAGCGGTCGTCAGTGTGTAGTGGTTTACCTGCAGAACTCTCACTAGCTGGCCACTGTTACACACGCAATGCGAGTGGATGTCTGTTTATCACAGTTGACGCGTAACAAATTGCTTCACGAAAAATAAAGCGCAGATGATGAACGAACGACAAGGAAACACAAAAAAATGAACGTACAGTACACAAGAGTAAATACAAACAAGAGTTAGTCGCCAACAGCACAGCAGCTCCAGACAATCAATGACACTCAAACCCAGTGTTACTCACATGTGAAGCGGAATCAAAGCAGCCTCCACGTCTGTTTTCAGGCCTTCCCTCTTAGCTCTCTCCAGCGCTGGAAAGCTTTTCTAATATTAACACGGGTCCTAAAGCGCTTGCCCAGTCGTAAACCTTCATTCCAGTGATATTCTTTTGAGCTTTTTTGTATTGTGTCTCATCTCTCGTTCTGCAGTTTTTTTTAAAATCTCCCTCTTGTTTGTTCTATCTCCTCGAGCGTCATACGCCCCCTAATGCTGATTGGTTACACGTCTATTGTTGGTGTCGGCCCGACTAACTTCCAAACAGTGTTTTTGAAAAACTACATACCCCACCTTTAACGCCATTTACTACTTTTTTAAGAAAAAACAGTCGTGACTAATTAATTTCACCAACAATACAATCTATGGTAGTTAAGCAGAGAATTATGTCATTGTATGGAAAATGCACCCCTCATCTTGTATTTCCAATGAGACTTAAGCATAACATAAAACACATAAATACAAGATCAATCATCCACCTAATGTGCATCCTTTGTCTTCATATTGTTGCGTTAGTGCTAAAAAAAATGCTTTCATTCTTGATAGGATGACAAAAAAGAACAAAATACGAAATTGTCCAATACATTCAGTTTTAAAAAAAGACTCTAAAATGCAATTACTATAATACCTTTCATACAAAAATCGCAGCTTGAAGTGCTTCAGAGGTCAGCATTCAAAACCATTTACAAGAAACATTTAAAATAGAAACATTTAGTGAGGAATCAAACATGATTATTCCAGTTTTGATCAAGTGCAGACCATCCATTTGGACTTGTAAAAAATAAGCAATTAGCACAGCTTGTTTCCCATAATTCAGTTTGGAGAAAAACACTGTTTCATAGGACCTTTGATTCCCAGAGTGGAACAGCAGAGTAGTATGTAAATACTGCAGCTTAAAGTGCTTTTTCCATCTTCCTGTCACCACAGGAAGCACATATTCACCAGGTAGGGGGTCTTCAACATCATATAAAGAACAACTGCTGGGATAGTACAGGGCCCAACACATCCAAAGTGGTTCAACCCTCTGAGAAGCAGCTCTCATTCCAGCCAGAACTCCAATTTAAAGCTCTCACCACCATTACAAATGAGCCTCATGGAGCGCAAGAGAGACCACACAGCAGTCAGACAAATCTCTCTTTTCTCTCTTCAAGACAAGAGTGGCAGGTTCACCAACTCTGTGAAATACAACAACCGTTAAGTAGCTGTGAAGACCCATAGTGTCTGTGGGAATCCCTCACATGAAAACGAGGCCTTTTAGGGGGGACTGCTCCCATGGTGCTTTGTATCTGTAGCCGCGGTGCTCAGAGCTGTCCAATGGGAGTTCTTATGCCCTGATTGTCTTGTAGAGCTGACAGAAAAAGAAGCCGCAAAGACCCAGGCAGGAAGGCCGTAATGGGCCAAAGATGTGTCTGTGAACAATAGTGATCTCTTAGTATGGCAGTGGGGAGATAAGCAGCGTTTCTTTTGCTTGGCATGGTTTTAAAAGCACACTCGCTGTTTCTGGCTGGTGAAGGCAAGAAACAGCAGACCTGCAGGTTCGTGTTATTGCTGCATGAGTGTTTGATGCAGCAAGAGTGCCATATGGTGGTCGCTTGCTAAACTGCAGTGATGTAGCCTACAACACATCACTAGTCAACAATGGATAATGTACAAAATCTATAACTTTCTTCTGTGGAATATAAAAGAAGATTTTGCGAAATGTCTCCCTTTTTTTATGTCCATACAATAAAAAGTCAGTCATTAAAACTTTCTGGTTACCAGCATTCTTCAAAATATCTAAAAAGATTGTGTTCCGTAGAAGTCATACAGGTTTAAAATGATGAGAATGTGAGTAAAAGCCAATTCACATGAACCGACAGACACCGACAAACGGTTGGTTGGGTTTTGTCAGATCAGTGTCTTGCCCCTGTCAGCGTTTGTTGGTGTTGGTCAGCACTTGTTTTCGTTTGTTGAATCGTGGAATGTCTGAGAAGTGACATACTGTAATCTGGTGATTATCCACGTTGGCCATCGTCTAGTCTCGTGTAGCCAGACCATCAGACTGATGGCAGAAGGTCTGGACTCTACTGTAGCTTTCATTGGCTAAGGACCGCCCAAGAGTACGTCTGACATGTAAAGCAACCAATCACAGTTCACTTTGTTCCATGTCATGTTTAGGTGCATGTCCCTACAATAACAAACCGGCATGCATAATCTCTACAATCAAGAATGTCGTGCAAATTTACTGCAACAATGGCGCAGTGAACTGCACATACTGTACTTTTGAAAATCCAGTGTTTAGTTGATCCTGATAAGTGCTCATTGTCTTTCATGAGGGAGTTTGGCATCACGGAGGCTTTGTTTCCCGTTGGATTGTTTAAGAACGCGACACACACGTCTCCCGGAAATCCTGGAGAATTCAACCAATCAGATGACGACTTTGAAACTCCTAAAGTGTTTCCAATTTTTTGTGCCACAAGCATCAGACGTTCAGCCAACAGTCCGTGGGCGAGACTAGCCAGCGTCTGTCGGTGCAGTGTGAATTGGCCTTAAATGATGACAGAATTTTAATTTTGAATGAACTTGTCAAGTTGGTTGCAAGAACATGGAAAATAAAGAGCTAGATCTATTCGCAGACAGTAGTAGATTCATTAACTATAAACTCAGAGCAAAACACTCAGAGAAAACTAGCACTCTAAACATGAACAGAACAACTGGTATAATGTGATGAGAACAGACAAAAGAACTGAACAAAACACAGGGCTTTAATACACAAGCGGGACTCGTGAACAAAATGAACATCAGGTACAACAACTCATACAATATATGAAAACCCATGCTGTCTGAGTAGGTACTACATTTGAATTTGAATTTACTTTGCGACCGTTAAAAAATCTTACAATCGTACATTCTATATAGTATGAATGTGAGTAGTATGAATGAAATTCAAAGGTACTACACCCGCCATGTTGTTACTGTCACATGACCTACCAACGTCAGTTGCATCGCTTCACCTCCATTTATAAATCCTCTCCTGTGGCCTCATGGGATAGTAAAGTGTCCATCAAATGCGCACTTCAGAATCTCGACATAAGTAGTAGGTCATCCGGGGACTCTTTTTTTTTTTAATACTATGTATTTGGACATACTTCTCTTTTGGTGTACTGTTTTTCGTATACTATATAGTAGGGACGTATTCGATTTTGGATGCAGTGAACTCAAACACAGAACTAAAACATGTACAAAACCCACCAAAAACAGACACAGACCCAGATAACCCGTTACAGAACTATCCCTTTAAAGTTGCTGTAAACAAAACAAATAAAAAAAGCCAGGTAGGTAATTAGTAATTTCATACCCTGTTCAAACACTGTAGGATCTCAGTTTGAATGTTGCATAGGGTGCTTCTTTGACCTCAGTTCGGTAGGGGTTGAGATAACCAAACACAATCTCATAACCCAGACAGCAACATAATGTGGCCCAGATCCGGCCCACATCTGGTACATGTGGATTACACGCGGACCAGATGTTGGCCGGATCTGGGCCGACACTATGTTGCTGTCAGGGAACAAACTATTTAACTTTTTGCCAAATTGGTGGAAAATTTGTGGCAATCTCATTTGCACGTCTTTGTACTACCTGCTTATGCCCCACTCACTTGTCCAGTATCTGTGCTATTTCTGCCCAAAGGTTATGAGCAATAAAAATGTCTTTATATGTGTTTAAACTAGAGTTGCGGGTATCTCTTACCCCTCACACAAGCACACGTCAAAACAGCCGTGCATTGTTGTTGCGTCTCTAGTAGTTTGTTTTCGTTTCATCTCTTTTGTTTCTTTGTGAAACAACGGCCCGGGCCAGTGTTGCCACCTTATGGACAAACAAATTAGTGCAAAAGAAATTTAAGGTACAGAGTATGCAGGGTTAAAAAAAATCATACACGCAAAAAAGCGCATAAAAAAGCATACTTTGGGCTTAAGGTTTAGGAGTGGACCTTCATGCATACTTTTTTCCTAAAAAGTGATAGATTTTCATAAAAAACACATCGTATGAATTTATATGAAATTGCCGGCTCTTAAAATAGTTATTTTTCTTATTTTTATGTTTGGTTTGGATAACCTAATGGTTTACAATCTGGGCTGCTAATAGGTGGCAGGCTAGGTCTCAGGTAATACTGTAACCCAGGAACTGGTAAATTTATCAAATTCCACATATGATCTATTGATATATTTTAAATAAAAGACACTGAGGCACATGCTAATACTAGATGTAAATGGCTGTCTTATGGCAATTTAGTTGTTCTAGATTTTCACCTGCTAAGTGGAAAACTACAGATATCCATAGCTTCCTTTATTTACAATAAAGAAGCTAAAAGATTGTTTCACACATCCTAAATCTCTCCGACTGCAAGGGTCAATGAATCTGTGAATGAATTTGTGAAGGTTTTACCTGAGAGTTGATAAATAGCCCTGACCTCTTTGATACGCAGCAGAACTAATGTACCATCACAGTGTGCTAGTGTTAGAGGCTACATGCAGCGCATGCCCTCTTCATTATTCAAAGGTAAAGAGACCCCCGGGCATCCAAGACAGTCAAGCGAGTCCACTGGCATGATGGGAAAGAGAAAGCAGGACTCATCCGTTGGGAATGCCGTGCTTGGTTCCAACTTGAAGAAGGAAGTTAACCCATGCCTCCTCACCCCTCTGGTTCCTGACAGACAGTAGTTCTTAAAATTTCATGACAGAAGGGATGAGTGTTTGTTCCATTACGCCCAGGTTTGATTCATATACATGTAGCATGCCAATGCAGCATATATGCTGACCTTATGGTAACTTTGACTGGTCTACAATCTCATTCAACTATTGTTTTAAATGTAAACATCACTATATCCAAATATTTTATAAGAAAAAAGTTATAACATCTTATATTACTATTATTGTTGTTATTATTAAATTTTCACTGGAAAACAAGGGTGGGAAATACTGATTAAGATTTGTAACGTGATAAAAATGAGGAACACAATGCATAACTTTCTGTGCTTTTATTCATTTTCCCTCCCTTTTCTCACTTTTTCTAGATTCTTGATTTCCTGAAGGCATGTCTTCAAAAGTCTATATGAGTGGATTGCAATGGTTTTTTTTTCTTTTTTCAAATTCCAAAATATGTAAGCGATAAGGCAGCATCCAATTTATTGTATGTTATGTAATGTATTGTGTGGGATGGAAGTTGTGGACTGGCCTTATCATGATGTCCAAGACAAATTTCCCAGGAATGGGACAATAAAGTATATTCTATTCTATTCTATTCTATTCTATTCTATTCTATTCAAACAATTTTGATCAAAATGTATCATCTTAATCAGTATTTTAATAAGTTGCCTACAATTTAGGACAGACTTTGTATCAATAATGACTTGCCTTAATGGTGCTGTAGGCAACTCACTTGGTTTTGGAAAAGATCACATGTCTATACACACTGTCAACCTGCATTCAGCAAAAGGTCTAGAGGCCACTGGGTAGCATCTGGCAGAGACAAAAGCAATTCTAGCAGCCCTCTGACCCGTCACTGGAGTCTTCCATTCCGTCATGCTGTGACATAAGCCAGCCTCCAGAAAGATTTCATCTATAAACTCCCTCAGTTTGGTCTGACATGTCTCGCCATCCCACAAACAAATAATAAAACCTTCTCTGTTTGGGTGACAGCAAGAAATAAAGACACTGACAGGCCCCAAAGTGCAGAGCAGGGTGTCCCGTTTCTGACAGCATGTGACAATGCGAGTCTCAACACTTCCACAACATCAGAGGTTTATCATGATACATCTGTACAGACATTTTTTAGCAACTTGATAATTTCTAAACATCAGTTATGAACAAAGCAGGGAAATAACTAGAATGATGCTGACAAAGATGTTGCAGTACTGTGTGGTCCCGACAGGGTTTCCAGAGATAGAATTTGCAGCAGCTTTTCTCAACAATTTCTTTTTTTGTGTGTGTTGTTTTGCAGTGAATTTCACCAATAATAATGTATTATGTAATTAATTTTAGTAACAGTAGGAGTACAATTACCAGTAAACATTGTAATGCATAAATAAATAGCTGAATATACAGTAACAACAGCGAGCTCTTGCATTCAACTCTGTTTAAATCCAACCCAATCTCACAAGAAAATGTAGCTATTTATGAGCTGGCAATTTCATATGTTTGTGTACTATGTTAATCGTAGGAAAACATGCAATTTTTAGAAAAATGTAAGCATGAAGACACCCCTAAACATGACCATCACTGGGGCGTAAGAAGATCATACAAAAATGTATGAATGAGATCGTACGAATTAGCCACCAATTCGCAAAAATAGTTTGTTTTCACCAAACCCTATAGTATGCCATCTGAAAAAAATGAAGGGCATATGACATGATTAGAACAACACCAGGGTGAACTAACCCTTTAAATGGCATGTCTTTTTATTAATGTTCCTTGGGGTTCACTATATTATTAAAGTTGCGTTTTAGCCATTAGTTGGACACTTTGGCTTTGCCACTTTTCATTTATTTATAGTCCATTGTTTATCTACCTATTTTTGCGTACAAAGTCATATATTTTAAATCAAACAACCATCTTTAAACAATGTGCAACCAACAGATTTGACAACAAACTATGAAAAATGGATGTTTGAGAATATAAAAGTACAATCCATCTAGCAGACACTAGTTTTACACTTGAGGCCAGTAAAAGGTGTTCAGATGTCTGTTAGAAGGTTAGCGGCTCTTTCTGCACAACTCTGCTAACAGCTGTGCCTTGTGTTTCTGTTTCGACTTAAACATCTGTCGATAAGAGCATAGTGGTCCCTTGCCTCTGATGCGTACGCCACATAAGATCATTAAAAACAGGCAGCCGTCACCCCATGTGCAGCAGTGCAGCATGCATGACGGGTAAACAGTATGCTAGCTCATTAGCAATTGACAATGCAGACAGCGTCGGCTTAAAGCCACCATCAAGAACGTGAAAGCAATGGATTTATTCCCTGAGCGAAATCAACAGTGGAATTAATTCTGGAAACGGGGAGGATGAGCTAATGTCAGAATCCGATTCATTTATTCATAAGTAACCTTCAACACGGGCGTGAGGTGACAGTGAGATGATAAACCAATCAGTGGAGAGATTTACTCAGTCTGTCTCAACATTCACCCTTCATAACTTAAGTGAGAGAAAGAAAGAAAAATAGAGAGTTAGAGAGATTATTATCATGAGAAAAAAACACATCAAACCATTAAATGTAACATTTAGTAAAGGTAAAGTGCGGTAAAATGAGCTTTCCCAAATGCATCATTAGCCAACTCTAGTCGCAAGTTCTGTTGTTTCAACGAACATTCGCAAACAGCATCGCAAAGTTGTGTGGTTGGAACTACTGCCGTCAACCTGTGGTTAGTATGACTTAAAAGTGGACTCAGCAGAATTTCAAATACACTGTTTGGAAGTTAGTCGGGCCGACACCAATAACAAACGTGTAACCAATCAGCATTAGGGGATGTATGACGGTCGAGGAGAGAGAACGAGCAAGAGGGAGATTTGAAAATAAGAAAAAAAAACTGCAGAACGAGAGATGGGACACAATACAAAAGAGCTCAAAATAATATCACTGGAATGAAGGTTTATGACTGGGCAAGCGCTTTAGGACCCATGTTTATATTAAAAAAGCTTTCCAGCGCTGGAGAGAGCTAAGTGGGAAGGCCTGAAAATAGACACGGAGGCTGCTTTGATCCCGCTTCTCATGTGAGTAACACGGTTTTGATTGTCAGGAGCTGCTGTGCTGTTGGCGACTAACAACGAACGCTTTGTATTTACTATTGTGTTATGTACGTTCATTTTTTGTGCTTCCTTGTCGTTCATTCATCAAGCATTTTATTGTGCGTCAGCTGTAATAAACAGACATCCACTCGCATTGCGTGTGTAACAGTGGCCAGATAATAAGAGTTTTGCAGTTAAACCACTGCACACTGATGAGCAAGAGAATGTGGTGTTTAGCGTCATTGGTAGTGCATTAGCCTCGCATGCCAGCAGCGAGCGGGCCGGGGTTCAAGACCGACCGGTTGGGATTGGAGTGTGAGTTTTGGAGGCGGAGCAATGAAGAGAGGGGTGGGTTTGTTTGGGTTTATTTCAAATATCAACAATGTCCAACAGCGTTGTTCAAAATCTACTTACCGCACCTTTAATAGATCAATGTACATGTGGCGAGGGGGCCGTGGTTCAGCGGAGTCGGCAGCGGGAGAGAGAGTCAGGAGACGAATGGTGAGTGAGTGGGTTAAATGCAAATGACGAACACCTGTCTCTTGTTTCAGTAATTGGTGTGGAGAGAGTATATAACGCCAGGAGAAACAGGAGTGGAAAAAAGGAGAGAGAAGGACTACTGACTGCTGCCCACGCTGAACTTATCCTGAGTTTTGTTGGAGAGAATTTGTGATTTATTTGGGACCGTTTTGTGCCTGTCTGCACACCTTTTTCTTTTGGTGAAAATATTGAATAAAAGCAGTCAGTAGTCAAGCCGACCCTGTCCTCTTCCTTCCTAAACACTGAACCTTGTTACACTGGTGCCGAAACCCAGGAAGGAAGACGGAAGCCGCCGCCATGCAATCGTCCTCCGGAACGCCATTTGCAGAGATTATCAGCTCCCTCGCGGTCATGCAACAGGAACAACACAAGGCCCTGCTGGACTTGAGACAGGATCAAGAGAGATGTTTTCAAGTCGTCGTCCAAGCCCAACAGGAGGACCGCGAGAGGTTCTGGAGCTGGATTGACCGGGAGGTTCGACCGGAAGCCCTGGAACCTCGAGCTGTGCCCACACACCTACCACTCAACAAAATGGGATCTGAGGACGACCCGGAGGCATTCATCGACCTGTTTCAAAAGACGGCTGAGCTGTCGGGCTGGCCGCGGGACCAGTGGCCGATGCGCCTGGTCCCGTTGCTCTCCGGGGAGTCCCAGATAGCGGCACAGCAGCTTCCGGTGCAGAATCTCCTGGTCTTCGACGACCTGAAAAGGGCCATCCTCCAGCGGGAACTGGGCTGGGCGAGTCCGGCCGACCCTTCGTGATGGCCCAACAGCTCCGGGACTCCTGCCACAAATGGCTGTTGGCTGAGGGAAGCGACGTGGAGAAGATCGTTGATCGAGTGGTACTGGAGCAATTCATTACTCGGCTCCCAAGGAAGACAGCCGAGTGGGTCCAGTGCCACCGCCCCACGTCGCTGGACTTGGCCATCCACCTCGCGGAGGACCATATGGTGGCGTGCCCAGGGGTTGGCGAACCCCTCCCATCTGCTTCTCTCTCTCCTTTTTCCCCTTCTGTCCCTCTCTCTCGTCCTGTCCCTCTCCCCAGGTCCCATCCGCCTGGCCATCCTCGAGTCCTGCCCCGGGGGCGGGGCGGGTTTGACCAGAGCCAGTTTGGGGGTCCCAGAGCCCCGCCCAGGAGGGTGGGACTGACTTCCGCTGGGCAGGACCCCGCTCCTGTTTCTCCTGGCGTTATATACTCTCTCCACACCAATTACTGAAACAAGAGACAGGTGTTCGTCATTTGCATTTAACCCACTCACTCACCGTTCGTCTCCTGACTCTCTCTCCCGCTGCCGACTCCGCTGAACCACGCCCCCCTCGCCACAGTACAGTACTGTGCAAAAGTCTTAGGCACCAAAAAAAAAAAAAGGTTCTAAGCCAGTTAATTATATCTTTTGCTGTAGTGTATAAGTAGGAAACTGTGGCAACGTCTCCAAGATGCTTGAAGAGCAAAGCTACAGTACTGTGAAAAGTTTTAGGCACTTGTGTAAAAATGCTGTAATGTGAGGATGCTTTCAAAAAAATGTCATTTTATCAATTAACCTCTATTAACTAAATCAAATCAATATTTGGTGTAATCACCCTTTGCGTTTAAAACAGCTTTTGTCCTAGGTACACTTGTGAATAGTTTTTCAGGTAACTTTGCAGGTAGGTTGCTGCAGTTCTTCTGGATTTAGTCTGTCTCAGTTTTTTCTGTTTCTTCATGTAATCCCAGATGGACTTCGATGATGGTCTCTGTGTGAAGCATCCCGGCTGTTGTCAATAATCTCAATGGATTATTACAATTAATGGCAAAAGAACGTTTGGAAATGTAAACTGATATTTCCTACTGACACACTACAGCAAAGACAGACAATGAACAGGAAAACTGAGGGCTTAAATATACAATGGAAGATCAATAACAGAACAGGGAACAGGTTTGAACTAATCAGAAACCATGACAACTAATGATGAACTCGAACACAGGCAAAACAGTGACAAAGAAAACCATGAGTAGAAACTAAACAAGACATTGAAATTAAACATGACCTTAACAGAAACAATGGAGGAACCGGAGGGAAGGAGGAGCCTGGTGGAGCCAGAGGGGTGGAGAGTTGAGGCGCAGCAGATGACTTGGAAGTCCGAGTCAGAGCCTGAGGGACGAAGGAGCCCCGGTGGAGCCGATGGGTCCGAGGGCCAAGGTGGAGTCTCGGGCTTGGAGGCTTAAGGAAGAGCTAAGGGATCCACATGCCAAGGTGGAGCTGATGACTGGGAAGGTGGACCTGTGCAGCTGGGCGGAACCACTGGAGGAGCCGAGCAGCTGAAGGGAGACAACGGAGATGAAGCAAAGGAACTGGATGGCTTACGCAGAGGAGGAGGGAGAGGGAGGCTACACTCCGTCTATGCGACGAAGAAGACTTGGAGCTGAGCAGAGCCAATGTTGATGAAGGAGACTCGGTGCTGGGTTCCAATTCATCCCCTTGAACTCCACTAATATGCCCTCTATGACAAACACTGTTGCACTGTTATACCGAATTCTGGACCCACCGAATTATGTGACCGTACACATAATATAGTGATGGTAGGGTTAGGATTGAGATTAGGATTAGCTCAATACAGTGCCTACTAGGGTCACAGAATTCCCGATTGGGCTCTGGCTGTTCCGCTGCGGGCATGGCTGACGCTGGGCTGGCCTCTGGGTCCGGAGTGGGGCTGATGAAGTCTTCCTCAACAGGGCAGACGGTGAAAGGGCATTCACATCTTACCAGCACCCACATTATCCGCAAAGCTCCCTTGAGGACCATCCATGGGTAGGCGTACCTTCTACCACTCGTTAAGCCAGGTCTGGTAGAAAATACATAGCGAGTGGTCGGGATAGTGGGTTAGGCATGTTAGATTGAGAAGATCCCTCATGTGATCCTCGAGAGAGCAATCTCCTTGCTCCAGCAGGAGCAGGCGTACAGCGGAGATATTCATATTTCTTTTCGTTCTCTTTCGCTGTTATAGATCCTTTTGGGTCTCTTGTTCTGTCAGGGGAGTGTGTAGTTTAAATTCAACATAATGCATGATATAGAATAAACGATCAAAAGTTACTTTCATAAGAACAAACGAGAACACAATTACCAAAACTTCACATACCATTACCATACTGCGTGGTAAGACTCGGCTCGGCTCGGTTCGGTTCAGCACAGCACGGCTCGCTTTACTTTCGGTTTGCTTTTCCACTGCAGTTTAGTACCGCTTCAAAGTGGGTGGGATTATAGACTGATATAGTTGCACCGGCTTTACAGCCGTGGATCCGATCCTCGGCTACTAACAAGTCTGCACCTCGTCTACTGACCACGATACAGCCATTTCTTTTTTACGACGGTGGTTTAAAGGAAGTCGTTTAAAAAAAGCACGAACAAATGATACTGCGGTGGCTGTTACTGACTATTTAAATCTAGCGGGTTTGGTGTCTGGTGTTTCAAATCCAATGACGCTGGAAGTGATGATTCTCTCTGACCAATCAATGATCTGCAGTGTTTTCACACGTCACATTTAGTATCAGTACGGCACGCTTGGAACCTCAACCGAGGTGGTACTATTTAAGCGAGCCGTACCGTTCCGTACTGAGCCGTACCATGCAATGGAAAAGCGCCATTAGATGCCTTTTATCACTTTCTCTCAATAGATTTTTCACACATTTTAAATGTTTTCCTTGTAATTTTAGAATCACTTTTAATTGTTAGTTGAGCTGAGCAACATATGGGGCAACAATGGATAACAAATCATTGTAACTACATTTCTTTTGTTATCCTTTTTGTAGTTCTCTTTACCTTAATTCACCTTTACTCAGGATTGGTAGGTCTACAAGTAGTAAAGTAAACTTAAAGACCCCATTACATCAAAATTGGAGTTTTCTGGCTTTTAGTTAATCTCTGTTTAGTCTTTCTCATTGTGCAAATGATTAAACCTAAATCATCAATAATCATCAATGCTCAGTATTTTCTTAAAATGTGCAAAAACCTCTTTAATATGTAGCATTGGGAAATCAGATTCATTTTAGTTAACAGGTCATTTGGACACCTTAATCAAGTGGTTCTAAAATGACAGATCAGTTTGATTGATCTCTGCAAGGTATTTTTGTTTTACTTTTTTTTTCAATTGTATAATGTTTTAAAAATGATTGTCTCTATTTTATTTATTTTTTTTTTTTTACTTCTATTTAGAGTAAATTTATCAGTTCAAGTTTACTTGCGTCATTTTAATGGAGATACTTTGATTGTGGACTATAAGATGATATCATTTATTTAAAAAGATATTGCCCTGTTAAACAGCTTCAATGTGGTTAGCTGCTTTTTAATTTTTTAAAACACTAGCTGGATTATAGTTTAGACCTGAAGTATTTGTGTCTTTCCCAACATGATTTTTATATTTCCAGCCGCCACACATCATTTGCCTCTTATCAAATTTTATGAAGTGTTGTGCATCAGCTCTTATGGATATTCTGTCCAGCACAGGGACAGAAGTTTTGAGAGAGTGATTGCTTACGGTCATGTCCCTGTGCTACTGTTGCCACTTTTAACATTTGCCCATAAAATATGGGCAACTCATAACTTGTCAAATGACTATGGCATGGCCTCCTAATGCAATAGCAGGGTCACCTCTGCCACATAGATGATGATTGCCACATCATTCAACAGCCCTGCATCAATCTGTGCAACCGTTATTGGCCTCCAGAGACGACCCAAACTCTCTGTCACGTCCTTTTCACTTCCCTCATATTGCTCGACCTCTGCTCTCCACTCTCTGATCATCTAGTCTACTCTCCGTAGGATCATGATGGATCTGGAGCATCACAGAATCGCCATGTCCCTCACCGTTTACAAACTGCCTTGTCAAAATTGACATAGAGGCCACGCTTGCCAAAAATACTCTGCCTCCATCATCAGCTTTTGAAAGTTTCAAGTCATTATACACTGAAAATGCACCGTGTTGCCTGTCATTGACACCAAATGTCACTAATCCAAGCCAAATGGAGAATGCCATTTGAGAGCTTTGTGGCCCTTACAAAAATTAACCATGGTTTTACTATAAATAAAACCAAAAAATCATGGTTATTGTAGTTATTCCATTGTAACCACAAATTAACCATGGTTTTGCTTCAAAATCCCACTGTAAAACCAAACAGTGAAATTAATTAAATGAAATGAGTTTGTTTCACTCAAATAATAATGAAAGTTCATTGTACTTAATAGAAAAAAGTTGTGTGAACTCAAAATTTGATTTTAGTAAGCTGAACTTGATATGATTGAGTTAAATGTAAATGCTTGGGGGGGGGGTAATGCTATTTCATGCATTCTGACTTTACACTGTTAAAGAGTTGCATTCTCATGCTAAACATGGCCAAAGTTTCAAAACTAGGCACTTCTCCCTGATAAGCGTGCACACACATCACCCAGAGCAAGAGCACGCCCATCAACGCGTTTCGTTCAGGATACTGAAGCTGAGAGATTTTTCAACAATGGCTGTGTTCCAATGCAGGGGCTGCACCCTTTGAAGGCTGCATGCATCATCGAGGCAGTCTCATTTAAGAAAAATAACCGTTAGATTGCAGAGTAAGAAAGAAATTACAGTATTTTACACCTCACAATGAATATCAGTCAATTTTATTATGGTTACCTTTATTAAATATGACATCCTTGATGAAGTATTCAGTCTGCGACCTCTGGAGGACGCAGCCTCCGAAATGAGACGCAGCTCCTGTAAACAAAGGAGTGTGTTTTTGGTTGTGAGGGAAAGATTACCTTTTTCAGCTTCCCAAAGAACCCAGCATCAAGGGAACAGTGGATGAAGTTTGTTTTTCCGGGGCAGTAATGGAGTTGTGCATGTATGTTTGTTTGTTCCCTGGAATTCGGTGATGAATGCTTTGTAAACAAGTCCCAGTTCGGCGCTGGATTTGCAGATCGCAGGTGGTGAGCAAAGCTGCATCAGAAGTCTGTGTTTTGTTGGCAGTCAGCGCGCAAGTGCATATAATGTAAACAACACGAACGTTTTCGTTCCCTTTTTATTTATAATGATGTCGCAGCTAGCATGCGATCTCTACACAAAAGCTGCGCACGCTCATGACTCTTTAGCTCCGCCCACGGCACTGACGGCAGACACACCTCCAGGATCTCGGCTTTTTTCAGAAAGACTCGGTTTAGCGTGTCTATCTTTTATAAATATGACAAAACTAAAGACTTTTCGGAGATATGAAGGATGCATTGTTACTCTATATGTACTCAAGATTAACATGAGATTAGCAGAAACTGTGTGTGATACCCCCTTTTAAATATTTTGAGTATTCTGAACTTAGTGAGTTTTACAGTGCTCCTGTTCTATCATCATTGCTTTGTACCAAGGTTAGTTTTTGCTTAGTCTTATGTAACTTTATTACTTTGAGTTTGATGAACTTAAATCATTTAAGGCAATCGGTTTCCTCAAACCATTTAAGTAGCTATATAGTTGTTAAGTTAGATTTGTTACCTGAATTCAAACTGAATGAGTGGAATAAACTTAAAATCTTTAAGTTGAGTTTACTCTAATAATTGACTAAACCAACACTAAAATAGAAGTGAATTTAACAATGTATATAAGTTTACAGTACTCATACTTATTGGTTTTAAAACTTAATTGGTTTTAAGGCAATTGGTTTCCTCAAATGTTTTGAGTTACCATAACTTATAGAGTTTTACAGTGTAGTTTAACTATGGTTTTGTGTGGTTATACAAATGGTAATCAATATGCCCAAAAAAAAAAAAAAAACATGGTTTTACTATTATAAAACCATGGTTAATTTTAAATTGACTCAAGTCAAGTTAAAGTAGCTCATTAGAAAAACTCTTAACTCCCTAAATCCTACAGTATCATATTTCTAACTAATACACTGAATACAAAAAAAAAAAAAAAAACTGGCCCTATTTTTTCTTATTCTCTGGCTCATGGTGTCGTCACTAGCCTTTTCTAAAGGCTTATCATAAAAAAAGGATGAGGAACATGGACCACTTCTATGATAATGAATTTTATGATTATGAATTTATAAAGACTTTTTAGTTTAATAGGTCATTATACACTATCATTCTCCAAAGATTCTCCAAAAGTTCAGTATGGTTTTCATATTTTCAGTTTACAGCTACTGACTCTCTTAAATTTACATTTACATACTACGTCTGGGTCAGATCTTACATCAACATGGTTTTAATTATCATATCTACGGTGATGACATCCAAATATATATTGTGTAAGCCTGTTCTATCTACTCAAAATGATAAAATCTCCAGTTGTGTGAGTGAAATAAAAGAATGGCTCAACTCCAGTTTTCTGAAACAAAACATGGACAAGACTAAAATCATTATTACTGGAACCCCATTGCTTACTAGCAAAATTCCTACTTACTTTGCCTGTGATATTGCTGGTGCTCTCATCAAACCACCTTGGTGTTATTTTCGATTCCTCTCTTACCTTTGAGACTCATATCAGCTCTATCACCAAATCTGCATTCTTTCACTTACGTCGCATTGCCAAGCTCTGTCCCTTCATTAGTTTTAAAGATGCTGAAACAGTTATCCATGCTTTTGTTTTATCCCGTCTTGACTACTGTAATGCCCTTTTCATTGGTTTACCTGCTAGCTAGCTCCACTGCCAAACTGCAATATATTCAAAACTCTGCTGCAAGAATACTCACCCACACCAAGCATTCTGCCCATATCACCCCCATTCTGTCTGATCTCCACTGGCTACCAGTGGCCTATTGTATCAAGTACAAAATAATACTGCTCACTTTCAAATCTTTGCATGGCTTGGCTCCTAACTATCTTTGTAATCTGTTTCTCCCCTACATCCTGACCCGATCTCTAGATAGTCACTCTGCTGTATTATTAATATTTCTGAATTCAAATCCCTACTCAAAACACATTTGTTCTCTGAATGTTACCATTCTTAAGTTGTGTTCTGTATTTCTCTGTACATGATTCCTGCTGTGTGCTACCCTGTCTATGTAATGCCCTTTTACTTTCTTTGTATTATTCCTTGCTTAATCTTCTATTTTGTAATATTCTTCTTCTCTGTGTAGAATTGTCTGTCATTATTACCTGTTGTCTGTTATTGTATCTTTGTTAAGCGTCCTTGAGCAATGGAAAGGTGCTATATAAATAAAACTTTATTAAAGTAGAATTTAAACATTCATCATTTTCCCCTGTGTCTGGGACGAGCAATAAACTAGCACATCAACAATGTAGTTAAACATAATAATAAACAAAAACAATATAAGTTAGTTGCTTTTCCAACTTGGAATGCAGCCTAAAAGATGTGAATGTCTGTGCCAGAGTCTTGTGAAGATTTAAGAAAATACAGATTGACAGACAGAATGTCTTGAATTGGATGGAAATTCCTCCATAAAGGCACAGCACAGACATCGCAAACCTTTTTGCACATTAATAGGACTCTGCTAGGCACTTGATAATAATAATAGGCACTTGAACCTCTGCTGGAAATAACGTTGGTGATTATGTGCATTACACGGTCCACAGAGCCTTTTAAAACCACCACAATAAAAGCATTTATTGCTTCATACAGCTGTATTATGTGATTTACAGGTATATCTCTACATGTCTATCTGGTGTCTTCAATCCCTTCACCTCAGTGCCATCTAGTGGCAGATAGCAGGTAGTGCCAGCTAGTCGAGAGGTCTTGAATAAGTTCTCCTCAAAATGTAAATCAATAAAAGCACAGCTTTTTAGGAATGGAAACAGCTCTCTCTCTCTCTCTCTCTCTCTCTCTCTCTCTCTCTCTCTCTCTCTCATATATATATATATATATATTAAAATTTTTCATGCAACTTGTTTTGAATATCATGAAGTACATTTTGAGCTAATCAGAATGTAAAAATCAGACCTAACCCTAACCCTAACTTTGATTTTAGTTGTGCACAGGTATGTATTATTAAATTCATACACAATAAATAAACATGTTTATATGTGTGTATATACACCGATCAGGCATAACATTATGGCCACCTTCCTAATATTATGTTGGTCCCCCTTTTGCTGCCAAAACAGCCCTGACCCGTTGAGGCATGGACTCCACTAGACCCCTGAAGGTGTGCTGTGGTATCTGGCACCAAGATGTTAGCAGCAGATCCTTTAAGTCCTGTAATTTGTGCGGTTGGGCCTTTATGGATCTGATCTTATTTGTTTAGCACATCCCATAGATGCTTGACTGGATTAAGATCTGGGGAATTTGGAGGCCAAGTCAACACCTCAAACTCGTTGTTGTGCTCCTCAAACCATTCCTGAACCATTTTTGCTTTGTGGCAGGGTGCATTATCCTGCTTAAAAAGGCCACAGCCACCAGGGAATACCGTTTCCATGAAAGGGTGTACATGGTCTGCAACAAAGCTTAGGTAGGTGGTACGTGTCAAAGTAACATCCACATGGATGGCAGGACCCAAGGTTTCCCAGCAGAACATTGTTCAGAGCATCAAACAGCCTCCGCCAGCTTGCCTTCTTCCCATAGTGCATCCTGGTGCCATGTGTTCCCCAGGTAAGCGACGCACACGCACCCGGCCATCCGCGTGATGTAAAAGAAAACGTGATTCATCAGACCAGGCCACCTTCTTCCATTGCTCCGTGGTCCAGTTCTGATGCTCACGTGCCCACTGTTAGCGCTTTTGGGCGTGGAAAGGGGTCAGCATGAGCACCCTGACTGGTCTGCGGCTATGCAGCCCCATACGCAACAAACTGCGATGCACTGTATATTCTGACACCTTTCTATCAGAACCAGCATTTACTTCTTGAGCAATTTAAGCTACAGTAGCTTGTCTGTTGGATCGGACCACACGGGCCAGCCTTCGCTCCCCACGTGCATCAATGAGCCTTGGCCGCCCATGACCCTATCGCCAGTTCACCACTGTTCCTTCCTTGGAGCACTTTTGATAGATACTGACCACTGCAGACCGAGAACACCCCACAAGAGCTGCAGTTTTGGAGATGCTCTGACCTAGTCGTCTAGCCATCACAATTTGGCCCTTGTCAAACTCGCTCAAATCCTTCCCCATTTTTCCTGCTTCTAACACATCAACTTTGAGGACAAAATGTTCACTTGCTGCCTAATATATCCCACCCACTAACAGGTGCCGTGATGAAGAGATAATCAGTGTTATTCACTTCACCTGTCAGAGGTCATAATGTTATGTCTGATCGGTGTATATGGGAGACTTAAAATTATTATATAGTTGTTGTTTTTTAAATCAACAGACAAGACACATATACAATTCATTAATTTACTTAAATTAAAAAAGTGTACAACACATTATGATTTAACAATATTCATTGTTCTATTCAAATCAGAACAGAACATTTCTTATATTACTCTATTTTTGTATATAAATTCATTTTTAGTCATTTGTCTTCAGACAGCCAGAAAAAAACAGATAACAAATAATAACAACAATTCACATCAGTCAGATGAACTCTGTTATTTTGCAGTGAAATTATATTGAAAATAGCAAACATTTACACAGTTAACAAACACTTTATCAACTAGTGCCACATAAAAAAAAAAATCCAACTTGAGCACCTCCGAATACACAATGATTTTGGTGCTTAGTTAAACAGCATTTTAATGTAAACTGTGTTTCTTTTAGCATGATTGTGTGAAACTATGATTGTGTGTGTGAATCTCACAAACAAGTCCATGTCATTGTGGAAAAAAAAAGTGAAAGTGACATGTGAAGGCCAAGTATGGTGACCCATACTTGGAATTTGTCCTCTGCATTTAACCCATCCAACACATATTAGAAGCAGTGAGTAGTGAACACACACACACACACACACACACACACACACTGCAAACAGTTGACACACACACCCGGAGCAGTGGGAAGCCATTTGGCTGTGGCATCCGGGGAGCGATTGGGGGTTAGGTGCCTTGCTCAAGGGCACCTCAGTCATTTCCTGCCGGTATTGAGAATCGACCTTTGGGTTACCAATTTGACTCTCTACCCATTAGGCCACGACTGCCCCCAGTTCACCACAACATAAAAAGAAAAAAATAAGTAATTATATTTTGCATAAAGAAAAGTGTTTTTGTATTGTGAAATTGTATCCCCAAATTCTCATTACCATAATGCAAATAAGTTTCAATCTTTTTTTCTTTTTTTTTTTTTTTGCATTACAGTACTGAGAATTTAGCAGATGGAAATGAGCATGTCACCAGAACACTGTTTTAAAAATTAAAATCAGCATAAATTTAAGGCAGTACAATAAATATAACCATGATACTTAAAAATATACTATATTACATTATATTATTTAAATATATCATTGTTTTTCGCATAACTACAGAGCCGTCTTTCGCACATGACATGCGGACAAATATATATATATATATATATATATATATATCGTGGCCACGAATTACAAGGGAATGAATTATTACAGTGTGGCCACAGTTTAGTTAAACAAGGGAATTGGATTGATCATAAAACTAATTGGTGGCCATGATATCCATATTTTTTCCAACGTCATGTGCGGGGGCTCCGTATATAACAGCTGAGATTTTTGAAAAGAGAATTTGGGGAAATGTGTCTTTCAAAATTTTGAGTGAAATATGACCTGGGTCTGGATTCACAAAGCATTCTGTAGAATAAAATTCTTCTTAGGCCTAACTGCTATTTTCTTGTTATTTTCTAACTTAAAGGATTAGTTCACTTCTGAATGAAAATTTCCTGATAATTTACTCACCCCCATGTCATCCAAGATGTTCATGTCTTTCTTTCTTCAGTCGAAAAGAAATTAAGGTTTTTGATGAAAACATTCCAGGATTATTCTCCTTATAGTGGACTTCAATGGACTCCACTGTTGAAGGTCAAAATTACAGTTTCAGTGCAGCTTCAAAGGGCTTTAAACGATACCAGACGAGGAATAAGGGTCTTATCTAGCGAAACGATCGGTCATTTTCTAAAAGATTCAAATGTATATGCTTTATAAACACAAATGATCGCCTTGCGAGTGCTTCCGTCTTCCGTATTCTTCAAAAAGCTTATGCTGTATGTCCTACGCCTTCCCTATTTAACTTACGGAATGAACGCGGCGCCAGTTCCGTTTTTTCCATAAGTAGAATAGGAAAGGCGTAGGACATACTGCGTAAGCTTTTTGAAGAATACGGAAGACGGAAGCACTCGCAAGGCGATCATTTGTGTTTATAAAGCATATACATTTGAATTTTTTAGAAAATGACCGATCGTTTCACTAGATAAGACCCTTATTCCTCGTCTGGTATCGTTTAAAGCCCTTTGAAGTTGCACTGAAACTGTAATTTTGACCTTCAACAGTGGAGTCCATTGAAGTCCACTGTAAGGAGAATAATCCTGGAATGTTTTCATCAAAAACCTTAATTTCTTTTCGACTGAAGAAAAAAATACATGAACATCTTGGATGGCATGGGGGTGAGTAAATTATCGGGAAAATTTTATTTCAAAGTGGACTAATCCTTTAAGAAAACATACAAGAATATTTTGTATTCCCAAAATCTTTTCTTAAGAATGTTATCTTAAGATTGTTAAGACAATTTAAGAAGTATTCATGTAAAGAATGTTCTTAAAAATCATCATAAATAACTTCTTAAAGTTAGGATAACTTCCAACCTGTCTTAAATCCCCAAAGGTAAGATGTTCAGTGAATTTATTGGGTTGTTTCAAATATTAACATGCATTACAACACTAGCTACATATAGAGTAGTACATATTACTTGTATAAGGAATGTGCACGAGTACTCTGAAGTGACCAATCGATCATGAATCATAAACAGTGGCTACATTTACATGCAACCAAATAATCCGTTAGTAATCGGATGGATGGCTCAATTGGACTGAAATGCCTTCATGTAAACACCTTAATCGATCCGATTGAGCTCGATCCGAATTAAATTACTGTTGGATTGGAAGGGGTAGTTAATTCCTTTTGTAATCGGATTGAGAGGACATGTAAACACTTGATCGGATTGAAAACCAAAACTGGAAAAGAACTGTGCATGTGCAATGCAGTTGCTGTTAAATAAAATGTCATAAATGACCATCGTGTTATTCTAAAATTCCCCTACCACTCATCGTATGTGAAGTGAAGCAGAACTATATCTCAGTAATGGATTTGCAATGGTTGCTTTGTCGCGTCCAGTGTAGACAGCTTCTAGCCGTCGCGGTGCGATACGACACGTCAACGGTCACGTCCGGTGTAGACAAAGTGTTAGAACTTCTTAGAATTTATCTTAAGAACCTTTTTAAAACTTCTTCCTTAAGAATATTTTTGTGAATCCGGCCCCTGGGCATGTTCTTGTTTATTTTTGTGAAATTCACTCATGTGCTGTATCAGTATACTCATAATTAATGTCTTAGAGCCGATACATTTTCTAAAAGCATTTGTGCCCAATACCATAAGAAAAATCTCCCCTTCCCCCAAGAAAAGACCAGAAATGATATTATACCAGTTTTCACGCCCCTGGGCTGGGCTAGTTAGCAGGGATCAAACTGGTCTTGACTGTATTTTGACCCAGCTTGTGTAAACATCAGTTTGAGACAGACAATGAGCATTTAAAGAAACAACATTTGGCAAAACTATTAGTTCCCATTCAGTCAGTCACGTTCAACATTACGCTGATACTGATGTATTGTGGTCTCGCCTGGGAGCTCAATCATCTCCAAGTGGTAACTAAACAAGCCAATGAACATTGGCCAGTGAGAGTTGCATGCCGAGTCACACCTACCTGGACATGCGGGCATAAATATGACCGGCATTAATCACTTCAATTATATTTTGCTTTGGAGCCGAGCGGTAGTGAACAGCAATCGCTCATTCCAGTCATTCTTCAACTGAAGTGGATTCCTGTACAGAGAAACAGCAATTTTAATTGCTAAAAAGAGTTTATTTCTGATCTCTCCTGCCGGTGTGAGGGCGCATACAGGGGTGATTCGCTTCATGAAAGGGCTGGGCACAGAGAAAAAGCTAGAGTCCCCTCTGTTGCCACCCAGCCTGCTGCTTGTGTGTAAAGTACAGCCATAAGTCTGGTTAACAATTTTGGGAGACCCGAGGGTTACAGTGGGAGCTTTTTCTCCGGGTAATTCCCCATGGATCTCCCGCTCCTCTAGCATGTCGTTAGCTGCCTCAGTGGGAGGGCTACTGTCCTCTGGAGAGGAAGAAAATGCTAAGCTTCCCGCTTCGGCGGTATTTGCTCATGCTGAATTGGATTCAGAGTTGACAGCCATGCTTGCCTGGGCCGCCATGCGCTCTGACTCGTTCTGAGCGATCACGGCTGGATGACTGGTTTCTGGACTCGGAGCGCAATGCGAAGGGCGCCCCCCTGCAAGAAGTGCTCCTGCCCGGCTCAGCCACGATGTCGAGCCCTCCACAGGAAGGTGATGCAGCACGTCCCCAGGCCGCCGCTAAAACCTCTAAATGGTCAGCAAGGCGGCCCCGAGACGGGTGACCATGAGGTGGGCATAGCTCCGCGGCACATTCCGTGTGGCCATCACACCGACATTTGTCGCCAACATTCAGTCCTTGTTCAGACCTTGCCTTTCTACGGGCCGGAGTGCCCTTAGAACAAGTGTCCAGGCATGTTGTTCTTACAACAGATGCCTCCAGAATGGGTTGGTATGCAGTGTGCAACGGGCATGTAGCTTTGGGCTCCTGGACAGGACCTCAACTGCATTGGGATACCAATTGCCTGGAGTTGCTGGCAGTGCTGTTCGCCATGCAGCAGTTATGACTGTTGCTTCAGGACAAGCGCGTGTTGGTCCAAATGAACAACACTGCGACTGTTGCGTACATCAACCTCCAAAGCGGGGTAAGCTCATGTCGCTTCACGCCGTTCACATCCCAGGCAAGCTCAATCGTGCATCCAACGTGCTCTCACGACAGGTTACACTCTCGGGAGAATGGAGACCCCACCCCCAGGTGGTCCAGCTGATCTGGAGTCAATTCGGGAATGCACAGGTAATCCTGTTTGCCTCCCAGGAGTCATTCCACTGCCAGTTGTTCTATTCCCTGACCAAGAGGACCCTCGGCACGGATGCTCTGGCACACAGCTGGCCCCGGGGCCTACGCAAGTATGCATTTCCCCCAGTGAGCCTGCTCGCACAGACACTGTGCACGGTCACCCCCAGAAATGCTTTCAGCTTTGTGCTTTCCTTCTTGCAAGAGAGGTTGAAGTAGAGGCTGTCCCCCTCCACCTTGAAAGTGTATGTTGCCGCGATCACAGTACATCACAATGCTGTTGATGGTAGGTCACTGGGAAAGCACAATCTGGTCATCAGGTTCCTGAGAAGCGCCAGGAGGCTAAATCCTCCCAGGCTCATTCCCAACACCTTGATTGTCTGGCGTACCAGCCCCAAGTCGAGCCATGCCCCCTCAGAGTGAGGGCTCACTCCATTTGGGGTGTTGCCTCCTCCTGGGCATTGGCGCATTGCGCCTCTCTGGCAGACATCTGCAGAGCTGTGGGCTGGGTGACACTTAACACGTTTGTGAGATTCTACAATCTCCGAGTGGAGCCGGTTTCTTGGTGTCTCGCTTGCAGTGCCATTCCCCTCTAACGGGGGGATACGAGTGCCTACTTGCTCTTCAGGTGAGTTCCTCTTATCATAATATCCCGTTGGTATGGAGGACTATTTTCCTTGGGCTTACGTGGGGTGCTGGGTAGGTTACGACTGTGTAGAGGGCAGTTGTCAAAAGGGCACGCAATAGCTTGCCAGCATCTGTATCTCCAACACTCATAACACAGTTCCAGTGGCTGTGGCGCTTTCCATAGGGACCCCAGTATATCAGTATCAACGTAACGTCGAACGTGACTGACTGAATGGGAATGTCTAGATTACTAATGTAACCCCCGCTCCCTGAAGGAGGGAACAGAGATGTTACCTCCCTCCTGCCACAGCCCTGAGCGACCACTGAATGGCCAGGATCCGTGTCTCGGCTCCTCAGCAAAACATGAATGAAATGAGTATTGCCTGTCATATTTATACCCACATGTCTGAGTGTAGGTGAGATTCCGCATGCAAATCTCACTGGCCAATGTTTCATTGGCTTGTTTAGTTACCACTTGGAGGTGATGGGGCTCCCAGGCAAGACCCCAATACATCAGTACCGATGTAACGTCTCTCTTCCCTCCTTCAGGGAACAGGGGTTACATTAGTAACCTAGATGTTACCCTATTCAGTCTGTGCTTCATTAGTGCAATCCAACAAAACAGCCAGAATGCGGGAGCCTTCCAAAAGCTCTAGGGTTGGCAGGGGTAGTCAACCCTGCTCCTGGAGGGCTACCTTCCAACAGACTTCAGTTCTAACCCTGCTCCAACACACTTACCTGCTATACCTTCAAAACCTTGATTAGCTGGTTCAGGTGTGTTTGATTAGGGTTGGAGCTAAACTCTACAGGATGGTAGGCCTCGAGGAGCAGGGTTCGAGACACCTGCTCTAGAGGGCCTTTGGTAAAATACACTGATTCATCTTTGGGAGCTGAGCAACATTCAACAGTCCCTCAAAAATGTGAGTAAACTAACAGATGTATGGGAAGACAAAGTATGAACAGTATTTTCTCCTAAAATGATGATCTTTGGAATGTCTTAGATACAAATACATATCCGCTACCTATTAAAATCAACTCTTAATGTTGTAGTATATCTGTGCAATCAGCCATTTCAGTTTAGGGTGGAGCAACAAAATGTGTGGCCCACTATAAATACTGTACAATAAAAATTCCTTCATTTCGGTTTCTCTTATTTTCCAGTATGGAACCTATTATGGTAAATTGCAACATTATAGGCTATTCACATCGTATTGCATTTACCACTACAGCATTGAGCAGATGTGATGCTTGTTTGTGCCAAAGGATGTTTTTCAAAAGTTTATACATTAGCTGTTCTGAAATAATTTGACTAAAAGTCAAGCTTTTTTCCCTCAATGTTAATTAAACCAAAGCAATTAAAAATTACATTTTATAGTGGCTGTTCAAGATGAGTGTAAAGGGGTGAATCTCACAAAAACTGAAATTTACAAGTCAAGTTACTTTAACCTCTTAGCATTTTTTTTCAATGTGACATTTTCTTGATGCGAAAAAAAACATCTCATCCATAATAAAAATAAACTTAATTAATGAAATTATAAAGTGCATTTGTAACACAAATGTTAAGTATAATTTAATTTATGCCATTTTTTATTTTTGCATTATGTTATTGAGAATTTGTGGAGGAAACTGTCTCAGGTTTTTATATATATTATTTTTACATTATTTTTATTGATGTTATGTTCTTTTTTTTTTTTTTGAGGTGAAATATGATCTGAATATTTCTTTGTGAGATTCATCCAAAGACTTATACTACAGTCGCTTTATGAATAGGTTCTGTGAACATCTACTGAATTTAACTTCATTTAGTAACAGTTTAAGTGACAAAACATTATCAAGTAACTGGTGTTCATCTGTAAGACATACATACATGAAATACTTGGTAAAAATGTTCGATAGCACTTTATTTTACAGTCCTGTTCTACATGTTTGTACTATGTACTAAACCTAACCTTAATATTATGTCCAAGTAGTTACCTTATATTACTCAGTACTTTCTTGTATAAGTACACAGTTAGTATACATACTGCAATATAAAGTGCGACCAAATGTTCTTATCTGTGTTTGACACCTTTCATATCTAACTAGTGTTTTCAAACGTAAGCAAACCAATCAATTAGCAATGATTCTGCTACGACATTACAGCAATTTTAAAGAAAGGCCATTTGAAACCATTTGAAAATACACTTTCCCAAAGTTAAGTTTGGGAAGATGTTCTGCTAAAAACATATGAAGCACACTTTGCTGAGAGGTGAGATTAAGTGAGTTTGTGTGTGTCTGTGTTGTGCGCACACAGCAACAATGTAAACAAATGTAAAAAAAGAAAGAAAAAAAAAGGCTTTGTTTATCAGTCTTAAAGGTCATTTGCACTGACAGTGATTTGCAATGACAAATTAACCAGAAGTCATTTTCAATGAAAGCTGTCGATTTCTAGCAACTTGAACATCAGCGACCATTGCCAACATGACAAAGTGAGCAAAGTTCAACTTCATAACCGGCCTCATAACTTTTAGAAATAAAAAGTCATCTTTTTCTAACTGAACACTGGCACAAATGAGATTTGAAAGCTGCATGGCTGAGAAGATTGAATATAGTGCACAATACATATAAACTACCTGTATGGCGCCTTAAATTGCCAACTCTCATTAAAAATGAATGACTTCCTGTCGATTTGTTGCTGCAAAACACCTAAAGTGTGAACAGCCTTTTTTTCCTTTGTATTAATCAGTATTTTTGTCTTGTTTTCCAGTACAAAATATCTAAATTTGGTTAAAAGACAAATTTACTTGAAAATCAAAATTGTGTAAGAAAACAAGACACATATCTTGAATTAAGTTTGTCTAATGTGTCTTGTTTCAAACAAAAATACTGATTAAGAAAATGTATTCTTGCAATGTTTAAAGTGTTAAAGACCTTCTTTAACACCCCACCCCCACCCCCCGTAACATCTTCCAGGATAAAACCAGACATGAAATCTGAATCAGTGAGAGATGAGTACAAAACATGAAGTCAGTGTGCTCATCTTTGAAAGCCAAAAAGGTCACAGTCGAGCAAGACGAGAAGCCACCCGCATCCCTCCGGTTGAAAAAAAGTCTCTTCTTTGAGATGCAGAACTCTCGCTGGAATGTCAGCTCGCTAAATCTCCTGCTGGTCACATCCTAAGCCGACAATCATCAAAATTACTGTCAATTAAAGTTAACCAGACAGGAAATACTGGTCCCATACTTTTCCAAACAAGATATCCTCCAGAAGGATAAAAGGTTGAGTTATGTCTCAGGGTTGGCTGTGGTCATGATCTTCATGTACTGGGTAAAGATCGTCTCAAAGGCCTCGTCTCTGTGTATCATGGCACCAAAGACCAGTGGCTACGAGAACAAGATAAAGCGATTTACTGTCAGACTTTACTCAATTATTTATCAAAGCAACAAGACAGACACTTTATTTCAATGAGGGTGATGTCACTGTCAAAAAGACATCAAATGGCTTTTAAGCAAGATGTATTTAAGGTCTATCCAACTTTATCCGCATACATGCATGAAGCGATATATAATACATAGTAAATCGCAACTGCTTGATTGTTTATATCATCGCAAAATGTAACTATATTATCATCCAGCTCTTTATATAAAGTAGGATAAAAGTATATATATACAGTATGCTCACATAGGGTGATATATACTATATAGCAAATCTCAACTGCTTGATTGCTTGTATCCTTGCAAAATGTAAGCTATATTATTGCCCAGTGCTAATCTGCTAAATGCGACTATAAGATATTAAGATATTATAAACATAATAACATTTTCTGCTTTGAAACAATGTGTATTGTGTAGTACTATACAAATAAATTTGACGTGACTACCTTCTGTGTTGACGGGGTGGCAATAGAGATGCCCATTCCAGACCCAGGTAGAACTGATAAAACTTTGTACTGTGAAAAAGGAAAAGTAAGAGTTATTGTAACAGCAACAGTAGTATATATATATATATATATATATATATATATATATATATTGAATATTATGGTAACAATTCCTCAAAATGTCCTACTACGGGAAAAAAGGATTATGAATAGGTCCACTTTGGTCCACTTTACAGCTTATTTTTCCCACAAACCATTAAATTGTTGCAGTGTTTATTATAAATGACTTTTCCGTGCACATCATTATTAATCAAAAATGGTAACCTCCCCTCCCCCTCGAAGTGTCTCGGCGGAGGGTGGGACTAAATATCCTCCACAACTCCACGGTCCAATCAATTCCTGAACGACAAAATCAGATCCCGCCCTCTCATTCCAGAAGCTGTTTCACTTGGATATACATCACAATAGAGAAGAAAAGATTATCGCAACTACCGTTTCATGCCGACTTTAAAGAACTGAATATGTTTCATAAACCTCACGAAATTGTCAAATCTATTGACTAGTTCTTTCTCAGATGTGTTCATTTGTATCAACTTCACCATCTTGGAAATTGCAAAATTCAAATTTGAGTTTGCCATTGTTCAGTTTTAAGGCTGGAATATACTACAGCACTTTTGCCCCGATTTTTAATCCAGACAAGATGACACTAGTTGCTGAAAGTCATAGCCAGTCTGCAGAATTTGGGCAGTCAGAGTTGAGTAGTCTGGGCTCAAAAATAAATCTGAAAGTCTGACAGTCAACGGTCTGATGGCTAAAAAGTCTGTGCTCATCAAACACAATGCAGTTTTCTGTGAAATCTGTCAACTGACTGCTGACAATTGACAGGCTGCAAATCTGGGCAAAAGCTGCATTCCATTTCTTTGGTATGAGAAAATGTGTGTAAATAACTTTTTAATATTTTAGAATCTTAGATAAGCAGTTTTAATTGTGTAAAAATAACTGCTTTTAGGAATTTTGAAATAATTCCACAAATATTTAAATGAAAATGCATTATTCATGTGCAGCCAGTGGTGCATTGCTGCCACCTACTGCTGTGTTACACAAAGTCAGTCCTCATATCAAGGAAGTGCATGAAGCATAAATAGTCAAAGATCCATAAAGTTAATAACAAAAGCTGAAATAGTCTCATTTATTTCAGTTAGTTACCAATGCAACATTTCTAATAGCCACTTAAGTTTGTAATGTAATATTTATATTTTACTTTATTTCAGCTTTATTTCAATTACATTTTAGTTAAAAATAACACTGAATATACCTTCTGGATATCTGTGATGTCCACCAGTTTTATGACTTTGTTCTTCTTTGAAGACCCTGATCTTGAGCTGGAGCTCTCAAAACACAGGTAACTGATGGAGGGACAAGCAAATTGTAATTATACTGTTACTTCATTAATATACCTCAGTTGATTCTAGGGAGTCTCTCGATCTGTTATGATGTAAAATAATGGCATGAATTTATTCATAACAACATGAAAGAGATCTTCAGAGTTAGAAGAATCTTGCTGCACTCAGCAATCAGATACTGAGCAACAGTGTTGGGGGTAACGCATTACAAGTAACGTGAGTTATGTAATCAGATTACTTTTTTTCAAGTAACGAGTAAAGTAACGTCTCGGTTACTAATGTAACCCCTGTTCCGGAGACGTTACGTCAGAACTGACTGACGCAATGAGACGTAAAGTCGAACGTGACTGACTGATAGGGAACGCATTTCTTTTACATTTACAACAAAATATCGGAGTTACTTTTTCAAATAAGTAACGCAAGTTACTTTGTTTTCCCATTTATTGACTGACACCTCTCTTGTCCACATGTTGAGAGAAATCGCGAGTAAGCGCAGAGACGTTGTGTGCGGTGTGTAAACATGATGGTTATTGTAGTTCTAGACTAAATGTAAGCAGGCGATTACTCGTAACTTTCCATAAGAAGTAACGCAATTAGTAACTTTTTAGGGAGTATTGTAACGCATTACTTTTAAAAGTAACTTTCCCCAACACTGCTGAGCAAATGTTTCTTACTTCTCAGTGACGTAGAGCATCCCGTTGCGAATGTAGTCAGTGGGCATCTTCCTGTCTCTGTTTATCAGACAGCATCTCCATCCATTCTCACATACTGAAAAAAAGACAACTAAATCACTTGGTTGTACACAAGTGGAAAGAGAAGTGAGTAAAAATCTGTTTGGCATGTCCAACTCAAGCCTATTTAGGTTTCAAGTACTTTTTTTCTTCGGGATGCAAAGTCTCATTAGACAAGAACCAAGTCTACGAGAGGTCTCACCGGGCAGAGGTCTCTCAATCTCAGGTAGGTTGAAGATCTCATGGAATGCTCCTTTCTTTGTGTTGTGTGGACGGCCACTCTCTTCCTCTCGGGTCACTCCGGGCGGGATGGTGGCTAAACTGCTCCGTGAGACCACTGGCTGAATCTTAACATAAAAGCGAGAGATTTTAAAACTGCTCAAAGAAACAGTTTGCATTAACTGATAGTTTTAGCCAAAACATTAAAGTCAATAAAAATAAAAAAAATTAAATCTTTCCCATTTTACTTACATAATCTCATATTTCTGGGACAGGGTATTCATGATATTTATATTTATAAAGGATAGCTGTTTGAGGAGGTAAAGAAACATTTTTTTTTCTTCTGGAAGCACATGCACTAATCAATCACTCACAATAGCAATTATACCATGGTCTGTCTGATTCTGATTGGCTGGAAGGTGTGCAATAAAACCATTTAATGCACAAGTAGTGCCAAGTAAGTTTAATCAACATTCTATATAAATTTTTCATTGAAGCACACACACACACATACGCCACTGACCCGCACAGCACACAGAAACAGGAGCAGAGAAACTTCACTACTGAATCGCTAAATTATATTACTCAGCAAGGAAGTTGTAACATCGCTCTGTTTTTTTTAACGTAATTCAACTCACAGCTTCATTGATAGTAGAGAGACGCTGTACAGACGCAGGTAATTAACATGCGCATCTCTCTCTCTCGATATTCAAATAAATATTATAATTAAATCAAATAAATGTAACCTACTCTACTACTTTATCTCTGTGTCAGATTTAAAGCGGAAAGAATGCTAGATCTAACGTCATTTTAACCCTTCCGGTCAAATATTGTGCTGCAAACATCAATAACAGCTTTAACTTGTCAATGCTGGCAAATGACCATGGTATAAGCGGCATAATCAATGGCTAACTGTACATCAAACGATCTGAATGCTTCACTTTGCGTCAGGTGGTTTTTTCCCTCCACGTCGTGCATTAAAATCGTTTAATACACAGCTAGCAGTGGATTATCCCTTACTTTTAATATATATTAGGGAAGCAAACAGGTTTCATTTTGGTTTCCTGTTGACTTTAAGCTTAAAAAAGTTTTTTTCATCATCACTAATACAAAGTGCGTTCGCGGCATGTTGTAATTATCGTAATTAAGAGATTACGACATGTAAAAAGCGTTCACATCCTCGTAGAACTGGGAATTTTTGGAGAGCTCTGACTTGTACCACCTGACTGCTGCAGATTCATATTGGGGTTGAAGGTGTTGCGCATAATTCCGAGTCCGAGGACGTGAACAGCTCTGAGTAGAAATTCACGTGTTGTCATCTCGTAATTACGGTAATTACAACATGCTGTGAACGCAGCATAAGTCAACATGAAATGCGTTCATGTGGGTAAGTCAGTGTAATGATATTTTGAGAGAAGGATAAAGGTAATGTTAGCAACCACCATTGAGCTTATTCTCAAAGGCATGTAGTATGTTCTCTCTGCAGACTCCCATGACAACACAGTCAAAATACTTCATTTCAGGGTCCTAAAGGGAAATATTCTATTGCCACCTCTATTTCTACCTCTAATGATCTAAAGAACCCAAACTACAGCTGCACTGTTGTGGAAACCAGTGTTAGTATAGGTAACTAAAACTAAAACCATGAAAAAAAATTATATATATATATATATATAAACATAAACATACACATTAACCGAAATAAATTATTATATAACATTTATTTTATATAACGAATCAAATAAAATGTTATTTCAGCTAGTTGCCAAGGAAACATTTCTCTTTCTCATTTAGTTTAAATTGATGTACTAAAATAACTAAAACAAAAAATTATATAGACTTAAAAAATAATAAAAATGACAAAAACACACAAGATTACTAAAAATTTAGCTAAAATTAAAATTTAAAAAAAAAAAAAAACTAATTCAAACTGTTGATAAAAACAATATAATAGTATCTCAATGATACTAAAATAACACTGGTGGAAACTACTCAGATTTTGAGCAAAGCAATCCTTTTTGTCTTGAATGACACTATCTACAGTATGCACACACAGAGCAAACCCATCACATAGTCTGTGAAAATGGATTCAAAATGGCACATTAGCTGTATACGTTACATTAAACTGCAATAGCCACATTAGATTTAGATTAAGCAAAATCATTAAATACTTTCAGAATATCAGTCAATTAATGATATTTTATATCAGATTTTTAAATAAAGAGCCAATACAGCAGAGAGCAAGAAATGTCCATCTGATATTACACCACAGTTTGGATGAAGAAAATAAAGACCATTTTAAGACCATTACAATTTGCATTGTGACTTTCATGACAATAAAGTACACCCCTAGCACACATTCTCATTACCATAATGCAAAAAATATCTCATTCTTACTATAATGCAAAAGATTATAGAATTGTATTGCATGACACTAATGAGAATGCTTTTATTATAGTAGTGAGAATAGAATTTTTTGCATTATGGTGATTAGAATGTGCCTTTTTAAGCATTATGGTAATGTACGAAGCCCCTAAAGGGAGATGGTGATGGAAAAGAAATATGAGATGGGAGGAAAAATTATGTCAATGCTTTTGTGTTCTCTCGCAAATGTTTTGCGTTCCCCCGAGAAACTTTGCGTTCGCTCGCAAAATGTTTGTGTTCCCCCAAGAAACTTTGAGTTCGCTCACAAAAAAACCCATCTCATTTTTTCCATCACCATGTCACTTTAGGGGTTACGTAGTAATGAGAGGTTTTTTGGCAATACAATAAAAAGAATGTTTTTTTTTTATTTATTTATTATAGACCTTATGTAGCCCCAGCCCTTTTCAGCGCTACACTCGTTGCATTTTGTCTTCAGGTTTATATTTCCACAACATGAAGGTAAGATCTTGTTTTAAAATCTTTCCGGTCTAGTGACATTTGTTATGATATCAGCTTCAAACATTACAATGCTCATGATAACTTTCGTTAACTCTACAATTAAATCCACTTCACCAGCTAATTACTCTTCGACAGTGATGCCACAGAGATGCCTTACAGAGCTACTGCAAAAACAGAAGTTCAAACACAAAATTGCGCATAAGGTCTATAATAGCGAGAACTTGGGTGGGAAATATGCCTAATTGTAATTAAAAAAATTAAATAAAAGCCTGATCCAAATATATATATATATATATCCCAGTATATAAATATCTTTTGATTTTGTGGTGAAATATGATTTGGACATTTCTCTGTGAAATACAGAAAGTTAAGTTAACTGGGCCACTGAGGCTAAGCAGCCATTTTGATCCATTTGGGCACAGACAAACTTCATATCACAAGGTGCATCTAGATCCAAACACACACAGGTAAAGAAAGTAAGGTCAACTGGTTTGATCTCACACACACAGGTGCTGGCAGAAGCACACCACAGTCCCTACCTTCTCACACCCAGACAGCTGAGAGAGAAAAACAACAGATTATATGTGATCGTCATGTCAGCGACCTACACTGATGATTCTCCTACGAGGCAACACCCATCACTCTCACACGCACACATTTACAGTGCCTGACACTCTGAAAAAAATGTTTCAAATAGGTACAACATTTTAAATGTGAAAACACCCAGGAGGCTGCTGTTAGAGTATGATATTGTCTCTTTCTTTCTCACCCGTCGAGACACAGTGGCATTGCTGCGCTCTTTCAGCTGAGGGTCAGTGGGCAGGTTGTTCCACATGATGTACGGAGTGTCGTATTTGTCTCGGAGTTTCGGGCAGCTCTTAAAAAGGAAGTCTATAATAAAGAACTTGATGCCTGCGTAAAGCCCTACCAGGGAAAACACACATACATGAGAATGATAAAAACAACAGCATTTCAGCACAAAAAAAAAAACTTTTATTTTATACATATTTAATAAAATTAACTTAAATTTTATGGAACAAGGTGAAGGCACACTTCATTTCACAGAATACTCTTATTTACTATATATACACTAGACAAAAAGCTACCATTAAAGGGTTAGTTCACCCAAAAATTTAAAATTCTGTCATTTATTACTCACCCTAATGTCGTTCCAAACCTGTAAAACCTTCGTTCATCTTCGGAACACAAATTAAGATATTTTTGATAAAATCCAATGGCTCAGTAAGGCCTCTATTGCCAGCAAGATAATTAACACTTTCAGATGCCCAGAAAGCTACTAAAGACATATTTAAAACAGTTCATGTGACTACAGTGGTTCAACCTTAATATTATGAAGCGACGAGAATACTTTTTGTGCACCAAAAAAAAATAAATAAATAAAAATAACGACTTTTCAACAATATCTAGTGATGGCTGATTTCAAAACACTGCTTCAAAGCTTTACGAATCTTTTGTTTCAAATCAGTGGTCCGGAGTGCCAAAGTCACGTGATTTCAGTAAACAAGGCTTTGTTGCGTCATAAGTGTTTCGAAATTTCAATGGTTGACCACTGGGGGCGTGACTTTGGCAGTTTGATACACGATCCGAACTACTGATTCAAAACAAAAGATTCGTAAAGCTTCATGAAGCAGTGTTTCGAAATCGGCCATCACTAGATATTGTTGAAAAGTCGTTATTTTGTTTTATTGGCGCACAAAAAGTATTCTCGTCGCTTCATAACATTAAGGTTGAACCACTGTAGTCACATGAACTGTTTTAAATATGTTTTTAGTGTATCTTGCTGTCAATGCAGGCCTCACTGAGCCATCGGATTTTATCAAAAATATCTTAATTTGTGTTTTGAAGATGAACGAAGGTCTTACGGGTTTGGAACGACATGAGGGTGAGTAATTATTGACAGAATTTTCATTTATGGGTGAACTAACCCTTTAAGTACACTACCATTCAAAAGTTTTGTGTCGGTAAAATGTTTTTTAAAGGTATTTCTTATAAGTTTCTTATAAGGCTGCATTTTGATCAAAAATACAGTAAAAACAGTAATATTGTGAAAAATTATTACAATATACAATTTTAATATAATTTATAATTTATTCCTGAGATGGAAAAGCTGAATTTCCAGCAGGCATTATTTCAGTCTTCAGTGACACATGATATTTTAGAAATCATTCTAATATGCTGATTTGGGACTGATTTGGGAATATTTATTATCAATATTGGGGAGAAAAGATGTGCTAATTATTATTATTATTATTTATTTATTTATTTATTGTTTTGGAAAAACAAAAAACAAAAGTCTTTACTGTCACTTTTGATAAAAGAGGCATCCTGGCCAAATATAAGTATTCACTTCTTTCAAAAACATACATTTTAATGATGATCCCAAATTTTTGAACAGTACTGTACCTTGTCCCTAAATGTCTCTTGTTAATTATGATCAGATGTTAGCATGTTTGCACCATTATCGGATCTGTATAATTCCTTTAGTGAATAGGGCGCTAAAATGACTCACTACAGAAAAATAATCAACCCAATCTATGGTCGCAATTCATGCAGTGTACAATTCAGTGAACTCCCCCCTCTCTGAAAAAGGATTTGTCTTAAATATGCCCATTCAGTGCTGTTACACAAGAGACATGATTATGTTTCATATGAAAGCAACAATAAGCCATTAAGAACGGCAGTGTTTGTTTGTGTTGTAATGTTATTAGTGTGAATTGGGTGTTTATGTACATGTGTGGGGTTATGAGTAATAATTCTCACCAATCATGAAGCCCATCAGCTTATAGGGCAGGACGCAGGAGGAGATGAAGGCCACCCACAGAGCGATGTACAACTTCTGAGTGATCTCAGGCTGAACCCACATAAACAAACTGATGTACACATACGCACACAAACATCCACCCAAACACATACAAACATGGAGAAACATTCATTAGTTTCCTTCAGGTCATAAGCTCATTTTTACTTTCCCTGTACAGAGCTCTAATATTTTAATGGTTTTGTGTTCACCCATAAAATGTTTGCACTCCCCTGTGAAACTTCTCAAAAATCTCCGATGTTCAATCGCAAAAGCCTTGAAATATTATTTCCATTACTAGATTTGTTTGCTGGCTCAAATGTTATGTTTCTCAGGCGAACGCAGAAGCACTGATATATCTTTTCTCCCATCTCAAATTTAATTTGAGATTTAATCATTAACATTTTTCTTCTCATGTCATATTATTTCCATCACCATTTTTTTGCAATTGCAAATGCAAAAGTTTTGCCCCGAGAAACTGCTCTGGAAACTTTGGTGCTATCTTGTGAAATGTGTGTGTTGTCTCGCAAAAGTATTGCATTTTCTCGCAAAATCATTGAAATAGTTTTTCTTCTTATCTTGTATTATTTCCATCACCAGTTTTATGTTTCCTGGCAAAATTTTGCATTTGTTTGTGAAGTTTCTAGGGAAAATGCAAAAGTTTTGCAAGTGAACACAAAAGCATTGATATCAATGTTTGACATTTGATTTCATATGTTTCTATCATCATGTCCCTTTAACCCCTTAAATGCCATTTTTGGGGAACAGACCCCAACTTAAATTGTTTTAAATCTTGAATACTTTTGAGCACAGGCTTAAGTTTTGTCTCCTTATAAAGGGAACACTTGGCAGATTATTTTAGAAGTGAAAGAAGAAATATGAAAGTGAAATAATACAAAAAATAGTTATTGAAGTTTTAGTTTAGAAAAATGTAAAATGTAAATCTTAAAATTTATATAAAATATATATTTTACAAAACTGTTTTACTCTAAAGGCAGGAACACACCAAGCCGACACCGACAAACTAGTGGCGACGAAAGCAGACTGCGGGGTTGGCTCACGTCAGCAGCGTCTGGGTCCAAAGCTGCCCTGACACACCAAACCGACGCTCGACAGCCGACGGTCAAGTAGCACGTCCGTTCTGCGCCTGCGTAAGATGAAATGCCTTTCCGTACCAGCAGGTGGCAGTAGCTGAACAGCCAATCAGAATGATTAGATGGCCCGACGGACCGACGAGCTCCGACGCCAATTCAACATGTCGAATCGGCCAAAAAAAAGCAGACGAGGACCAACTTCAGCCGACGGTGCGGAACACACTGAGAAAACTTAGTCGGCCGATGAACAAAAACTGCCTGACGGCCCACCGTCGGCTTGGTGTGTTCCTGCCTTAAAACTGCAAGAAAATCAAGGAGTCAAAATCCAAAATCTAATCAAGTTGTGTTTCAAATTTTGGGTTGATATCTCAAAAATTGAGCTTTCAGTAAGATTATGTTTGGGCGCAGTACCAAACTTTTCCATTAGATACCATCCAGGCTCCATTCGTGACCACATAGGGACTTTTCCATTTCCATATAGCCTATGAGTGATTTGAACCATTTATTTCCATAATGTTCATACAATTTATGAAACTGACATCCTATTCAGAAGTAATATAGGCAGAATGGCAGTATTTGGTTTGAATTCAACCTTTAACAAACACATAAAAGACATGCAAAAAGAACAAGATTTTTCATTTTCATTGCTATATATAGATTGTCATTATTATTTTAGGATTAGACTAAGATATTATAGTTTTAAGTATATAATGGCAAACGTCCTGCTAGCGGGATGGTGACAGTTAAGGGGTTAAGGAGCCCGTAGTCCAACAATAAAAGTTAAAGAGCTACTTACTTTTTGATTTTCTCCAAAACATCTGCCATCTTACCAAAAAGATTCTGCAGAAAAATACGTGGATCAAAAAGAACAATACACAAAATGAAATTTGAGAGACATGTCCATAAAATTCCATTGTTCCAATTCCAAAATGTCCATTAAATCACAATTTCATATGACTATTTCACATTATAAAATAAAAGTAAAGTCCTCAAAAGCTATAAAATAAACCATATTAAAGTAATTTCCATCTATGCTTAACAACTATCGGCTGCTTTTCCTTCACTATCACTATCACAAACTCACTCATAACAAAAAATTTTTGTTTAATTTATTTTTGTTTTGTAAAGAAGTTCATACATAAAAGAAGAAGCCATCAAATCAAAAAGTTTTCAAGATCAGGAGAATTAATAAAGTGTGTCCAAACTCTTGACCAATAATGTAAATGCAAGAGACAGCTTTATTATTAAAATGAAAATGTAAAAAATAAAAGCATTCATGTGTACAAGCCTGTAAAGTTAATACCTGTGCTTTTTGTGCAACATCGAGAACTAACTGAAACTTTTCAGACACAGTCAGGTCTTCCTTTGGAGGTTCCTGGAAAAAAAGACCACAAGAAAGAATATTGAAATATGCACAACATAAAAACAAAAGTCACTGAAATATTACCCCGAAAAAAATTCGTACCACAGGTTCAGAAACTTCAGGCACAATACTCCATTGAATTCTCCATCCTCTATAGAAAAAAGAACAAGATTAAATTGATTTGTACATGTATGTACACAATATGTATGTTTGTTTTGTGTTAATATACAGTCACTGCATGTGCAGTACATGTACAGTGATAATGCCTGCCTGAGTGGACAAACATGCTGACATGAGGCCCAAGTTGACTGCTGATCTTTTGGTAGTATATCAATTCTTACAATTGGCAATTTCAGCCAATATGCAACAACACCCTCACATATAGAAATTTAAGTTAAATCTAGGTAACGTTTTAAATTGAAATGATTTGACACAGTTTCAAAGACATACTAGTGAAAAAGCGAACATTGTCTTACTTGGCTATGAGGTAGTTCAATGACAACCTCAGAATGGCTAAGAATAGAAACAAAGGAATAGCCCAGCCATGCCATGCTGCATTCATATAAATCTGTGACAGAAGACAAAAACACCACACACAATTTAAACCCACAATTTAATGAGCAAGTAAAGATTTTTTAAGTAAAACATTTGGTAACACTTTATTTTAGTTTCTTTGTTATATGTACTTACTGTAGTAATAACAGTAAATTATGCATAATTACATGAAACTAACCTTAAACCAAACACTAATCCTAACCATAACCTTACAGTAAGTACATGTTGTTAATTAATATCACTCAGTACTTAAATGTATAATTACATTGTAACAAGGACACCTTAAAATAAAGTGTAACCAAAGATTTTTTTTGCATATTTTAGTGGTAAATAGTAAATTACATACTATAAGTAACTTATTTGTGTCCAAAAGAAATGCAGGATGTGTAATATGTACAGTATAACTGTAAACATAGAAAACTGATGAAAGCCACTCACAATGAAGGCAATCGCTGATGTATAAACTGAGTGCCAGTTGGATAAGGCGGAAAGATTCCGTAAGAAATTTGTTACCGGTCTGGCACCCCGTTCTAGAAAAAAGTAAAAATGAAAAGATAAACAAGTTAAGCTGAAACCATGAAGTGTATATTAGTGCTTCAACATCAACAAAAACGCATGAACACTTTAATACAACAGCAAAAATAGACTTACTAAGTCGTCGCATATTTTCTGTTAATCTGAAAGAAAGACAAAACAAACATGCAAAAGCAGTTTCATTTAGACAGAGTTTGAGATATCATTCATGTCAAAGGCACAAACAGTGGGGACAAGTTACCTTGCCTTCAGCAAACATCACTAATTTCTTCCACCAACCACAGCCTGTCTTGTATTTTTATAGCAAAGTGACACTTAAACCGTGTAAATCAATGAAAGCAGACAGCTGTGGGCAGAACACACTCAATACCTCTCTTCAGAGACAGATAGATGTACTCCATTGATCCCTGAGGGGACGTTTAAGAGACAGGGATGACTCAATAGCCTCATGTATAATTGAGGCAGTTACATGCATTGACTGGACATTAGATTCAGAACTCCTGAGAATTCTACCACAAACCACAAAACTTCAAAGATTCTCAATAGGTTTCGAAATAACTGTAGTCTGCATTAAAGGATTAGTTCACTTCAGAATTAAAATTTCCTGATAATTTACTGACCCCCATGGGAGCCAAGATGTTTATGTCTTTCTTTCTACAGTTGAAAAGAAATTAATGTTTTGAGGAAAACATTCCAGGATTTTTCTCCCTATAGTGTACTTCAATAGGGTTCAACAGGTTGAAGGTCCAAATTGCAGTTTCAATGCAGCTTCAAAGGGCTCTACGCGATCCTAGATGAGGAATAAGTCTTGTCTAGCGAAACAATCTGTCATTTTCAAAAAAAATAAATAAATAAAAATATATTATATACTTTTTAACCACAAATGCTCGTTTTTGCACTGCTCTGCGATGCGCCACGCATTACGTAATCATGTTGGAAAGGTCACGCGTGAAGCAGGCGGAAGTACCGAGCAAGTGTTTACAAAGCGAACGTGCAAAGACTAAGTCAAACGGCCTTTACAAAAAAAGGTAAAGCGATGTCGGACGATTTTGAAGTTGGAGGAGAAAATGAGATGGAGTTTTTCACCCTATCGCGGTACTTCCACCTGCGTCAACATGTGACCTTTCCAACGTGATTATGTAATGCGTGGCGCATCGCAGAGCTAGTGCAAGACAAGCATTTGTGGTTAAAAAGTTTTTTTTTTTTTTTTAGAAAATGACCAATCGTTTCGCTAGATAAGACCCTTATTAATTGTCTGGGATCGTGTAGAACCTTTTGAAGTTGCATTTAAACTGCAATTTGGACCTTCAACCCGTTGGTAGCCAGTGAAATCCACTGTATGGAGAAAAATCCTGGAATATTTTCCTCAAAAACCATAATTTCTTTTTGACTGAAGAAAGAAAGGCAAACATCTTGGATGACATGGGGGTGAATAAATTAAAAGGAAATTTTAATTCTGAAGTGAACTAATCCTTTAAATAAACCAAGTGGATTAAACAGTGAACCTTACCATTTTTTGAGGAAGCTCTAAAACTTCTGAAGTTCTGAACATACTGGATTTTTTTTTTCTTTTTTCTGTTACTTGTTGAGTCCTGCTTCACTAGTGTTCATTGTAAAGTAACCGTAAATTCCAGTAAATGAAAAGTAAAAACAAAGCATGTTTGTAAGGGTTTTGAGAAGGGTTTGGGGGGGGGGGGGTTTTACTATGAATTTGTCTTTTATTTTGAAAACTCTTCATAAGTTTATTGGTTCTTTAAAATAAAAGTCTTAAATTAATAACCCCCAAACATAAAACATTTACAAGCAGACTGGACTGCCTTGTTTTCAATTGCATCAAATTATTAGCACAAAACAAGTTACACTCTTAATAATAATTACAACATGATAAGTTGAAATATCTTTTTTAAAACAAGCTGCATTAAACCCAGAATATTATTTACATAACTCCAAAAAAGAAGGCCAGCTCTTCAAAATTGGGCCAGATTTTAAGGGCTGGACCACCAAAAATTAGGCAATCAAGCTTACATTTTTCATGGTAAAACCAAACACTAACCACTAAATGATGAGAAATACATCATTTGATAAAAGAGGAGAACATAGAAAACTTAGAAAACTTTTATTTTGACATGCAAATTAACTTTCTGGTGAAAGTAAAAGCTCCATGTTAGGTAAGTCCAGCCCCTTTTGAAGACCTCCTCTATACTTGGCCTATTCTGACTAAAAGCATCCTGACCACAGGGGGGCAGATGTTTACAAAAAAATTTTACTGGACAGAGAAAGAACTATGGGAAATGATAACAGAGCAGAGTATTTTAGTTTCACAAGAATGACATGAAGAATGACTTCACTCTATTTTGAACACTTCTTCCAAACCTGTACATAATTTAAAAACACATGTGAAACAAAATAATCTGAATTGTATAATGTTCTACTGGTGATCTTTCTTCACTGACCTTTTAGCACTTAGTGGCTCCTCAGCCTCAACTGTGTTCTCCTCAGGCTGGAAGCGAAAATCTTCAATGTAAACCCCAAACCGATCATACAGCCAGCTCTGCAGCCGCGAACACACCGTCTCCTTCTGCTGTTTGTCTACAGTGAGAGTTTAGAGATATACTTCATTCAGAGGCCATAACCAAAGCTCTATTAATCTAAATCCAACAGTGGGCATAGTGAGAGACAGAGAGCTTGTGCTCTACATTCTCATTTCCTGCCTCAAACAAAAGGGGTCGGTCTGGCCTAGTTGGTCTACAAATTTAGACAAGTGCCTAAAATAACAGCTGAAAGCTTCCTGAAGCAGAGTTTTCAGAATTAATAACCACACACAAGCGGAAAATCCAAAACCTTTATACATGATTAGAGCCACAATTACCATTACCATCCAAATGACTGACAGAGAAAAACAATAGTCAAATAGAGATCAAATAGAAATTGCTGATTTTGTTGCAGTAATTTACAAAATGTTGTGGAAAATTAGTTTTTTGTTTATATATATATATATATATATAAAATGGTTAGTTCCTGTCCTTGATTCTGATTGGTCAATTGCTGTGTTTTATTCACGATAAAACACGGCTATGACCTCTTCACCCAACAGTTCTGTGTATCAATACACAACACTCTTAGCAACCACTCTTAGCAACGTAAACTGTTTGTTCTCAATTGATATTGTTCATTGAAGCTTACTGTATTATGTAGAAGAGTGTTGTGAGAAAGAGATCGATTGACCGAGTGTATTACCTGCATTCAGGTTTAGCATTTTCCTTCAGGTCAGTCCTATGTTCATTATAAAAAATCTGTTTAAACGTCCAATGTATTATCCTGTCCTTTTAACAGTTAAGGGGTTTTCCCGTGACTGACAGCGCTAGTCAAAACATTTGTCAGTTGCGTCTTGTTCCGTGTTCACAACAATTCAGTCTTTTCAATGTAAAAGTCTTCGCTACTGACTGACACACTCATAAAGACATCTAATGGCGTACTAATGTAACTTCTATTGCTGTTCATGGTCAGGGACTATTTTTTCTGGCGGAAGGAAGGCTTTAGAGAAAGTTTACTTAATGAAAGTTGCATTGATACATATATTTGGCTTTAATATTTGTATTGTGTGGTAACCGTTTTATAAAAGCAATAAGGTACTCGAGGCTAGTGCTGTATCGTGAATAAGTCACTGCTTCGCATCGTGCCTAACAACGCCCTTCAGCCGTGACTTATTCACGATACAGCACAGCCTCTCGTACCTTATTGCTTACATATATATAACAACTTTTGTTTTTTGTTTTTCATTTTTGTTATTAAAAATAAGAACAAAGAAGCAAATCAAAAACAAAGATACAAATGATACACTTTGAATAAAACTGAACTAGTTTTATCGATACTTTTCAGCACTAAAAGAGAAATATATTTAGCCGTTACAATTTTCTTGTCTGCCATGTTGGATGAATTCTTTTCACTAAGCTTTTTGCAGTGTATTGTGGGGTTGCCTTATCTGAAAACAATACATATAATTCTCCCTCAAAATTCCTTTGTTATAGTTTATCTGAAAATGGTGAGGTCTAGACATTTTTTCATCTAAAAGTAAATAATTTTGAGACTTTAAGGGGCTGTTTAAACGACACCATTTTCAACTAAAATGGAAAAATTTTAATGCCTTTTGGCCGTTCATTTACACGACAACGGTGTTTTAGGTCCTGAAAACAAAAACTTTTAAAAAAAGGGTTTCAAAGTGCAAGTTTTGAAAATAATACCGTTATTGCCTCCGTGTAAACTACAAAAAAAACCGCAAATTTGAGAAAACAGTGACATCATGCGCATATGTGTTAAGTCTATAGGCGCGTACTGTTTCTTTACAAAGTGACATCACCAACTACTGGCCTGGCATGAATAATACAGCGGTTTTAGTCCTTCTTGTGGATCTGTGTGAACAGGGATCATTTTGAAAAAAGCAAAGGAAAAACTTTTCTGTTTTTAGTACATCGTTGTCATTTAAATGTACCCTTAATGTCATAACATTGTCGGTTGTGTTACCTGTGCCATTAGCTGCAGGTGGCTGCTGTTTCCGTGAAGGCTGAGGTGGAGAATCTTCACACCTGCACCAGGAAACACAAACTACATTAACCTTCAGTTCATACAAAACTTCCATACAAAAAAATGACAATATGTAGTTCTATGAAACATTCACAGTAGCCACAAAAACACACCTGTAACATGACTGAATAAATTACAGACTGTCATAGCATTAGAAAACAAAATGTCAAAGCAAGTGGAATCTGCAAACAAATTGTTTTCTCAGACCTAACCAACCATACTTTTCTGAGCAATTTTTGCAATGACTTTTAACCAACAAGAGTCAAGGAGTTTGTAATAAGTGTTGTTATTAACTAAACTAAAACTCTTAAAAATCATTTTTGAAAATTGAAATAAAGCTGAAATAAAATACAATTTTATTTTATTCACCCAATTAAACTTTATTCTAACCTAAAATGATATAAAATTATTTGTTTTGTCAAAATCTCATCAATATGTTGATCTTCTACACATATTTGCAGGTAAATGTTTAAAAACTTCTCCTCAACATACAGCACACAAGCCTAACAGGTCGGCAATCAAATCAATCAATTAGATATTGAAATGACATCAGTGGAAAGAACACTCTGTACTGACATATTGTTGTGCATGCCTCTCTACATATAGACATTGACAGGGTTATGGGAGGTGGGATGTAGTAGCTATTTTTATAATTCAGCGTGTGGCGTAGGCAGCCCACTGCGGTCAGTCCTGCTGTGACAGAGTACAGGACCGGGTCATTGAACTGTCAACACGCATCAGTTTACCACAGCCTATAGAAGGATACTATAAAATAACATAATGCTAAAGTTTTCTTTGAAACAACAACTTAATTCAACTTTTAACGTTTACTCAATTGATTTTGTCAATAATTATTTTCATATTGCGGCCGATAACCAATAAATGGACGATATTATGTCTTTCCCTGCCATTGACGAAATTTTTCGCCATTTAGAATTTTACGGCAATCCATGTTTTCACTGATATACGGTAGAGGGGGTGCTATTACGCATCTTCTGAAAACATACAGAATCTCTAGATCAAAACACAGGCGAAGAAGAAGCATTGCTTACGCACATTTAAGCTAACACGATCATCAAACAATAAACAGTATATATATCAAAACTGCTTAACGTTAAGTAATGAAATGTCGACCCAGGGCGAGCTATAGGACTGTGAAGCTTTGGTGGTGCTGATGGACTTGATCTACTCCATATATGTTTTGATCATCGTTCTGAATCAGATCCGGACATAGTCTTCGACACAAATGTGTTTTTCTATTTTTTTGTTCAAGATGTTGCTTTTGTATGAAAATTACCCATATTCAAGTGTTGATAAAAAAAGAATGCATTAAGATTTATGTTTTTTTTTTTAAGCAGAGGCTCTGTTCTTTCTTTTGATATAGTGTATGTTCAATATACTGTGCTTCCTAATACAAATAAACTGATTAGATCATTTGTTCATAAATCACATTACAATAATATCTATATACGGTACAATAAAATTTGAGTGTGAAATATGTGGATGTTCAAAAATCAATGGAACTAATTCCAAATAAGAAGCAGTTTTCTATTCCCAATCCCTAGTACTTGCATAGAGCATTTATGGCCTAAGGCTCCTGTGCTCCACATCCATTGTCTGACACTTTATGTCAACTATGTAAAGTTTGTTGGTGTTGTCTATTTTTGAGTTTTTTCACCTGGTCTTCAGCACATCATTCATCTTCTGTTCCAGGTCAAGTCTTCGGCTGCGTTCTCTCTCCAGCTCCTGCTTAAGAGTTTCCACATTGGTTTCTTCTCTGAGCTTCCGCAATTCCTCCTCTGAAATAAAAATCATACAAATTACCACATACTTCAATGAACCCTTTTGTATGAAGACAAATATTATGATCTAGTCCAGGATATGTAAGTGTTAACAGGAAGTTTTATAAAAATTTCTTGTCTTCATGTTTTTTGACATACACCATAGTAATACTATGGTATACTGTAAAGTACCTAGATGTACCATGTAGATAGTTGAGTGATTTATATTTTTATTTTCATTTTATTTTTAGTGATTTTTATTTATTTGGCACACGAATATGGCAATCACTCAGTATCATGATACTGTATATCACCACCTAAAGCCTAAATGCCTAAATGGGTGATGATGGATGTATTCATAATACTATACTATACTTTGCAAAGGGGATTCCTACAAATAAAACCAGAGTTAATACAGTAAGAAAAAAAAAAGTTAATAATAGTAATCTTAAACGCTACAGTTAAAACATGGAAGACTGGAAACTAATATGCTATACTTCGATCTCTTGTATCACTTTACACTCTCTTTTTCTCATGTGATGACAGAGTTCAAAACAAATTTAATTTATATTTATTTACTATGGTACTTAGCAAAGTAGCTTTGCAATAAGCAGGTTCATTGCACTCATTGAGTCATTATCGCAAAATAAGTCCCTTTTGGATTATACAAGATGTTTCAGCTTCACATCGGGGACAATTTGAAAGTGTTTTCCTCAATAACTCTCCAGTCTTCTGTTTCTGAAATTTCAGTAGTCTAATGCACCGCTGTGAGCCTGCAGCTATGTACTCTACATGGTCTTTGTTCCCAGCTAAGCGTTATAAATATTTAAGTGCTAATATGAGCTTCCCTCATACAGGGAGCCATAAATGAGAGAATAAGATCTGAATGACCATCAGCGCTCTATAAAACTCTAGTGCCTGAACCGTGAGTTCAGAATGATGGCCATTAGTGGAAGTGCTTCTGTGTGACAGATGGTTTCAGATGAGATGAATGCTGTCAGCTGTACGGAGGTACATCACTAAGCAGGCAGTCAATTAATCTATAGCGATGTTTCTATTAACAGCATTTAGATTTTCACAAGCCTGAACTGCCTAAATATAGATTCTAACTAAAATAAAAAGCCCGGGGATCCTAATATAGGACTAGCATCCAACCCTTTTAATGGTGTTAGCTAAGGTAAGCATCACTATTACTATTGCTCATGCATAGAAATAGAAGTTTAAACAAAGTTAGTGAAACCTTGGCACGTAATGGTTTTTGGGGGTTTTTTTTTGGGTGTAGTGTTCATTTTCTAAGCAATCTGACTAACAGTTTTCACTTTTGACAGTAAAATCATTAAAAATCCCTTAAACTTAGGGGCTGTTTATACGACACCCTTTTTAACTAAAAACAGAAAACTATGTATGCGTTTTGGCCGTTCATTTACATGAAAACGATACCATTATCGTCTCCATGTAAACTACAAAAATGTAAAAAGTATTACATTTTCAGTCTATAGGCGCATAGTGTTTCTTTACAAAGTGACATCGCCAACTACTGGCCTGGCATGAAATACAGCGTTTTTTAGTCCTTTTTGCGGATCCGTGTGGGATCGTTTTGAAGCGTCGCTTCACTACCATATTCATTCTTTTCGCCTACTGTTTTATGAATACTACGAATACGGACACACTGGCTCACATACAATTTTGATTACTGAATAGTATGGAAGTAGGCATATTCAGATGCAGAGCAAGTATACTCCATTTCATAGCATATACAAACACGGGTCATACATATGCACTAGAATTTTTCATCCTTATCCAGTGTCAGTGCTTCTCTCAAGAAATTATAAGCAAAAAAAAAAAAAATGTCTGCACTTGTTTATACTTCAGTGCTTCAGTTGCAAATATTTCTTAACCACCTTTCACAAGCACTCGCCAACGTGGTTATCTTCTGGTTCTTATGGTCAAGAGTAGTTTGTTATTGTTGTTTTTCCATCTCCTCTGTTTCTTTATCGACTGTGAAGTTGTAACATTACCAGTAAATTACCGGTATGATGCTGTGTGAACAAAGAATGAAGATTAGCACGTAAGAAGCCTGCTTTGGGCCAATTAAAAAGTTACAGTAAGCTCTGCTGCTTTTTAATAGTTTTTCTATGTAAATATGCACTAGATGGACATCTTTGACCATTGCGCCACATCTCGCAGCTTTTTCAAGGTGTCAAGCTCGAGACCCAGCCTTCTTTTTCATTCATCAGTGCTGCGGCTCTGCAGATGGATACTATTATGTAGGTTTTGTTGTTTTAAGAGCAAAAACGCATTCTGTTTGATCGTTTCCTTATACCTGTCAAAATGTTGTAAAATCGAACAGATAGTGAAACTAAAGCGCTTTTCCTCAAAGATCATTTTATGATGACTGACATCTCAGAATTTACCGTTATTTTGGTGCTGGTGTGTGAATGGTCTCTTACCAGCAAAAAGCCAGAACGGCGTTGCTTGTGTGAACAGCATGATTGTGTATTTACCGGTAAAGTAATTCTGGTAATTTTACAGTAATTTACCAGGATTGCTGTGTGAAAGGGGCTATTGATTAGCTGGTTCAGGCATGTTCGATTAGGGTTGGAGCTGAACTCTGCAGGACAGTGGCCCTCCAGGACAGAGTTTGCCCATCCCTGCTCTAGCATATGCGTGAAAAACTAAGTATACTTTGGGCTTTACATTGAAGGAGGTAACAACTACTCAGAACACCTTAGCAACTGCACAGCAAGATGCTAACAGCTACTCTAAAAACCTTAGCAATGCATGCTAACAACCACTTAGAACATCTTAGCAACCACAATGCCCTGACAACCATTCAGAACACCATAATAACTGCACAGCAATACATCAACAGCCATTCATAACATCTTAACAACGTTAGCATCGTAACACTCTGAAAACCGCCCACAACACCCATAGCGAGAAAATCAAATACAGTACAAATTAAATTGTTCATGCCAAAAATTCTAGCTGAGGTTCTTTTTTAAGGAAAGGGTGCTTCAAAGTGTTTTTAATCTTGCGGATGGACAAATCACACAATGTACCAAGCCGTGGTGTCTCTAATCAACAGCAAGCAACATCTTTAGATCTATCTTGATCGTTATAGGCAGGCCACACTGAGAACAGACTGATTATGATACTACAAAATCAACATTCTGTCTGTAATTCTCATTGATCTTCATGTCTCTTCAGAAGGAAAATCATATATTTCTGCCTTCTATTTTCTTACTTGAAAGCTGAATGTGTTTGTGATCAGTCTATAAACTACAGAATATGTTGACTGAAGTGCTGTAATTTTATGTTAGAAAGACATGTTAGTCATATCAAAACATCAACAGAAATGTACTAGGTAACTGAACTGGGAGGTTGGGGGCAACAGTGAAAACCGCAGACTTGGCAACACTGCTACTGGTCTGCACGTTTTCTTTTTTTTGGTTTGTTTGTTTTTTCTCCAATAATCCTTTTTTTTCCAGATTCTCATAGTTTCTTTTTCTCTTAAGGAGCTTTCGCACCAGGTAGTTATAGGAACTTAGTTATAGTAACAAACCACCAGGGTAGTTCCTGAGAACTAAATGTTCCCATTGGGCCATTTTCCTGGATGCATTTGCACCACCAGTAGGAACTCTGAAGTGACATAAGCTGCGCTTGTTGTTGTGACTTTTATTTTGATGGCGCAGAGGACATTTATTTTGACAGCGCTGAGAACGCCAGAGCCTAAGCACACAGCTCTCCCATTCTCTGTCTTCATTTGTTTACGATCTGTTTAACAGTCCTGTCTAATATGTTATTAGATAGAACTGTTATAAAAAAGAAAGCAAACAGTATATGAAAAAGTATTAGCATTTGTCGTGTGGTTGATGCTCAATGTCGCTAGCTCAAAGTTGTGTTGGATTTTCTCATTAGCTTATAGGTTGAGAGGTCCATCTATCACTGTTTTTCTATGTTTGTAGAGTTGAGTAAATATATAAGCTATAAACTGTGTGTGTACACAGCTTTTTTAAAAATATCAAGTACTGGTGTTTTGTAAGCAGTAGGCCAATCAGATTACACTTACGCCACTGGTAGTTCCTATTGTGCCGAGTTAGACCCTACTCTGTATTAGGAGCTAATTTAGGCTGCATCCGACAACTTAGGCAGCTGAGTTGTTGCCTCGCTGCCTTACAGGCAATGACTCTACAGGCAGCGTTTCCGCATGAAGGTACCTCACGAAACTGATTTTGGACAGACTTCTGAGGCAGTGTAAGAGTTTAATGATCTACAGCACTACAACTTTTGTTTGACCTCAATATTGGTAATTTAAAGTGATAGTTCAAAAAATTCTCTCATTTACACACCCTCAAACAAGATTTTAAGAAAAATCATCCATCAACAAACCCTCTTGTCAACAATGAACCTACACTTGTGACAAATGTCTGACCAGCCTATTGTGCGTAACAGGACGTTCAGTGTAACATTTTGATTTCAAAATCAAAATTCACAATTGAAACTCCTCATGTAAATCACACAAGACAATATACTGACACCCCCAGTTGATTCTAATAGTATAATTGTAAGCTAACAACTCGATACTCAAAAATATTTGATAAAATAGTTCATTTTATATTTATTCATTTAGCAGATGCTTTTACAATTGAGGAATACAACAAGCGATTCATCTTAAAGACGCAATAAACATGAGAAGTGCAAGCAGTACAAGCAAAGTTTCAGCCATCGTTCAGAATAGAACAAGCTAGAATAAACCACATAGAAGCAGACCTCACAGTTGCATGTGCACGTGTATTGTGGTGGCAGAAAAACAGTGGTAAATTAAAGCTGCAAGCAGCGATAAAAGGGCCTTCGCACCCGGGGCCACCACCAACCGGCGGCCTTAGGAAAACAGTGAATAGTGCGTGACATGCATGTAAGTGAGTAAATACAGTTGAAATATGGCAAAGTCATTTCGACATGCCACACTTCCTGCTGCCAACAGGTGGCACTTTGACTATTACTGAATATTGCCATGTAGATGTCTTCAAGCTAAGACTATTATCAATCATGTGAAGTTTGGAGCAGATCGGACATTGTTTGCCTGAGTTACAACAACTTCCTGTTTCGTGGCGTTAATCGCAAACATTAGCACTTAGCCAAGTGTTGCAAAGTGTTTCTAGTATGTTTGGTACTTCATGGCATATTCAAATGTGTTTCTGGGAGTGAATTATTGTGCAAAGCATGCCATTTCCTGTTGTCAGCAGTTGGCGCTATGACTGTAACTGAATATTGGCATAGAGATGTCTTCAGGCCAGGACTCTAATCACACATGTGAAGTTTGGGGCAGTTGTCTGAGTTACAACAGCTTCCTCTTTCATGGCGAAACATCCGACTTTGTCAGGCCGCCACGGACACGCCCTTCAATGAAAACTCAAGATCTTTGCAATGTAACATCGCTAAGGCCTTAATATTAGACTGACCAAATATTATGTTGATCTGATTAAATCTCTATGAGGAGATAATCACAGTGTAAAACGTCATTTCCTGTTGCCTGCAGGTGGCGCTATGACTGTAACTGAATATTGCATTGTAGATGTCTTCAAGCTAAGACTATTATCAATCATGTGAAGTTTGGAGCAGATCGGACATTGTTTGCCCAAGTTACAACAACTTCCTGTTTCATAGCGAAACATCGAACTTTGTCAGGCCGCCACGGACACGCCCTTCAGTGAAAAATCAAGATCTTTGCAATTTAACATCACAAAGGCCTTTAGATTAGACTGACCAAATATGACCTTGATCTGATTAAAGCTCTAGGAGGAGTTTGTTAAAGTACAACATCTGGAAATGGCAAAAACTGCAAAAATTTTGCAGAGAAAATTCAAAATATCTCACTTCCTGTTGGGTTTTCAGATTTTGCACCCAGGGACTTTTTTGTAGGTATTGGGCTGTTACATGTGTGTACCGAATTTCATGCCTGTACGTGAAACGTAGCGCGAATGGCGCTTAATTGAAATTTTGTAGGTGGCGTTATCGAGCCATTTTGCCACACCTAATTCTGAAACCCATATCAAATGTAAATTTTCACCACTTCTGACGCGTGTGCAAAGTTTCATGAGTTTTCGAGCATGTTTAGGCCCTCAAAAATGCGATTCATTTCGGAGAAGAAGAATAATTGACTGAGCAATTACAATAGGGACCTCACACCATCGGTGCTCGGGCCCTAATAATGGAGGAAAACAGGCAAAATCCACAGAATTGCGAGAAAAAAGTCAAAATTGTGGGATATAACCCTTTTATTCTGTGACTTCCATAGACTGCTACTGCTGAACTGTCATTCATTTTCAGCTGTTTCTTGAACATTGTCAGGGATTAGTTTTCTTTTTAATTAGTTTTAACTAATTAACAACATTTTACAATATTAAATGAAACATTTAGCCTATATATTTATATTTATATTATTTCTATTACAGCATTTCCATCAGCTTTTTTACTGTTTTTGTTGCATAGCAATGTTCCGATATGTCAGGGACAATATCTTCAAGTGGAAGGATGCCACCTAACAAATTTGCTTAATAAAATGATGTTATCTTTAATACTTCTAATAAAACTATCTTATAACAACAGCCTTTAACTTTGACTGTATTGACAATATAAAAAGGCCTCTAGTAACTTCTTGTATAATAATAGCACGGGGTATGAGTTAGCAACAGATTCTTGTAATAGAAATAATAAGCCTATGAAGCCTGTCAAAGTAAGAATGCTGGGAAGGTCATGAAATATATATTGCTTCTTCCTCTCCCATCACTCTCTTTCTCTCTTAGTAATAATAGCCCTTCACAATGTGCTTCATGATCTCTCTCTATCTCTCTCTGTCAGTAGATTCACAGCACCCCGCAGACAGACAGGAGTCGCCATCAGGCACCAATAACAGAAGTGGAGCGATCTACTCTAGTGCTGATAGTCAACAGAGCCATTTCAGAATGACCACACAAACACTAGACAGATAAATAGAGATATGAGTCATCATGTCTGATGTATTTCATGAGTACACGTTCCGGTAAATTTCCAGAAACCTTCCAAATTTTACCAAAAGTTTCCAAAAATCCTGGAAAGTTTCCAGAAATTCTCTGGAAATTTTCCGCCTCTTTGCATCCCTAGATACGAGTCGTTATGTCTGATGTATTTCATGAGTACACGTTGCATTTTAGTCACAGACTCTGGAGACTGAACTAAACTTAACTTATGCTATTTTTATACATTATGTATAGGTTGAAATTTTTTTATTTGTGCTTAATTCAGTCCTTACAAAAAAGAGCTGTGGCTGCACCATGGTAAAGCAATGATATCATGGTAGTACCTTAAAGGGTTAGTTAACCCGAAAATGAAAATTCTGTCATCATTTACTCACCCTCATATTGTACCAAATCCATAAGACTTTCGTTCATCTTCAGAACACAAATGAAGATATTTTTTAAAACCTAAAACCGTTTCAAGCTACAAAAGGTCAGCTTTCACGTGAACGGCACCGCATCAAGATGAGCTATGTGAAAGTGAAGATATTTTGTGAATAAAGACTTCATTTTTGTTTTGTTTTCACACCCAAACATTCACATCGCTTCATAAAATTTGGATGAAACCACTGGAGTCGCATGGATTACTTTTATGATGCCTTTATGACCTTTTTGGAGCTTTGGAGCTTGAAACGTTTTGATTACCTAGACCAGTGGTTCCCAACCTTTTTTACCCCTTCACAAAAACATTTGTATTGTAGTGTTATTACTTTTCAACCCCATGTCATTATTTCTTTAAAGAAGAAACTCAAGATAGATTTAAACCTTCAGAGTTATTTTTTGCAAACATACTTTGCAGACATTCTTTACAACTTAAAAGTACTTGCTCTGCTCAGTAATACAGTAACTTAAACAAATAAGCACAAGTCAACCTGCCATACCAAACAAGACCACAGGGAGATACCAAAGGACTGAATTTAAATACTATGCGGATCCATTCAAAATTATTAAACACATATAACACCACTGATCCTTTCAAACTTCTCCAAAACACGCGAGCATCCGTTATAAAACTCACAGTACATTAATTTTGACAACTACACGAATATATTGAACTGTGTTCATGCAGAAATACGATGTTATAGCGATCAGTGAGTCGAAAGCACACGTGCGGTTTGTTTGCGCATAATGACGGACTCGCGCATGCCTTATGAACAACTCCTGTATGTCACTGTAATCGTCTTTACCTTCATTACAATCGTCATCCATCAAAACCTTTTTAGCGACACTGGTTTTCTTTTTCCAACTGAGAGAGTTTGCGTTTTGAGCCACCGTTCAGTCTGTATTTCACAGCAGCACGATGAGAAACGGCCTGGGCTGATCCGAAACAATCACAAAATACGTACGAGAGAGGTGGTGCCTTGTTTTAAATGTATTTTTTAATCCATTTAATTTAGCTTTTTTAATGTAACGTATTAATAATTAAATCAATGAATTATATTAATATATTTAAATAAATTTTAAGTTATCTCGCGGCCCACCTGAAGGATCACTGAGGACCCCTAGTGGGCCGTGGCCCACAGGTTGAAAACCACTGACCTAGACTTTCATAGGATGGACAGATATTCCTCAGGTTTCATTAAAAATAATTTTTCAAAAGAATAATTAAAGAATATGGATTTTGAGTGAATTAACCCTTAAAGGGTCAAGAATTGAGAAATCAAATTTTCCTTGATCTTTTGATATACAAGAGGTCATTGTACTATAAAAATATCCTGCAAGTTTCAGAACTCAAAACTTCCATTTCATTCCAAAAACAGCTTTACCAAGCACAAAAAATGACTTGTTTCGGATTTTGTCACATTATGACGTAATAGTGCGACAAAAGACCGCCTCTGCCGAAGATCAACACCTACTTTTACGTCATTGCCTCTTTAGCCCCGCCCACCAATTCGGGCATGTCATGTACTAGTAAATACGAGACAGACTCCATCACCAAAGTTGTGGAAAAACACAGTCTTTGCATTGCCTTCTTCGTGATTATAACATTAAGAAAGCGTGGAGGAACTTTATTTTTTAACAAAGTTTCAGATCACAATAGTAAGACACTGTTTGTTTGTTCATTTCATTTTCCTGCTCATTTCATTTTACTGCGGATTCATTTTTTTGTTCATTTCATTTTACTGCGGAACGAGAGTTCAATGCAGGTTTTTTAGAGAGACTGAAAATAAAAGATGATGCAGTGCCAACTATATTGGAACTGACAGTTGTGTCGTAACACTCTCAAAGTGTGAGAAACAGTGTTTTTACCATGTGTCACTATTCCTTTGATACAAATCGTTTGATATATACTGAGTATTTATGCTGTAGAGCTGCAGTGAATATTTGTGATAGTTGTGATTTGCTGTTCTTTCCTTTGCTTCAGCATTTATGGGGTTAATATGGGGGATTCACAGATACAAAAGAAAGCAGGTAGAGAACGCTTCGTTTTTATTGATTTGATCTAAGCCATTCGCAGTAATCTTGAATAAAAGCTTCAGTAAGCGACATCTTCTGTTTTGTCACCAGTAAGACATTACAACGTTTCATTTTATTTAAAACATGACACTTGCAAATGACAATGTATACATTTTTTACTTCATCGTAAAGGATGAACTATGAATAGCCTATAAGAATGACAGTGTGACAAACAATGATACATTCATTCATAATTCCGTTTACACTAAACACCGTAAAGTCAACAGGTAACTACAAGTACTTAAAGGAACACTCCACTTTTTTTGAAAATAGGCTCATTTTCTAACTCCCCTAGAGTTAAACAGTTGAGTTTTACCGTTTTCGAATCCATTCAGCCGATCTCCGGGTCTGGCGGTACCACTTTTAGCATAGCTTAGCATAGTTCATTGAATCTGATTAGACCGTTAGCATCTCGCTCAAAAATGACCAAAGAGTTTTGATATTTTTCCTATTTAAAACTTGCCTTGCAACCATGGAGACATTTGTGAGAGACGCTGCATAATATCATTGCGCCTGCTGCACCCATGGTACGGCAGCAAAGTTCCTTGATTATTACGCCGGAATGAGAGTATAGTTCCTAGCCATATCGGCCTAGAAAATCGCAACTTTTCATTTTCCGTCGGTCTTAGTACACGATGTAACTACACAAGAGTCAAGTTTTAAATAGGAAAAATATCGAAACTCTTTGGTCGTTTTTGAGCGAGATGCTAACGGTCTAATCAGATTCAATGAACTATGCTAAGCTATGCTAAAAGTGGTACCACCAGACCCGGAGATCGGCTGAATGGATTCGAAAACGGTAAAACTCAACTGTTTAACTGTAGGGGAGTTGGAAAATGAGCCTATTTTCAAAAAAAGTGGAGTGTTCCTTTAAACTTTATTTGCCACAACCAAGACTTATAAAGCATATGTAATATGCATAAATGTTTCACAGTGTTGGCAAATGTTTCAACTATGTAAGAGATATTTTTCCAGCATCGGAAGTTTTCAAAACAATTCCACATGTGTAATGGCGGGGATGTTATTTTAATATGCAAAACTGTTACCCAATCATAGCAGTGGGCGTTTACTTCCAAGTCTTTAATGTGGCACGCCTATCAAAATGGAGTGTTCGAAATAGATGGTCAAAAACAGGATAGAAAATATCTTATTACTTCTAAATTAGGATGTGGACCTCAGAGAACATTATAAAGTACAAAAAAATAAAAATGCAGTTCATGACCCCTTTAAATATATACAATGTTACTAAATGATTATCATATTCATGTACCATTGTATTTATATGTTACTCCAAAGAATGTCATAAAATACCTCTATGTCAGTAGATTACCATGGTACATGTTCAAAAACATATGATCATAAATTTTTCTAAGTGAGCAAGCATGAACTGTCCTCTCAGTTTGCACATAAGTGCATCACATAATTTTTTCATATCTTTGAATGTACTGTACTGTCTGTGCACTGTCATATAAATTGTGACACGACTTTATAAAACTAGGCCAAGGAAAACTGAACTTCATGAAATCTGGCACGTCTTTTAATTATTATTTTAATGAAAGTTAACATTAGTAATAAAGTATTTTGCATTATTAAATGCAGCCATCTTGCTTGTTACATTTTCAATTTGAATATTAATGTAAGGTAAACACATCATAATACCATGTCTTAACCAGACACAAGGGCCAAACCCACGATAAAAGGTCAGAGTTAATCAGAGTTTTTGTCCTAAGCAAGCACGACAACGAAAAGTTTCTTTTTTCACAGCATCGTGACTGGGAACAAGAACATAGAAACTGTGTGTCCAAAGATGATAATCTTAAATTCTTTGTATAGTGTTAAAAGGTATAATCTTATTTCATATTTCATTGTGCATGACTATGAGTCATAATGAAAGCAACAACAATCAGATCTCGAAAATAAATGAAATGACTTATTCATTTGATTTATTCATTTGATTGTGTACTTAATTTGATTGTCTGCATCCATTTTGTTGTGAGAGCCAGCCCACACACTCTTCTGATTGACTAATTGGAGATTGATTTTGTTGCATCTTGTAGCCGTGTCGTGTCTGTTGTGGTCAGACAAAAAGCTTGTCACTGGAATCTTATCGCATTGCGTTTATTTAGGACTTGGTGTCAAATGCATACATTAATATGCATACAGTAGCCTCTCTATAATATCATAATGTCTGTTAGGCTGCATTTACATTATGGTTCAAGTGACCCAACACAGATCGGATATGACCCACAAATGTGTAAGCAGGAAAAAACACATGGATTCCGATATTCTTAGGCCTCATTCATACGTGGAAATAAATCTGATATGAATCGGATACGTGCATTTGCAATGTAAGCAGACAGATCGGATATTTCCCTGTCAATGCAAGTCGTAAAAAAGCGACAATGGCGAATGATGTCAACTCAGGTGGACACCAAACACGAACACATGACTCTTTTCAACGGCGCAATAGAGGCTCAAGCCAATGTTTTGCTGACCTTTAAAGATGGTGCGGAAAGCAAAAGCTTGTATTATCATTTCGTCTGCATCCATAGCAAATCATGCCATTTTTACTTTCTTTTCAGCCTAAGCTTTTTTTGGTTCAGTGCGTCTACCTTGGGTTGTTTCGCCAAGCGTATAGTGTAAATGCAGATATCGGATATGGGTCACTTTTAAAAGAAGATGTAAGCTGTTTATCAAAAAAAAAAAAAAAAAAAAATCGGATATGGTCAGCGAATTGGAATTGGGCATCAAGACCTGCAGTGGAAATGCAGCCCCGTTATCTCTTAGCAGTCTGGATGCAGAGCTCGTAAATGGCATTATATCTAAGAAGTACTGTACTTGTTTGCCGGTCTAAGGCTAGTTTAGGTCAACATATTCAGAAAAATGTCTCTCATCCATACCAACTTACCAAAATGTCAATATAAATTGCATATAATGTATATACAATAAACAAACAATATTTACCCCAAATAAAGGAATATGATACATTGCATACACATACCTCAATTTCCAAGTCAGAACACCGTGATAAATTAGCACACATACACACAAGCTAATTTCATCTCCACCTATCAGACCATATAAAAGATTCAGAAGCTCTCAGACCTGTTACACACACTCACACCAGACTAGCTGTGTAAGGCTTTGGGGTCATTCTATGTATCCATCCTCATCCGTCAATCCCTAAATAAAACCTCATTGACTTCCTCTGCTAATGGTTTCACACTGGAACATCCGAGTGTTACTAGAACAACACAGTCACACCACAAATTTCTTTGAGAGATCCACTTTGAGAGCAGCAATTATACAAAGACTTGCAACAATCTCAGGCTGGCCCATTTATATCGCATAGCCGGATCCTGACATAGGCGATACAGGATTACGCCCACTCTCAGTTCTTTTGCCACTTTAATTAAAATAGTTTTTTAAATTATTTTTATGGATAACTTAGTCTATGCAGCTTTCCTCCCTGCATCATACCACCACATCTCACTTTTGCTGCTGTCTGTGCAAACCAAACATAGTGGGTGTTAGATGTTATATTAATAACGCTGTACTGCAAAGGTTAAGTTAATAAAATCAGTAAAATCTCAAAACAAATGCAAATAAATAATTGGTTTCTGAAGAACATGAGGCTATTTGATTTCATGACCAACAAATCACTCTTTATAATGCTTTTTTTCCTTTATTGTGTATGTTTCTTTAATTGCTGCCTTTGCAATCGATATCAAGTAGATAATACTCCTGCCGAGGCAACATGTCCTCCAACCAATACGACCATATAGGTCGTTTGTCGTTTACTAAAGTTGCGCCCCTATCCACAACAGGACACTTTCATTTTATTGCATTGTACCCTTTTATCTGCATCATATTTCGGGTTTTGCGTAGCTCAATTGGTAGCGCATTGCAATATACAACAATATGCAATCATGTGATCATGCGATCGTGGGTTCGATCCCAGGGAACTCATGTGCTCATAAAGTGTATATGCACTATAAATCACTAAGAGTACGTTTAGGGTTGGGGTAGGTGTAGTCGTTAATAAAAAAAATGAGTTTTGCTAAACGGAAATAGGACAAATGGTTGGTAAGGGACCGTGTAAAAAGTCCACACACTGCATTTAAATGAACACGCATTTTGTGACGACAGACGTAATACGACACTGTCATTATTTTTACGCCAGCGAGAGGGCGCATGACTTTAAAACGTAAATACAGGTCGTATATAGACCCTATAGGGTCGTTTTTTGGAGGAGGACAGTCTCTGCCAAGGTTATGGCTAATGTAGCAGGACATTATTCACAGTTGGGTTGTGCTGGATTGAGCATGTTTTTGAGTCCCGTCCATCTCTGTCCATCAGCATAAAGTCTGATTTATAGTTATTTTGGCCAAGAACCGCCCACATAGAAAGGAAGAGACTGTTACACCAACATGTGACTACATGCAACTACTCAAATTTATGATTTCATAATAGTTAGGCAAGGAATAAACAACTGTGGGCATACCATCGGAGAGTAACTTTGAAAAAGTTTGCATCATTCATTATTATTTTCCTGTTTATTACTGTGAAGCTGCTTTGAAACAATCTGTATTGTATAAAGCGCTATATAAATAACGGCAACTTGACTTGACTTGACTAACCAGCTGAAGATTCTTTGAAATCAGAATCCTGATTTTGTAGACAACATCAGTGGCCTAAAGAAGAACTGTGTGCTGACCAACCTCAAACACAACCTAAAGCAAAAGTCACAAGCGGTCACTTGTGGGTTGCTGGACTTAGGAAGCTTACATGTGCTCTTACTAAGCATGGCAGCGATTCATGTAAACCTATTAAGAGCACAGCGGCGATGAATGACCCTAGCCTGGAGAAATACTAACAACACAGCTAACAGCTAACAAACAGCTCCCTGTTAGCTGAGAACAAACATTCTTATCAGTTCCTCTCTCATTTGGTCTCTGCTTGTGTAATTAGCATTGACCAGTGGCCTGGTTTGATGTTCTGGTAATACTGCCTCTCTGCATTGCATCATGGGACTATAGCTTTGGGCATGACCTGTTTTACTGTTGTCACAACACACCATCAAACTCTCAGCCAGTGAGTTATGTGTGGATCCCACTAGACAAGTATATCAATTATCGTAAATACCACATCTTTAAAAAGCAACTGAAGAATGTAGAATTAGTGGTTGCACTTTATTTTACAGTATGTGCACTTACATGTACTTACAGTGTACTTACCTAAGAAAGCACAGTAACATTTAGTATAGGGAACATGTATTCACTATTAACTATGACTTTTCCCTCAATAAACTCCTAATTTACTGCTTATTAATAGTTAGTATGTTAGTTGCTAAGTTTAGGTATTGGGTAGGATTAAGAATGTAGAATAAGGTCATGCAGAATAAGGCAATAATATGTGCTTAATAATTACTAATAAACAGCCAATATTCTAGTAAGATGCATGCTAATAAGCAACTAGTTAAAAGACCCTAAAATAAAGTGTTACCGAAAGTACTGTTAATATAAGTTAACATGGGTTAAGGTTAGGTTTAGGGGTAGGTTAGTAGGTAGGGGTACCTAGTTATTACCCAGTTATTGTAATTACTATAATAAGTACATAGTATGTACATGGGGAACAGGACTGTAAAATAAAGTGCTAACAAATTACTAATACAGATCTGAGAATCTAAAGAAATAATACATCTAAAAATGAAAATTCGGTCATCACTTACTCACACAGTTCTGTAGAGTACAAAAGGAATGGTATTTGCACTGCTGCTCTTTTTTTACAATTACAATTTTCAATTATTCAATTCAATGTACTATAAAGTAATTCCAAGTCTTCAGAAAATATTTTTGGAGATTTAAGTTGTTATTCAAACTGGTCTGAATGATTTATTCACAAATCCGACCGATTCTGTTCTTGACATAAGCTCACTGACTTGGTTAACTGCTCACTGGAAAGGAAGATTATCAGTGAAAAACAATTAAATTTCAGTCTGTTTCTCTCACAAGGCTTCAGAAGATGATTGTGGTGCTTATATGATGCTTTTGAGTCCTTGTTAAAGCTTGAAAGCCTGTTCCCACGTAATTGCATGGAAAAGATCGACCAGCATGGTCTTCAGAATTTCTCCTTAGGGTGAATTATGACAGAATTTTCATTTTTGTGTGAACTATTACCTTAAATCATCAATTTCAGCAAGATGAAGGGAATCAAGAGCTTGACTAAAATAGTGTTGACCACTTACTGAGGCTGAGGTCGCCTTTGAGTTCATCTGTGATTCCATCGCAGAAGAACTCCATATCTGAGAGATAGGCCTCCATCTTGGCCCGATGCATCAAGACCTCGTGAATAATCGAAGTAATACGGTTCCTCTAATGTTCGAGCATAGTTGCCTTCAGTCATCAAGGCCCCAGTGATTTTTAAAAAAAAAAAAAAAAAAAAATGTTCTTAAAATTCGACTTTGCTTCTTGGTGCACCAAATACTTGTGGCTAGTTTTGCTTGTTGTGAACTAATCCAAATGGCAGATAATGTAGAATCTAGAAGCTGGCATCAAATAGATTGTGTAGGTCCATTACTACAACCCTTAAAACAACAATCACAAAATGCAGCTTAGCCGACTGGATCTAAACCCTGTGGGAGAATTAAGCACCTAGAGGAAACTACTGTTCCCTACTGATTGAGGCGAAACAAAAGCTCTATTCATCAGACAAAACCATTAGCCCATTCTGTTCACATTCTGTAAGGTCTTTTCCACAACACTGAGCAGTAAGTTGTTTGAAATAGAGCCATGTACTAATACGAAGACAATATAGTGATGTTACCAAACTCAACATGGTATTGTAATTTGGTCCAGAAGCTTCCATGACTCAAGTTCAGTGTTGTCAACAAACAGACTGTTGTTTAAAATGGATCCATTTGAATATTTTCCATTCATAATTTGCATGCTCAAAGAGTTTGGTGTGTCTTTATTCATATCAGCCACTACTTGTGACACCTATTCATTACTCTAACAGAATTGCACCATTAGGAACCAGGGTTCAGGTTCCTTCCTGGAAATATTACTTCCTGCACATCAAAGTCAGAAGATCAAGTGTCAACTAAAAACAATATCAATCATCATATTCTACTTTGATTTCATCAAAATCTCTCAGATAGCATAGGATGACCATTTCTTTGTTTGTGCCCCATTATTTTATTAAGCAGACCTCAAATCTTGTGGTCTTGGTCTAGAGACCTATAAAGACCACATAAACATAGCCTTGGTCTGACACTCATTACTGGTCTTGGTCTGGGTCTCATTATTCACCTTTTTTGTCTAGATCTGAGTTGTGACTTATCTCAGACAAGACCAGTCTATTTCTGCTGTACAGGTGATAATTGCCTCAACCACGGGTCAGCAGGCATCTTCAGCCATTAAGATAATTTGTAATAATTTCATAAAAGCTCAGAAAGGCAACTGAGCCACCGTACAAAATATCTCTGTGATTGAAATAAATGCTGCAAAAAAATTAGCATTTTCTCTGTTTCAGGTGTTTGAAATGGGTTTGGGTCAACAGGTCTTGGTTTTAATTTTGTTTTTAGGTCTTGGCCTTGTCTAGGGGTCAGGCCTTGGTCTGGCTCTTAGGGTTTCTGCTATTAGTTTGGGTCTTAGGTGGTCTGTTATGTGTTTGGATTAGGGATGCACCGATATGATTTTTTGGGGCCGATACCGATACCAATTTTAACAAACAATTATTGGCCGATTCCGATACCAATATTTGTCACTTCCTGTGTTTTGAAATTTTGTCATCAAAATAGATAGTATTTTGATCATCTTTTAAATCAGCAAAGTTCAAAAACACCTGCATTAAATTATACTAGCAGGTTTATTGCTGCATCATCAAATATTTTTTAATGAACATGGATTGGATACATTTAACATTCAGCAGGCATACATAAAGACAACAGAACAAAGATACATATGAAATAAACAGTGCTTTTTAGGTAGGTTTAATAGTTTTCAGGTACAGAAATAAAGTAAACAAATGTAAAATAGCACTGCATATTCTTCACTGTATAAATTAAATACATATTAATCCTTCTTTATTGTAACAGACTTTATTGTGATTAATCTTCTAATTCGTTTTTGTATACATTTTAAAATTTTTTGTAAGTTTAAATATGTATCTCCTTTACTAAGGCAGGACTCTTATTTTGACGGGTTTTCTTGTCTATGGAGCTATACAGGTAATGGAGAGCACACAGTTCTTCGGAGATATTTTGCAGATTTAAAGTTTGTCAGTTTATTAAGCACCCCCGAAAAGGCATAAGATCTGTATGTATTTATGTACTGTTAGTTGTAATAAGTGTTTTGAGTAATTCGCTGTACGTTGATGATAATGCAATGGAGAGAGAGAGAGACTTTAATGCGCACTTCTTGTACTCTGTATTGTTTAGCTTTTGTGGTGATTTTTTTGGAGTGAAAACGGATGCAATAAACTTAATAAAACTTTAGTAAAGTTTTGGTCATCATTCGGATGGGGTCCGCTACACTTATGAAAGTTACAAAAGTTTTTTAGTTAAGAATAATGTGCGATCTTTTGTTATTTGATTAACATTTAAAGCACAGACAGCAGCGCTAGGATTATGCAACAGACATTATACAGCTCAGTTCCTTCACGCAGTTAATTAATAAACCATCGGTTTGTTATATCGGCCTTTTTCCTGCTACAGCCGATATGCCGATGGTTGTAAATTGAGCAAAAATCGGCCAATAAATATCGGCGGCCGATACATCGGTGCATCCCTAGTTTGGATCTGAGTTTTAAGCCAGGGACACACCAAGCTGACGGTCGGCCATCGGGCAATGTCGGGCCGTTTTTGTGCGTCAACTGACTTCGTTTTTTCACTGTGTTCCACACCATTGGTTCTAGTCGGATGCCGTTGTTTTTTTTGTTTTTTTTCGCCGTTAGGCCATCGATGAGAGAGAAAGAACTCTGATTGGCTGTTCAGTTTAGTGAACGAGTGCACGAGAATAAGAGCAAAAGTGATGAAAGCAAGCAAAGAAGTCATGACAGCACAGACAGAAGGCTGTTCTAATTTTACGTCATTTAACCTGAGCATTCCACTGCACGAATATTTTCACGAATTCTTTGTTTATGCTTTGTATGCTTGCAGTCTTAGTTTCACTTTCTCTTTTTGAATGACGAATATAGACAAATAAATCTGCTTAAATAGACAGTTATCTTCTTTACACACAGGCGCAGAACGCGCATGCTAGTTGACAGACGCCTGTAGTCCTTTCGGTGTGTTCAAGCTCAGATTTTTTTTTCCCCGACGCAGGCGACGCGAGGTGACAACACAGGCTTTCATCAGTGCTAGTTCTTCGGCGACGGTTTGGTGTGTCCCTACCCTTAGAGGGAGGGGCTGTTATTGGTATGGGGCTGGGCCTATGGGGGCCTTTTACTGGTCTGAATCTTAGGGGGTCTGGTATTGATTCTAGACTGGGACAGATTGAGTGGTACACTGGTGTGGGTAAGGGCCTTAGGTGATGGTCTAGTATTGTTCTGGGGTTTTGGGGCCTGGTATTGATTTGAGTCTTTGGGAGTCTGTAACAGGTCTAAGTCTTAAGGGATCTGGTATTGGTTTGGGTCTTAGGGAATCTGGTATTAGTCTAGATCTTTAGGAAGTTTGGTTTTAGTCTAGAGTCTTTGGTATTAGAATGGCTCTAGGCCTTAAGGGGTCTGGTATTGTTTTGGGCCTTAAGGAGTCTGGTATTAGTCTTGGTCTTTTGGGAGTTTGGTATTGGTCTTGATCTTACGGGGTCTGGCAATTGAAGACTTTGCTATTGAGACATTATCCATTATTATGGTTGAAGAGACCATTAATATAAAGTTAAACTCATAATGTCAAAGCTACAATATTTCAGCAAACAAATGCCTGGATGGACTATTCTGCTCTCATCACCAATCTTTAATTATTCATGGTGAGATCTCGGAGACACTGTTCTTGGTTTTGAGAGCCCAGGGCTGAGACATGGTTGGCGTATTGTTGTACTGTGATGTTAGCTGCCTTTCACAGCAGCGAACCTCTCGTTCCTCTGAGAGGAAACATAAGCTTTCTCTCTCTGCGTCAGCGGCAGGCTTTCAGTGCAACAATAAACCCCTAAGTGAATGCCGCTGTCGCATAGTAACCTGCCTGAAAGAAACAGAAAGCGGAGGAGATTGTGTGGGTGTAGTAAATAAGAGACGGTCTCTCAGAGTTTGGGAAGAACAAAATTAGAGGAGTACTGAGGGAAATGACATCGGCATGTTGTTTCCGTAAATAGCAGAAAACCCCAGCAGGTTGAGGCCATTTGAGCCACCAGGCTTCTGTTGGCATTTATCACTACAATGTATGAGGCACTTCTTTTGGGGGGCAAACTACCAAAACTGCTGAGTTTTTAGCGGTATAATGAAAGTCATTTTCACATATTCTCTTTTAACATTCTTGTTTTCTCTTTCTGCTGTTTCATTCTCTTCTGTCTATCTATCCTCTGTGTAAAGAGCTCTGGATCAATGTTGGCCCACTCACTGGCCTAATTCTGTCCCGCTCTTCAGCTGATATTTTACAGGCTGTCACAGTTCCTGCCAGCGGCACCACTGTCATACTAATTATGAGTCAAGACCACAGTGAGCGGACAAATCTGACAAGCAACCAATGATTCTTTATCACTTTGGTGTTTGTGAAGAGAAAATTACATTTATACATTTCTATAGAAATGTGAGAGGTGCTTGCCCAAACAAAACAAGCTTGCTAGGTTGTTGATGAAATGTGAAAGGTGTTCTGAAATGTTGTTCTGAACTCTCTCATATTCTATAACCTACATACGACTTGGGTCCCTCCTTCAATTTTGTTCATTTTATTGACTGCAAGCCAAAAATCCTAAGTCTAATTGCTTAAAAAAAGTAATCATACATCATACAACTTTACTGATATTTGGATGATCTTATACTATGTAAGTAACAGGCCTTAAAGGGTTAGTTCGCCCAAAAATGAAATTTCTGTCATTAAGTACTCACCCTCATGTCATTCCAAACCCGTAAGACCTTTCAACTTCAGAACACAAATTAAGATATTTTTGATGAAATCCAAGAGGTTTTTTTATCCTCAATAGAAAGCAATGAAATTCCCACATTCAGGGTCCAGAAAAGTAGTAAAAACATCGTTAAAGCGAACCCCTGGTGTTAAGACTTGTACGGCTTAATACAACGTAAATGATGTCTCTTACTGAAATATGTAGTAGAAACCCCATGAACGATTTACGTTATTTAAAAAATCCAAGACATATTTTGACAATGGGCGGCGCCATTTTGTTTAGGTGCACAGTTTTGAGATTGAGTCAGCTAGATCATCCACTGTGAGGGCCATACCGGCGTGATGAATACGATCCTCAATTGGATGGAACTGGAATAAATACTTTGAATGTTGCGATCCTATTGGACTTACGATGGCAACCTGAATCGTAACAAAGCACTGTTGGCCAGAGGAGAACTGGCCCCTCGACTAAGCCTGGTTTCTCCCAAGGTTTTTTTCTCCATTTAAACACCTATTTGCCACTTGTCTGCCACCTGATGTCACCTGATGGAGTTTGGGTTCCTTGCCGCTGTCGCCTTTGGCTTGCTTAGTTGGGGACACTTGACATTTGACTTGACATTTGATATTCAACAGTGCTTTGATCTGCCTGCATTGACACTATTCTTTAAGAGCTGCTGTGCAGCCAAATAATGTACCAGTTATCAATGTAAAGCTGCTTTGACACAATCCACATTGTAAAAAGCGCTATATAAATAAAGGTGACTGACTGACTGACAGTGCGTGACGTCAAATGGTTGCACTCACTGAGCAACTGACACAGTCCTATTGCTATTTTTACCTCAACACAACTCGGAATATAATATAAGATGCCACATTGCGCAACTTTTGGTTGTAATTTCCAGTTGATGAGCCACAAGAGAATCGAAGTAAGTATTTACTGCTTTACTAGCGATAAGAGGAGAAAAGAATGGGAAGTTGTGAAGAATGTGGACGAATAAAACTTCCTAAAGACCCGCGTCTTTGTTCTCTTCACTTTAGCCCTGATGACTTTGAGGCTTTTAGTAGACCACAGCTACTGAAAGAGCGATGGATATAAGCGTAGGCTTTAACCAAATGCCACGCCTGTCGTGGAGACTGATGAAGGAAAGCCTATAACACATCTCGATTGAGACAGACTGCCTCAAAGCTCGCGTGCGCTGTGATGCACGAGTTATCTGTGACCGCATAAAACAGTAGCATCATCTCAGCATGTTTAACTGTGTGTATGCATTCAGGTGATCAGACGATTTTAACACGTCAATCATACAACAGGACGAATAGCCACAGAGACATTGCACAGCTTCGATGTTTTCATCCTCACTAATTTTGCGCTCTGGCTCAAATTGAAAAGGCTGATCGGGTTTTAAAAGGAACCCCGCAGATATTAAAACTTGTATGTGTTACTAGATTACCGTTGCACCAAAACATAAAAAGTCTCAAAGTCATCAGGGCTAAAGTGAAGAGAACAAAGACGCAGTTAGGAAGTTTTATTCGTCCACATTCTTCACAACTTCCCATTCTTTTCTCCTCTTATCGCTAGTAAAGCAGTAAAGACTTACATCGCTTCTCTTGTGGCTCATCGACTGAAAATTACAACCAAAAGCTGCACAATGTGGCATCTTGTATTATATTCCGAGTTGTGTTGAGGTAAAAATAGCAATAGGACTGTGTCAGTCGCTCAGTGAGTGCAACCATTTGACGTCACGCACTGTGCACCTAAACAAAATGGCGCCGCCCATTTTCCAAATCGGTCCAAATATGTAATGGATTTTTTAAATAACGTAAATCTTTCATGGGTTTTCTACTACATATTTCAGTAAGAGACATCATTTACATTATATTAAGCCATACAAGTCTTAACACCAGGGGTTCCCTTTAAAATAGTCAACACGACTACAGTGGTTCAACCTTAATGTTATGAAGCGACGAGAATACTTTTTGTGCACATAAAAACAAAAATAACGACTTTATTCAACAAATTCGTCTCTCCCCTGTCATTCTCCTACGCTATTTTCGTTGCAGCGCTTCCAGGTTCTACATCAGAACGCCGATTCAGTATTGACCGACGCCTGTTCATGTGAGCAGCACAATGCATGCGTGTGATGTTTTGTTTTTGCACACAAAAAGTATTCTCGTCACTTCATAACATTAAGCTTGAACCACTGTAGTCACGTTGACTATTTTAACAATGTTTTTACTACTTTTCTGGACCTTGAAATTGGTAATTTCATTGCTTTCTACTGAGGATAAAAAAAACCTCTAGGATTTCATCAAAAAGATCTTAATTTGTGTTACAAAGATAAACGAAGGTCTTATGGGTGTGGAACGACATGAGGGTGAGTCCATAATGACAGAAATTTCATTTTTGGGTGAACCCTTTAATTACACATTAATAAGTGATGCTTATGGCCTGTTCAAATATCTTTCTGGAAACAATACAAAACATGATGTCCACTGTGTTTTCCTGTAGGGAGGAAAAGGAAATACGAAACAGAAAACATGGGATGTAAATAACAGTAAAAGAGAACAGCTAATTTCAGAGCAGGCTGGTGTTAAGCTGGGCAATTGAGAGTAAATAATGCAGGAAAAGGAATCCTCAGCTGTGATGTGTCTTCACTAGAAACTATTATGTAACACTCCTTCCCACATGTTATGAATATTGTATTTTTCAAAAGCCAGAGAATGAGCTTCCATGCATAGCTTAAATGGAGTCAATTTTCATATACAACCCAAAATCAAAAGTTGGGACATTTTGTAAAACGCAATAAAATCAAAATTTGTTAATTCTCTTAAACCCTAATTTAACTGACAAAAGTACAAAGAAAAAATGTTTTCACTGGTCACATTAATTGTATTTTGTAAATATAAACTAATTTTGATTTTGATGGCTGCAACACACTCCTAAAAAGTTGGGACAGAGGCAAAATAATAGTGAAAAGATTACAGAATATCCAAGTTAAACATTTCTCAATGCAAGATTGCAAAGTATTTAGGTTTTTCACCATCTACATAATATTGTGAAAAGATTCATGGAATCCAGAAAAATCTCAGTCTGCGTAGGGCAAGACAGAAAACTTCTGTTGAATGTGCGTGACCTTCGAGCCCTCAGATGGCATTGCCTGAGAAAAAAAAAAATATTAAATATAGCCACATGGGCTCTGGAGTACTTGGGAAAACCATTGTCGCTTAACACAGTCTACCGCTGCATGAAATTCTACTTGAATCTCTGTTACACAAGGACAAAGCTATACATCATTTCTATGCAGAGATGCCGGCGAGTTCTCTGGGCCCGAGCTCATCTCCCAAAAGACAGTGGTGTGGTCAGATGTGTGCTGTGGTCAGATGAGTCCACATTTCAGCTTGTTTTTGGGAAAATTGGACATCAAGTTCTCAGTCCCAAAGACAAAATGGACCATCCAGACTTTCATCACCAACAGATGCAAAAGCAAACATCTGTTATGGCATGGGGGTGCACCAGTGCAAACGGCATTGGGTGACTTGCATATGAAGGTACCAATGACGTGGAGGCATATATTGGGATTGTACAGAGACATATACTGCCATTCAAGATGACATCCTGCCAAGCCTCAATCTGCACCTGCTTCCACAGAGTGGTTTCGTAGACACTCTACACCTGCAGTCTAGATCTGTCTCTTATTGAAAATGAATGACCCTTTATTAAAAGGAGAATCAGACCATGATGACCACGAGCTGTCTTGTATCAGGCAAGATTGGGCAAAAATTCCACTTGCAAAACTGCAACAATTAGTATCCACAATTCCCAAATGATTAAAAAGTTTAATTAAAAAGAAAGGTGATGTGACAGTGGTAAATGTGCCTCTGTCCCAACTTTTCTGGAGTGTGTTGTAGCCATCAAAATCAAAAATTGTTTATATCACAGATTCTTGATTTTCATTGCGTTTTACAATATGTCCCAACTTTTCTTGATTTGGGGTTGTAATATAGCGTAAGTTGATGTCAGATTTATATGGTTGAATCAGCATTTTCATGTCAGGGTTTTGTGTGTGCTGCCAAAGAGAAGGTGATGAACTTGTCATCTCTTAATCTCATTACTTAACCCTAACAGACATAGAACTGTGACACTGCAACAGACACACACATGCTGCCATGACTCAATCATGTCTATATATCACATCATAAAACCATTCAATATACAGTGGGGCTCAAAAGTCTGACACCACATTGAATGTAGGAGTTAAAATGCAATGTAAGCCTATTTTTAGGTCACTAATCAAAATTGTAAAACATACTAAATAATAGGGCTGCCCCCAACTAAAGATTTTTCTAGTCGACTAGTAGTTTAAGCCATTTCTGAGTCAGTGTCGACTGCAAAGATGAAACGCCTTTAGAGAGAAATGCACAAGTTAAGTATGTGGTACTAATTTAGCTTTTGCATGAACACTTGGATGTGCACCTAATAATAGCGCACACTTATCTAGGTTAAGATTAGACCAAGCCGCCATGTAAAGTAGCTAACATTAGGCAACAACTTACATGTTTCAAATGATAAGCTATGTCTGAGGTCGATGAATGTAAGGCAGACGTTTGGATTTCCTGCCAGACATAATTACCACATGGACTAGCCATGTTAACCATAGCGGTGTTTAAAATCAGCCTCATTCACTATTCCCTACATTATTCCACTAATATAGTCCACTTGAAGGAGTGAATGTAAACGAGTGAGTGAATTCGGACACTTGAGTGTGTCGGAGTGGCTTCCGCTTTAGTATAGTTTGTGCTTGCTGTTTAATAATCATTTGAAACATAGCAAAATGGAAGCTCCAGTAGTAATGAAAACGTTTATACATGCTAGATTCCATGACAGAGTTCAAGATAAATCTTAATTAAACAATATAATCAATTCAAAAGGAATTTATACCTGTATAATATTATGCTGTACCCACACTGGGCCAGCAGTTTGGAAAATTGATTTCATTTGCGAGCGCCATCTTCTGGTGAGATGCGGGAATTTATTTGGCACGAGCCTTTACAGTGCATTATGGATATTCGCTAGCTGTTGAGGTACATCAGTTGTACACTCGATATTGCGGTGCATTATGGGATTGAATGAGTGCACTCGATAATGTCCACTATGGTTTTGGATACCACTACAAATGGCTGTTCCCTCAAACAGTGCCCTATTTAAGGGTATAGGGGGTGATCTCGGACTGTGTGACTTCGCCAATTCCAAGTATGCTTACCAGTGTTTAAATATCTGGCATGTTTACATAACAGGCTATAAACCAGGGCTATTCAAGTAGTTTCATTCGAGGGCCGGATTATCAAATCAAAAAGTTGAGGAGGGCCGGGGAGGGTTTCTTATTGATAAGAATTATTTTATCTATAATTAATATAGGCTTAAATGAAAATATTCTGACAGTGAGACATAACCACAGGTAAAACCATACATGGCTACTCACTACTACCACTGTCAAATGATATTATATTATGATATGTTATATAGGCCTATAAAAAACGCCTAAATGCAGGTAAAAACTATACACACCTTCACAAAGAAATGAATTATATATTCCTCTAGCCACCTAATAAATATATTGCAATATAAATGGCTACAACATGGTATTCAATATAAATATTCCACATTTCCACAATCAATGGTAAATTACTACAGTTCATTCATGGTAAATGTTTGTAAGTGTGGTGATTTTGGGATTTAAAAGTCTTTTATCTTCATTCATGGCACATTTCTCCTGTTTTCCTCATTGTTGGGAATGTTGAGGCTGTTTCATCTGATTTAAAACTACTTTAATCATCGAGTGTTTTGTGGTTTGTAACCGAGGTGTGTGTGTCGAATTGAAATGTTTCTTACTGGATGTCACAACGCTGTTTAATAATGGTGACCGGGAATAAACGCAGCTCCTTTAAGCTTTTGTTCCGTTATCCACTAGGCCGTGCTGCGTAGTTCAAAGTAAACTAGTGAAACACCTGAAAACAGCGCTATTTGTTCTGTATTTGTTGTTACTGACCGAGAAACAACTTAAGATGATTCAGTGACAGAGTGGTCCAAACGAATCCAAATAGTTTCAGATAGTTATGCAAGCGTGTTTGGCCAATTCACGGAAAAGAAAGAATCAATGATTAATTCACGAATGACTGGTATGGCTGGTTCCCTCGACAGAAATACGGGACACACATAATAACTGCTGAAATATTCGCACGGAAAACGTTTCTCAGGTCAGTCGGAGGAGCGTGCATGGTACGAACAGTGCAGCTGCAGGCGCCACTGCGGCCACCCAACCCGATCACATGAGAATGCGTATCAATAGTATGTGCGCGTAATCTCGTAGAAAATACACGCCAAAATGAGTTGTGGCGTGCATATGATACGCACTTTATGGCGTATCTATGTGGGTGCCCACGGGCCGGATGAAGATGATTGGCGGGCCGCCAGTTGAATAGCCCTGCTTTACACCAAGGAATCCTCTGTAATGAGTTCTGACCCTGTTACTGGGAAAGAATGGAATGGAATTAGCATGTTTGTGCATAGGTCCGATTTATATTTATTTTTATGGATTGACTTTTTTTCTTTTTTTTTTGAAAATGATGCAACAAATAAAGCCATAATCCCCCTCAAAAAACAAAAGAAAATAATAAAAATCAAAAAGAAACAATTATCATTATCAATTTTATAAATTTATCAATTGTCAAGTCAAGTCACCTTTATTTATATAGCGCTTTTTACAATGTAGATTGTGTCAAAGCAGCTTTACATTGATAACTGGTACATTATTTGGCTGCACAGCAGCTCTTAAAGAATAGTGTCAATGCAGGCAGATCAAAGCACTGTTGATTATCAAATGTCAAGTCAAATGTCAAGTGTCATAATTGTCATTATAACTTATTATATCTCATCGCACCTTTCATATTTGAACATAAACCTCTAAGATTGAGAAAAAAGAATACTGAAGACAAGTAACAGGAAGTGCCTGTGATGTCAGCACAACTGCTTTGTAATGACTGGTAACGCAGTGTTAAATGGGTCAGAGCTGTAAGATGGGAACACACGGGATAAACACACACACACTTAAAATAGACTCTCAGTCATATGTAGGATTTGATGTCAGCAGAGGGTGAAGCCCAGAGTCTGTTCCACACACACTCCCATCAACAATATCTGTATTTGAACTACTAGATCATAGCATGATCTACTGGTAGATCAACAACAAAATCATGGGTTCAACTCCTAGTAGTGTTGGCTAGTGCATCAATGTAAAATATATGTCCTTAGTTGAATGAACAGAAGAAGCGCAAGCACCATGATTTTCTTGTCCATGAAACATAAAAGATCATATTACACAGAATTTCCAAATAAAAAGTAGATGGTGATAGGCCTGTCACGATAACTACTGTTTGTTGTGCGATATATTGCCCCAGAAATAATTGCGATATGCGATATTATTATCATTTTAAGACCATTTTATGCCACTGAATATATAATCATAATATAACAGCATAATAATGCAAGTAGGCCTACACACTTTCAAATGACAATGAACTTAACTCTTAAGAATATTTAGATACTGGAATTGAAGCGTCAAAAAAAAAAAAAAAAAAAATGTTGAATGAATAATAAATAAACCTTTGCTAACAAAAACTGCAAAATAACAAGTAGGAAAAAAACACTTGCAAATGCACAAAAGGCACTTATATGGAGATTTTCCATCTTTTCCCTGACCTTATTTTCTCAGTAAAGTAAGCGTGCACGCTATTGTCAGATGTCCATATGAACAAAGACACAGATTTAGCAGTCAGGTATGGCCTGTTGAGGTATCTGTTTTTCTAGAGGCGTGTTTGAAAAACTTTTTAACTTGAGCGCCGCGTTTTAGCGCCGCATCATGGACGAGATGCTGCGAAAGACACGAGTGCAACAGTCAAACAAACATGTTTCCATGGAAAAACGGCGCAGTGGAATGCAAAAACGCGTTCTCTATGAAAACGAACTAGACACTCGCGACTGCCGCGTCCTGTGTGAAACTAGCTGTGAGCGTGCACCATTTCGCGCTGTCATGTTTATATTTGCACCAGTAGATTTCGGAAGCTGAGTGCATTTGCACTTATTCTTCCAAACTGTCTGTAGTTGTAAGAAAAAACACTATAACGACTCGAATGGTGCATTTTTCCGCCTGTCGATGTCAGCTCTGAAAGCTCTCGCTTTCGCCTCGGAGAGCTGATGAGATGACAGAGGCAGCACGATCGGCAAAATGTCGGTGACATTTATTTTTGTGTAAACATAATGGGCAATATATCGCGTCACCAAAATTATCAAGGTCATGTCCATATATCGTGCGATAAGTCGATATATATCGACTATCGCGACAGGCCTAGATGGTGATATACATTTTCAAGCTTCAAAAATGAGAAAAGCCCAATAAAAGCATCCTAAAAGCAGACATATCTACTATGTTTCAAGAAGCGATAGCTTTATGTGAGGAACAGGTCAAAAAAGTTGTCAAGCACAGATTCACAAATCTCATTCATGTTCAAATCAATTCAAACTTGTGTTCAATGAAAAAATGGAAGCTTTAGACATGTCCTCTAAGTCTTATGCCTACTTCAGATGTATACTTTGATTATATCATTAAAAATCTTTAGAAATTTACAACAGGACTCTACAACAGCACAGGACACTGCCTCTATCAAAACAGCGATTCTAGCGTTGTAATTTCTCCTATTCACATATATGCATATATATATATGTATATTCACACATAAGAGCTCACAGACATGGCTATAACTCTGTGTTTCCTGAGCAAAAATCCTGAGTCCTGATGTTCTAGCAGCTTCACTCCGTAATCCCTTTCCTACTTCATATTTTATATCTCTCTCCCCATTCATTTTCCTCTAGCTTACTAATGTGTGCTGTCTCACTCCCTCTCATGTGTGGGTTCTCTTGTGTGTGCAGACAGTGGCACGCTTAGGGTTATATAAAAGTCATTGTGACTGTGTCATTCACTAATGACCTTCAGTTGCTGTTCATATGTCATTCTCAAAAGAGACACTGAACCAGTCCAGTGTTTACTGTAGCTGTGATGGACACGATGATCACATCCATCCACACACACACACACACACGTTTAATTGTATTGACTTTAGTTGTTATACTGAGCTAATTATATTGTCTATACCCCTAACCCTTACAGAAACATTTGCATTTAATGCATTTGGCAGATTTTTTATATATATCCAAAGCAAGTTATAGGATATTCAAGGTATAAATTTTGTCAGTATATGTGTTCCACTTATGCTTTCAAGCTTCAAAAAGGACATAAGGACATTTTTTTTTTTTCTTTGAAGCTTAAAAGCTTCAGTTCTTATTCGCTGTCTTCAGTTTTTCTCCTTTTGTGTTCAGCAGAAGAAAGTCAAACATGTTTAGAGCAATGACAAACTTCATTTTTGGCTGAACTATCCCTTTAATAAAGGGATACATTATTATAGTTATTTAGTGAAGGAGTTTTTCTCATGGAAACTGCAGCGAGAACATTTTGTCCACATAATGTAGGTGTTTTCGTTTTTTAAAAAAAGAGAGCAAACTTTGACTAACAACATCCACACAAGTACCAAAAAGCTTTCTCTCACACACACATCCACACACTCAGGGTGATCAATAGCTAATCAGTCCACAATTAGGTAACAATTGTAATTTGTTTGCACCAATACATGAGTGTGTCCAACCACATAAACACAATCCTACTGTCAAGATACAGAGGATACAAATGATCTGTTCATGTCACTACAATAAACCTTCAACACAACGAGAGAAGTATAATGAAGCACAATATATATCTAAAAGAGATAAAAAGGTAGAAATTGTGTCTTTCACACAACTGAAGATTAAAACATCTAACATACTGTACCTACATGAAAAGCACCAAGGTAGAGACATTCAAAAACAAACCAGTGTTGAACTATAAATGAGCCCTGGATTTAAATTGAAACATAAAATTTATAATAAAGAAAAGCAAAACCACATCATAAGATTCATTTTAAGTTGGATCGCTAATCATCCACATGGGCCATTGGTGCTTGGACCCCGATGATTACCGCTTGCGACTATATTTTGTTTTTAATTATAGTAAGTATACAGTAGATGTGATATAGATGATATAGTATAGATTAAGTAGATGATTCAATGCTTGTTTGCTTTGGTGTTGCCACCCCTCACAGTCCTCATACCACTCCCTTGCCACCCCATAAATAATTTTCTAGATGAGGTGCACCCGACCCTACCTCTAGCACCACATATCGCTTAATATCAGCACACTGTTATTTGGATCAGACACTGAAAAGGATGATATTGTATCCTGGTAAATTTTTGATACAGTATACAACGCATACTGAACACCATCTTACTACTGGACAACCTGTAGGTAGGTATGAATGAAACATCGTTCATATACTGTACATATAGAGCATCCCAACTTTTGTTCAGCTTCACTCCACATATCATAAAACAAGGAAACATCCTCCTTCCAGTACTCACGTAGGAAGTGCTTCTCCAGTAAGGCAATTTCCAAATGACCCTTGACCTCATTGAGACGTTCTGATTCGCTCCTCAGGTCTTGCATGACAGACAAAGTCCCCAAACCAGCCTAGAAAGAAACACACAGGGTTATTGACAGATATGGATGTGATACATCCCACACAAAAAAAAATATAGTCTCTCCGAGCGGTGACTTACAGAATACTAGTCCTCTGTATGGTGTCTTCCTCTTGTTTTAGTTAGATAAGCCTCAAACTGGAGGCTGGTCTCAATGACAAATGTGGAATGTAAAATTCTGACTCACTGATAGCACAACATGAACCTGTTTCTGACTCCATTCCGCCCCACACACACACACACACACAGGCCGAAAGAAAGCTAGATCTGCAGAAAGACGAACCGCAGTGAGAGAGAGACAGAGAAAGTAGGTGAGTGAGAGATTAGGAGAGAGGGCGGTACTGCAGAGACACAGCAGAAAAGCAGAGGTGTCTCTTTAAGAAGCCAATGCGACTAACAGTGCAGGCATGCTAGCTTCACTGAGACACACATGTGTTTGGTTTCACTGCATTAAACCTATGATGGTAAAATGCTTGTTTCATGCAGTTTGTAGTGGGTTTATATCCAAGCTGATGAGACACATCTACATAAACACATAAACAACAGTTGGGGAAATAGAAAATGGGAAATTGGCAAATTAGGGATGTGTGTGGAAGAGAAAGGGAAAGAGAAATTAAAGGGATAGTTCACCTAAAAATGAAAATTTTGTCATCATTTGCTCCCCATCAAGTTGTTCCAAACCTGTATAAATTTCTAGATTTTTGATATTTGGGAGAATGTTTGTAACCAAGCAGATCTCGTTCCCCATTGACTGCCATAGTATTTTTTTCCCTATTCCTACTTTTCAAGATCTGCTTGGTTACAAACATTCTTCCAAATATCTTCCTTTGTGTACAGCAGAACAAAGACATTTATACAGGTTTGGAACAACTTGAGGGGGAGTAAATGATGACAGAATTTTTGGGTGAACTATCCCCTTAAGAAAATGAAAGAGACCCCTCATTTGCGCAAAGAAACGTTTATTCAAAAAGGTAGCTAAAAGTAGGAGGGATTTTATGACGGCACTTACTTCTAGGTTACAGTTTTTTTCGAGCCAAGCTAATCACTCTGGAACTGCAAGAAAATTCTGACAGCTGATTGGCTGATGGCATCAAAACTTGCTATTCGCTAGCGATTATCCTTAATAGTGACGTTAAAGTCAGCAGATAAAGAGAAAAAAATTACGCCTCCAAATAACTTGGCAAAACATCTACTATGTAAAATATAATATTTGTGCTAAATTTTGTTGCTTCCAAAAATTGTTGTTTCATCAAAATATATAGACCAATTAATAGGGATATGAATCATAAGGAATTAAACAAATTTAGATTCCACTTAACAAATTCTGATGCTGTTTTTGGTTATACAGTACACTCAGTCTTTAGTTTCATTACTACATTTCACAATAATTTAATAAGGACTTCAAAAATGCCCGACAACATCACCAAAAAATGGAAAGGTTGGGAAATCAGTTCTGAATTAGATGTTTACAATTAAAACAGGCATATTCCAGGGATAGGAATCAGAATTTGGGGAATCAGAATATTATAATGGTATCAGGCAATCGGATTCCAGTGTTTAAATGACTCAATACTAATGGAAATATTGCCAAATTTTACAACAATATAGCAATCTCCAATTTACCATAGGTTCTTGATTCCCAACCCTACTAGCTAACATGCATCTTGCACCTCTGTGACACAAAATAAAGTGTCCTGAGTGTCCATGTTAGAAGGGTCATCAGCAGAGCAAAAGAAGAGGCAGTTTCCAGTAGAGAAACCGTAGGAGACTGGTTCTCATAAACAGGGTATTCAAAGACAATTAAACCCCTGCTTGTGTGAAAAAGTGATCTCATTACCCTGTGGCCTTCAGGGAGTCATTAGTGCATGAATCAAAAAGTAAAAAGTGCTGCAATGACACAGTCCAAACTACACAGCACCAAACTATCAGATGAGAGTTGTGTTGGCTCCATGTGTCTGTGTTTGTATGTGTGCGGCAGAGCTATTTCGATCAGCATGTGAGCGATGACTCACTTCTCACTGCTGTCTAAACGTCACGGCACCACTGGTTACAATCTCTGTTAGCCGGCTGTTGCCTTCAACACTAAAGCTGCCCCTGATGCAGGAAATTACCAATGCAAACACATGCAAACGGAGTGGTAAGACTGGTCAGCCTCTCAGCATGTGCAGTTCACATGCTTCCTGAAAGCCATTGCCAGGCATATCGGATTTTAGCTCTTCAAAATGTTTTACTGCCAAAACACAATTATGTTAGCGGGAGCTCAAGGTCTGTGGAAACCATCACACTATCATTTTTTAATTATACAGACCTTTTTAAAAGCTTAACCTTGGACAAGCCAAAGCTTCTTTTGGGTATCACAGAAGCAATCCCAACACAGCAGCAGAAAAACTAGAGAACTAGATATAGAAGGGGGATGGCAACCAGATATTTTTATTCACATTGCATAAAAATTATGGCTGGAAACACCAACGCTGTGTCTGAAAATTGAATAGTTCCCTATTATATAGTATGCAAAAACAGTACGCCAAAAGAGTAGTATCTCCAAATACACAGTATTCGAAAAACAATAGGCGAAAAGTCAACAGATGACCTACTACTTTCGCCGAGATTCTGAAGTGCACATTCGATGGATACTTTACTATCCCATGAGTCCACAGGAGGGGATTTATGAATAGAAATGAAGCTAGACGCTAGAAGGTCACGTTACAGTAACAACATGGTGGATGTAGTACGTCCGAATTTCATTCATACTACCCATATACTACCAGAAGGTATGTAAAAAACTTGAGGTTTATCATTTTATTTATTCAGTAAGAAGACATGCGCAATAACTACAATAGAAACTAGTAGAAAAACTAGAAATGGTGCCTTATTCGCAAGTTCTTTTTGTGATATTCAGATTTTTCGTATGGAAACAGTTAATGGCAAAGTGCTGTAATGGTTGCCTATAGGCTTGCTAAGGCGCTCTGGGTCGTTGTTAGCATGTTGCTAGGGTGGTTACTAGGTGGTTTCTTACTGGCCTAGAGCCTACCATCAAGCCTCTGTGATAGTCTGGTGCCTAGATATGGGTAAGAGTCTCTCCTTCAGTGCAAGTCTATAGGATTTTTTTCACAAGTATGTCAGACATAAACTGTCTGATCAATTAGACCATAATAATAATTCATACTATAACACTAACATGCTAATCTGTAATCTGAATTTGTTTTATAACAAATCTTTAAAATCCATATTTTTTTAATTAATAAATAAGCATTGAATCATGTTAAATCCAACAGTAATATAATATTTTCAGACTTTTTCACCATCTCTTTTTCATCTCTTTTTCAGGATGTGAGATATGAGATTCTAAGGATAAAATCAATATGTGCAAATCATTCCATGGGCAACCAATAAAAACCAACTATTGTTGTAAAACTTGCATCATTTATTGCTTTAGAAAAATATTGCCAACACTTAGAAATTGTCTAAGCTAAGATGGATCAGGAACAGAATCCAGTCTGGAAGCAAAGATGAACACAGTCATACAGTGTTTTGAAAATGAATTTACAGTTCATATAAAGCGGCTGGGTCACTCCCAGAATTCCATACCACTCCCATAACCCAGACCTTAAATCACTGAGCACACTTGGGATTTCTGGGATTTAAACTCGTGACCATATGTGCTGGTTTGATAGGATTTCAGCTTGAGAGGATAACAAGACGTGACTCTTGGCTCATAATGTCCGTGGCCGTTTACGTCTGACGTCCACGTCGTTTCTCCACTGTCAACAGTAAATAACGCTGATAAGATATTATTGTTATTACCAGCACAGTTTTTTGTTGTGTCCAGTAGCTTGATGCTGTCTTTCACTAAGTATATATAAGCAAGTTTAATTATAGTGCAAGTCTTTTAAGGTTGTATTTAGTCTTTCTCTCAAGAACTTTCTCAGAGTCATTTTTATCAGTTTCCACCCAAGGTCTTAGGTCTTATCCTCATCGTACTCATTCCATATTGCCCTGCAGAAAAATCCAGCATAAACTATCATGAATTTCATGTTGGTCCAGGCTGGTTTTTGAGTAAGAGTATAGTGCTGGTCTAGCTGCTGGACCAGCACAGTCATGCTGTTCTCAAGCAAAACTGAGCTGGTACAGCTGGTCTACCAGCAATCCCAGTTCCCAGCAACCTGGTCCCAGCATGCAAAACATACCTTTTTTCCGCAGGGTGCTCATGGCCTAGATCCATGATGAGAGGGGGATGAGAAAAGAAAGTGATTATCTCATTCCACACCCTAGTGACACGTCTCAGTGTCTACCCAGTGTCTCGGCATTTAGTATCTTAACTGACTTACTGTTTTTAAAACACTCTTGACCTTGTTTGAGGAGTCTGATGTTAACATGTTGCTAAGCTAATGACTCAATTCTCTATTAAGCACAAAAATACATAATAGTTAAGTTTGTTTATTTGCATCATTCAACAGAAGATTTCACTGATTCATCACAGATGTGAACTCTTTTTGTAGGCCAACCCTGAAGTTAATATTATCCTGGTCTCCTCAACAAAAAGCCCATAGCATTTTTCAATTGGCTTTTGGATTATTGCAGAAAATGCACTGTGTAACCAACAAAAGTTTATGATTCTTACATGCTTTGTTCGTCAAGATAATCTTCACAAATTAACACAACTTTAATGAAGCCTAAAAACAATTGCCTGAAGTAAAAACTATTGTTAGGCTATAAACAAACTGCACCACGGTCTACCACTAAACCTCCGATAAACCTTTCAGTCTTTATTTAAATTCTACAAGTTGAAAAGTTTGAGTTAGAATTTTGACTGTTTCATTAAATATTAAGACTACTTATAAACACAGCAAGACTGTAAAAGTTGACTAGTAAGTAGATGAGTTTACATGTTTGGTGTGATGAAGTTCAATGTTCCTGACAACCTCCGTAGTTCCATTTAGCCATTTGAAAATGTAAAATATACCTTGAGCTTGTGCTATTTCAGTCATTTAACCAAAAAATCGTATTTCCGGGTTTTAGGACTCATTCCTAAGAGTAGAATGGATTGAAATCCATTGTTCAGAGACACATTTGTGTGTCTAAAGCCATATTCGGATGGGATTAGTTTTACATGGAGAGGAGGGGTAAAGTAATTATTACCAGAGCTTCTCAGTGATTTTAGTACCGTCCGAATTGCCATCTCAGTAATCATTACGGACAATGTCAGCAAAGATTACGGTGACTTTTTCCTTCTGTACAAATGTCCGGAAAAAATACCTCAGGTAATGATAATCCCGTGCAAGTAGACCAGCTGTAAATATGTACGTAAATATTCCTTCATTTCCTGTTTAAAAGTAGTTTTCCGCAGTTTTTCAAGTATGGAGGCACTTGAAGAAGCATTCAGTTGCGTTCTAGGCAGTGAGACAAGTCTGTGGCAAGCCTCAAGTGGTTTCCGCATACCATTCAGATAAAAAAGAAGGTCGAAAGCACTTGTTAGAGGCACGAAACTGTTTTTAGCTTTAGGTAAGTGCCTATTACCAACAGAATCCAATCAGAACGTAATTAATTTAATTAATAAATCGTTTGACCGGACCTAACCATTTTATATATATACAGCCTGAATTCCGGAAATGTTGGGACTTTTTTAAATTTGAATAAAATGAAAACTAAAAGACTTTCAAATCACATTAGCCAATATTTTATTCACAATAGAACATAGATAACATATTTTTTAAACGGAGAAATTTTACACTTTTATCCACTAAATGAGCTCATTTCAAATTTGATGCCTGCTACAGGTCTCAAAAAAGTTGGCACAGGGGCAACAAATGGCTGAAAAAGCAAGAAATTTTGAAAAGATTGAGCTGGGAGAACATCTAGCAACTAATTAAGTTAATTGATATCAGGTCTGTAACATGATTAGCTATAAAAGGGATGTCTTAGAGAGGCAGAGTCTCTCAGAAGTAAAGATGGGTAGAGCTGTGAAAGAGTGTGTAAAAAGATTGTGGAATACTTTAAAAACAATGTTCCTCAACGTCAAATTGCAAAGGCTTTGCAAATCTCATCATCTACAGTGCATAACATCATCAAAAGATTCAGAGAAACTGGAGAAATCTCTGTGCGTAAGGACGAAGGACCTTTATTGGATGCCCGTGGTCTTCGGGCCCTCAGAGGACACTGCATCACTCATCGGCATAATTCTGTCAATAACATTACTAAATGGGCCCAGGAATACTTCCAGAAACCACTGTCGGTAAAAACAATCCGCCGTGCCATCTGCAGATGCCAACTAAAGCTCTATCATGCAAAAAGGAAGCCATATGTGAACATGATCCAGAAGCGCCGTCGTGTCCTGTTGGCCAAGGCTCATTTAAAATGGACTGTTTCAAAGTGGAAAAGTGTTCTATGGTCAGACGAGTCCAAATTTGACATTCTTGTTGGAAATCACGGATGCTGTGTCCTCCGGGCTAAAGAGGAGGGAGACCTTCCAGCGTGTTATCAGCGTTCAGTTCAAAAGCCAGCATCTCTGATGGTACGGGGATGCATAAGTGCATACGGTATGGGCAGCTTACATGTTTTGGAAGGCACTATGAATGCTGAAAGGTATATAAAGGTTTCCAGATGACCTCTATTTCAGGGAAGGTCTTGTGTATTTCAGCAGGACAATGCAAAACCAAATACTGCAGCTATTACAACAGCATGGCTTCGTCGTAGAAGAGTCCTGGTGCTGAATTGGCTTGCCTGCAGTCCAGATCTTTCACCTATAGAGAACATTTGGCGCATCATTAAATGAAAGACGACCATGAACTCTTCAGCAGCTGGAAACCTATATCAGGCAAGAATGGGACCAAATTCCAGCACCAAAATTCCAGAAACTCATAACCTCGATGCCCAGATGTCTTCAAACTGTTTTGAAAAGAAGAGGAGATGCTACACCATGGTAAACATGCCCCCGTCCCAACTATTTTGAGACCTGTAGCAGGCATCAAATTTGAAATGAGCTCATTTTGTGCATAAAATTGTAATTTTTTTCAGTTTAAACATTTGTTATGTTATCTATGTTCTATTGTGAATAAAATATTTGCTCATGTGATTTGAAAGTCTTTTAGTTTTCATTTTATTCAAATTTAAAAAATGTTGCAACATTTCCGGAATTCGGGTTGTAGTTATACGTAATACACACAATGACAGGGAGGTGACAGCGGTGCGTAAATCGAGTTACCCCTCCCACTTCTGGTAGTTTTACTGAGATTTCTTATCCCGTGCGAATTGGCCATTAATATTACAGACATCCTGTGGTAAAATTACATTACTCCATCTACCCTTTTCAAACTAATCCTGTCCGAATAGGGCTCAAGTGTAAATATAAACATCATATTGACTAGAGTATTGACTAAATATTATTATAAATATTCCAAAGACTTGGGTGAAGTCTTTTGATTTGGACCAATTAGTAACCACCTTGCAGCATGTTAAAAACCACTCTGAAAACCTTGCTGAAAACCACATAGCAACAACCTGGTGACCACTCAACACCCTAGCATCATAACTACGAGTTTTGCATAGATCAGCACCACTTTTCGTGAAAATGTAATATCTAGTTTTGCTGCTCCTGATTGAGCCACAAGGCCTTTCTATGTGGAGTGCATGTTCTCCCCTTTTTGGTTTGAGTTTCCCCCGGGTGCTTCGGTGTCTTCCACAATCTAAAGACATGCAGACATGACTATTTAGGACAAGCGGTTTGGAGGATGGATGGATGGATGGTTTTGCCATCTACGACTTGGAAAACTCAAATATGCCTGAAACTACTGCCTGGGTGGGCAACTCACAGGTTTTGGAACAGAGCCATGGTTGAGGGATGAGGATTAGACACCTTACCATATATTAAGATGCCCTACAGCGTCCTAGAGACAAAACCTACAGGACTGTCACTTGACAGCATCTCAGTTTACATTTAAAAACACACTCTAATGTTTCATAGAGGAAGTGAGACACTTATGCAACACTATGACTAATCTGAGGCTCCATCATTGAGGGGAAAGCCTCAAAATAAACAGAACACCAAATTACACAGATATGACTATAAAGCTCTCAGAAAACATCTCTAACATGATTACGGCAAAGAATTCTTCCATAAACCATCTGTGAAATGAAAAGGTACCCGACTGAAGCTACAGTGTCTGGTTTTAACAGGATAGTGAAGTGTATTAAAGCATCATTTGGCTGCAAGATGACAGACCGAGGCCTTCCTGCATTTCAACTCAGTTTAAGCAGCCGAATGAGATAATGCTGATACAGAATATTTGCAACATTATGGAAGATAAAGAGGAAGTTAATGTGAAAAGGTCAGACTCTAAAAAGAGATTTATCACAAGCACAGTTCGAATAGAGAAAACTGATTTAAAGGAACTGCATCTACTGTACCTTCTTAGCGCCTGTTCACACATTTTCGACTCCTTTAACACAACATTCTAACTGCCATATGGATCTTCAAATTATTTAAAACGCTCTACATAAGCAACAACACCATGCCATATGGACAGATTTAACTCACAATTGATTTCAATAGAGTTTGCTTTTGTCAATATGCTGACATTTTCCAAATTTTAACAGGTAAAATAGTGCATTTTTATTGATACTTTTCAGTGCTGAATGAAATGTACTCACAATCAACTCCGTTCAGGGAGTGTCTTACGTCAATAGGATACAATTGGCAACATAAGCGCTCATAGTCTTCCTCTGACATTTTCTGGTATAGTATAATTGGTTATAGTGTTTTGTGACATTTGACCAATGTTGGCTCAGCAACTGAGGACCCAAAATGAGAACTCAAGTCCTACTTTTTGTGTTGGAGGTAAACCTATGATGCCTTAAAATCTTGTCTATGTACTGTAGGCAGCTCACTAGGTTTTGTAACAGACCACAAAGAAGTTCCTAAATGAGTACTTCATACTTCATACATAACAAAGTTCAGAACGTCTGTAATTACTTACAGGGTCTCTTTGCTCATCACTGTCTCGTATTGAAGGTCGAGGTCTCAGCAGCATGTCATCACTACATTCAGTGTCCGACCCAGTAGGGGACTCGGGTAGATCCAGGAAGTCATCTCGCTTGGGACCGCGGAATCTTATTTTGTCCAGCCGCTTTAGCATGTTCAACACAGCTGCTTTAGGCTTTACCTTAACATTGTGTATGGCAGCCCTGCAGAGTCAACAAAGTACAACAAAGTATTAAGGACAGAAAGTAAAAACTTTAAAAGAACTCGCACAAGAGAACAAATAGTTAAGAGAACACAGGTGTTACGCTGCCAACCCGCTGGAGAAAGCTCAGTCCACATAATGAAGATGCAAAGTGGCTTTATCACAGTAAGTCAATAGTACTGACAGACCGATATATATCATCCAATTCCATTAATTAGCCAATTTGTGGCTCATTTGAGATTACTGCCATTGGCTGATGCTCATGTCAACTTGGTCGACTGACAAAAGTGTAAGTAAATACTGTGTAATATATGTGTTCATTTGATTTCAGAAATTGTGCGTATATCTCATGCCTAAAATCAGGACCATCCTCTATCAAAACATACGCCATCATAACATAACCATGTATTTATTCAACAGCAATCAATGTTTTATTCACTTGACATTAATGAGCTGATTAAAATAATTAATAACCTGAAGCTTTTATAATGAATATGTACAAACTAATGGATGCCACTACATTTATTTTGATTTCACTAATAACATGCAGTTGATTAAATGTGAATCTCCTCTCTGAAATATGTTATTACATGATAGTTTACCCAGAAGTCACCTCTCTGACACATGCTTATATCCTCAGGACTTTTACAAAAACACGTGAATGAATCAGTTCTCAGTATCCTGATGACCTTTTAAAACAAAAGGGAATTCATTTGCTGTGTTGTTCTGAAGACAAACGGCAAGAGAAAATCTCTAATGAACACAATAGGTTGTAAATGGATTGCTGGGGCTTTTCCTGCCTCGAGCATGAATCACTGACCAAAGTATTTTCTTTTTGTTTCTTTTTTCTATTTTCACAAGTTCAGTCTGAATGGTTAATGGTAAAACAAACTTGGCTTGCTGTCCTCGAAGGAGGCTCAAACCCGAGGCTCGGCTCGAGCTCCGAGTTAAACCCCCCTGTAACAGTACTGCATAGAGGGAGAATAAGAGAAATAGAGGAGGAGATGGGGAGGAGGAGGGATGCTGGAAGAATTGTCGCTGGGATGACGTAGTGACTGCTGCTTATATACGCTCATGATGATTGACAGGACTGAATGTTTAGGCTCCTCCCGAACCTACGTTTGAAACTACATATAGTGGAGATCACTGTGAAAATAGTGCCTTGTGTGGATTTCCCACAGAATTTATTTGGCCATGTCACTACCTCTTTGAAACGGTTTCAACTAACCATCATAATGTAATAGTTTCAACCATTATAGAGGACAAATGGATTCAAGACTTTGAGACATTTTGCAGATTTTATATTTACTATGTTTCATAATATATTGTTTACACTTAAAGGGTTAGTTCACCCAAAAATGAAAATTAGGTCATTAATTACTCACCCTCATGTCGTTCCACACCCGTAAGTCCTTCGTTCATCTTCGGAACACAAATTAAGATATTTTTGATGAAATCCGAGAGGTACGTATATGACTCGTCAATAGACAGCAAAATAACCACCGTTTTCAAGATCCAGAAAGGTACTAAAGACATCGTTAAAACATTCGACGTGACTGCAGTGGTTCAACCTTAATTTTATGAAACGACGAGAATATTTTTTGTGCGCAAAAACAAAACAAAAATAACGACTTTATTCAACAATTTCTTCTCTTTCCTGTCATTATCCTTACGCAGTTGATGGAGTTAGCACAGTGAAGGCTTCCGTGTTTACGTCCGAATGCCGGCTCAGTATTGGCCAAAGCTGATCATGTGAGCAGCACAACGCATGCATGCGATGCTGACGCAGGAGCCGGCCAATAATGAGTCGGCGTTCTGACGTAGAACCTGGAAGCGCTGGACGTAAACAACGTATGAGAATGACACAGAAGAGAAGATATTGTTGAATAAAGTCGTTATTTTTGTTTTGTTTTTGCACACAAAAAGTATTCTCGTCGCTTCATAAAATTAGGGTTGAACCACTGCAGTCATGTCGACTTTTTAACAATGTCTTTAGTACCTTTCTGGACCTTGAAAGTGGTGGTTATATTGCTGTCTATTGACGAGTCAGATACCTCTTGGATTTCATCAAAAATATCTTAATTTGTGTTTTGAAGATGAGCGAAGGTCTTACAGGTGTGGAACGACATGAGGGTGAGTAATTAATGACAGAATTTTCATTTTTGGGTGAACTAACCCTTTAACTACTCCACAACCTTAAAAACCAACACCTTTTTCTTCTTTTCTCCATTTCACTTCTGCTCTAGCTTGTTTCCTACTCTAGCTTTCTAATAAACTTGATAATGTGTACGAATATCGTTTACTCTGTAATTAATTGCTTGTTATGTTCCTCATTTCTCAAATCGCTTTGGATAAAACCATCAGCTAAAAGTAAATGTAAATGATATATTTTTTCCATGGAAGCAAGATAAGCTATAAAGGTGTAGAACATGAACATGAGGGCGAGTAAATTACAGCATTTTAACTCTTTTTTTGCTCTACCACTTACAATTTAAGCTAATATTTACACGTTGAAATGATTGTAAACAGGTCATTTCCACAAACAGTTGAAATGAAGATAAGCAGATGAGAATAAAAAGGTATTATGTAGAGAAAATAATGTCATAAATTATAGATACAGCCATGAGAGACAACTACACAATGGGGACAGGAGCTTCAATTGTAACCGTCTCTCTCTGGATCTACATTATACAACAGGTATTGCCTTGAGAGGTCTTGGTGCTTATTATTATGAAATTATATTTGGCTATTGTTGTGATTCTGCATGCTGTGAGAGCTGCAGAAGTCTCTAGTCAAGTACACAAGGCGGAACTAACTGTGTCCACCCACAGATCTCGACACTGCCCGCATCTCTACATGAATATCCACCACCAATGTTCACTGAATTACTTCTATCTGAACATCATTGAGAGCACTGGACGAACACCATGACTTAAAACAGCAAACAAGGACAAGGACATTCATATCTGAGACAGAGATTACATTCAGTTCATTCAAGATCAAATATATGCAACACAACACACACACAAAAGCAAAATATACTTCTTTATTTGTGCATTAGTCATTCTCAGAGTTCAAAACCACAGGTGCTGCCTACATAAACTCTCTCAGTGCAGGAATACTAAGTTCACACTGATCATAGACATGGTTTGCTTGAGAAAACAGCTGAATCTGAAACCATTCGAATATGAAAATGACTGAATCAATTGGTGATTCAATGGATAATTAATCAGTGACTAATAGTTCAATTAATTACTAAACCCATCCCAGCAAACATTGATCCGATGGCAACGTCGTGTCCCTGGCCAAAAATAGTCACGGTAGGATGGCATAAGTCAGTAAAAAAATATGTAACACAGAACATTTCCTAAAAATTCATTCAGATACGTTTGTACATGTCTACAATTCTCTGGGGTTGCATGTATAATTGTTACTTTGACTTTTAGCTACGTGTAGTTCAACATATAATAATTAATTAATTAATAAGATAGCGTCAAAGACGTCCGTTCAAATTTCATTATTTTTCAACCATGACTGGACGTGCCGGGGGGATGTCATTTCAACGGTCATTAAATGTTTGCTGGGATGGATCAATTAATCAAAATATGAATTCATCAATGATTCAGTTGATTTGAATCAGTGACTCAGGTCATTGAATCTATGGATCAATTAAAGGGTTAGTTCACCCAAAAATGAAAATTACGTCATTAATTACTCACACTCATGTCGTTCCACACCCGTAAGACCTTCGTTCATCTTCAGAACACAAATTAAGATATTTTTGATGAAATCCGATGGCTCAGTGAGGCCTCCATTGCCAGCAAGATAATTAACACTTTCAGATGCCCAGAAAGCTATAAAAGACATATTTAAAACAGTTCATGTGACTACAGTGGTTCAACCTTAATGTTATGAAGTGACAAGAATACTTTTTGTGCACCAAAAAAACAAAATAACGACTTTATTCAACAATATCTAGTAATGGGCGATTTCAAAACACTGCTTCATGAAGCTTCAAAGCTTTACGAATCTTTTGTTTCGAATCAGTGGTTCAGAGCGTGTATCAAACTGCCAAAGCCATGCCCCCCAGTGGTGAACCACTGAAATTTCAAAACACTTATGACATAACGAAGCCTCGTTTACTGAAATCACGTGACTGTGGCGCTCAAAACCACTGATACGAAACAAAAGATTCGTAAAGCTTCGAAGCTTCATGAAGCAGTGTTTTGAAATCACCCATCACTAGATATTGTTGAATAAAGTCGTTTTTTTTTTGTTTTTGTTTTTTTTTTTGGCGCACAAAAAGTATTCTCGTCACTTCATAACATTAAGGTTGAACCCACTGTAGTCACATGAACTGTTTTAAATATGTCTTTAGTAGCTTTCTGGGCATTGAAAGTATTAATGATATTGCTGTCAATGGAGGCCTCACTGAGCCATCGGATTTTATCAAAAATACCTTAATTTGTGTTCTGAAGATGAACGAAGGTCTTACGGGTGTGGAACAACATGAGGGTGAGTAATTAATGACAGAATTTTCATTTTTGGGTAAACTAACCCTTTAATCCAAAGATGAATCAACAGACCAATTAATCAATGAATCGATTGATTTCAGTGATTCAGATGATTTTACTATAAATTAATCATTGACTCAATAGTTCAATGCATGAATGAATCCATGGATCAGTTAATTAAAAGATTAATTCATCAATGACATCAATGAAAATCAATTAAAAGTAAAAATCAATGGAAATATAATCAATGAATCGGTTTATTTCAGTGATTCAGTTGATTTCACAAATGAATCAGTGACTCAATCGAAGAATGAATCTACGGATCGAAGAAAATCAACAACTCAATACACAAATTAATCAGTTAATCAATGAATCCACTGTTCAGTGATTCAACGAATCAAATGATCAAATCTGAACGGAACAGAACTGATCAGTTGATCAATGGATAAGTAGGCTAAATGAATCAATAGATAAATGAACCGATGAATGACTTCACGAGATTATCCATGACCATCATCGCAACATCACTAACACATGTAACAACTTTCGCTCCATCATACGCACGTTCTCAAGGCCGTCTACATGTTGTGTGGAGACAATGTATCTAGTCCTGTGTTCCACAGAATGATACATTTTGTCCCTACTGATCAGCGCGTCTGAATGACAGAATAACGGCCACGTTCTTGGAACGCGTTTAAATGTCACATTCAACAAAGCGATGACACATTCGATTATGACGTATACACGCTTAGCTAGCTATTTAAATCAGCGAGCTTAGTGCGACACTGTCAGTGATATGAACAGCTTCATTTTAAAGAGCGTTACTCATAACAGAAATGGTTTTGTCTATGAATTATGACAGTCCTTAAGACACATACTGTAAATCGCCTGTTGCCGTCTTGAATCTGTTTAAAGGACACTTACCCAGCTCGCAAATCGTAGCAAAGTTTCATGAACCCTGCTGATAGTCTGTGATAGATCCTTCAGTAACACCTGCTGGAAAACTGCTGTAAATATATTCCAGCTCCCCGAGCAGCTTTCCCTCTGCTGTCTAAAAAGAGCTGCGCGATGTCCCCGGAGCCTTGATTATGTGCGAGTTAATGTCAATCCCCCCAGAGAACACGGATCTGCGTGTCTTGTTGATGTCACTGAACTCACACATACAGCAGACGGACAGATCTCCTAAACGCGTCCACTGATCTCTTAAAGGGGCCGCAGCACTGTCTACTTACTATAGTGAAATACAGTCAGACTGACGTTCATGTTTTTTGGGTAGCTGACAAATAACATGACGTGACATGAGAAGGCATTAACTTTTCTTTTCTTTTGCTTTTTAATTTCTGTTAGCGTTTTGCTTATTATTGTTATTATTGCAGCTTTTATGCCTTTATATTATTAATTATGCGACTATATAAAAATATTCATATTTGCATACTATATTTGTCATTCTGCATGATTATTTACTAGTGAACCAGTGAAGGTAAAGAGGTTATTAAAGTTGTGAATAACTATTTGCACTATTTGTTATCCCTCCTAACAAAGTTTTACACAATTACATGAATAGTTAAATATATATTTAAAATTGTGTACACTCACATGAGATAAAGACTGAAGTCATATCAATTATATTTCACTATTATTTTATTATATATTCAATATTAATATAAATTATATATATATATATATATATATATATATATATATATATATATAAAACGGTTAGTTCCTGTCCTTGATTTTGATTGGTCAATAGCTGTGTTTTATTCACGATAAAACACGGCTATGACCACTTCACCCAACAGTTCTGTGTATCACTACACAACAGCCTTAGCAACCACTCTTAGTAACGTAAACTGTATGTCCTCAGTTGATATTGTTCATTGAAGCTTACTGTATTATGTAGAAGAGTGTTGTGAGAAAAAGATCAAGTGAGAGAGTTTATTACCTGCATTCAGATTTAGCATTGTCCTTCAGGTCAGTCCTATGTTCATAATAAAAAATCTGTTTAAATGTCCGATATATTATCTTGTCCTTTTAACAGTTAAGGGGTTTTCCCGTGACTGACAGCGCTAGTCAAAGCATTTGTCAGTTGCGTCTTGTTCCGTTTTCAAAACAATTCAGTCTTTTCAATGTAAAAGTCTTCGCTACTGACTGACACACTCATAAAGACAGTCTTTGCCGCCATCTAATGGCGTAATAATGTAACTTCTGTTGCTGTTCACGGTAAGGGACTATTTTTTCCGGCGGAAGGAAGGCTTTTAGAAAAAGTTTACTTCATGAAAGTTGCATAATTGATACATATTTCTGGCTTTAATATCTATATTGTGTGGTAACCGTTTTATAAAAGCAATAAGGTACTCGAGGCTAGTGCTGTATTGTGAATAAGTCACAGCTGAAGGGGACGCTTGGCGTCGTGCCTAACAACCTAACAACGCCTAACAACGCCCTTCAGCCGTGGCTTATTCACGATACAGCACAGCCTCGAGTACCTTATTGCTTATATATATATATATATATATATATATATATATCAGGGGCGTTTCCTCCGAGGAGGCAAGGGAGGCAGTGCCTCCTAAAAAAAAAAATAGGATGAGAAATTAATCCATATTACATATAAAACAACACAAATATTACAAATTATGGCATTAAAAAGAGCGCAAGTCACTCGTATTTCTAAAGGAACACTGCCCAACAGCGACACCCGCAGGTAAAGTTACAGCAGGAGTCATGCCTCCCTTTCCACTCATAGAAAACCATTAGACCCCTAAAGCGTGTGGTGGGTTTTGTGGGGAGGTGATTGAGAATGAACGGGGGAAAGTCACGTGAGAGGAGGCAATGTCTCCATCGCGCTATGATTGGATGTAATTGGTTATGATTGGATATGATTGGTTTGTGTGATAAATCCCGCCTCTTGTTTACGTGCACGTTCCGCGCATCAGTTTGAATGAACAAATGATGGCGTCAATGGGAAGACTAATTGAAAAGTAAGTAAACAGATCACCCAGTTACTGTAGATATCACCATTTTATGTCACGTCAAAATCAAACTTGAAATGGGCTGAAAACATGATGACTGCGGGTTTTTTAGTGCAATCAGCTTGGTGAAATTAAAAATACATCTCCGTGTCTGTGACAGACGGTGTTTACGGAGCATGACTGATCCAAAATAGCCTAAGTTGACTATTAAAAAGAAAAACATCAATACACAAATAAAATATATTGTTTAAATTGTTACAGCCTGTAGTTATTATTTTGGAATGAATATAGAAATGCTTAAAACACTAACTTGATGAGATTGACTTGGTTTTGATAAATAGAACATTTATTACAATACATTGTTAATGTAAAATTACAAAATAGAATTGTATTTGTTTTTTTTTTTCTTTTTTGATGTAATGTAAAGTAATGTTCATTTAACAAGGAAGATGTGTCAACGTTAAGAGTAATGCACATGAATTTACATTTGATTCATAAAAAATTAAAAAATGTGCCTCCTCATTTCAGAACACGCCACTGATATATAGGCTATATATATATATATATATATATATATAACTGTTGTATAAAAGCAGCACTCACCATTGTGCTTGTAATATTCCATGTATTCTCTCGATTAAAAATAACCAAATTTTAGGCCAAAACACCATTGTTACTACAGTAAAATCACAATAAATTAAATAAACAGAAAACTCTTTTAGACTCTGTCATTTTGTTTTCTGCCATTAATTGTATTTAATGCAACAATAGCTGTAGTAATTATTTCCTAAATTAAAAATACATGAACAGTAAAAAATGTATGTATATAAAAATGTTATATGCCACAAGTTTTACTTACATTTTTCAAGCATGACTCTCAGTGACGATGAGCAGAACTCAAACTCTTGTTCTGGATCAGACCCATGACCTTTGACTGCTACACTTAATCAATAACCTCCCTTTAAACAAGAATCACTTATTCTTTACTGATAAGATTACACACAGTACACTTTCCAAAGCAAAGGTAAATCACTCACTTTTGATTAGTCAGTATATAAAGTAAAGTCATTTCGTAGTATCCGTATAAAGAGTTACAAACCCAACATCAACAAAACGCTCCAGGTCTTCTCTATAATGTCAAACACACATGAGTGCATGTACCGCTAGATGGCGCCAGATATTACCGGAGATATTTAGTGGCGAACGTTTGTTTTTTGATGCTTTGTCTCAGGGCCGTCTTTAAATTTCAATCACACATTTCATTCTTATGAAGCCCTTAATTATGCAATGTCCAACAAGACTTGTTAAAATGTTTAATTGCGCTTAAAAGGCCTACTACATTTCTTCACGCAAAAAAATCACCCATGCCATTAATTATCTTATCACACTTTACCAAACCTACCTTTAACCCTTTAAACTGAGTCTTTCAGCAACAGTAAGTGTGACTGTATTTAAAAACTATAACTACATACTGTTAATGTAAATTAATTATAATGATGAGAATTTGCTCATATGGTGCAGCAATTTCTTTAAGAGAGGACAAGTTCTTGAAAAAGGAGCAAAGTCAGGCTACCTGACCCTACCATGATCCAGACCAGTACTAGACCACTTTAGGCTCAGAGCCATACGTGTTGAATTACATAAAAAGCTAAATGTATTTGCTTATTTTTTTTTCTTTCAGTTTTTGTGATGACTGTATACTTTCTCTTGTGCAGAGTGAAAAAATATGCCGCACTAAGTAGTAGTGGTTGAAGTAATTATTACTTTTGGTACACTATAAGTAGACTGCAGTCTTGCTAGAGATCCACACCAACACATCAGTTGTTGAGACCACGTTTACATGATTCAGAGATGCCTCAAGACCAAGACCACAAATTAAGACTCTGGAAAGGGAGACAGAAATACTCCTGACCGAAATGAGACAGCAGAGACTAAAAGATCTACAGGATAAAAACAGGATTTTAACAAGGTGTGAGTGAAGACAATTACGATAAATCGTGCTTAAATCCCCCTGAGAGGTAACAGATGAGCCAGAAGATGGCGCTATAAGGTATGGAATCGGCCTCACAAAATACAAAAGTTATCATGTATGCTATCAACAAGTTTAATCATGTATTATTATTATTTCACCATAAGTCATGGCTTTCTTTTACTGTTTAGTCTGACTGTGTCTTTAAAACTATTGAATCTGTGAGGACTCTTCAGGAATTGACAACTGCGGAGCATCTTGCGTTTTTCATTTGCAAAACAAAAGTAAAACTAATACTAAATAATAAACTAATATCAACTGAACGAAAACTATATTCTTATACTAGTTAAGGCCAATGGCACAACTTACCCCGTAGTATCTGATACACTACTTAACGTTTTTTGTTTTGTTTTTTTTTTTCCACGTACCTCAAAATACTAAATGAATACCGTGTAAAAAGAGACTGTTTCCCAAAGGCCATTTCCAACCTGTTTTGCCCTCATTTTCCCATCCTGTCTCTTTTTTTGATGGTATGTATATGAGACTTCAGGAAGGGGCAAAGTTTATCAGCACCAAGCTGACTGACAACTCTTAAGCAGATGTAACTATATCCACCCAGCTAGATTTCTGCCCAAACCCTGTCAGTCCTGACAACAGAGGAATGCTCTTTCATACTTATTACTTCGTATTTGCAACCCATTTTACATACTTTCCCAACTTACGTACCCAGCTTTCCCTAATGTTCCATATTCCGGTAACACTTTAAAATGAAGTCCTATTAATTAACGTCAGTGAATGGATAACTAACCAGCTAACAATGTGCAATACATTTGTTACAGTATTTATTCATCTTGGTAACATTAATTAATAAAAAATATGTATGTTCATTGTTAGTTCATGTTAGCTCATGTCCATTAAAAATATTAACAGATAAAATTTTTGATTTTAATAATGTATTAGTAAATGTTGCAATTAACAAATTAACAAATGTTGTTAACATTAGTTGGTAACACTTTACAATAATGTCCCATTTGTCTCCCTAACCCTAATGCATGAATGAACAATGAACAATACATTTTTACAACCTTTTTTTTTTAACCTTTGTTAATGTTAGCTAATAGAAATATTCATGTTGAAGCTAGTTCACAGTGCATTAGTAAATACTAAGATTAGCATTAGCTAAGATTAATAAATGCTGTAAAAGTATTGTTCATTTGGTTATTGGTTAACATTTTTCTTTCTTTCTTTCTATAGAAAAAAAGACCATTTAAAGAGTTTTAAGTCAAATAATTTTAGATAAACAGCACATTTGTTTCATTTTTCTTTTCCTTTTTTTTCGTTTGTTTTTATTGCTTCAAGCTGCAGTCTGTAAATTTTGCCTCTTTGTCGCCATCTCTGTTTTAAATCTGCAATTGCAGTTATTTGCGGGATTATCATCTTTACGTGGGTTGTGCATCGGCACGGCTCCTCTGCGCGGATGAATGTTTTCTGTCAGTCACCACATCGGTGTGGATACTGTACTTCGGAATCACAGATTCTATGTCTAGGAAGTATGACCAAAATAAGAATTTTCACTGGAAAATGTCATCTGAACAAGTAACATGTCTGCCACTTTTGTTCTGACCAACTGAGAAAAAAGCATTACAATAAACCACACTGCCAATGGTGATTAAATCTAACAATCACTTAGCTCGGATGCAAATTATTATTACTGTTATACTTTGTTCTCAAATTGTTAATGTTAACAACATCAGCTTTGCGTGACTCTGTGTATTTAGTGTGTATTAGCGTTACCTGTAGATTTCAATTTCTGTAGCCACTCCACAGTCTGAAGTCTTTTGCTTTTGACTAATCTTTTTGAATCTCCAGTTGTCACTGATGATTGTCATTTGGACCTTTCTGGATTACAATCTTCCATCAAAATGATAAGTTTAAAGGAACACTACACTTTTTTTGAAAATAGGCTCATTTTTACACTCCCCTAGAGTTAAACAGTTGAGTTTTACCGTTTTCGAATCCATTCAGCCGATCTCCGGGTCTGGCGGTACCACTTTTAGCATAGCTTAGCATAGTTCATTGAATCTGATTAGACCGTTAGCATCTCGCTCAAAAATGACCAAAGAGTTTCGGTATTTTTCCTATTTAAAACTTGACTCTTCTGTAGTTACATCGTGTACTAAGACCGACGGAAAATGAAAAGTTGCGATTTTCTAGGCCGATATGGCTAGGAACTATACTCTCATTCCAGCGTAATAATCAAGGAACTTTGCTGCCGTACCATGGGTGCAGCAGGCGCAATGATATTACGCAGCGCCTGTGACCCCCTGCTTGCACAGGGAGCGTGCCTTGCAACCATGGAGACATTTGTGAGAGACGCTGCGTAATATCATTGCGCCTGCTGCACCCATGATACGGCAGCAAAGTTCCTTGATTATTACGCCGGAATGAGAGTATAGTTCCTAGCCATATCGGCCTAGAAAATCGCAACTTTTCATTTTCCGTTGGTCTTAGTACACGATGTAACTACAGAAGAAGAGTCAAGTTTTAAATAGGAAAAATATTGAAACTCTTTGGCCATTTTTAAACGAGATCCTAACGGTCTAATCAGATTCAATGAACTATGCTAAGCTATGCTAAAAGTGGTACCGCCAGACCCGGAGATCGGCTGAATGGATTCGAAAACGGTAAAACTCAACTGTTTAACTCTAGGGGAGTTGGAAAATAAGCCTATTTTCAAAAAAAGTGGAGTATTCCTTTAATTATTGCAGCTGCTGTGAGAAAAGTCTATAAATGATCCGCCGCCTGCAGCATCCTCCACATGCGATATAGCCTACTAGCTGGGACTCCTTCTTTATGTAAACAGACGTGACGTAATGACACAAAGACGAACGGCTGCATGCTCGAATTTCCTGCGGAAACCCACCAGTACCGATTTTATTTTAAAACATTATTTCAAGCTTACCCTTGTGAATCGGGCTAAGGTAAGGAGATAGTTTTGAACACTGGCTGGTTATGTACTTGCTCAAAAATTGATTTTGGATCATTTTTAACCAAAAAAAGTTATGGACTGCAGCTTTAAGTAAGTGTGTTGACCTTTCTTCTCCGGCGTCATATTCTTCTGCGATCCAGAATGGTAGCACAGCTGAAAGGTTTGTTTGAGCTGCGCCCTCTACTGTACAGCCTGAGGCTTATTCATTTCACTTTTGGTCTTAAAGGGGCCTTTACATTTGCCACAATATAACCTTTTTTTTATAATTAAAAAACAAACAAGCAAACCCAGCCCAGGTCAGAAAAAGTAACGCAAAAGTAACTTAATGCATTACTTTTCATAAAAAGTAATTTTTTGTAAGGGAGTAATGCAATATTGTAATTCATTACTTTTAAAAGTATCTTTCCCCAACACTGGAAATGAAGATATTACACCACCCCACACTTTTTCTCATTTTGAGCGTTAGTTCAGAGGCCACTCACTTCAGTTGTTAATATTTCATGTGCTCTTTGAAGTGAGGCAGTACAGAGCACTCAGGATAATCAAGCTCAGCTGAAGATGAATTCTTGCTCTGTGCCACCTGCGACAGTAAAAGCGTTACACTGGAATTCGGGGTAAAGGGCAGAAAGCAGGTCTGAGTGAAGTAAATCTCAAACAAGACAATTAAACTAACCTAGTGATGCATACTATCCATCCTAACATACCTAGTATACACAGTTAAAAATAGTGTGCTTTTTTAAGCTAGATGCTAACACAAAGAGTATGTGTGGTATCAAGACACATTTCTATGACCAATACTGCTGTCTTACTAGATACTAAACGGATACTAGTATGGAATTAAGCAGTAATACATTAACTATCAATAACACAGGGCTCATATTGACTGCTTCAGTCACAATGAAGGTTTGTTTGTGAAATATGTCTGTAGCAGCGTAGCTTCAAGGTGTAAAGCAGTACAGTAGTGCGGTAGTAAAACATAAGGATCCATACATTTTAATAATATACTTAATTAAGAGGTTAGGAAATACAAAATAAGTGTTAGTATATTATACTTGACCTCACATTTGTGCTTGGAATAAGAAAAGAAATAGAGTTTATACAACAAAGATACAAATTCAGAGAGCTTTTATTTTTACAGCTTCAATTTTTGTCCAGTGTCTCAAAACATAAAAATAAATACAGCTATGTCATAAGAAATCCAGTGTCTTTTGTTGTGAAAAATGAATTAAAACACCTGCAAGTCTCGTTCACTGCTGCGTCTTTGGAATATGAATTGTGAACTGTCAATTAATAAAAAAAGAAAACACATTCATTTTCATTTCCTTGAGTCTAAGGGCAACATCTTCACAGTTCAAACATTATAAAACATCGCCATGAAATCTTGTCAAAGTTGAACAGTGTTTTTAATAGACTTTTAGTCGTGTTTTGGGACTAGAGCACCAGAGAAACCCAAATGATTAACTCTGCAAATCAAGTACAAAACATTTGTGATTTAACCACATTGGATAAAAATAGTCTTGCATTAAATGTTATTAAAAATGCTTTTCAATATACAAATGTGCCTTAAAATATTATAATTTCAAAACAACAACAACAAATATATATCTACACAGTAATTACATGAGGAAAGTATTAGTCAAGAGATGGATCTCCTCTATGAGGACGAGCCAAGCAGGGCACTTGGTGAACATTTCAGCATTCTGTGATTTACGTTTCGTAATCGGAAAATGTCTCTACAAAGTTCCAGCCTTGTGCGATCATACAAAATTACGTATAAAATTACTTATGTGTCTCTTCAAGTCCACCTGTCACTCAGTCAGAGCGTGCCGCTCGGCATGCTGGGATGCTTGAAGTCCCACGTTTAGTGGTTTGGCACAGTTTTCATATTTCCTCGCTGACCCGGTCTTGCGTATTTAGATACATTCCCTTATTCTTTCCTTAACGTTCATTTAACAGGCAGATGTCTGCAGTAATACTGTTCTCCAATGGAGCCTGGACCCCAGGGACACGCTGGAGAGCAAGGTGCGCCTACAGGGAGGGTCTTTGGGTAATCCACCTTTGCTTTCCAGCTTCCTCCCACTGTCAAGGGATGATATTCTCCCCTCACGAGGGCAGAAGTTCCTCAGGTTTCCTGCTGGGTCAAATTGATGTTTCATTACTGCCGCTGTAGTGAGCAGAAAGGGAGAGAAAAGGAAGGAGGATACATGCGGGTTAGGAGGGTGTTCTGCAGGAATACAGGCCAAGTACAGCAGCCGCATGCCACATGGACAACAGGTGTAAAGAAGATGTTTCTTTGTTTTCGGGACACATGCTCCAATAGACACAAAGAGCTGAACAGAATCAGAGGGCTCAGGTTTCAAAAACATGCAAAACTACATTTTCAAAGTGTGTTCTATACACATCTATAATGTAGAAATGTCTGGTACTAGTACTTTGGTATCAAGTCGAAAATGAAATGTAAAAAAAAGTAATAATACCAGTCTTCAGTATCGATACTATTGATTAAATTCAGAGTTCGTGGTGTCGCTGCGGCTTAAATATGCGCAGTTGCAACAAAAATATATGAATAATACATCATATATTGATTTTACATACATTATAAAAATTTACAGTAATCACATGTTTTCCAGGAAGAGCAGTGAAATGTCACTGTGAAATAAACTTCAATGTCTTTATGCAAAGAATAACTTTTTTTCAGTAACACTTTACAATAATGTCTCATTTGGTAACATTAGTTCTTGCGTAAACTAACAATGAGTAATTTTCATAGCATTTATTAACCTTTGTTAAAGGGATAGTCACCCAAAAATGAAAATTATCTCATGATTTGTTCACCCTCAAACCATCCTAGATGTATATGACTATCTTCTTTCAGACGAACACAATTGTAGTTATATTAAAAAATATTCTGGCTCAAGCTTTATAATGGTAGTGAATGGGGCTTGAGATTTTGAAGCCCATAAAAGCACAGCCATCCATTATAAAAGTAATCCATACGGCTCAATAAAGGTTAATAAAGGCCTTCTGAAGCAAAGCGTTGGGTTTTTGTAAGAAAAATATCCATATTTAAAACTTTATAAACTATAATAACTGGCTTCCGAAATTGGCCATACACGAGTCTACCTCTGGTGGAAGAGTGACCTCTGACCCGACGCATGGCGTATTGACAAACGCGGAAGTGCAGAAGTCTAAAACGAGAATTTTTTAAGAGAAATGTCAGACGATTTCGATGTAAGAGAAGAGGAGCTTGAGTTTGTTGCCCATCTACTGTCAACTAAGCTTACGCTACTCCTACATCCTACATCATACAGATATTTAAGCCGGTTTAAATATGGATATTTTTCTCACAAAAACCCATCACTTCGATTGAGAAGGCCTTTATTAACCCCCTGGAACTGCGTGGATTACCTTTTATGATGTATGGATGCACTTTTTGGGGCTTCAAAATCTCGAGCCCCAATCACTACCATTATAAAGCTTGGAAGAGCCAGGATATTTTTTGATATAACTCTAAATGTGTTCGTCTGAAAGAAGATATACACCTAATATACACCTAGGATTGCTTGAGGGTGGGTAAATCAGCTTGAGGGTGAGTAAATGTTGAAATGAACATGAACTAAGATTAATAAATGCTGTAGAAGAATTGTTCATTGTTAGTTAATGTTAACTAATGTAGTTTATAAATGTAAAGTTTATATTGTAAAGTGTTACATTTTTTTTTTTTTTTTTGACCTGGACAAATTTTAAACAATTTTAAAATATTTCACCAATTTGTTTTGGACGCAATATCAAAATTGGTATCATGAAATTTCACTGGTTTTAGTATCAACTAATCATGCAAATATTAATAGTATAATACAATCAACCCTAATGCAATTTATAACCCATTATTGAACTCTGCCTTTATTTTTGTAATAGATAAAAAAAGATAATAAAAGATAGATAAAAAGGTTTGGGTGAAGAAAGGTGGAGTGTTGAATAGCGTCTTACTCGGAGTCTGACTGGTTGCCGCCGTTAACGGTCCCTGATCTCAGATTCATGGCCATGCCGTTCTGCTGTTCTCGTAGAGGGACGGGCGGCCGATGAGGAGGCTTGATGAGGATGTTGTGGCCGTTGCCCCCATCATTAGAGGCTATAGAGGGCGCTCTGGAGGAGATGGTGGGGGGATTATAGTCCGATAACTTCTCCCGAAGTTTGTTTTTCATGTTTTTGTCTGTCAGTGGAGGAGGATATGAGTTCTTATTCTTCAGAATACCTATGCGAAGAAAGTACATGGGAATATTAGTATATATTTTATCTTATTTCTCCCACCACCCTCTCAACTGATGTTTTACAGTTAATATAAGTGTTTATTTGCCATTCTCACCTTTCCTCTGTTCAGGCTGATGGTTGCTGTTGGCTTGGATGGAGGGTGTTGGTTGGTCTTTCTCCTGAGTGGTCTCTCCAATGTGATTGAGTTTACTTTCGTGATGGAGCTCCACATTAACTTTCGTCTCCACTCTCAGTCTCTCTGCCCCTCCGGGATCTTCACTGTCACTTGCTGTCATGGCTTCAGTTGGCCAGTAAGGCTTGACGTGATTGGACACAGTATCCACTAAACACAAAAGAAGAGGTTAATGTTATTTGACACTTCAATAACTTGCAAATACCTCCATCCCTTTCAGATTTCCATATTTAATGGCATTATGAAAGAAGAATACCTTCTCTTGTACCCTTTGGAGTGCTGTGTAGTGGTTGTCTTTCATTATTCCACCTTGGCTTCATGTCGATGTCTTCATCCTCGCTGTCGGATGAGTGAGAGGATGCGTACGAGCTGCTGTGTTCGTCTACGGAGAGCTCGCTGTCCGAATCTGAGTCTGAATACACACAACCTTATGTCAGTCTCAGCAGTTTGTTTGAGGAGACATACAGAAGTTAAGAAATTTCATCAACAAATTTTGTAGTTCACGAATACAGATGTCACACTACTCTAGTCTACATGTGGATAACAGGCATTAAGTATATATCAGTGCTGGCTTGGAAAAGTTTTTGCATACCATCTGCTTTAGTGCCGTTATGGAAGAGTGAGCCGTCAATGTCAGTGTGTCCGGCTTTAGCATTTCCAGATGAAACACTGGGCTTCTGACCTAATTCATCCCTGTGTAGGAGTGAAAGAAGGAGAATGAGAGAGATACAAGACAGATGCCCCACACATGACCTCTACTTGCAGTGAGATTAGATTAAAGTGAAAAACAAAATAAAATGAAAAATGTCCCATTTATGACCAATAAGACCATGCTGACTTGATGTAATTCTTGTTACCTAAAGGTTCAGCTTCTAAACTCTTAGCGTAAAATTCCACTTAATTACACGTCCAAGATACAACTAGCCTTATATTTCAGTTATGACAACTCTTGAAATAGGTTTTAGGGTACGTTTACACGACAACGAAATGCTTAAAATGGAGAAGATTTTTCTTTGAGTTTTCCGCGTACAGACGATTGTCAAAACGATCCCCATTAATACGAATACGTGAAAATGATTAAAAATGCTGTATTCTGCTGGCAGGCCATTAGATGGCGATGAAACACTATAGACTGAACATGTAATGTGCATGTGCATGACGTCATCGTTTTCACAGATTTGCGTTTTTATTGTTTACACGGAGACCGTTTTCAAAAACTTGCGTTTTCAGGCCACCAAAATGCCGTTGTCGTGTAAATTAACGGCCAAAATGCACACAAAAATTTTCCGTTTTTAGTTGAAAACGGTGTCGTGTAAACAGCCCCTTAGCCTGTTTTTGAATATGGCAATGTTAATGTATTTGGTCTAGGCAGATCTAGGCAGGTGGAACTGGGGGAGGTGGAGGAGAACTTGGCTTACAGCAAATAATGAACCAGACTATTTAAATGTTGAGCAAGCAATCTCATTGGCTGCAAGATCAGCAGAGACCAATCATCTTGTGCCATGTAATGATGTGATAGCTTGCAGACTGCATGTAAATGACCTATCAGCCTGCGCCCTCTAGAGTTTCATGACTGAACTATATAGTCGCTGTTTGTATTTAAATAGGCAAATGCTTAAGAGTCTGTGACTGGATCATTATTACAGTGATTATTATGTTTCTAGCATGTTATGTTTGGCAACAGTTCTTCTAACCCTAATTGAAAGAGTGTGTAGCTTTTTAAAAAAAGTGAAAAAGTGAAAAGAAAAAAGAAAAAAAGGTTGTTCCTACATGGTTGTTCATTTCTTAAACAACCATGTAGGAAGACACATCATGGCCATATTCCAGGATGACAATGTCAAGATTCATCAGGCTCAAACTGTGAAAGAATGGTTGGGAGGGAGCATGAAGAATCATTTCCACACATGAATTGGCACCTCTGAGCCCAGACCTTAATTTCATTGAAAGTCTTTGGGATGTGCTGGAGGAGACTTTACAGAGTGCTCACCTCTTGCATTGTCTATACAAGATCTTGACCAAAAAATTATGAACCTTTTAATGGAAATAATGTTATGATGTTATTTCCATCAAGAGGTGCATCAATTTTTGGTCAAGATCATGTCATTAATAATCATTAATAACAATACACGTCCTACTATGAGTTAATTAGTAGGTCATTCTACTAGTATGCTATGCAACAAGCTTGCAGAGCGATGTTTATACAAGATAGCATATAGTACATCATAATACAGAATCCTCAGCAAAATCACAGTATTTACACATAATGATAAGTGCTTTGAAAATTACTATTGAACTAAATCTATAAACAGAGCATTTGAGATGTCACAGGGTTGCGTTCAGTGTATACAACGAGACGGAGGTTAACACACAACATTGATGGATATACATGCAGGAACAGGTTAAAGTTTGTGTACATTATCGCAGCACTGCAAAGCAGAAGCCATGCACGTTTGCTCATGCATATGAAAAGAGAAAAGTCAATTAAATAAGACAAAATCATCAAAGGGTTAGTTCACCCAAAAATTCTGTCATTTATTACTCACCCTCATTTCGTTCCACACCTGTAAGACCTTCGTTCGTGTTCAGAACACATATTAAGATATTTTTGATGAAATCCGATGGCTCAGTGAGGCCTCCATTGCCAGCAAGATAATTAACACTTTCAGATGCCCAGAAAGGTACTAAAGATGTATTTAAAACAGTTCATGTGACTACAGTGGTTCAACCTTAATATTATAAAGTGGCGAGAATGCTTATTGTGCACCAAAAAAACAAAATAACGACTTTTCAATAATATCTAGTGATGGGCGATTTCAAAACCCTGTTTCATGAAGCTTCGAAGCTTTACAAATCTTTTGTTTCGGATCAGTGGTTCGGAGCGTGTATCAAACTGCCAAAATTACGTGAACTATTGAAATTTCTAAACACTTATGACATAACTAAGCTTCGTTTACTGAAATCACGTGACTTTGGCGCTCCGAACCACTGATTCGAAACAAAAGATTCGTAAAGCTTCGAAGCAGTGTTATGAAATCAGCTAGATATTGTTGAAAAGTCGTTATTTTGGGGGGGGTTTTTGGCGCACAAAAAGTATTCTCGTCGCTTCATAACATTAAGGTTGAACCACTGAACTCACATGAACTGTTTTAAATATGTTTTATTTTATATTTTTAGTAGCTTTCTGGACATCTGAAAGTGTTAATTGTCTTTCTGGCAATAGAGGCCTCACTGAGCCATTGGATTTTATCAAAAATATCTTAATTTGTGTTCTAAAGATGAACGAAGTTCTTACGGGTGTGGAACAACATGAGGGTGAGTAATTAATGACATAATTTTCATTTTTGGGTGAACTAACCCTTTAAAGCTATTGAGAGATGTCAAGTAGGATAAGAGAAAGTGAAATGTTACATAATCAGCGTGTAGCGCCATGTCCCAGCAGTAGCGTGTTACCTGTGTGTGTAAGTAAGGTAGCTGCTGTGACTCTTGGCTGACCTGACTGTGCTCTCCAAAGACACTGTCGACTCGCCTATGCCCGAGCGGTACAGCGCGCCGTCCTCCATGTATGTGTTATTACAGTTCAGAGTACGCTAAAGGCAGAGAAAAAGCACAGTAGTGTAAATCAAGAAAAATAATACATTTCCAAATGCCAGACCACAGCAAACTTCTTCCTTTGATAGCAAATTAGGTGAAATTACTTAATGCTTGCAAATTACTTAATTGAAATGACTTGGTTATTCATTTGCTACTAAATAAATTGACATTGAATCCGATCCTAACTGCTGTTTCCAGATGCATGAAGGACAATTAATGTATAAATATTTAATCGTTTATATGAGTTACAGTAACTTACCGTCAGTAGGGTGGTGCGTGTGGTGCTGGACTCATCAGGTAACTGTTTCTTTCCCGTGAAAACGTTCTTCAGATTTTTCCTCACCTCTTTATTGAACACGATGTGGAAGAAGAAAATGAATATACCCTAAAAACAGAAACAGGAAATGGAAACCTGTCTGTGTTAATAATTTTTGTTACATGCTTTTGTCATTTTTATAATTTTTTTATATATTTATTAGTTTTTTTTTTTGTTTGCTTTTTTTTTTTACTTATTTAGCTTTATTTTTATTTTAGTTTTACCTTTAGTAATTTTAGTACTTCAGCTTAAACTTATTTCAATTAGTTGCTAAGGCAGAGCTTCTCAACTCTGGCCCTCGAGGTCCACTTTCCTACAGATTTATATATATATATATATATATATATATATATATATATATAAAGATATACATATATAGTTTTAAAGTGTGGTCACATTAGGGAAATTTCAAGCATGCTTTCGAATGCCCACAAACCAAAATCTGCTTTTTTCCACCCTCACATAAAACTACTGATGTTGCGGATACCTATTGAAATTATATATCAGTAAAGCAGTTTTCATTTTAGTTTTAGTTAATGATAACAACACTGAAACCTGTATTAAACACATCCTGCATCTGCACTTCAGTCTACCAGATTTCCGAATGCAAGAACACATATAGAAGTTATAAAGTGCTTTTGTATGTTTTTAAGGCTTAGTATGATCAACAGTTATAGTGATGTTTGCCTTATTTGTCTATTTTGAAAAATCAAGGTCAGGAAGACTATGACTGTTACCTGCAGACAGCTGAAGATGGCAAACAGGTAGTGGAAGGTCATGACATCACTGTTAACAGCCATTAAACCCAGCAGCCAGGTGGCGCTAATGAGTAACAGGAGCAGAAAAGCCATCCGCATAGCAGGACTGGAGCACATGCAAAAACAAATCACAATGAGTACCACTATACTTCATAAAACAATCATCAGTAAATACTCTCAAGGGACAGGATAACAACATCTTACATGACCCCAGACTTCTCATAGGAACGTTGTCTACGGCCACATGACGCCTTGGCCGCCAGCACAAAGATAACAATGTTGACCTGTTAAAGAGATTGTTTAACGTTTAAGCAGTTAACTCAGATTGAAAATTACATTAGACTGATAGCTAGAATGATCAATAGACGACTGCTGGATGGACTTACCAGCACCACTACAGCAATGGGTCCGGCAAAACTCCAGATGAGGGTGTCATGGACAGACAGCCAGCAGAAGTCAGGGTTTCCATATCCCTGAGGATCCAAACCCACAGCCAAACCTGTTGGGACACAGACATCAACATGACTTTACATTATCTTAAGAAAACATGCTTTTCTCTGTAAAACTTACTGCCACCATGCTGGTGAACGTGATTTCACCAAGTGCAACATGTTCCTGGATCAACATCTTTGTTGATCCTGGATCAACATCTTTGTTGATCCTGGATCAACATTCCAATCAACCAATCAGATTTGAGGGACAAGTTTACAGTTTATGTCAAGTTTAGGCTTACAACCAGGGTCAGTGTTATTCAGCTTTCATTTTCCTCTGATTTTAGGGATAAGTATTTATGGGTAGGTTTAGGGGTAGGGATAGAGTTAAGACTAAATTTTCGGACAGGAATGTTGTTCCAGGATCAACAAAATTTGAACCTGTATTATATGGCAAAATCATAGTGACCCACAATGCTAAAATTTTGTGGGTGGTTGCCAGAGCATTGTTATTTGGTTGTTCCGTGTAATTTATAGGGGTGTTGCTTAGTGGCTGCTAAGGTTTTCTGAGTGTTTTTAACATGTTTCTATGCATGTTTCTACTGTTGTTGCTACTGTAGGTGGTTGCTAAGGTGTTGCTATGGTGTCCTGAGTGATTGCTATGTGGTTGCTATGGTTTTCTAGGCGGTTGTTAAGGCTTTGCTTTGCAGTTACTAATGTGTTCTGAGTGGTGTTCTAGTTTTTTTTGCAATTCTGTTGCTAAGTTGTTGGGAGTGTTTTTTTAACATGTGAATGTCACAGTGTTCAGGGTGCTAGGGTGTTGCTATTGTAGGTGGTTGCTAATATGTTCTAAGTGGTTTATAACATGTTGCTAGGTAGTTGCTAGGGCTTTGCTATGCAGTTACTAAGGTATTCCAAGTGTTTTTAATGTGTTTCTATGCAGTTTACGTTGTTTGGAGTTGTTTTCAAAACACTGCTTTGGTGTTGCTACTGTAGGTGGTTGCTAAGGTGTTCCTATGGTGTCCTGAATGATTGCTATTGGTTGCTAGTGTTTTCTAGGTGATTGTTAGGGCTTTGCTATACAGTTACTAATGTGTTCTGAGTGTTTTTTTTATGCTGTTACTAAGTTGTTAGGAGTGTTTTTTTTAAACATGTGAATGTCACAGTGTTCAGGGTGCTAGGGTGTTGCTATTGTAGGTGGTTGCTAATATGTTCTAAGTGGTTTATAACATGTTGCTAGGTAGTTGCTAAGGCTTTGCTATGCAGTTACTAAGGTATTCCAAGTGTTTTTAATGTGTTTCTATGCAGTTTACGTTGTTTGGAGTTGTTTTTAACACACTGCTATGGTGTTGCAACTGTAGGTGGTTGCTAAGTTGTTGCTATGGTGTCCTCAGTGATTGCTACGTGGTTGCTAGGGTTTTCTAGGTGGTTGTTAAAGCTATGCTATGCAGTTGCTAATGTGTTCTGAGTGTTTAAGCTGTTGCTAAGTTGTTGGGAGTGTTTTTTTTTAACGTGAATGCCACAGTGTACAGGGTGGTTGCTATTGTAAGTGATTGCTAATGTGTTCCAAGTGGTTTATAGCATTTTGCTAGGTAGTTGCTAGGGCTTTGCTATGCAGTTACTAAGGTGTTCTGAGTGGTTTTTAGAGTGTTCCTAGGTGGTTGCTAAGGCTTTACTATGCAGTTTCTAATGTATTCTGAGTGGTTGCTAGTGTTTCTATGTGGATAGTAAGTCTCCCCTATGTTTTGCTAAGATATTCTAGTCTCCAGATATGGTTTGGGTTCCTCCTTTAATACGACAAGTCTGCTGAAATTATTTGCATTTCATTTGGTGAATATGGTAAGTGTGATCACTTAGACAAGTAACAGCAGCATAATTTGAAGTCTGCAGATCAACCATGTCCACAGCAGGAAGCAGAGGGAGTTACACCCTGAAGTTTGTTAAAATCCTTAACCCAAACTATGAGCAATGAATTACAGAAAGGAGTAAAGAAAGCAGGCAGCCATTTATTGAGCTGGGAGGAGCAGAGAGGAGTCAGGTCAGCCTCTATTATCTGTAGGATAGGGGCTTTTTCACTGCTTTGAGCATGTGCCAGTGGAGAAAGTGACACCCATTATGGAGAGCGGAGCCACCGGAGAGAAAACAGAAAAAGAAAGAAAAAAGACAGAGCGAGAGACCGAGAGGTAGTAATATGAACACAATGGCGTCCTGTGTCATTCCCACAGGGATCACACACACACTATTCAAAGGAAGGAGCGAGTCTAAGCCCGACGACATGAATGTGGTTCTTTAAAAAAAAAACTTTTCCAATAATCTATTAGGGAAATTCATAAGCTGAAGGTGTGTATCTATGTTGACATTGTGGACATAAGCTGAGTGCATGAGCGTACAAATATGAACCTGCAAAACCGTTGGGTTGGGTGTACTGTATGTCCATGAAATAGTAATTAGGGAACAGACTGAAGAGGGTGTGTGTGTCTGACCTGTAATAATAGCAGGTATCCCCCAGCCGATGGCGTAGTAGAAGCGCATGTGGCCGTGGTTGATGTTTCTGACTTCGGTGAGCATGCGGTAAATGTGCAAACCCTCCACAAACGTCCAGGCAAACGTGCACATATAGAAGTAGTGCAGGAGGATGGCTATCACCGTACACACAAACTACACAGAGAGAAAGAGAGCATATTCTCATTATTGCAATACATTCAGATGTTTTAGAATTACTGCAATACAGTATATTTTGTATAATAGCAAAAAATCTTTAAATTATAAAACACAAAATAATTTAAAAAAAAAATGAAATAATAAAAACTGAAATAATAGCGAAAAAATCTAAACCATAAATTAAAGGCAGTATAACAAATACTGCCATGATGTATAAATTTAAAGGGATAGTTCACCCAAAAATGAAAATTCTATCATCATTTACTCATCCTCAAATCTGTATAAATTTCTTTGTTCTGCTCTTCACAAAGGAAGATATTTGGAAGAATGTTTGTAACCAAGCAGATCTCGCCTCCCCCATTGACTACCATAGTAGGAAAAATAAATACTATGATAGTCAATGGGGGGCGAGATCTGCTTGGTTACTGACATTATTCCAAATATCTTCCTTTGTGAAGAGCAGAACAAAGAAATTTATACAGATTTGAGGATGAGTAAATGATGATAGAATTTTCATTTTTGGGTGAACTATCCCTTTAAATTTAAACGTGGAACAGAATTAGCATTTTTCAAGTTTTGATTTCCCTAGGGAATTTCAAAAGAGTTTTAAGAATAGCATTTTTTTTATAAGTAAAATATAAGTAAAATAGATAGAATAGATAGTAAAAAATAGATAGTATTTTGATTATGTTTTAAATCAGCAAAGTTCAAAAACACCTGCATTAATTATACTAGCAGGTTTATTGCTGCATCATCAAATATTTTTTAATGAACATGGATTGGATCCATTTAACATTCAGCAGGCCTACATAAAGACAACAGAACAAAGATACATATGAAATAAACAGTGCTTTTTAGGTAGGTTTAATAGTTTTCAGGTACAGAAATAAAGTAAACAAATGTAAAATAGCACTGCATATTCTTCACTGTATAAATTAAATACATATTAATCCTTCTTTATTGTAACAGACTTTATTGTGATTAATCTTCTAATTCATTTTTGTATACATTTTAATATTTTTTGTAAGTTTAAATATGTATGAGATCTGCACTCCTTTACTAAGGCGGGACTCTTATTTTGACGGGTTTTCTTGTCTATGGAGCTATACAGGTAATGGAGAGCATGCAGTTCTTCGGAGATATTTTGCAGATTTAAAGTTTGTCAGTTTATTAAGCACCCCCGAAAAGGCATAAGATCTGTATGTATTTATTTACTGTTAGTTGTAATAAGTGTTTTGAGTAATTTGCTGTATGTTGATGATAATGCAATGGAAAGAGAGAGAGAGTTTAATGCGCACTTCTTGTACTCTGTATTGTTTAGCTTTTGTGGTGATTTTTTTGGAGTGAAAACAGATGCAATAAACTTAATAAAACATTAGTAAAGTTTTGGTCATCATTCGGATGGGGTCCGCTACACTTATGAAAGTTACAAAAGTTTTTTAGTCAAGAATAGTGTGCGATCTTTTGTTATTTGATTAACATTTAAAGCGCAGACAGCAGCGCTAGGATTATGCAACAGACATTATACAGCTCAGTTCCTTCACGCAGTTAATTAATAAACCATCGGTTTGTTATATCGGCCTTTCTCCTGCTAGAGCCGATATGCTGATGGTTGTAAATTGAGCAAAAATCGGCCGATAAATATCAGAGGCCGATACATCGGTGCATCCCTAGTAAAGACCATAGCTCAGACCTTTCTTAATAAAAGCACATTACTTCTATTTACACTTTGTGTGAATAGCATGTATCACTATTTGCAGTAAAAATGCTATTTGTTGCTATATACACTTGGTCAAAAAAAATGAAGTGTAAATAGCATCTACTTTCCATTACACTAACTGTAAATAGCATCTACCTTTTTTTTCACTTATTCTAAATAGCCACCGCTTTATCTTTTTATACCTGGATATATTCTTGACAGATTCTGTGAAATTCAGGCACTTAAAGATCAGAGTAGACACACATGCCTTCTCTACAGAGCTTAGACCTAAACAGTGTGTCCAATGTAAAGCCAGACCTCACATATATTAAAATAATGTGAGAGTGTGTCGGTATAACTCTAAATCGACCCCTAGTGCTAGCAGACACCAGTCACAGCATGCCTCCATGAAAAAATCTGCTGGAAAATGTGCACTTTAAACATCAAATGACTAAAAATAGTGAACTTCCATTCATAAATACTTATGTGTGGTATTGCAAACATATTTTTAATGTATAAAAATACTGTTGTTTCACATGCTGGTAAAGCATCTGCAGCATCTGTATAAAAATCAGAAGTATAGAAAGCTGTAATCTGATGTAATTCAATGAGTGCCACCAGGAAGATAGTGTCAAACCACATATAAATGGATTTAAACCATTGAAGCTCTTCTCTACTCAATGATGGATTGTCATATACCCAAAATAAAAGCCACCTCAAAGCAATCAGAGCCATTTGTCAAAGAAACCTCAACTCGCAATTATATCCAGCCGTTAATTACAGACTTAGAAAGTAATTAGTGCAATTTGAGAATGGGGATCTACATTCTGGTTATCGCTGAGAGGGAAAACTACAACACAAGACTTTCTCGATGAGAAGACACGAAACCACATGCATGAAAATGCTCACTTGTGATTTAACTTGATGAAAGATCAAACCCATTCAGCCAATCTTATAATTTCATGTGGGGTCGTTTGAGTTCCTTCTCACTTTCATTTGACAGTATTTTGCAATATTTCTTCTTTTTAAGGTTTCACACAGTAATATTCTAAAGAAGAGTTCCTCACCGGGTTGTCGGTCTGGTTGATTCCGATGAGGAAGACCAGCTCGGAGAAGAACAACGCAGCCACCAGGTTCTTGTGGATACTGTGGAGATTGGAGCGTAGTTTGTGCAGGATGGCCAGCAGGATGAAGGTGAGGAGGAGCGCCAGCAGAGAGGCGGATACCGTTGTGTAGGTGACAATCTTCAGGGGAAGAACATCACCATGCTGACAGAATGAGAGATAAAAGAATCAGAAAAATTAAAAACAGAAAAAACAAAACAGAAAAAAAAAAAATGTTTAAAGGGATAGTTCACACAAAAATGAAAATTCTGTCATCATTTGCTCTTATTTAGGGCTTATGTTATTCCAAACCCAAAAGACTCAATCTTCAGGACACAAGAGATTTTTATTATTGTATGATTTTTGTCCATCCATGGACTATGCGATCAACATTTGAAAGCTTCCTAAAGATCATAAAGAGATTGTAAAAAAAAATCCAGCAAAAGTCTTGCTATTCACATATAAATATACACACATGCATAGAGCGCATCAAATATGGTAAACGGAAACTCTAAACATGCTTGCTTGATGCACGAGAACCAGTGAGGTTTGAAAATTTTGAACGTGTAGACATTCAATGGATGAATGTTTTTGCTCCGATGTAGTTTCGTCAAAAGTACTGACTTCAGTACCAAGTCGGTACTGACATTTTAAAAATGTGACGATACCAGCATTTCCCCCTAGCATTGTGAGCACTGTTCTTAAACACCTGTGATTGGCCATTGTGTTCACTAGCTCAACAGATATGTCTGTGATTGGCTCCAATGATCAACGCTTCAAAAACATGTTGTAATTAGACATCTTTGGCCATGTTCAGACCAAATCCTATTTTTGTGCATATCCGATTGAAATCCGATCAGATTTAGCCAGTCTGAACGGCCAAAAACTACATGAAATGCGATTTTTACAAATCCGTTTCGAGCTACATTCATATGTGGTTTGAAATCCTATTCAAATCGCATTTCTGGAAATCCGTTTCAGTCTGACCGCTCTGATCGGATTTCGCATGGTTTATGTGATTTTCTCACGCCACGTAAACGTCAGACGTTGATATAGGAAACATGCTGAAAGTCGTGGCAGAAACAAAGGTTGTGTTGTTGCAAAGTGCCTGACGAGCAGAAACTGGCAATATAGTTTTGAGACCGGGGGAGACGACAGCACGGAATAAAGCCGCTCATACCAGCCTCCTATGTTTCTGCTGCTGCCTCATCATAACGCAGTAGTCCAGCGCCGGCGGCTACACATTGTCATGTTGCAAATAAGACAACATCTGTACTGCAAACCCCTCCATGTTGTGGTTGTTGTTGTTGTTGTTTTTGGCGTATACCTACCAACGCAACATCATTGCCATAGAAACCAAATCAGACATTCCGGAAAACGAAAGAGCGGCGAGGATACACAAATCGGATCTGAACAGTTGCGATACGCAGTGTTTTAAATCAGATTCCAATCGGATACACAAATAATCGGATTTGGACTGACAGTCTGAACGAGGCCTTTGACGCTCTTCACGGAGCACTTACACGGATACACACGGGAGCATCTGAAAGCAGGCATCTATCAGCGGATCCGTCTATCTGCAGATATATTAGTGATCCGCTGATAGACGCCTGCTTTCAAACACTCCTGTGTGTATCTGTGTATTTTTGACAACACTAGATGAATAAATGATTAATGTATTTTCATTTTTGGTTGAACTATCCTTTTTAGTTATTGGGGCAAGATGGCAGCCTTTTAGCCACAGTACCTCTCTCTTGGAGATGTCCATAAGGACGGCAAAGCTGGTCATATGATTGCACTGGCAGCTGATGTGGGTGTTGTTCCTGGAAATGAGGTCACATCCTTTGGACGACCAGCCGCCCGTGCCACCAACACTGACACACAAAGACACACCAGACCGGCATTAAATAAGCATGTGGACTGATTTTTGAGATTTTAGTATTATCTGTTTCAAAATTTAATAGATTATATATAAAGATGTGTGAATATGAATGTGTATGAGGGGGTTGTGACTCACGTGATAGAGTGGTTCCAGAACACACACACAGGTTTGGTTCTCTCCTCTGTCTCCAGAAGGTTGTAGTCCAGTGTGATTGGTCGCTCCAGAGGAATGTGTAATGGCTCGCCTTCACTGTACACAGTTGTGCTTACGATGGGAGTGTTAATAACCGGACGGTTTGGCAGCCTGCGGAAAAAATGGGCATGTTAAATGGATCTTCTGAGCATGGCAACAGTGTTCCGTGTTTGACTGTGGAATGCCAACAAGACTAAATATTTGGACAAGTACTATATAGTCGGATAAGCACTTAAAAAAGTGTTGTTCTGTACCTGAGACTCCGGCGGTCGGGATCGTAGTGTTCTGGCAGGAGCCGGCCCATAGTTTTATAGATGATGACTGCAGCAACGGGAAATGGAGGAAGACTCTCAGCATGCCTTTTCTTCTTGTTTGCAGCCTGACTGTGCTCTTCATCAGAGCTTCTCTGAGATTCTGGATCATCTGTAGGAGAAACTACCAGAACGAGATATTTATACATAACCAGTTCATAACAGTTTAATTGAAAAATTAACAAATTTCACAGTTGAACCAGCTTTCGGCAAACCAATCTGCTGTATTTCTGCTTTCAAACTGACCCTTTAACTAGGTAAATCATAATTCAGTGTCTTTTTGTTACTATAATGCATGTTTTTACCTTTATGATCTGAAGATTTGAAGCTGAATTCCGGGAAAAGAACAGATGACTTAAGGTCTTTGGGACACTCCTGGTCAGTTGTTTGGAAACGAGGGATTTGTACTTCATCTGGATAAATGGCGTCCAGATAATCCACTGCAAAAACTGAGGAGTCAAAGAAAGACTGAGGTTAAGAAGAACTGTATAGTGTTCAAAACAATGTACTCAGTAATTGGTCTGCACTGCATTTAAATTGATTTAAGCAATGTAACTCACCCATGTTCTCGGTTACAATGATGAAGGGTTTCAGGTAGGTTTTCCTCATGTTCTGAGCCACAGTGTTGGCGTATTCCTCAAAGTTTTTCAGCAGATGTGCTGTGCCTCCTTCTGTTCTCTGTATCTGATCCCAATGCTCTTTATTACTGGCATCCAGGATCGCGCTACCGGCCTTCACTATGTTCTGAAACATTCAAACACATACTTCAGTATTTCATGGTAAAATTCTGGAGATTTGAGAGCCATTAGAAGTCTGAATCTGGGCCAAGACAAGATATAATGAATGCGGTCTTAAAACGCATCCTTATCCTAAAACCATGTATCAAGATAAGTACATTCATGTTGCCAGATGTGCTTTAAACATGGGCGTTTACGTTCTCATGACATCAGTCACTACATGCCGTGTTATTTACACTAATCCACTAAACCTCAAAGCTCACAATTTTGGGCTACCACAGTTGTTGTTTTTTTCAAACACAGCAGACACCAATAGAAAATTGCCCCTAACATCCCATTATTGGTATAGCTATAAACATTGGTAAAAGTGCTTGAATGTGCAAAAGTTGACGTCACATGGTTGCTTTTTGCTACAGTATGTGGATGCTAAGGTGTTCTAAGTGGTTTTCAGCGCATTGCTGTACAGTTGCTGCAAGGGTGTTCTGGGTGCAAAATACATTTTCACATTTACTGAAAAAGATGTGTCTGGCAAGCATCAGTTACAAGTCAAAAGAGCCCAACCCCAAGTCATTATGATATTTTGGATATTATGATGTCTGCAATGGGCACTGCCAGTCTAGACAGCTCTTTTAATTATAACGGGACCTTCTTTTATCGCCTCACGACATGCCGCATATGCCCGGTGTACAAACTCAATGGGCCTCATTCATGAAACTTTCATAAATATAAAGTAAATTTGGAATAATTTGTGCGAACCTTCCTGAAAACTCTACTCCGGATTCACAAATGCTTTGTAAACATCAGATTTGATAGTTAAACGTGTGTATGTTAATGAATTCCAATCATTTGTAAATAGATCGCGCCTGTGCACTCATTCACAATTAGCATAATCTCCGTCTATGAATTACAACTGTAAATTACGTGACCAGGAACGCTGTGGAATCTTATAGAGTCCCTTTTCAGGTTTGGCGCCATTATATTGAATAAATGCAAAAGAGACTAATAGGCCATATGCCTAACAATAAATATTCAATTAACGTGTGTCCACCAAAGCGTTTTTAGCCAGCTGAAAAAATGCCTGGTGCTCTTCTGAGAATGGCCAGTTGGGGGCGCTTGAGAGCGCTTTAGAGGCGAAGCGTTTTTCCAGATTGGGTTGCTATGATTTGGAATATCCACGGCAGTAACGTGTTACTAGTATCTACTAGTTTGAAGAATATGACTGAATATAAAAATGCAGTAACCAGCAATATTAACTTCTTCATTGTTGTTCAGTCGTTGTACAAGGAGGGTGGTTGTTCGGTGTTAAAAAAAGTATTTGCCCCGCCCCTCCTCCACTGTGATTGAACGACTTGGTAAAAAGTGACAGTGACGAGCACTGTGTTTTACCCAAAGTTGAACAGTTTTCAACTCTCAGCTACAAAAAAGGGCAAATGAACTCATAGTCATCAATTTGCCTAAAAGAACACATGACGCTCAAATGTTTTATGCACCATTTACACATGGTTGGGAGCAGATGTAAATTTCTTTCATACCAACTAACATTTTGAAAATACGAACACTTTCATGAATGCGAAAATGTGCATCAGAACGGCTTTACGAACGATTTACGCAAAAATTTGTTCTGCTCTTTTTTCATGAATGAGGCCCACTGTTTGAAAAATCATCTCTCCTCAACAAGTTGCATAATTTGAGGTATAATACAGCAAAAACAGTGTGGGAGAGTGATGAAGTTAAATAGTTTGTTCAGATATGTAACCCTGAACTGGATGTGTGAGCAATAGTACCAGTGATGCTTGTCTTAATCATCACTAATAAGTATTAGAACTGAAGCAGATTATATTGAGAGAATAGTAGAGATAAAGGAGTAAATCCAACCTCGTTAAATTTGGCGTCACGCATGGCGGCCAGGTTAAAGCCCTGTTGTTGGCTCTCATAGTGCAGGATCCAGGAAATGAGCTGATAGGTTGTCTTTATGTCGTTGCCATAGAAGGAGCTAGTCTGGTCAGTAGCGTTTTGTAACATGCGAGCGATGTCCTTAGATTTCTGTCCATCCATTGTGGATTCATTACGATGCAACTCCTCATTCTGACCGGAAAGAGGTGGGATATGAACAAGAGAAAGAGAGATAGAGATGTAAATTAAGGAGCTTTTTCCAAAATGGCCACAATAATATGAACTTTTCAAAGTTATAATTGATGTATTTTTATTAAAAAAGCTAGATGTACCAGTTTTTTGAGGTGGGAGAATGTGATAGTGGTACAGTTGAAGAGTTCAGGGGGCAGCCAGCCTTTCTCATCATTGCAGTGTCTGACAGCAGTGCCTAAAGTCAGTAAAAAAAAACAATATGATTAATAATATCACAAATAAAATACATTTTAATACAAAATACATTACAAAAATATAAAATGCTTTTTCTGAAAGTACAGTTTCAGAAGTTTCTCAAACCAAGACCTTGTTCCAACAAGCACTTTGGTAAATGTGTCTTTATACAAGCACTGCCAAGCCATGTCCCACAATACTTTGTGTTTGCCAACCAGCTCCCTCTAGAGACGAGGCCTCATTAACATTCGGTTACCCGACCAATGAAAAGATCTAACTGCATAGTTCTGCCAATGAGAGTTCTTTGTTAACAGGGCTGGGTAATGTCAATGGGGGGGTGGGAGGGTTTAGGGGGGGATGTTCCCAGTGCCAAGTGACAGAAAACCACTGAAAACACTGGCATTTTCACATTTTCACAAGATTCTGACTATTATTTCCCTTCAATGTCTATATAATTTTTTTATGGAATGGTTTCAGGCTGTCAAATGGTAAAACTCCAAGAAACGTCATAATATATATAATACAACGCCAAGGTCACAAGTTCGATTCCCAGGAAATGCATAAACTGATACAATTTATACCTGGAATGCAAAGTAAGTCGCTTTGGAAAAATGTATCTTCTTTGGAAAAATGTATCTGCTGAATGTAAATGTAAATATATATATATTTCTATTTTATTTAAATTTTTTCAAAGATATTCATTAATAAAGACTCTTATTTTCCAAGTTTTCATTGTTTAGTTTGTATATGATCATTTAGATCATAGTCATTGTCAAATCATCACAATAACAAGGTCAGCAGCACTCACCAATAGATCCCTTGGGGCAATTCATGGCAACTGGACGTCCAAAATTGGTCCTGGGCCACCAGATTCCAGCATCAAAGGCTTTTGGGCAGCCCTCATACACAACTGAAGGGTAAAAGATATGGAACACTTAGAACTTCATTAGTGTAGATGCACATTACAACATCTTTGATTTAAACTCAAAGTGGGAAACTCAGTAGGAGTATGTACCCTCACAGCCCGTGCTGGTCACTTCAGAGAAGGGGTTGTCGCAGCGGTTGCACTGACGCCCAATCACACCCGCCTTGCAGGGACACTGACCCGTCTCTGGGTCGCATGTGCGTGAATTAGCGCCCAAATGGAAGCAGTCACAGGGGAAACAGGTGTTGCTGTCTTTCGGTTGATAGTAGTTGTCCTGTGTGAAAGAGATACTTTGTAACGATAGTCAAAAGACATTGCAGGGCGGGGCGAGAGCCGCAGGAGAACGGCGCGAGGCCGGTGGCGCGATTGCTAAGGAGCGTCACCTGCGCACTGCACCGGTCTCGTATCTCTCACGGAGGAGCTCCGGAAGCATAAAGTGAGGAGCGACGACAGTGAAGGACGAGAGAGGACCAGGCCTGGATATATGTTATGTTTTTATTATGTTTGCGTGGGCGGCAGTCGTCCGTGAGGGACTGCCACCATTTTACTTTCGTTTTGTATTTGTTTATTTTGTATTAAAGTGTGTTGAACGTTCGCCAGTTCCAGCCTCCTTCTTTCCACATAAATGAACTGCGTTACAATGACATTATGATGTTTTGTAATACTTGGACAGCAAATATAAAGTCCAGACTGAAAGGCTCAGACCAGTTTGGGTGAATTTTATTTAAAAAATCCCATCTTCATACCTTGCAGCGACATTCTCCAGTAGTCTTGTTGCAGTCGGGGTTGAAGCCTTTGCTGACATCACAGTCGCAAGGACCGCACATGGGGCTGCCCCACCAACCACGAGGACATGGCTTCTCCACCCTGTGTGCAGAAAAAAACATTAATTTACAGTGGGGTCCAAAAAGTCTGAGACCACTAGTGAAAATGCATCCATTTTTTTGTAATATAATAAAATGTTTTTCATTACAAGTTATATTATCGGAATAACAATTTGGGTGAAAAGTTAAACTAAAAAAAGTGCAGAACCTATTCTGCAGAAATGTTTCTCCTTTGTTTTATGTCATAATTTTACTTTGTATTACATTTTAAAAATCCAGCAGCCAATGAGATTGCTTGCTCAACATTTAAATACTGTGGTTTGCTGTAGGCTAATCCCTTCCACCTCCCCCAGCTCCACCTGCCTAGATCTGCTACGGGATTTTTGTATGTCTATTAATGCAGCAGCAGTATATCTTACATGCTCACAGCAGCGTGTCTGTGTGTCTATTAGCAGTAGCAAGTTCATAATTGCTCTGCAACAGCAGCAATAATCAATAGCAGCAGCGTAGCAGATCTAGTCCGCCTAGACCAAATACATTATCATTGCCATATTCAATAACAGGCTAAAACCTATTTAAAGAGTTGCCATGACTGAAATATATTTATTTACTCATCTTGTTTAGCCTTTCTGTAGCTCAAACAGTAGAGCATGTAGGTCATGGGTTTGATTCCCAGGGAAAAGAAATGATAAAATGTGTACCTTGAATTGAATGTAAGTCGCCAAAGGCATAAATGTAAATTTATTCAGATTCTGATTCACTGCATTTTATTGAACAATTTACGTTTTTCAAATGTGTGTTTTTTTAAGTGACATCATTGACAAAGGTTACACATTTTAACCTGCAATATCTCAACACTCTCACACTCAGAGCACTAATGCATCAAAGCAGATCAACCATCAAGTAAAACCCTTTCCATCAATCACTGGCAGGATTTGTCATGGTGTAGGGATCAAAAGATTAGATGTGCAGGTTGGCAGACTTCAGACGATAAGTAATAACACAACAATGAAGACAGGAAAATGATGAGAAACAGGCTTGTGCTTGTTTGTACAAGAAAAAAAAATCGACCAACTGTCCAAGTAAAGAAATTTTATCATCATTTTCTTGGGTGGCCGAGGACTTTTCTACAGGTGTATGTTTATCCTGCGCTTTACACATAAAGCAGGCGATTTAGAAAAGCCACAGTCACCAAACATACTCTAAAATTTTGGTGGGTCAGCAGGGGAAAACAACGTAAAATGCAAATAATAGAATGCAATGAACTATATAATCACGCATAACTGGAACAGCAAAATAAATAGGCTTATCAGCTTAGAAATAAGAGGAGAAATGCTTGCCATATTCAGTGTTGTTGATGTCAAAGATCAAAGTCAGTGTATTTTAATACAAATTACTTGGTAGAAGCTATAGGCAAATTAAGGTAAATTCAACAAGCCTAAGCTATGTTAATAATTAAGCATATTTGTGTGCTTTCATGGTAACATTAATGCATTTTTAATAGTCTCAGCCTCAGACGTCACGCCCACGGACCGTTGGCTGAACGTCTTATGCATATGGCACACTTATCTGGAAACACTTCAGGGGTTTCGAAGTCGCGTCTGGTTGGTTGAATTCTACAGGATGTCCGGGAGATGTGTGTGTCGCGTTCTTTAACGGTCCGCCTGGAAACAAATGCCGTGACGCAAAACCCCCTTGTGGAAGAAGATCGCCGTAGTGTTTCAACGTACTGTGACAACGAGCGCTTACCAGGATCAACTTAACACTGGATTTTCAAAAGTATGTGAAGTTCACAGGTCCATTGTTGCAGTAAACTTGCACAACATTCTTGAATGAATAATTTATTAGATGCACGCCGGTCTGTTATTGTAGGGACATCAACTTTATATTTTCACGCCCCTAAACATGACACGGAACAAAATGATTTTCAACCGTGATTGGTTGCGTTACATGTCAGTCAAACGTCCTCTTGGGCGGTCCTTGGCCAATGAAAGCTGTGATAAAGTCCAGACCTTCTGCCTTCAGTCTGAAGGTCTGGCTACGCAAGACTACATTTTTAATAACAATTTTCTTTATTTTTCTACTACAAATGTTTGGTATTGTGTTGGGTTGCACTAGACTACACAGGACCACCATTTGCAATTTGTCAAGTGTGTGCTATTATGTGTGCTAATGTTATAGTTCCAAGATATTGCAAATGTTTTGTTGCTAAATTTTGTGCTGAAAAGAAACTCAATAGTGCCCAGTAGAAGGTCAGTTGGAGGTCAGTACATTTCAATTGTTGACTTATTTCAGGACACTGAGGGTGAGGAAACATTCCTTCTCTGCAATTCTCTCCTTAAAAAGTGCAGACTGCAGGGCCGCATGGTGCTTATTAACTCAGCATCAGGTGCTAGCAGCGTGTTTGGGTCTTAATCTAATAGAGGACAGTCATGTCAACAGAGTGAGAGAGGAAGAAAAGGCAAAGACGTCCCATTTGTGACTGCTGAGACAGGAATTCATTGCTGGTCAGAGGCTTTAGCAGATTAAATATGAAAATAAAAGGGAAGGTAACAATTCCGCAGATCTTGTGCAGACTTGTGACAGGGTGTATTGTGTTGTTTTCCCCCGCATTGTGGAGAAGAGCCAACACAGTGACAGACACACCCACACCCACACACACACAAACCACTGGAATGAAGATGACTTCCATAATGCAAATCATTTACACTGCATGAATGCACGATTTTCAAATTGTCGCTAAAAACAGTTTTGCTCTACTCTAAGAAATATAGTACTTCAGAAATCTCAATGTGTTACAGTGCAAAAAAACCTGTTACAGTGTAAAAATTCATTGCAGTGTTTCAATTCCATTCAGAATGCATCAGCTTCATATCCATCCTGAAGTGAAGTAAGCTATAATGTACAGTCAGCCAGTCATTATTGCAATATAAACCCTGATTAGACCCTGAAATGTGCCATGCAAGATCTATTAGTAGACAGGACTGCATAATATTATTGACCAGTTCAAACAGGAACAAAAGGTTTGACTAGCAACCCAGGCTCCTGCTAAAAATTGCGTTCCAGGGGGTAAAATCCACGTTTTTGTCATGGTTCCCCTGGTAAAATTCGCATTCCAAGGGCTAAATATGATGTTATTTGAAGTCGCTTCAACCTGCAGACATGAAAAACAACCCGTGGCAACAGTGTTAAAGTTGCCCAAACTTGGCAACACTGCTACACTAGTTGATCAGTTTCATCTGCTGTATTGCAACTAGCTCTCTGGTCCAGTTCTCTGTGCCGATCTGGCACAGCCGGTATGGCTATGGATTTATTTTCCATTGTGGGACTGATAACGGAGCTCTTTGGAATGTAATACAAATGCGTCAGTCGTTGCCTTGGTAATGCAAGAGTTTGTGAGATATAAATAGCAACCGAATTATGTAGGATGGTCAGATATTTCTTTTAATTTTTATTATTAACTTGCATTAACTTCGCTCAAACAGAAAAACTGGTAGCCAGGCAACAGACAAGTGACCAATCCCGAGTGGCGACGTCACTACACGCACTCTACCAGCACGTTTCAGCACAGTTAGCCAACCACGCTGAGAATTCCCAGCCAAGAAGGGTTTGTAAGCGTGCCGTGCTGTACCAGGCTCAAGCGGAAATATAACTGGAACTGTTCCTCGCCGTTCTTAGAATCATTCGACCTGACGGTCTAATGGTTAATGTTTAAAAAGGCCAGCCATAATATTGCTCACTCAAAAATAAAAATTCTGTCATCATTTACTCATCCACATATTGTTCTAAAATCGGTAAGACTTTCATCTTCAGAACAAAAGTAAAGATATATGGAAAATAATTTATCAACCTTTAAAAATAATTTTTGTCCATTCACCTTAGTCAACACAATTAATCTTTTGTATAGATTCATACTGTCTTCTTAAGTTAAGTTCTATTTTCCCTCTTGCAGTGTTGTTCAAACAAAAGAACAAGCAGAACAGGAAAACCTCAAATCAGCCATTACCGACCACTGCAAGAGGGAAAATCACATCATGGACTGGGATAATGCCAGGGTCATCCGTGCTGAAAGTAACAAGTATCACCGCTGGATCAGGGAGGCCATTGAGATTAGGAAACACGCACCAAGGACTATGAACCGCGATGAGGGATCCTACACCTTATCCCACACCTGGGATGCGGTCCTGGAGAAGGCGTCAGACAGTAGGGGGCGCAAGCTCTCCCTACTGTCTGGCAAAACAACATAAGCAGCCTACAAGACACGTCACAGTAACATCACGTGACGCTTCTGACGAAGGCTACAGGAAGTAGCCGAAACTAGTAAAGCAGGTAAACAAACCTTTCCTGTCTGACTAAAAGAAACTTAAAATACAACACAATTAATGTTTTCAAGCTTCAAAAAGTTCATAAAACCATCGTAAAAGTAATCCATATTAATCAAGCGATTTAATCCAAATTCTTCTGAAGAGACACAATTGCTTTATATGATTTAATTTAGGATTGTATTCAAATGTAAACACTGATTAACGCACATACGTAAAAATCGCTTTGAACACTTTATTTCGATGGTCCACTTTAGACATTTTACTAACTATAAGTAACTTTGCAGCATGTCAACTAACTCTCATTAGAGTATTAGTAGACTGTCTATTTAATATCCGTTAACACTTTATTTTAATGCTTCCCTAAGTCGGACTTTTAACCCAAAGGTTGTGGGTTCGATTCTCAATACCGGCAGGAAACGACTGAGGTGCCCTTGAGCAAGGCACAGTGTCCACGGTTTGCAGTGTGTTTGTGTGTGTGTGTGTTCACTACTCACTACTTTTTATATGTGTGCACTAACTTGAATGGGTTAAATGCAGAGGACAAATTCCAAGTATTTCAATTCACTTATGAGTAACAGCTACATGTTGACTTATTTAACTACTAACAATCTAGAGGACTGTAGTTGACATGTAGCTGCAAAGTTACTTACAGTTAGAAGAATGTCTAAAGTAGACCATTGAAATAAAGTGTAACCAAAATTTTGGTTGAGTGGGTTTTCAATGGATGGACAAAAATGATGAGAAAATATTAAAAATATCCTTAATTTGTGTTTCAAAAGATGAACAAATGTTTTATGGGTTTTGGATTGGCGTGAGGGTGAGTAAATCATGACAGAATTTAAATTTTGGGGTGAAGTAATCATTTAATTGGCTTGACCAGCAAGATTCTTTGGTTAACCTGCTTCATTAGAAAGTCTAGTCATGCTTATTTAACAGCATGCATATGCTGGCCCACCAGCTATTCCAAAACCACCTGGAATAAACCAGCCTGGTCTTATCTGGTATCTTATCTGGTATGCAGACTTACTTGTTTTCACAGTACTGTCCATAGTAGTCTTGACTGCACTCGCATGTGTAGCCGTGAGAGGAACTTGGCTTACGAACACACGTGGACAAATGCTCACACGGGTTCAGATGACATGCATCAACACAATCTTTGCCAAAGAAACCTGTGAGTGACAGAAAGAGAGAAAGACAAAAAAAGAAAAGAATTTGATGAACTCAAATCCGAGGCATCTGTACAATCGCAGGGAATGTGATGCAGGTGTCAGTACCAGGGTCACAGGCGCAAGTGTGTGCGTTCCAGTCGTCTGTGCAGTCACTGTTCTCGGGGCAGATGTTGGAGTCGCAGGGGTTGGCCATATCACAGCCTTCCTCCACGTGGATTTTTAGCGCCTGCTGCATGTTGATGTTAGCTGTGTTGGTGGCGGTCTCCCCCATCCTGACCCCCTGTGACACGTTTACATAGAGTCAGTCACCTTACACTTAAACTTCAGACAGTTTTCTTCAGAATCACACATCAAATTCATAATCACACAGGCTCTGGTGAGATTTATATGTTTACACTACCATTCAAACGAGTGGGGTAAGTACGATTTTTTTTTTAAATAATACTTTTATTCAGCAAGGATCAAAAATACTGTTATTTTTGATCAAAAATGCTGTTCGTTTAAACTTCCTATTCATCAAAGAATCATGAATAAAAATGTAACATGGCTTCTACAAAAGTATTAAGCAGCACAACATTGATAATAATAAGAAATGTTTCTTGAGCCCAAATCAGCATATTAGAATGATTTATAAAGGATCATGTGACACTGAAGACTGGAGTAATGATGCTGAAAATTCAGGAATAAATTACATATTAAAACATGTCTGACAACACAATACACATTTTATGTATCTGACAAATACACATATTGAGTGCTAAAAAAAAAGGCTTTCTCTTGGCCTCACCTGCATGCATCCCTGAAAGCCCTGCTGGACGCTGTTACTCAGTCCCTGAAGTCCGCCAATGAACAGACTCCTCAGCTTGAGTCCAGGCAGTTCATTTCCGATCTCTGTTGATTTCTGTAAATCATGCAGGATGTCAGTAAACAGGTTTCATCTAAAGGACTTGTTAAGACGGTGTACCACAGAACTGACCGTGAACATGTCGTAGTCCAGGAACACCTGTGCCATGTACTTGGTGTCCTTCCCATCTTTGCTGCTCCTCAGCTCCACAAGGAGGTGATGCCATTCCCCGTCATTCACTCGGACCTCTGGGAAATCCAGCGTGGCCACTTTCTGCTCTCCCAGAAGCACTTCAAACCGCAAATACTTGTCCTTTATCTTAGAGGAAATGGTTTAAAATTAATTAATTATTTAAAAAATGGTACAGTAGGCTGATTAAGACATGGTATTAAATTGCATCAAATAAGCATAGCCTGTGTAACATTTGTACACTTACCAGAAGGTTGATTTGAGACATGTCGCCAGCGTTGACCTGCATTAGGGTTGTGGTTCCACTGGTCTGTCTGGTGCGGAACATTAGGCCGATGTACCAGGGCACAGCGATGGTGATATCAGGGTCATTCCATGACACCATGGCATGACCATCAAAGTGCTGCGGTGAAGGCATGACTGCAAGAAAGAAAGAAATGGATTACAACTGACTGCATTAAAATATATGTGTGTGTGTATATATATATATATTAATCTAATTAATTACACATCAAATTTGGCTGAGAAATTTAAAGTCATTATTGTGTTAAATGAGAAAAGCATCAAATAGACATTACAAAAAGTAGCTTCAGGAAAAAAGTAAAAAATTATTTGATTCAACAGAATTAATTACACATAAACTTTTAGACTTCAACAGGCATGAGGGTGAGTAAATGATGACAAAATTTCAATTTTGGGTGAAATATACCTTTAATGGGTTTTTTTAATGAGTAAATGAGCAAGTCATTCAGGAATGAAGTAAATGGCTCTCTTTATGAATGGGTCATTGAATCGTTGGTTCACCCGATTGATTCGCTTAAAACGCGGATTTATTTAGAAACGAAAAACCGCTGTGTGTTGCCTGGAGATGCAAAACAGTTCTGCTCGGGCTTTATAGGTAATATTTTCATTGGCGAATTTGAGCAAAAGCAGACAATATTGTGTCTAAAATATAACACAATATTAACTTCTTATTTATTGAACTGTTGTATAAAATTAATATCATATTTGCACTCGTGCTATTCAGGACAAAAACAGCACTCATGTGATATTGTGCTTGTTACTCGTGTGATATTGCTTAACTATATCATATGATATAAATATGAGACAAAACCTCATACAGGGGAATTTTTACCCTGATATCTTGAATTTTATGGTCATTCTAACTGCATTCTATAGGCTTCATAGGCAGTTGTTGCCCTGCTTCATGATGAATTTGGGTCTCAACATTTCTGATCACATTCTACCTATTCCTTGTCCTCACTATGATGTTCTAAAAAATGGACCAAAAAGTCAAAAATAAAATGAAAATGAAAAATCTGTCACAAATTTGTTTCATTTTGGCATTTTCAGCATTAACTTAAAACAGCAGAGTGTTTTGGCTCTAAACCACATATTGGAAGTTTCCTCTACAGTATTTTGACAATGATGTCATAACATCTATAAAAAAAAAAAAGCCTACAGTTAAAGCCTTGAACAAACCAAGACTTATCAGTGTTGTACTCCCTTCTACCGTTTGATTTGTGTGCGGGCAAATCGCATAGCAGAAGTGTGATCGTATGGAAACGCTACAGTAGAGTCACAGAGTCAAGTAAGGACTTGAGAACTCTATGAGCCCTGATCACTGGCAGAAAGTGCATGAAGAACCACCACAGCAGAGGCAGCACAGTGAGAGTTATCAAATAAATTATAGAAGACGTTTCTATGAGAGAGAAGCAAAGAATTACAAACAAGACTTGCTCAGAGTCTCAGAGATGCAAAGACTTAGTAGTATTACATTTCTGTTCATATCCAAGGTATTATTTTTTATCACTTCATGCTTTCACTGGGGATCAAACACATGACCTTGGTGTTGCTAGTACTATGCTTTGCTCCACAGAAGGTTTGGATTTCTTCATTATATACAAGTAAAAGTGACATGATGTGTAGCCAAGTATGGTGTCCCATACTCAGAATTTGTGCTCTGCATTTCACCCATCCAAGTGCACACACACACCATGAACACACACCCGGAGCAGTGGGCTGCCATTTTTGCTGTGGCACCCGGGGAGTGATTGGGGGTTAGGTGCCTTGCTTAAGGGCACCTCAGTTTTGGGTAATGAGAGTGGAAGAGAGCACTGTTCATTCACTCCCCCCAACTACATTTCCTGCCGGCACTGAGACTCGAACCCACAACCTTCGGGTTATAAGTTCGTCTCTATAACTATTAGGCCACAACTGCCCCCTATAGGAACTACTGGGATTTGAGCCCAGGATCTCCTGTTTACGAGAGAGGCGGTTTGACCAACTAAGCCATAGCGCCAGTTGGACTGGATCCATAAATCTCAGAAAGAGATGTTAACATTTTTTAAATTTGAAGATGCATAATAAACTTGAGTATCACAAATTTTGCCAGACGACACTGACGTGACTTAATTTTGAGAAGTCGCCAAGGAACTGCCAGCCATTGCAGGCAGAATTACATGTTTTACTAGAGATGGACACTCTATCTGTGCTATGGCACAAGTGGAGAGGTGATAATATCTAAATTACGCTTTGCTCGCTCTGGAAATGAGCCATTCGCTCTAAAACAGAGCTATCCTATAACGAAAACAAACCGCAAAATCAAGGCTACTTCAGGCATCCATCTAATCAGCATCAAAAATAACACCCTTTCCTGGCAGACACGCTTCTCTGCCAGAATATTAAATTGGAGAATGCTGTTTCAGTCAACGCAGTTGTTGTTAGATGATGACATGACTTGAACATCCAGGCTTTATCATGGAGCGCTGCCCCAACAGGCCTGTTGAGGTACCTGAAAGAGACCAGCGTGATTCACACCATCCCCTCTTGTTCGGGCGCCTCGAGCCATACAGAACGTCCAACCGCAAAAAAAAAAAAAAAAAAAAAAAAAAAACAGCCACTGGGGATGTCAGGTACACTATCATTTGGGTTGTTCAAACACATGCAAACACACCCACTTTCATACACATCAGTCAATTAATCACAGTAGTGTTGTAAAAGTAGTGTGTAAAGTCCTGTTGAGTATGTATCAGTATTGACTGCCAAATGTGATGGCAAATGTGGCGAATTTATTTGCCTATAAACTGTGACAAACATGTTTTCAGCCCGCAAGAGTGTTGACTTCTCAAATCCACCAAAGAATGCGGTAAGAACAGAAGGTTCTGTGGTTCCTGTAATTGTGAGCGAACCTGAGAACAGATTTTAATCCAAACTGACAGTTACTCCAAAACTGACAATTAAACTCTGTTGCAAAAGCTAATGAGCTGACTATTTAACTTATTATTTTGTGTTTTCTCTTTTTTTGACCAGTCACACTCAAAATAACTGTAGGGAGGCGAACAGAGAGTTTGGCACTGGATTATTTACGACATTATAGTACTGCATGTGTAGTATTAACATATTACAGCAATACTTCATGTTTAAATGTTATGGTTATCATCAATTCTGGTATATTGCGACACCCCAAATATCATTCAATACCAAAATGTTTTAAAATTGGACTATTTCAGCCAGTATTTGGGTGTCCTATGTATGCTTATTAGAGTATTGAATTGTTACCTAAGAATCATGGTTGCTCAAATCAAGTTGAGAAAAATACTGATTATAAATGTACTTATATTTCATTAATTAGTGAGAAGTATCAATAAAAAATAATTAAATCTAATAAAAATTGACTATTTTTCCCAATATATGTGTGTTTTGTCTTTTCTAATCTTATTAAGGGCTTTTCTCACTTGAAATAGTTAACCCTGGGTCATTCTAAACCCAGGGTAAACGGAGTCCTGAGTTATCTTGCTTCACGTTTCACACTGCTCATAATTTGCGGTGTCAGTGTCATTGATTGGACTGACTCAAATTGTCGCGTTTTCTTTCAGCATTTGACATTTTTCCTCTCAAATGCTGAATTTACTGTTTATATACAATGCGAGGTGTTTCCGTGACTGTCCAAAGCACGTTGATATGAGGCACGCGATTGGTTGTCTGTTGCTAAGCGTCTAGCTGTAGCATTCACTGCAAAAGTTGTGCTAACCCTGCTCCGGAGCAGGGTTTTATAACCCAGGGTAAAAAGTGGTGTTAACCCCGCTTCTGAATTACAAATTTACCCAGGGTTAAAAGCGGTGTTTTGAATGACCCTGGGTTAAGCGCAGTGTGAAAAGCCCTTTAGAGTACCAAGACATTAGCTTAGCTAATGCCTAACAAGCTAACATCAAGCTTTGTATATGAGTGCTATTTGTGAAGAGTGTGGAATGGCTGCCTACGTAGAGTGTTTCAAGTATGTCACTTATGAGGCTGCATTTTGTTTTGGCTGCCTTAGAAGGTAGCAGTCTGTAGGCAGTAGGCAGCAAGGTGGCCCACTTGGTTTTGGAACAATGCTAAAGCTACAACATAATTAAAAAGTCTGATCATCTGAGGGTTTATCTTTCATATAACTCTGAACCTAAAATTACATCTGGTTTTGTTGTTTGGTTTGACCCACAAGGCCATAACAACAGGTTGTAGAACCAAAGCTTTGATTTTGCTGGCACTGAGTCACTACATTTTTCTGCAGAATAGAGGCATTATGGGAAATGCATTGGCAACTCAACTCACATATTGCTCAGAGTATGTGGAGTGTATCTGTAAGGTTGATATGGGGCAGAAAAGGAGAGTGGAGCAGATCCTGACTGATGCTTATCGGCGGAGACATTTCCCTTTCAGGAAACACTGCCGCATTAACGCCACTGCCTGCTTCCTTTAAGTTCATGAGCAATCAACACCTAGTTCAGAATAACAATCGCACACACGGATGCTCGACGCATGCATGCATACGCATTCATGTGCACTGGCACGCTACCAAATAGGCCCACCTACCCTGATCACAGTTCTTGCCGCCCCGGCCTTCAGGACAGTCACAAAAGTATGTATTCCACTTATTTTCACACTGACCGCCGTGCTGACACAAACCCTCATAGCAGAAGTTCTTCTTCGCTGGACAGCCTGACAGAACAATAAATATATCGCTGTTACTATTAATGAGTTACAACAATAATACAAGAACAAGTTTGCGAAACTATAGTTTCGAAATATGCTATGATTCATGTCAGACCTTCAGTGGTGCCGTTGTTAGCGATGTAACTGGCCATGTCTATGGATTTACTGTCAATCGTTAGGTTCCTCATGCAGCCCACAAAGTCCCGGTTCCGTATGGGGAAATCTTCTGGAAGGTTGGGAACCCCGCCAAGGAGAAGAGGCCCAGTGAGATCCAAAGACCTGAAGAGAGAAGACAAATCTTTGAAATGTCCCACCAAACTCTCCAACAAGTTAATAGCATCAATAGCTCTATTTCACAATCTAGTAAGCTGCCCTGCTTTATACTTTCAACACAGTCAGCTGCCTACTAAAGCCCAAAGTATGTGTCATAAATGTGTCAGTTGCCTGTGTTCGTACACACTACCAAATGGAGTATACTTTGAAAGGCTACGCAGACGGTAAAGCCCAAAAAATACTTCAGCTTTTCTGCTTACGCTAGGGTATGCATATGCGTATTGCGTGATGTAAATTTCATGATTAGCATAGCACATGCAAAGCCTTAAGAGAGAAGACAGACAGGTGAAAGGGGGCGTGACCTTCCCTAACCAACTTGTCTATTGCTGTGGAATGTTGCCATGCAATATAAAACAGGTCAGTGCTTATAAGACTGGAACAACGGGTTAAACTTTCACATGTATCTGTTGTTCTTTCTTTGATGTGTTTTATTGCACAGCTTTGTTCCAGCATGCAACAAAATCTGGCGCTGCAATTGCCACCTAAAGCATGAGAAAATCTTCCACAAAAGAAAGACATGTGGACATGTGTCCTGGAAGACTGTGAAAAGGCGTGAGAGAGTGTAATTATCAACAATTACCAAAGACAAATTTTTGAGAGAATGATGAGTTCTTGTTTGGTTTACAGAGGGATGGATAAACTCACTTCTTCTGCCCGGTCTGAGTGCCTTGGGCAGCGCAGGAGTAGTTGCCAATTTGACTGCCGAACCGCACGGCCATGGCGATGTCACAGTCGTCCACAGCAACTACTGCCACCTTCTCACCCGACGGCCCTTGAGGCAACCCCAAATGACTTATCTTAGGCTAAAAAAAGAGAAGAAATTGAAAAAAGTTACAGATTAAGCATAAACATGATGAGCACAGATTCATATAAGCACAAACTGAAACTAAATTCTTACCGTTTTTAAAGACAATGAGAGTATTGTTTGTACTAGCAAAACTTTTTTTTATATCCTTTTTACTAGCCTTAATTTCATTGAATGTGCACTTGTAGCGTACTTCAAATTTACAAAATTATACGTATTTTTGTTTTTTAAAAACTGTAAATGCAGATAATATAACAATAATGAAATAAAAGGCCACTTAAGTATACTTTCACATTTTTAAAAATTGCACTATGTAATTAAGTTTTGCTTTAAGGTACATTTAAAATAATTATGTTTTAATAATCTACACTGATGTTGATGTGTTGACTAACATACTAAATAACATGTTAAGGACTTGATTTTAATTTTAAATGTAGTGTTGATATATTTTAAATGTACTTAAATTGTAACTTCATCATTACAAATGTGTACAAATAAGTTTAAATACATGGCATAGACGTTTCAATAGAAATTTCATTAAAGTATATTTCAGTTTACCATAAATATTTGTCCATACTTTTGGCAGTACACTTAAGCCATATTTCAAAGAAAATGAATGTAATTATGAAATGACATATAAAGATGTACTTTTTTTTGAGTACATAATTGAGTACATTTTCAATTTTCTGCAATTAACATGCAGTTAAATGTCCAAAACATTACATTCAGTTCGCACTTAAGTATATTTAAATATATATTTCCAAAATAAGTGCTAAAGTGTACTTCTTTTTCACAAGGGTACATAGAGGTTGAATAAAATCTTGGACCCATTCCAGATACATATTTTTATGTTTATGGCATGAAATACTGGTGCTAAATCTCATTTCAGAAGTCTGTTTCATGAGTATGTTCCTAATGTAAAGATGATTCCGGATGTTTACAGAATCCTGTGCACACATGCATGAATGCATGTGCTCACAGATCAAAGCTGTTTACAGGAGATATATCTATACGACGTGTTGGCTCTAAACACCTAGATCATATGTGGGCCACCTGTCTGATTTTGTAAACACAGCAAGAAAGTGACAGTCGTAAAGAAAAAGGTTGTGTTTTGTGTAAGCGTTCCCTCCCAGCATGGCACACTTTCCACTGCACAGTAGCTTTATCTAAACTATCACTGCCACTCCTACAGAAATGACTCTTTCCTACTGCAAAAACACTCACGCTTTCCATAAGTTGCCGTCTAAACATGGCACAGTTTGAATCTATTTTTCTTTTTTGCCTTCCTGTTGCTGTATATATGTACTTATATATATTGACTGCAAACTGCTATTCAGATCTGCCTCCAGCCAGCTTCCTACGATCCAATAAATTTTCCGAAGGATGAAATCCAGTCCTGCCCTACATTTTTTTTCTCATTCTTATTCCAGAAGCCATTTCACTCGGATATACGTCACAATAGGGAAGAAAAGACTAAGGCAACTTCCTTTCATACTTTAAAATACAATTACCGATGTGGTGGAAATGATATTTGATCATGAGAGTTGTAAAAAAAAAAAAAATGACAAGGATGAGATAAATGTCTTGTGATGCACTTACAGTTCATACAATGTTGGACATTATTAGCAGATAAATTAAATAAACTGCTAACAATGAGAGTGTGAAAAGTATGTTTTAATGAAAAAACCGCAAAGGCCAAAAGTGCCCACAGTTGAAAATTACAAAAGTTATACAAAGTTTCTTTCATAGTTTTCTCGGTCGGTATACCTGCCTGTCTCGCCGCGGGCATATTTCATCAGTTTCTCATGGAAATGAAGAGTGAATAGAATGGTAATTATTAAAGGGTGTGGCCTCAGACACAAACCCCATCAGGGGACCAGAGTAGACAAAAGCAGCTTCAAAGTTCTTAAAAAAGGAGTCTGTCTTTCAACTACAAACCCAGACCAAGAGAAACACACCGTGTATTTTGCAGGATTCATTTGGCCTGTTTCCAGCAGGATGTGAGGGTGTGAGGTATTATTCAGATGGATATCTCTGGACATGCTGGGTGCTTTCAACACATATCTGGCTCATAATCTGGAACCACTTGAATACACTCACTTTGTACTTATATGGCTTGTATTTTTGAATTCTATTTTTACATCTAAAATCTAATATAGCCTATAAGGTTTGCATTTAACAAATTTAAATTTACAGCATAATTAAGAATTATCTTAGGATTTAACATGTAGATTTAAATGTATATTTAAATATTTAAAAATGTGATTAGTTTTAATTAAACATTTAGATTCAAGATTTAAATTTATATCTGTAATTAATTAGTTGACATTTATAATGTCATGTTCATGTCTTTAGTTCATAATTTCTCAGGGTTTGTTTACACAACAACGATGTACTTTCCTTTTTGAAAAGTTTTTGAAAAGTTTCGCTTATAGACGTCAACGTTGTCAAAACGATTCCCGTTCAAACGAATCCATGAAAACGACTAAAATCGCTGTATTATTCATGCCAGGCCAGTAGTTGGCGATGTCACTTTGTAAAAAAACACTACGCGCCTATAGACTGAACACATAATACACATGCGCATGACGTCACTGTTTTTGTAGTTTACACGGAGACAATAGCAGTATCGTTTTCAAAAACTTTGAAGCCCATTTTCAGGCCCCCAAAACACTGTTGTTTTATAAAGAAACGGCCAAAATGCATGGTAAATTTTCAGTTTTTAGTTGAAAACAGTGTTGTGTAAATGGCCCCTTAGTCATGCTCTGTTTAGTTTCTTTGTCATGGTTTGCCCTGTCACTGTTTTGCCTGAGTTCTAGTTCGTAGTTTGTTGCCATAGTTTCTAATTGAGTTACGCACCTGTTTCTTATTCTGTTGATTATCCTTGTGTGTGTATATGCCCTCTGTTCTCATTGTTCTTTGTTCAGTTTCATCAACGTTTATGTGTAGAGTGGTTTATTGTTCCTAGTGTTTATTAAAGTCTCTTTATCGATCATTCTACATCACACATCTCTCTGCTGAATTAAACTATACTCAACCAGTCACAATGGGATTCAACTTTATTTAATTGCCGACTTTATTTATTGGGTCTCATTCATGAAAACAACTAATACTTTTCTATGTATATTATTCATGCAACTATTCTTATATAAACTGTGGCATTGAACTGAACTGATAATTTAAGTAAGGAATGGCTTTACAATTGATTTAAACAAAAAATTGTTCTTTGCCTGTTTCACAAATGAGACGCATTGAGTAAGGAGGCTCATATGAATGCTCGTACCACCTGACATGGAGCAGAATAACTGTGTGCCTTGTACCGTACAGCACATCACGGTCAACAACAGACCAGTTCAGGTATGTTCTCCCTGTTGCCTTTGATTTAGGAGTTGAGCTTCATGCTGTTTGATTTCACCAACTCATTTATCTGACCTCTTAATCAGTAGAGTAGAATAACAACACTCCAGCTGCCAAACGCTGCAGACAACCACTGATTTTTAGAAAGCTGCCATCCGAAAAATCACAAGAAGCAGTGATAAGACACGGTTCATGATTTGTTGAATGAGACTGAATGTATTGTTATATTAGCACAGTGACCTTGAACATGACTTCAAAACTGACTCTATTTACTTTCTAAATACACATTCCTGGGTTTATTGTGAATGATTAATTGGTGCATCTTATTCCAAAAAGAAGTGTTTGTATTGTTTCATCAAAATGTAATAACTTTAGCTCCCACTGAACGACTTTCCTTTTCTGCTGACATCATCGAGGCCATGCAGGCTATTGGATAATGTTAACCAATAGCCAAATACCTTGTTTTAGCAAACTCTGACTTTCAATCTGGCTCTAATCTGGATGGTTACACCCACTTTTCATAATTCAATCAATTTCTGACGGATAAAATAATTCCTACCCTTTTTTCTTCTTCATCTCAGAAATATAACATATTACGGAGGTAAAATAGGCTGCAAATGTTGATTCACGCTGACTTTATTACACACAGCTTACCAAAGCAATGTTTAATACTTAGTTTAAAGGTATATTCCAAAAGAAACAAAATATATCGCTCATATGCTGTCATTTTGAGTTCATACTGAGTTCTCAGACTTTTGATTGTAGACTTTTGCATCTTGATACATCTGAGCACAGTTTAAGGGCACGTTTACACGACAACGATGTACTAAATACGGAAAAGTATTTTTTTGCGATTTTCACATAGAGACGATAACACTGCCAAAACGATCCCCGTTCACACAGATCCGTGAAAATGACTAAAAACGCTGCATTATTCATGCCAGGCCAGTAGTTGGCGATGTCTCTTTGTAAAGAAACATTACGTGCCTACAGACTGAACACGTAATACGCATGCACATGACGTCACCGTTTTCACAAATTTACATCTTTGGAGTTTATACAGAGACATAACTGTATCATTTTTTTAAAAACCCATTTTTTAAAAGTTTGCATTTTCAGGCCCCCAAAACACAGTTGTCGTGTAAATGAACGGCCAAAACACATAAGGAGTTGTGTAAACGACCCCTAATACTCCTCAAATCTTTTCTAAAGGGGAAAAGCCTGAGAAGCAAGAGACTTCATTAAAGTCTCCATTCGCTCTCCTTTAAACTCATTGCTGTCTAGAATAAACAGCTGAGATATATCTTGCTTCTGTTTCTTTCCTAAGGGTTTGTTTGAGTGTTAAACCCCCATGTGTCTGGGTGCAATTTGAGTCAGATTAGCCTCGTTTGCTCTTTTGCGTGGTGTAAAATGACCGACAGACCTAAACAAAGACTTCTGTGTTGAGACAAGACACCATTACCCAGAATCCCCCTAAGTTTTGCTATTTCCCACACCTGTGAATAACAATTATCAAAGACAGACTTTCTGAAATGTATGAAAAATGTATGAAAATAACAAAAAACAGATACTTGAAAACTTTTCAGCAAAAAAGTGGAATTCAAACAGCTGACGTACAATGTTTGATGCCTAAAACCTATTAGCCTAAATATCGCTAATCCCGCTTTGAACTTGTTAATCGACTTTTCCTCTGTTCTTTCTCTGTGAAAGCAGCAGAGGTCTATAAATCGCTCTGGTGAGGCAGAAACCGCACCAGCAGAGGGTTTGTTGGGGGCAGTTCCAGATCTCTGGTGGTTTTGGCTTCGTGCCACACGGCACTAGCAGAACAGAAAACAAGCGGGCTCCGAACATGCACCTCAGGCGCAGATGAGATTGCTGTTTGGGCAGGTACCGCCATACTGTTTTTATGAAGACTGGAGGTCCTGTGCAATACAGACTCCTGTCAACTGTTTAACAAAGATATTAGCTACCAGTGTTTCACTAACTCTCAGTATCTCACTAACTCTCAGTATCTCAATCATACTCATCTCAGTGTCTGGCTGCATACCATGCGTCCCCTGGCTTCTGACACAGGCAGGTGTCTACTTGTGTGAGGTTTCCACCTCAGGCTGCTTCCTCAACATCCATCTGCACATTAAAGCGCTGCTTATGTATGTTCTGCTACGAATGAATCTGGATCCGTTTTTTTTTTTTTTTAACTGTGATTTTTTTCATTGCTGTTCACCCAAACCTCTCCCCTATGTGATACGGTAGTGAGACGGGCTAATGCAGGTGATTCAGCCCAGCAGATGTGGGATCTTGTTTCATGTCAGAGGTGGTGGTACATTAGCCCGGATGTTGAAGAAATGAGGGTTTTCGGTCTGAATTGGTGCCACAAGAGTTAGATGGAGGATACTCTATTTGAACAGTCATAAAATCACAAATATTATTTATACATTTGATTTATAAAAAATATATGTTTATGAAGTGATTCTGTTGTGTATGTGAATGTGACAGTGAGTCCCCCCTCCAAAACAAATAATAATAATAGAAAAAAAATATAATTCATCATTTACTTATCTGAATAGTTTTTACTCACACTCATGTCATTACAAACCCGTTTGACTTTCTTTCACAAAACATAAATCAAGACATTTAAATTTGTATCTTCCATTACAATGAATGGGGACTGAAGCTTTCAAGCTTCAAAAAGGACACAAAACCAGCATAAAAACTGGTCCTTATGACATTATGTCATAACTTCTTATGAAGCCATTGTTCTGAGTTACATCTTTTCAGTTAATATGTAGTCTGTGTGATTTGTTTGCGAATCAAATCAGTTCTGAAGTTCAACTAACTGACTCAATCTTCTGGTTTAAGGAGTCATCAGAAGATTATCAGTGAAAAATAAAATTCGATTTCGGTCTATTTCTCATACAAAGCTATTGAATAGCTTTAAAAAATTTGGAATGTATAGATTTTTCAAAAGCTTCAGTTCTCATTGTATCTGCATGGAGAACGAACAACACAAGTTTAAGTAAATGATATCCGAATTTTAATTTTTGAGTGAACTATTCCTTTAAAAGAGGCCTCCAGCTTAGGTTTTCTCTCTGGAGTGCTGAAAACTCCCGTCACCTCTATACACTGATCTCCAGGGACGGAGGGTTTGCTGGAGCCATGGCAACACACTTGATCCCAACAGCTCCTGACAGAAGATGAGGTCAGAGAGAGAGGCATGCTCAAACCTTTATTTCACCCTAACAGACTAAGGGGGATTTGCTTTAAAAAGAGCCATATCATGGAAAACAGGATTTTCATGCTCTTTCGAAATGAGCGTGTTTGATGTCTAGGTAGACATACTCTAATATTCACAACAACACAAAGCTCCCTCTCCAGTCCACCCAGATCATACTGAAACTATATTACAAGAACTACATTCAGAAGTTGTTTATGACATCACAGTCATGAGCTCATTAACATCTTTTCAGTATTCGGCCATTTTTGTTTTGCTTTGCTTTCCCTATCTTGTTCTTTTTATTTATGTTCTGCTTGTTTTACATCATTTACTTTTTGGTTCTGGTCCATGTTTTTATATATATATTGATATTTATTACAAAAAAAATTACAAATTCTTACACACTATAAATAAAACATTATTATTATGTTTAATAATAACACATTATTATTATTAATATTATTATTATTAATAAACTTGTGAAGTACGGCAGTAGGTGGAGGCCAGATAATCACAAACTTTTGTAACATTACGGGCCCTATTTTAAGTGCATGGTCTAAAGCGCACGACGTGTCCGAATCCACTTTTGCTAGTTTAACAACGGAAAAAATGGTCGGTGCATGGTCTAAAAGGGTTGTACCTAGTCTCTTAATGAGTAATGGTTGTGTTTTGGGCGTAACGTGCAATAAACCAATCAGAGTCTCATTCCCATTCCCTTTAAAAGCCAGTTGCGCTCGCGCCATGGCGGATTCGCTATTTACATGGTGGAATTTGCAAGCGGAAAAACTGAACGCTTCTCCAGAGAGGAAATTGATCTGCTCGTACACGAGGTTAAAGCGCGCAAGCAGACCATCTACGGGACAAGCCGGATTCCGACCAAAGCTCAATTTTTATCTTTATGTACACAACAATAATCTTTTACATTGTAATCCTTTTATTTTTAATATTTGTCATGTTTGTGGCGTGTCCCTGTGTGTCTAACAAGCAGTGTACACGCATTGTGCACTCGCCAATAGGCGCATATTACTAACATGCCCTTTAAATAACAAAAAAAAAAATTGCACCATTGACTTTAGATCAGGTTTCACTTGGTCAATTTCAGTTGCCTTAAAATAGCAACGTGCCAACAATGCACCTGAACACACCTCGTACTCAGACCAGCACACCCATGGGCGAACAGATGGCCGCGAGTGCATTTGCTATTTAAACAACGTGGCGCTGGACGTGAAAATGATAACTGCGTCAGGCTGAAACTAGCAAAAAACACTTGCGTTGCGCTTGGTGTCGCATTGCGCCGGGTATATGATAGGGCCCTATAAGTGGTCCACAGGGGAAAATTGCTTGGATCTACGTTAGTTATAGGCAGTGTTGGGTAATTACTCTAAAAAGTAATTAATTACTAGCTATTAATTACATCTTCAACAGTGTAATTAGATTACTGTACTAATTACTCTCTCTAAAATGTATTGGATTACTTATTACTAATTACATTCTAAATCCCATATCAACCTCGACTAGTTATAAAAGAACAGACATGAAACTTTACTTTTGATTCTTTCAAATAAACAATATACAATTGCATAAATTATTCTTGAACTGACCAAAGTGTGCAAAGGCAGAAGGTTACATTAAAAACATAAACTTTAACATCAAGTTTTGATGTTAAATCCACTATTGTTTAATGTAGAATTGTTGTATAGTCTATACAGTATTTAATGCAATTAATCAGAAGTAAAAAAATAATAATAATAATAATCAAGGAAAAGGTTGGCCAAACAAAACAAAACAAAACAAAACAAAATAAAATAAAATAAAATAAAATAAAATAAAATGATTGCCTAAAAAGTAACAACACTTCTCTACAACAAATGTTTCAGGATAAGGTTGATGAACTTTTGTTCATAATCCTAACAATCAACAACATTAATTCAAACCATAATTAAGTGTATTATATAAGCCTGGCACAAATCTATTAGAAACTTGCTCTAGAGATGTTTGGCACTGTTTGGGCACATTGTACATTTGATAGCTCATTTACAGGAATCAAAATCACAGTCTTAAGGGTGCATCAATGTTTCTGCTCTGAGCAGGATTCTTGAGTTTCACATTCTCAAATGATCTGTTCTGGACATGTACCGCTCAGCCCATCCAGTGTACTACAAGCACAAATGTAAGAATTAATCACCGATATGCGAATGTGCCCTGAGTCTACCTTCAGTGTTTCGACTGCTAACACAAGTCAGTACAGGAGAACACGGCTGTAAACGGCTCTAAATGGCTCGTGTTTTCCCCAGAGGGGCAAACTGAGCTTGGGTTTGACAGTAACGGTTGTGCGGTTCAGGTAAAACTGCTCGGCTTTCAGATAAATCCGCCGCCACTGCCACTGGCCTGTCAGTTAAACGGGAAGACAACTGTGTTATGAGGGATTAGAGCAGAATGTCAATCAATGGATTGGGTTACACACAAAAACAACATGAAAAAACAGATAAGAGAATCATCTTACACCTTCACATTACTCACAAAATATATTCAGGTATGACAACTTTCCCGGAGCTGTGAATGTGAGTATATTGAGCTGTTGAGGTTTGAAAACTGGGATATATATTGAATATTTCCAATGTATTTGATATTATTTTGTTGGTGATATAAAATTAACCAACATATGTTGAGAAAATTGCAATGTTATTTGCAATTAATTGTAATTAAGTGATATAAAATCAGAATTGTGAGTTATAAAGTCAGAATTACATGATATAAAGTCAGAATTGTGAGTTATAAAGTCAGAATTACGTGATATAAAGTCAGAATTGAGTTATAAAGTCAGAATTACATGATATAAAGTCAGAATTGTGAGTTATAAAGTCAGAATTGCGTGATATAAAGTCAGAATTGAGTTATAAAGTCAGAATTACATGATATAAAGTCAGAATTGCGAGTTATAAAGTCAGAATTGCGTGATATAAAGTCAGAATTGTGAGTTATAAAGTCAGAATTGCGTGATATAAAGTCAGAATTGTGAGTTATAAAGTCAGAATTACATGATATAAAGTCAGAATTGCGAGTTATAAAGTCAGAATTGTGAGATATAAAGTCAATTGCATGTTATAATGTCCAACTGTGAGGGAAAAAAAGAACTCACAATTCTGACTTTATAACTCGCAATTGCATGTTATAATTGCATGTATGTAAGATATAAACTCACAATTCTGACAAAAAAAGTCAGACTTGTGAGATATAAAGTCGCAATTACCTTTTTATTTTTTCATTTAGTGGCGGAAACAAGCTTTCATAAATAATTACTCACTCTTTTTATGTGCTTTAAAACTTATATATAAAGCTGAGACAATGAAGGTCATGAGGGTAATTCTGACAATACAGGAAGTCTAGTTTGAGAGATGCTTTCGTTTTTGTTATACCAGGGAAATGCACTCATTATTATCACCTCACACATACACACATCCAATCTCTCTTTCTCTCCTCAGAGGAATTGTGTCTGAAGCAGGTGTCATGGCAGAGTCCATCTGTGTGTGAGTGTCGTACAGGAGGGGGTGTCTTTGTCACACTATCAAACAGCATTACCTCACCCGCCCTCTGGCTGTGTAAACCTAGAGCTGTGAATAATTCAAGGGAACTGGCCCTGGTTCACACACATACACACACACCCTCAGGACATACACATAGCACGGTGTTGTCGGCTGGCCTACGGGACATGGGGACCACTTTTAAACCCATGTGTCTCAATAACACATCTCATTTATCAATGCTCGGCTGTACTCCAGTCAGTAAGAGATGGACGTGTGCTTTTGTGCCCTGCTATGTGCGTAATCCACCAAACTTGCTTTTAAGAAGGAAAAAGTGTGCATGTACAAAGCCGTCTCTTATTTCAGGAGCTGTCCACTTCTCCTCAACGAACAGGTTACTGAAGACATTCATGTCACACAGTAAAACTCTTTATGGCAGTCTGGGTAGACCAAACCCCTGATATGAAACTCAACAAAGCTGCTATGTATTCTGAATGACAAGATGAAAATCTTAAAAGAGTTAAAGCACAAAGAATGGGTAAAAATTGCACTGATGTAGAAATTTTGGCCAATATGGATAGCCGAACTACTATATTATAATAAATGGCATTATTTTTTAATTATTTCAATTATCCCATCTTAATGCGCAGATTATTATAACAACAAAAAAGTAACATTTTACTTAAAGCCTTTATGTATAATGCATTATAAAGGTATTTAAAATGTGCATTATAATGCATTATATCTCTTTATAACTAACTGTAACCAAAGTTAAAATGCATTATAATATTTGTAGATTCCTTGCTCTGAAATTGGTTACTTGTCATGTGTTTTAATGCATTATAGTTATTATATTATAATTATAATTATTTAATGCATATAATAATGTATTATAACTGTGGTTACAATTATTCATGAGATCATACAATGCATTATTAGATGCATTATAAGGCATAATTAATGCATTAAAAATACTTATAATGCATTATAAATAATGGCTTTAAGTAAAGTGTTACCAAAAAATCTACTGGTAGACTGATTTTGGGGCGGGACCATCTGTCTGTCTGGCCAATGGGAGATGGGGGGGGGGGTTGGGGGTTGGGATTTGGGTTTCCATTTCCATTTAATTTTTTTAGTAATTTTGCTGTTTTTGTTATTTGTTTATGCATGTTTGTACAGTTTTTATTGATTTTTATTTCAGCTTTAGTTGTAGGTATTTTAGTACATCAAATTAAACTCAATTAAAATGAGTAATGTTACTTTGGCAACTATCTGAAATAAAATAAGTTTTACTTTTTATATTTCGTTTTATTTCAGTTAAAACATTTATTTTATTAAAGTCCCCCTGTAGTCAATAATTTTATCCCTTAAAACTCATCTTCGATCACCAAAATGGCATATTTAAATGTTTTTTTACTGTGAAAAAAAATCTTCATGCCTTAAAATAGCTTGAGTGTAACTCTACACCCTTGCCTCATTAAATATACGTGGATCAATGAATATGCAAATTAGCCCCGCCTCCACTCTCTCACGCCAGCTCAGAGATCCACTCGGTCAACTTACTGAGATAAATGCTGCACAATGGTATTGCTCTTTACAACATCGGACACAGAACGGTAATTAATATGATTAGCCTTTTGCTTGACTATGTTATCAAACAGCTAATATTGTGTTGCTAATGATACACAAACCATGTTCCTGTTCGCCATGTCAGAGTAAGACAGCTGCCTTCTAACAATCAGTATCCTTACAAATGATTTGAACAACTCAGAACGTCAGTGGAAAAAGACATATAGTTCATCATAACATCGTAATATACATCATACACCCACCATATTGCTAAATCTACACGATTTTTCATATCAACATAAAATTATACCGGGATAACCTGGCTTCTCTCAAGACTGCTAGTTCGCTGTTAATGATATGCTAAAGCCCGCCGGCACATTGACGTGATTGGTTACAAGGTAATTTGTGACGTCACAAACACCAGCGATTTCAAACCGCGGGTTTGAGACTGTCTTTTTTTCACTGTAGTTTTAAGGAGAAAATACTCAGCAATGGTGTTGACATGAATTTGCACATGATTTGTCTTAAAGCATATTAAAAACACCTCATATAAACAACATTAAAAACTTGATTTTCATCACAGGGGAATTTAAGTAACAAAAATGTTTTTTATGGTTTTAGTTTTAGTTAACTATAATAAAAAGTATTATTTTATTTTTAAACTGGAAAAAAAAGAACTCCTGAAACTTTGCCTATAGACTCTCATGGGTAAAGTCATTGATTGGTACTCCAAAAGCACCCAAACTTCACAGAATCTGACCTACGCCACAGTATAATGAATGAGTGGGTCATAATGGTTTGCTCTTTGGTAAAACAGGCCTGATCGTACATTCAGCTCGACTGCATTCCTCTGGCGAGAGCTTTCTAAAGTGAATGACAGCTGAATAGCGGGCGGAAGAAGATCTATGAACCGTAGAAATCAGCAGTCATTCTTGATAAAATCCCTTGACATGAAATTCATCATCTTGACACTAACTCACCACTAATCTCCTCATACACTAGGCCACTTATCTCACTAGTAATTGAAGGTAAAACAACAAAAAAAAGCATTACGTAGACAATTGAGACAGCTTTTGTACTACAACTTATCCTGAGTGGTTGGTTGGATGAATTGTATGTACTGTAAATGTTTCTTCAATGAAGTTTCTTCAATCCATTGCTCTGTAGGGAAGATATGATATGATATGATCTATAGCTAATGAGTCTGGAACCTTAAGGAAAGAGGGAAATGTGTTTCAATCATGTTCTACGCATCATTTTGAAATAACCAAAGAGGTCAATAATATCTGGGTAAATCTCTAAGCATTACCATTATCCTCAAAGGCAGTTGCTTGTTTGGTTGATTTCACCAAGTACAACATGTTCCTGAATCAGCATTTTTGTTGATCCTGGAACAACATTCCAACCAGATTTGAGAGATAAGTTTACAGTTTATGTCAAGTTTAGGCTTACAACCAGGGCTAGGTGCATCTACATCAGTGTTATTCATCTATAATTTCCATCTGATTTTAGGGAGAAGTTATGGGTAGGGTTAGGTTAAATATATATTATATATGTTGCATGTTGATAAATATGCTTATCCAGGAACATGTCTTACTTGGCAAAATCATGGTAACCAATGAAGTAGTTGTAGAATTAGAAGTAGTAGAAAAGCTAATCGCTTGGAGCCATAGAATAATTACGTCCTGACAACTGATTGGCTGATTGCCCTTCACTAGCGACTATCCCAAGGCAGCAGAGCCCTCCAAAAATCTAGTCACTGGAAAAACATATACTATAATATAACAAGATGTCTGTGGTTGTATTTTGCTTGCAAAACATTTTATTTTGGCAGAATATACAGATAATTTGCCATCAATAAAGAAAGATGTTGTGGTAACACTTTAGTATGATGAACAATTCTCACTTTTAAATAGTTGCTTATTAGCTCGCATATTGGCTGTTTATTAGTACTTATAAAGCACATATTAATGCCTTATTCTGCATGACCGTATTCAACATCCCTTAATCCTACCCAATACCTAAACTTAAACGCTACAACAACTACCTTACTAACTATGAATAATCAGTAAATTAAGAGTTTATTGAGGCAAAAGTCGTAGTTAATAGTAAATATGTGTTCTCCATACCACAGTGTTACCGATGTTGTTGTTTTGTTTTTTGCCCAAGGGGCTAACCAGTCCTACCTTGAACCCTTGGAGAAAGTTCAAACCTAGGCTTATTGGGAAAAACATACCATTTCTGCAAAATGACAATACATTGTTTATTGCACATTTCACCAAACTTTCAAAATGAAAGGTCCAGTGAATGGAGCTGAAAGAGCATCCAAAAAAGATGAATGGGAATCTGGCAACTAATTGTATATTTCACGATGTACATATCACAGCACTTCAGAAATTAAATGTCCAGTGAGTGGCACTGAAAGTTTAATGCTCCATTGTGTTTAAAAAAAAAAAAAACTACACTAAACCCAAACCTAAACCTAACCTTTAGCGTTAACAAAAGCAAACGTAAGATAAAAACACATTTGCTGAAGCTACCGTGCAATTTTGGTTTGTTCATATAAGTCTTTGAGCTCTTTTATCATGATTCAGGATGCTCCGCGTCGCAAGTGCGATACTGTACCAGGTGAGCTACCGAGCAAGTTTACTATGCATCATCAAAATGCATTAGTTTACAAATCATGCACTATTCTACTATTTTGAGTTCATAATATAGTATTGTGCAAGGAATCATGCAAAAATAAGTCTTTATTAATGGATAATCTGCCCCTGTAACATAATTTGAACGAAAAGGAACACAAATTGTTGGTGTTTTATTGCCATAAGTGTTAATTTCAGATGGAAACTGCAATGAATCGTATGTATAGGTATGTTTTGGAGTCGCAAAGTTCACTGTTGAGGTGGAACCTCACATATAGGATATGTTACACAACTGAGATTTGGAAAAGTTGAGACCTTTAGGATGATTCGGTTAGCACAAATTCTCAAATACATTCTCGACCTCAACTTCAAAACCACACACTACTATTCAGTCAACTGCGTCATGTCTTCTAAAGGTGCCCTCCTTGCAAAGATTTAAAAAAGCAGCTGTATAGCTGCACGGAGAGCCGTGATGTCATTCTTCCTTCCTCTACAGGGTGTGATGTACTTGCTCGCTCTGTGTGTCTCATCCTCTCTCCTGTCCCATTTCCCGCTTTAAAGCATTTGGGTGATCCCAACACCTTTTCCATGTGGTGGAGACACACTGGGTTTCTATATGGAAAAGGTTTTACAATATTTCTACAGATATTAACCTCAACTGACCTATACGCGGACAAAAATAGAAGATATCTGCGTAATACGTCAAGCTCATTTGGGTTAAAGTGACTGCCCTGAATATGAACTGGTGCTGTAAACAAGCCTCCATTTCATCACTCCATTTAAATTCCTGTATTTCTCTTACATTACAAATTCATAGAATACAGGAAAGAAATTGTCCTGATGTTGACACAGCTAGCAACTGGTTAACATTTTACTACAAATGTAATTGAAGATTTATCAAATAGCCAATATTGCTCAAGATATACCAGCTTAAAGGCATATTCCCATCAAACACACTTTTTTCTGCAACAACTTGTTAAAACAATATGATTCATTCTGTTGGACCCCTTTAAACCCTAATCAGCCCGCAGAAAGCAATTTTTTTCCCTTTTAGTAGATCATGTTTTCCCTAACAATCTACCCAAAAATGTTTTGATGCTATTGGATTAACTGAACTTGGGTATGTCAATATCATTGGCCATTTTGTCTCTGCGCAGTAGCCATGAATATACTGGGAATATACTGGGATTGATTTTCCTGACGAACGGTTCTTCAAGGTCTGCATTTCTCTAACGTAGACAAAACTCAATAAATACTCAACAATGCATTCAGCAGCACCACAGCACAAACAGATTAGTTCGATTCACAAACAAATGACTCAATTCTTTTCAATAAATCAGCCAAAAAGACTCAAAAATCATTGTTGGACTTGCTATTGGCTTGAACCAATTGAATAACTCCCTTACAGAATAGGTCGAAGCAGTTGACTTATTCATGATAGTCATTTCGTCCAACTTTAAATGAACTGATAACTGTGTTATGTTTTCTTAAAACTGAGATTAATTTACTATTTTAACAGTTGTTTAGTGCAACTGTTAAAGCTGATGTCTATATTTTCTGCACCAGTAGTGTCACCAAACAGAATTTTAAAAAATAATAATAATAATAATAATAATAATGATGGTTTATACACAATGGTTATTCCTAAAGGAAGAACTAATGAACTTTAAATTGTTAAGAGGAAACAGAGCCCGATCGTAAATTTCCTTGTGACTCCCATCCCTACTAACGAATCTCTTTGGACACAGATACAAGCTGTTGGAGAGAAAGGAAGCTCTGGGTCTGTATTCACAAAGCTTCTCAAACTACAGGAGCTGATTTAGGATTTGATTGCCTCCTGCCAATGCTGCCCTTTTGTCTCTATATAACCGAGTCCACAAGTGATCCAGAAACAGCCCTGGGAACTCTGAGACGCTTTGTAAATGCGGACCCTGAGGTCGGAGGGATAGCAGGAACCGCCACCGCAGAGCTACGCTAGGTCACTGTATACAGTACCTCCTTATGAGTGAGCTCCAGCCAGGCGGTATAGAGGTGGACGCTCAGCACCCCACTGGAGTCCAGCAGGTGCAGGCTGTCCTGCGTAGACCACGGGAGAGAAAGCGGCGATTAGAACGCATGATGAAGCCCTTAAACCCCACAGATGTTGAAAGCCCTTTTAAAGTAGCAGCAGACGCTAGTAAAACCAGCCCCAAAGCATTGACATTTAACAGAGATGTCTGTATGATGACCTTTGTCTTTAAAGCCTACAAAACCGGCTTAATGAAACAACCAAGGACTGGGGACTTGGTTTGATTAGTTGGTCCGACCAAAGTTCAATTCCAACCCCTACGTCGTACTTTTGGGTCCGCGTTTAGTCATCAAAAGCTACATTTACACGCAACCAAACAATCCAACCTGGTCTCATGGAAAGACGTACCTGTGGGAACGTTTTCGCAAGTCGCAAAAATACGTACCAATACGTACATATCACTGCAGTTTCCAACAGAAGACACTAGAGGCAGTAAAACAGCAAGTGCTTTTAATCGTTTTCATACACAGTTACGATTACAGGGTCAGATTATGGATTAATAAAGACTTGTTTTTACGTCTCCTTGCACAATATTATGTTATGACTTCCAAACGCTTTTTATCAAAGCGAACAAATATATTTTGGACTTTGCATCGGTTAACCAGCTCCATATGTTTCGCTTTTCTGACATAACAATCTTGCTCGGTAGCTCAGCTGATACGGGGTTGGACTTAGGAAGAGGAAGCCTTGGGTACGAATCTGGGGAAAAACGAGTCACGGTAAAAGAGCTCAAAGATGAGAGATCAAAACAAGCTAAAATGGCACAATTACGGATGCTTTTTATGTCACATTTGCTTTTGTTAACACTATCGGTTAGGTTTAGGTGTACGGTGGTACGTTATTTAAAAAAAAAATGGAGCATTACACTTTTAGCGCCACTCACCAGACAAAATTTCAAATCAGAACTGCGATGATTCGTATAAAAACCAATGTCATAAAAACGTGCCATATTCACATTTATCTCTTCCGGCAAAAAAATTAACATGCTTTTAGCACCACTCAGTGAACATTTCACATTGAAACTGCAGTGATGTGTACGTATTGGTACGTATTTTGCGACTTGTGAAAACGTTCCCACAGGTACGTTTTTCTAATGAGACCAGGCTCAAACAATCCATTAATAAATGGATTGATGGCTCAATTGGATTGAAAAGCCTTTATGTAAACACCTCAATCAATCTGACTGAGCTTGATTCAAATGAGATTTCAATCAGATGGACAGTTTCAGCCACATAAACCCTTGAATTCAACTACTTTCTCATTTAGATTCAAAAATACCCTGTGAATCAGATTTTAAAGTTTAGGGTACATATAAAGAGAACTTTCAGAATCTGAAATGATTGGATTCATTCGCTCACTACTATGGGGTCCACATGAACCGAACCCATCGTTTTAAGCAGACTCGGGTGCTTTCACACCAACCAAACAAACCAAACTTTGGTGTCAAGTGAAATTGTTCTGCTAGGAAAGCTTTAGCATCAAAGCATCCAAAATCAATTTGAGTGACATGTGTTAGGGATAAATTAAATAACACATACTAATCCCAAAATCCTGAATTTCGTTTAGTTTGTATGTATATTTGAAGTTCTCATGAGCAAAAAGGGTAAACCGTTTACTCTTCCACAGAGGTTTGACAACTATCATCACTCATTGTGGTATAATATACTCTGTTAAGTAAACTCGTTCACAAAGAAATTTATCACAGACTTTTTAGCAAAATCTATTCACAGTGCATTTGGTGCACCACTGTTTGATTTATGACTTAAATAACTAACTAAATCTGTTAGTATGTGCAAAAATATAAAATGAGCAGTAAATTCCACAAACTGAACATTTTCCCCCGCATCTATAGTTCATGACCTCTCAGTAAACCTGCCCGTTTCCGTCACACCCATCCGTAGGCTAAATTAAATGTGAGCTGGTGTCCTTTACATTGACCTGCATGCTGCTTGCTTGCCTTCAGATCCTAAATCCACTTACTTTACTTCCAATATCGTCTTTATTAGATCAACTAGACAGTGACAAACTGTTTTTGGGTTCGTTGTTTTAGCATGCTGAAGAGAGAATGGTTTATTCCTTACTATCAAGGTTTTTTTTCCCCCAGTGGTCTTGTGTTTGCTCACGGTGGGTGTAAGTATTGCCACCCTGTTAAGCTGCTTTGTGATCTACTATGCTTTGATCTTATTTTTAAAAGTGATTTAGAAATGAAGCCCAGTTGAACTGAGTTTAATACGGACTGCGTTAAATTGTTTTTATGTAGTGCACAATTATGTGCTTTTCTGTTTTCGTATATACACATATAAGTAGTTTTATGCCTGTAGGGGACTGAATATAAACACATGATTTTTTTTAATTTTTTTTTTATTAATTATCATGAAATATTCCTGTCTTACAAAAATTTGTCTTAACATTTGTCTTAACAGCTGAAGTGAATAGACGTTAAAGTTATATATGGGGACGTCTGGGAATTTAGATTAGTGTCTGTGATATATATCCAGCATGTAATGAGTACTAAGCTGGAATCCAGTTCTAAGCTGCAGGAAAATTGAAAGGTCTGAAATTAACTGTGTGAACTGCAGTGTGTGCAGTCACTGTAAATACAGCAGCACACAATGACTCGGACATGGATTCAAAAAGTCTGATGTTGCTACACTACCAATAAAATACTTTAATAAACAAACTACTGTATATGTTCACTCACTAAGACTGCATGTATGTGATCAAAAATACAGTAAAAAGAGCAGTATTGTGAAATATTATTTATAAAGTAAAAAATAATAAAAATAATATATTTTATAACAATATATTTTAATTTATTCCTGTGGTGGCAAAGCTGAATTTTCAGCAGCCATTACTCCCACCCAGTAGGTGTATATATCACACAAAATATGGCGTAAAGACAGTGTTGCCAAGTCCGCGGTTTTTCTGCAGAATTGGGCTACTTTTACACTGTTGCCGCGGGTTGTTTTTCATGTCCGCGGGTTGAAGCGACCCCAAATAAAATGACATTTAGCCCCTGGAATGCGAATTTTACCAGGGGGACCCCGCAAAAAGTGCAGATTTCCCCCCGGAACACGATTTTTACCGCGGGACCTCCCTGAAATGCGATTGGGCTAGTTCTGAGTAGCAATTGGGCGGGTTTTGTTGTGAAAACCTGGCAACCCTGGGTAAAGAAGTACTTTTTAATTAGATGTGACTGTTTTTATCAATACTTTAAACAAAAATGGAATAAAGAATGTTTATAACTAACAATTCACTTGACTATATCTTGGTCTCATAACAATGCATTTTATGATTGCCTTCTCTGAAAATAAGGTATTTTAAAAATCTTGCCTAAACTTGCTGTTTAGGTGCTCAGCTCACTAGGTGTAGAAACAGAGCTAGTAATCATTTTTAATGATCAAATGTTGGTTTTACATGGTTTAAATACAATGCAAATGTATTAATAAAAACATCTCGCTCCTCAAAAAGGACCTAGTCAACTAGAACTTTTCAGAATATCTCAATCGCCATCTTAATTTTGGTATCATCCATGGAGCATCCTTTCACACATCATCATCTAGTTTGTTATCATGACGATAACAGAACCCACACCCCCACCTCTCCCCACCTTTAGCAACAAAACTCTGAAACATCTAAAAAGAGAAACACAATAAAGTCATATTATTTGGGAAATCAAACGCTTTGTTTTCATGCTTTGCTGTGTTTTGAAATGTGTCAGAACATAATTCTCAGCATTGCCACAAGAGGCGCTATATGTGGCATTAGCATAAACTGTCTTCTTCTGTGGTCAGCGTTCTCTTTGGCTGCGTCCGAAATTGCATATTCTCTTGAGTAGGTACTTAATTTGAATAAGTAATTACTTCATGACCGCTAAAAAAGTATGTTCCATATAGAAGTGTGTGTAGTATGAATGTAATTTGAATGTTCTACATGCTGTCATTATCATGTGACCTACCAGCGTCAGCAGTGTCGCTTCACTGCCATTCACAAATCCTCTCCCGTGGCCTCATGGGATAGTAAAGTGTCCATCGTATGCACACTTCAAAATCTCGCCAGAAGAAGTAGGTCATCTGGGTACTTTTTGCCTACTCTATTATGAGTACTGTGAATTCGGACATACTTCTGTCACATACTGGTTTTCTCCTACTATATAGTAGGGAAGTATGCGATTTCAGATGCAGCCTCTCACATCAACTACTGGCATGGCGACGCAACAGTTTGAAGATAATTTTGCTTAACAATTTGGTTAAAGTTAGTTAAATGTCAACATTTTTATTGCTATAGCTACCTAAATAACATCACTGTAAAACCTAACAGTTGTTCTAACTAACCTTTTTTAGTAAACTTTACTTAATGTTCAAGAATTTGTTGAACTTACTTAAAACAATTTAGTAATCTGTACTGTTTGCATCTAACAGTTGTTCTAACTAACCCTTTTTAGTAAACTTTACTTAATGTTGAAGAATTTGTTGAATTTACTTAAAACAATTGAGTAATCTTTACTGTTTGCATACTATGCTTTGTTACTCAGAAAAGCCAAGTAAAAATTACTTGACTGGTTTGAGGACCATTTCGTCAAGGAAAAAAAAAAGGAAAAAAGGGGCGGGGCAAAAGGTTTTTAAGGCGGGCCAATTCTTAATAGACTTTGCACTCATTTTCTCCACTTCTGCAGTTATCTTTCTTTAGTTGCATTCACTCATTTTCTTAAAGTGATCTTGAATGTTAAATTATCAATACAACTAAACCGTTTGGGATAACGTCACGTAAGCTGACCATAAATTCATGTTGATTTCCTAAAATTTCTTCTCACCATATTAGTGATTAGCGTTTCCTTTGGTTGTGCACTTGGAACTTCACTTATATTATTATAACTCTCTTCCTGTTGATTCCAATTGATTTCCAAACGGGAAATTACAGTTATTTGTGGTTTCAAAGGAAGAGACATATTAAATAGATTGCTTTTAAAAAGTGACATAATTTGGCACTAAACCAATAACTAATTTAGACTTTGTGTAGAATTATGGTTTATTAGATTATATCACTAACATATATATCATAAACACCATACTATTGTGAAACATCAAACTTTTAAGGGGGCCAGTGCCTTGCAATCAACCTTGCTCGAGTCACATTTTTAAATTAATAAGACCATTACAATTTTATTTGCTGTCATTGTTGGGGTAATACTGACACAAGACAGCAAATAAAATTGTAAAATAAAGCCACAAACAGTAAAATAAAGCAATTACTTTATTTGTGCCACAATGCACTCTGGGAGCACACTTCCTCAGATCACAGATAGAATTAAGTTGACAAAACTTAAATGGTTTAAGTAAGATAAAGCTTACTTAATTGAATTAAGGCAACAAGTTTGCACAATTGAATTAAGTAAACTGAACAAATTTGTTTTTACGGTGATATTCTCATTAAAAAAAACGTCAAAAGTCAACATTTTGGTCACATTACATATCGTCACCTTCACATACTAATTTTTCCCCCCTCTATGTCCTTGAGACACACCATCCCCCTTGAAATGAATGGATTTGCAGCATTCTCTGACAGGGTAAACTTTAGTGTGTCGGCAGCCACAAGCTTTTATATATTCACCCTCTGACCCCATAAATTAAGCACTGGGCATTAGGTATGACTAAGGTACTTTGTCTTTCTATAAGTTCCTTTAAAGTGCAGCGGTACCTTAAAAGTCGTGAAAGTATGAGCAGATTCCATCTGAAATCCTCTGAGATCCCAACAAGCCTCTCTCTGGCGCTGTGCAGAGGTGATAATCAGGGGAAGCATTAACTGATTGTGGAGGAATGTCTTTAGATCTGGACAGTATACCTGCTCTTGACAGTTCTCACACTCCGCAAGACATGGTTCGAGACAGTTTCACCTCCAACTTATAGTGAGCGTGTCACTGCTGTAGGTTATTGTCACAGAGACTGGATCTCCTGTGCCAGTGTGTGTGTTTAAACAATTCACCATGGTCAATCACCGCACACACTCAACAACAGCTGCAGGCTGTCACACACTTGCTGCGTCTCTGGCCTCCATGTTACTTTTTACAGTGTGTGTGTGTGTGTTGGAGGCAGGTGGAGTATTTTTGACACAGCCGTGTGTGAGGACTCCCATTTGGCTGGTGGTCTAACACCTTCTCGGCACCCACTATGAGTTGTGTTTATTTAGTGTCTGTGTATAAACGTGTGTGTGTGTGTGTGTGTGTGTGTGTATTCCATCAATAGCAATAGCAACCATTTACAATGCATACTAAACAAGTATTTAGGTGCTTGCAGGTCCAAAACTCACTCACATGATGCTACAGTGTTTTGCATGGTGACTATGTGGTTGCTTTACTGGTCAATGTCAAAACAGCCCATCCCGAAATGTATATAATATTCTCTTATTCAATGGAAGTCTATCATTTTATCATCCACCAAGTAAAAAATCACAAGTTGAGTGCTTTAAAAGTGGAAAAAAATCACATAATTTGCCATACCATTCTTTTTTGTACTACAAATAGTCTTTAATGCATGATAAAACAATAAAATAATAATAATCCAATTTAAAATAGCTATATAAAGAACCCATTTTCTGTGTTGTTGTATCTTGAGAAGAAACCAACAAAACACAAGTCTGAGATATCGTCATCAATTAATGGCTTTACAGAAAACTGCATTAGTCTTTTTGCAGTGAATTAAAACACAGTCGTAAACAACTCACTTGAAATTCGAGACTTCCTCATTGTTTCCGTCTCCAACTACTGCTCACTTTATCCGAGCACAAGGATATGCTTGAAGACTACGTGGAAAACAATCTTTAAAGCAGGTTTATGAAACTCAAGTTGGAGTCTCTTACAAGCAGGAAGACTCTTGGCACATCACAATGGCATATTCAGTTTCTGATGTTCTGGGCTTGGAAAAGTCAAGAATCACAGGACTGAAATAAAGACGACTGTGTCTTTTATTACCAAAGTGCAAGAGTTTTTTTGAATCCTGTGGCCTCCAGTTAGCAGACTGTCTTTCTGGGACTGTCACATGGAGAAGGCAATGCTAGATAAACGCTAGTCATAATCTTCTTGCGGAAGAGTGAGCAACACATGCAAAAACATGCTAGTAAGTGCATTTAGACTTAATTAAGCAATCTCGTGCTAACACGCTGTTGCCTTTGGGTGTGGAAGCATTTGAAAACAAACTCCAGTTGAGTGAAATGCAATGCAAGTCAAACAGAGAGAATCCGATAAGTGCTATTAAATAATCTCCTGTCTTCCTCAGGTCAGATACAAGTGGAAAGTAAGAAAACCATTGTGGGAACAAACAATGTCTATGAATTGTTCTTTTTTTTTTCCAGAATAAGTGAGAAACTTCAGGAACATCTCTATTCCAACAATTAAAAGCAAAGAAGGCTTAATGTCTTACCTTGTTGTAGTAGTGAAGCTGAACCGAATGCCACTGGCCGTCGCTAACTCCACCTGGTATGAAAGGTGCAACAGTTGTTTTAGCCTCACCTAGGAGAGAAAGAAGGAAAAATATTACTTAAAAAAATGAGAGAAAGGCATGTACATGTCGACATTGTATATGTAAGCTACTGTACTTTAAATTATAAGTTGGTAAACTACAATTTCAAAGTCACTAAACACAGTTTAGCCTTTTGAAAAAGTAGCTACACAAGCTACTAACAAAAAGGAGCAAACTATGCTTCATCTATTTATGTGAGCAATATCTTTTTAACTACATATTAGATTACATAATCTATTTTTGCAATGACTTTATGATATTTGTATTTATAATGATTTTATCTGACATAAAAAAAAATGTAGGGTGATACAACAACAACAACAACACAAAATACAACTAATAAAAAGAATAATATAACTCAAATAACAATAAATGAGTCAAAAACATAGTGACAAAAACAGAATTTAATTTAAATGTTTTGCTTACAAAAACATTTTAGCAATATTCTAACAAAACAGGGGTTCAAATGAATCTGTGAATCTTTTTTGAAACAAATCATTTGCATGAACTGTCTGAACAAATTCCTTTAAATGAAGTTTCTGTCCAACACTGCAATGTGTTAATCAACTGTAAGTTGGCCAAAATATACCAAAAGTATATTACTGTAAATGTTTAACATGCTGCATTTATGAGTACATTATAAAAACAGACATAGCTCAAAGAGTGTATTTTGGCATGTGATAAAGGTGTTTTTTTTATATATAAATTGTGTCTTTGTCACCTTTGGTCCAATATAAAGTCACTTAGTGGCTACAGCACAAAGCTTCTAACATAACAACTATCAATCATGTTTAGACATTCTCTCTCATCAATGAAGTTCATTCAGAGGGTAGGGGAGCAAAAATGTACATTGGGTTTAGAGGAATATTTACCCAAGGCAGGATTCCCTACTGGTATTCATAAAGACCATTTTATTTATTGTGGCCTCGTTGATAAACAATTGCAACATTGTCTAAGCTATTTATTTTTTTCAAACCTAACATCTTTTTGATGAAATTTCATACATTCTTGCACCCTTTGATCACTGAAAAACTAAGAATGGTGGGCCAGCCCCTTGAACTGGTCAACAGAACAGTTTTAGTACAAGTGTCATGGGTTACAGCATGTAAAACAGGCTCCACAGCATGACACAGCATTGTTCTCTTTGTCTGGGAAAGATTTATGTGTGCTATAAGAGCAACAGTTCCATTATAGGGCAGTGCTCATCTTGTGTTATTTATAACTGCCTGTGAGCTAAAATGTTTGTGTGTGTGGGAGAGAGAGAGAGAGAGACAGAGAGAGAGAGAGAGAGAGAGAATGCATGTTTGCACAAATGTGTCTTCCCCTTCACATGCATGGAGACGTTGGAAAGACCAGTTGGGGTCACGGCATAGCCTCATTAAGGTTTGGACACTTTACGACTTATACATTCTTTGTCGTAAACACATATACCTACAGCAATTTGTAACACATGAGTGCACAAACAAGCTGTTAAGCATGGCATGACATCACCTCAGATCACCGTATATTGTCAACACCACTGTCTGTTGTCCCAGGAGTAAATTTGACAAACACATATGCAAATGCTTGGCTAAAACATTGGAAGTGCATGGTCCTCTTGTACATGCATAAGGTGCGTTACTGTTGCTTTAACATACCTCAGTATTAAGGGAGTGAGACTTATCTTCAAATGTTATAATGTGCCATTACACTGAGTATGTTATAATTTATGTAGCTAGCTGTAAACATGTTGACAATTTGGCTAACTTTAGCTAACATGCTCTTCAAAATTATCTTCAAATTGTCAGTATGACAGTAGTTGACCTGAAAAAAGAAAACTGACCATAGAAGGAGACATTAATGTTTGTTGTTTACATGAATGCTATAGTGCTAAAATGCTAAGAATGCATACTTGCATTGGCTTATGAATTGTGGTATGACACACAATAGGGCTTTTCACACTGCGCTTAACCCCGGGTTATCGTCGTTTTAAACACCACTTTTAACCCCGGGTAAAGGAACGGTTCACACTTGTAATTTAGAAGCGGGGTTAGCACCGCTTTTTACCCGGGGTTATGAAACAATGCTCCTAAGCAGGGTTAGCACCGCTTTTGCGGTGCCAAACTTGTACAGTGTGAAACGATGCAGTGTTAGAATATTACAGCTAGACACTTAGCCACAGACAACCAATCGCGTTCTCATATTTGCCTGCTTTGGACAGTCACGGAAACACTTTGCATTGTATATAAACAGTAAATTAATCGTTTGAGAGGAAAAATGTCGAATGCTGACAGAAAACGCGACAATTGAGTGAAGAAGAGATCGTTTCATACTTACCTTTATAGTCCGAAATGTCCATTCAGTATAAACTCAATAGTACAGTCGGCAATATGAGGATGCGCAATGCTAAAGCTATGTAAACGGGTCGCATGCTGCATGCGTTTATCCAATCAATGACATTGACACCGCAAATATGCAAATAAGAACATTAATCCAGGGTGTAGGAATGTACAGTGTGAAACGTGAGCTTATAAATACCCAGGATTAATTGTTAACCCCGGGTAAATCATGAGCAGTGTGAAACGTGAAGCAAGATAACCCAGGATTCCGTTTACCCTGGGTTTAGAATGAATCAGGGTTAACTATTTCAAGTGTGAAAAGCCCAAATGACATGTAAAATCAAGCTTGCATAACTAAAAGAGTTTGTGTTCACATACTTGAGTAGAGTATATTTTGGTTATGGATGCATTAAATATCTGTGCTATATCGGTTATCGGCAAATAGAAGATTTTTCTATTGTGTTGGTAAATATTGGATATATACATAGCGGTGAATATTGGATATTTATTTGTGCGTGCTCATTTCCCCCATTTTTACATATAGATTCTCAGTTTATCTTCTATAGGATAAAAACAATCATTGGCTTATCATATCAGCTAGATTTTTCAGTGCATCTCTATTTTTTGATGCTAACTAATATTGACCCTAAGGTGACTTGGGCTTCCTGTTTGTTACAGTGGTAGGCCTGTCGTACCTGCTGAGAAGGTGAGTTGAATCTGTTCCTCTATGATCTCCACAGCTATAAAGTCGTGTTTCTCATTAAAACGACCGTTGTAGAGTAGAAGGGCGTTTCTCTCTCTTGTGGCAAACCTGGAAAGAAAAAAAAACATTGATCAGAACAACCAGAACTACAGGTTTTATTTAATGCCAACACTACCCCCTCATAAATATTAACTCTATCAAGGTTTGATTGCACTTATTTCCTCACATGTTAAAATTCATGACCTAAACCATTTGAGCTACAAGAAACCTCACAGCCAGACAGAAGAAATAACATCTATTAATCAAGGGAGGAAACAAAAAAAAATCAGAAAGGAAGTAAACGTAAGGCCAGTGGTCTAGAAACAGGAAGTGGTTCCTCTGCCTTGGGCGGCACATCCCACCTCTATCATGCCTGGGCCGTGGCACAGAGGGCAGAGGAGTCAGAGACCAGCTGCACCACAGGAAAATGATACAAATAAAGAAAAACACTGATAAAGCTCTCTCAACACATAGCCCTTCCTGTTTTTAGACAGCACAGGAGCCCAAATATTTCTCTAGTGACCCTGTCTCAACATTGTTGCTTAATATATCAGATAAAGCATCGTTTTCGACTTTACAAATTGATTTTAAACAAATTATCCACATCTTTCTAGCTTTAAAATACTCAACAGCTAAACATAATTGTACATAAAGGGCAAAAATGATTTGAGCTTGACATCAGAATTATCAATATGTGACCCAGAATGAGTAGAAGATGAGTCCAGGCATGCTAACCAGCCAGACAGAGCTCAAGGGCTCCTTATGCAACCTCTTCAACAAATTAGACTTTACAGCATGCAAAGCTTTGGCCAGACGTGTCAGTGTAACAAGAAGATGAACAGGAGCATCACACTGAGTTCATAAGCAATTTTCTTGTCAAATATAGCCCAGTACTTACATGAAGGAAACAGTGAAGTGGAATCTCTGTCTCAGGCCTCGGAAGGTAATGAAGGACTGTCCGGGAAAGCTGCGGGTTGTCATCTCACAGAAAGGTTTCTCATACTCTCCAGAAGGGCAGTTGCACGTGAAGCCACCCACTAGCAGATTGACACACTCACCTCCATTTTTACAAACCCCGGGGACACAGCGGCCAGAGCGGGTATCTACTTCACAGTTCTCACCTACAAAGGATTGTCAGAAGTTTGTAAACTTGTAGCGAACTTAAAGTATTAAAAGTTTAGGAACATTGATTCAACTTTTTGACATCTTTGATCACTGTAGAACAAGGTATATTGTTACAAAGGGATATAGCCCAAGCTTCTGGATTGCAAATGGTGTCTTAGGCCCTGTTTACACCTGGTATTAAGATGCATTTTGGTTGATCAGATCACAAGTAGATGAGGGGGACACATACCCGTTTACACCTGGTAGGGTTAGTCTCTTTTGTCCACTTTCAACCACTTCTGTCCTGATTTCTTTGAGAGAAGGGTCTATGGGTGGGTAAATGTATGGGTTTTCTCAGATCTTTTGATCCAATGGACAAATTAAGCGCAATTTACATATGAACGCGCATACAGAGAGCAGCAGCTTTCATTTCTGCTCTGACAGCCGCAAGACAACACCGAACGCAGTGTGTTAGAAATCAGGAATGGTGAGAGAACATTGTGCTTGGTACATTTTTTGTCTTCAAACCAAACTTGGGTCTTCACAAAGTTTAAATCCCATCTGGCTAGCACACTTCCCATAATGTTTATGCATTCAGTAGGCGGAGAGTAGACTGTCTTTTGTGGCTGTTCGAACACATTTGACCACAGAAGTGTTCACACTACGAAAGAAATCCGGTCGAATGGGTTTTCGACTACCTCTGGAAGTGGTCGAAAGTGGACAAGCTCAAAACGTTATAGACCCTGTTCACACCTGTATTTAGAGTCGTCCACTTGTGATCCGATTGACCAAAATGCATCTTAATACCAAGTGTAAACAGGGCCTCGGTGAGAAAACATCTTCACTGATCTGACACTATACTGAAGGGCTCTTCAGCTCTTGTTCTGGAGGTCCAGTGAGACTCCTGCTGAGTTTAGCTTTAACCTAATCCAAACAAACCCCAACTAGCTAATCAAGGTGTTCAGAATTACTAAAATTGAAATTACTAAATTCTGCAGGACACTAGCCCTCCAGAACTGGAGCTGAAGAGTTCTTCTATACTGGCCTTAAATCAAAGTTTGAGCCCTTACTTAGTGTCAGCTTTCCATACGGAAGCACTTGACAATCCAAAAGTTCCTCTATGGCACCACCAATTCCCTTACCGAAGATGGACACACAACTCATGCAGTGTTATATATCAGCCATTATCCAGACAAGATCTGGACAAAGGGTGTTTATGTGTGGTGGGGGAACAGGATGGCAGTCCCTGTGCCTGTAATGACCCCTGATTTCCTTGGGATAATCTTTCTCTTGGAGGGAAATAGACAGATCTATTTCCCTCTAATGTGAGAAAGCCAGAAAGGGATAGATGTTGAGAGTCAGGCTGTCATCGCCATCATAATGGATGCAGAATACCTGGAGTTGAACTGTGACCTTCAAAGCACTGAAGGAGGTGATTAGAGGGGTAATTGGCCTTGATAAAGAAGGGGGAGGTGGGTAGGAATGAGAGAGGAGCCTCCCAATTGGAGATTGATCAGCTATAGCCATCACAGTCTTTCATGTTATATTCATTTTGTGTCTTTAAGACACAAAGCTTTATTTGACATGGTATGGCCTATCTGATCTTTGCTCAAGATTCAATAAGTCCCTCACAGATGGACACATCATTCCTCTTGTTTGTCCACCTGTGACATGAACATCCTGACTTTTGGTTGCTCTGGTGGTTTCCCTATTTGTGGTTTATCCCAAATGACTGATGGTTTAAACCTCAGGTTCTCCAGGGCAGCATTCCTTCAGCTCCTGACAAAACACCGCTCCCTAACCACAAACCACCTATTCCTGCAAGTGTACAGACTAAACACACAAATGCTGTGTGCCATAACACGTTTTGCACTCACCTGTGAAGTCCTCTAGACACTCGCAGGTGTACCCTCCTTCTCGACTGCGGCAGCGGCCATTGTTGCGGCATGGCCCTGAGTAGCACAGGTCAATCTCGGTCTCGCAGTAGTCACCGGTAAAGCCAGCCGGACAACGGCAGCGCAGGCCATTAATGGGATGGATTGGTCTGAAGAGAACAGTGTCAGAAGCTATGAAAGGTGGAGAGCTGTCGAACTTTAATACAGAGACACATTTCATGTAGTTTTCGCAAGGTTCCCGCAGGCAGATGTTGTCATCAAACGGAAGGACACTTTGGCTGGAGATTTTCCGTAACAGAGTTCGGTTCAGGTAGATTTGCTCCTGAAGTTCTTCCGAAGGGAAGTAGCGATCCGGAGCTCCTCCAGGAAGCAAGGCAGAGAAGGTTACATTGAGGATGTTGCCGCTGACATCCGTGTCATTCTGGACGTTGAAGACGAAAACTCCTTCGCGACTAGTTGAGAGGACCGCTGCCACACCTTCGGCAAATAGAGAGAGCAGCGGGGATAGGAAGCGTTCCTGGGACATGTTCTCCAGACGGACCGTGATGCTGTTCGTTAGCATCTCGTCAGTGATGATGGTCACACGGAGAGTACAGAAGGCCGTCACTTGGTGGATACCATCTAAAAAGGATAGAAAGAACCAACGGTTAATAATTCAGTTTTGCATTCCATGAAAACACAACCTGCCTCTAGTCTTAGAATGTTGGAACTTTGGAATGTTTCAGCTGGGAGTCAGCTGCTTCCGGAAGATAACACTGAGAAAGTCTGAATACTGTTTTGGGTTGGAGAAGAAAGCATGTTAACAGACAGGATTACTACAAAGTTGCACCACAATTAGACAGATCATCTTGGTATCTTGCTTCAGGACACAAACTCGTCTTCTCTGTTGAAACTAATGCTACAAAAACCTCAGAAATGATGGAGACTTGACAACCGTAAAATACTGTGAATGCTTACTTCCACAAAAGTACAAAACGGATTGGAATGCTTATTATGGGATTGTACATGATCTTAACTATGGGGCTTCACACTGAATGACAACATTTAGCATGTATACATTTTCAGGTTGCTTCCACATTGCTGATTTCATGCTTGTCACTGAGGTTTAGCTGCAAAGCAGCAGACTTTATGCTACACTGGCCATACATTTGCTATACTTTTAGCGCAAGTGCGCAAGAAATTATGTATTTTCATATTTTGCTTATGACATTACACTGTAAAACCGACAAAGTTCCAAAGCCTTTGTCCAAAGGGATAGTTCAACTAAAAAAAAATCATCATTTACTCAACCTTATGGTGGTCCATACCTGTATGACTTTTTTCTGTGAAACATAAAGAAAAACATTTTTGAAGAATGTTTCATCTGTTTTTTCTTCACAAAGTGTAGAAATTTAACATAGAGAATATCGAACTATCACCACTGAGCTGCCTGGAGTAATTTAGTCCAGGTCTGATTAAAGCAATCTTAAGTTGCATAGCCATATCTGATCTCAATCCCACTATTTTCCTGTGGATAGAATGAATTTGACAGGAAGCTCCCACAAGTACCGCACTGGCTTTTCTGTTTTGCTAAGGGAACAACTGCAGAACAGGTGGTATATCCAATTAATACCCCCGGCAAAACAATGCGGCTAAGACCTTTCAAATATGGAGGTGTCATGTGTCTTTGAGTTGAGTTATGTGTCTCTAAATTATATCACAGCCATAAATCACAAAAGAAGGGGGGTGTAGGACAGTCACCATTCCCAGTAAAAGGGTCACATTCCCAACTCTGTCTGGTATGTACTGTAGTGCACTGTGTTAGGTCCACTAAAGTTGCGCAGGATGACATAAGCACATTGCTTTGACTTCAAAGTGCAGGCCTATCCTGATACAATTTTTTCAACGATAACATGCTGTTCCTAATTTAGATTTAATTTCTAGTTATCGCAAGAAAACTCCTTTGAACCCCTTTAACAATTTCCAAGTTACTTTATAACTTTGAAAGTAACTGTTATAGTTACTTTCAATTGTGCCTGCTTATCTTGTGAAATAAATCTATAAGCTGACACACCATTTTGAAAGTGCATTTGCACACACATAAATAAGAAAAAATCCTTACTGCTTTCTCTCTCTCGTTATTCTTTTTATTCCTTACTGTAGGCACAGAGAACATCATTTTATCAACAGGGGAGGATGCTAATGAAAATGTCTGCCAAACAAAACAGGAATATCATATCCAGTTTTTGTGCTGTTCTGAGATGAAGGATGGATCTGACAGATAGGTCTTTTCTCTCAGGATAGGGAAATGTGTTTTTCAACACTGTATTCTAGACATCTCCAACAGCCTTGCTCTGATTCTGAGCTACACAAAAAATAATTCAAAGTCATCAGGAATTTCAAATAAAGTAATAGGATTAACTAGATTTCTTCTAAAGAAAGCGTGTCTTCTTAGTTTAACCCACTCACTATATCAAAATATCAGTGTTTATAAGTAGTCGAGACAAAAGTAAGACAGAACATGTTTTCTTGATTTTTTTATGAGTTTTCCACCTGACATTGCAGCACGGTATATATTTAGTCTGTCAGCTGTTCACTTGGTATCAATGTATAGTTGTGTTGCTGTCAGTAACCAGGCAAAGGTTGTTGTCATGCAAAACGCCCTCATGTCCCTCTCATGGATAAATGAACTCTGTTAACTCTTGTAAATAAAGAAGTACACTTTAACATACTTTTAAAAAGTGTACTTATTACGTAAATAGCATACTTTAAAAGAATATACTTAAGTGGAAATTTAATGTGAAATGTAAAGTGAATTTAATGTTTTTGGACACTTAACTGCATTTTAATTAATGCAATTTCTGAAGTCGTGATTATGAGCTCATCGCATTCGAAATGGGAGGGCGTTCATGTGCAATTTTTACCTAGTAAACTCGTATTTACGATAATTCTGAGAGCACTTGAAGGCAGCATAAGTGTAATGATTTAAATATATATTAAATACAATTATTTGGACCTAAGAGTGCTTTTTTCACCCAGTTAAGTGAGACTTAAGTACATATTTATATGTAATTTCACATCTATTGTCTTTGAAATATGGATAAAGTGTACTGCCAAATGTAGTATAGTAACCTAAATATATTTTAATGTCATTCCTATTGAATCTTGTATGACGTATATTTAAATATATTTGTAATTACACGTTTGTAATGATTAAGTTGCAATTTAGAACATTTAAAATATATTAACTTTAAATGTCATACTGAATAACACACTACAGTTAAAATTATAATCAAGTGCTTTACATGTGCTTTAGTATGTTAATCAACACATCAAAATCAGGGTACTTTTTTAAAGCATGACAAAAGATTATTAAATTATAATAATTTAAAATGTACTTTAAAGTAAAACTTTTGACATTATTACAAAGTGCATTTTTTAAAAGAGTACTTAAAACATTAGCACATCATTAATCAAGACATCAAGATTAATCAAGTTTATGAAGTATTATTATTACTTTATGATGCTGCAACAAACTGTATGATAACTTTTATTATTATACACTCATACACACAAACATTCAGATAAACAAAATTAATTTAATATGTATGTGTTAGTGTGGTGTACGTTGATGTTTAACTTGAAGTTGTTAAGTGTGCGATACGCCTCACACTATCTTATCACAGGTACTGGAAGAAAGCCACAGATATTCCAGCTGTCACAAAGATTGACAAGGGTTTCTTCCTCTCAGAGCAGCGTCTCATGTAACTCAAGCTGACTAATGTAATTACGTGGAAAACATGGAATAACGAACACTGCCATTAGTGTTCCCTGTCATTATCCAAAACGGTCGGTCAAAGAGCGGTGATCTGACACAAACAGGACAGAGGGGCAGTCCAATGTTTAAGAGTCTGTCAGGGGTGGATTGGCATGAGATGAGTTTTCCTCTTGTTGGCAAAGGATGACTAAAGAACTGGTATGCAAGACGAGACAAGCATAATTGCTCATCCTAAACAGCTCTGCTCGATTTGTGGTTAAAATAGTTTAAAATCAATGATATTTCTATAGATGTTCGAGGGATAGTTCACCAAAAAATGAAAATTTTGTCATCATTTACTCACCCTCATGTTGTTCCAAACCTGTATGAGTTTCTTTGTTCTGTGTAACACAAAATAAGATATTTTGAAGAATGTCAGTAACCAGACAGTTGAGGACAGCCATTGACTTCCATAGTATTTTTGTCCTACTATGGAAGTCAATGGCTACCATCAACTGTTTGGTTACCAACATTCTTCAAAGTATTTTCTTTTGTTTTCAACAGACGAAAGAAACTCATGCAGGTTTGGAACAACATGAGGGTAAGTAAATGATGACAAAATTTTCATTCTTTGGTGAACTATCCCTTTTTATGTCTTAAATTAGACATACAAGTAAACAATCATCACATCACATCTTTCATTACGAGATGCTGCCCAGGGCAGCAATGTTAAAAACAAGTCATTAAATGAGTGTAGGAGATGTGGCTGTTGTAGGTGAGGTACATATCTTCAGGAGCCAATGAAAATCAGTTTGTGTGCCAATGTGACAGTCAGCATTCTACGGCCCTCCCTCAAGTTCAAATGTTTGAATCATAACAAAGGAAGCAAAGGTGCCGCCCACTGAGCCAATAACACTTGAGGAACCCGCCCATGAATCTCTCCCATTTCTACAACTCAGTGACCTGCTTTAGGAACAGTGAGACAAAACCATGTGACTTTCTATTGTCTTCCTCTAATAAATAGATACACACATACACAGGGTGTGAATTGCTAAGGACCCAGGAGTATGAAATCCAAACAATACTTATTGTTATAATGTGTTTTATGTGTTGCAAAACACCAAACATTACAACACTGCCACTTAACTGCACTTAATAAGATTTTTATGATGTTTAAGCTATGCTTACAAATCAAGATTTAATATTTGTAGTCATACGACAGTAAATCTTACCATGATTTTGATACGCTGAGATAAAAACATTTATGCTTTTATTGAAAGCGACTTGCACATAAGGGACGCAACAAGCGATTTGTTCTAAAGAAGCTGTAACATGAGAAGTTCCAAAATTGTTGGAATACAGGCTAGAAATCTTTTTATAATAAAAATGTATAATAATTGTTTATTACATAAATATAGAGCAGAGCTGGAAAAAAAAAAATACTGTAAAGTATTAATTTACTGACCTGAAGAACATTTTAAAATGCATAATAACCAAAGTAACTATTGCCACATCTCTCTGTAATACAATTGGTTGATCGGACATTTTGTATATTTTTGCGCAGTGACCACTCAACTGTATAACTGACTGTTGTCCCAGGGAATAATCTGCCTAGCTGAGCTAGTTGCATATAAACAAAATCTACGCTTTCAGTTGTTATGAGAATTCCTGTAATATGAATTGCTTTCAATACAGTGCAGATGCCAATGAAACAGTGATTTCCAGAAAAGTGAGAATGGACACAGCTGTTGAACAGTATGTAAGATCAGTCCGGACGAAGGTGTGAACAGGTGAAATGCTCTCTGCTCTAAGACTGATCTAAACACCTACATGCACTGTTGGCATAAAAATCACTATGAGCTCTGGGAAATGACAAACTGCTAAATATAGATCAAGTTGTATTCAATGAAGTATTAAAAAAATTGCTAATATTACTAGATTAACATTGTGCATCATTAGTAAAATGTATGTTCAACTACAGTCTAAATGGCCTTTTTAATTTAAATCCCTTAGAGAGACGTACAGTTGGGACTGTTGCTAGGCGTAGAAGGGTTCTCAGCGGTGTAAAACCATGAATGAGACTCTAATACTTTGCACAGTAAGGTGTTTTAAGTAAAAACACGCCTCAGAGTCACTGATTAACCTAAAGAATGACACTGAGAGAGGGGATAAAACGTTCTTGGCCTTCTAGGAAACGACCTTGATGCAGAATTATGGCTGTAATTTTCTTTGTCAAGAGTAATTAATCAGTTTTTGTGATAAGGACTTCACTTGTCAATGCCAAGCGTTTGTTGACGAAGGGTTAGACAGATGAGGTCCCTTTTATGCAAGATTTTGAGGGCCATGTTCAAACATGTTTGTGGTTGTTGTGTTTGAGTGGTTCTTTGTAACTCACACTCACACACACATACATACAAAACCTCCAATTTCACACATTACCCCGTCTCTGAACCCCTCTGGCCCTCACTGCAGGGAACATGAGGGCAAGACGATGTCAGATGTGCCCGGTGTTTCTATCGGCCAGATGGGACCAGGCGTTTAATGAATGGGTAAAATGAGATTACAACTCGTTGACATCATCACCACCTACTCTGGCTTCAGAACCAACAGATGGAGCAGAGGGGAGGATGAGCATTTATTTTGCAATGCATAGAGAATCATGAGGCTATTGATTTTTGGTGGAGACGCATCTGGAAGTATTCAACAATTACAGAATGGACATCTCTCAAATATTCTACAGGCCATTGTCAGAGAAGATGGCATATTTAATATGATGCAAACAAAAAAGAAGATGTGAGTGACACAAGTAGAGTCTGTTTATTGGGCCACATCCGTGAAACAAGCATCCATGAAAAGCCTAATATGTCATAATATTGTCTACCAGGTGAAACAATTCCAGTGGGCAAAAATGAGTACAACATACGGTATACAACTATGAAACTTCATTGTTCATTTGGATCAAATTAAATACAGTATCTAGTCTAACTAAAGTATGTTACTGTCAATCTCCCTAAACATTTAAGAACTGCAGCCAGCTACCATATCAGGGTAATCCAGGAGCGATAAGGGCGCCTGGGTGTAGATGTCTGCTATGACAGCTTTGAGGAGAGAGGGATGAGAGATAGATAATGGAGGAAAGAGGTGATGAGCCAGAATGTAGTGTATGCACCTACAGTAGTCACGAGCAGGCTTTGTTCCCAGAGAGCGCACTTGAGTTTTGAGAGAGTGCTTCATGTTGACTTTGAAAACCCTCTTGTTTTTATATCAAGAGTGGGTGACAGTAGCGGCACACTGCTGCCAAAGCTAGACTTGTGCAACTCAACATCCTCTACACAGTGAGGGCAGCTGGAGTCATGGTGTCTTTTCCTGTTCCACTCTCCACTGAAAGAGATGCATGCCTCTGCTTGGCTTGCTGGGATTAGTCGGTTCTCAGAGAAGGACCGCATGCACACAAAAGACTTTATTCAGCCTGGGGAAGAGGGAGGAGGTGGGCAGACTACAGATGTACATCTCTCTAGCCTGTAACAGGTGGGATTACAAAACAGACCTGGCTGCAGTGGGATCAGTCCTGGAGTGCAGGGGGAGGGTTGATCAAAGTAGACTCCATGTCTACTGAGAAGTCTCAAGACCCAGAGTAATGCAGTCTTAAGCTAAACTGACAGACTAGTGAACTAGATATTCAACAGTTAGTCAGGTGTTCACACTATGGAAATGAATATTCATCAGTTAGTCTAGTGTTTAGACTACTGAAATGAATCTTCAACAGTTAGTCTAGTGTTCAGACTACTGAAATGGATTTTCAACAGTTAGTCTAGTGTTCAGACTACTGAAATGGATTTTCAACAGTTAGTCTAGTGTTCAGACTACTGAAATGGATTTTCAACAGTTAGTCTAGTGTTTAGACTACTGAAATGGATTTTCAACAGTCTAGTGTTCAGACTACTGAAATGGATTTTCAACAGTTAGTCTAGTGTTCAGACTACTGAAATGGATTTTCAACAGTTAGTCTAGTGTTCAGACTACTGAAATGGATTTTCATCAGTTAGTCTAGTGTTCAGACTACTGAAATGGATTTTCATCAGTTAGTCTAGTGTTCAGACTACTGAAATGAATTTTCAACAGTTAGTCTAGTGTTCAGACTACTGAAATGGATTTTCATCAGTTAGTCTAGTGTTCAGACTACTGAAATGGATTTTCATCAGTTAGTCTATTGTTCAGACTACTGAAATAAATTTTAGTAGTCAGTTAAGTGTTCAGACTACTGAAACAGATTTAGTAGTGAATTTAGCGTTCAGACTACTGACATTCATTTGCTGTAATTAAACTAGCGTTTAGACAGCTAAAATTTATATTTAATAAAAATTAATTTAGCTTTCAGACTATTGAAATGGATTTCCATCAGTTAGTCTAGTGTTCAGACTACTGAAATGGATTTTCATCAGTTAGTCTAGTGTTCAGACTACTGAAATGAATTTTCAACAGTTAGTCTAGTGTTCAGACTACTGAAATGGATTTTCATCAGTTAGTCTAGTGTTCAGACTACTGAAATGGATTTTCATCAGTTAGTCTAGTGTTCAGACTACTGAAATGGATTTTCATCAGTTAGTCTAGTGTTCAGACTACTGAAATTAATTTTCAACAGTTAGTCTAGTGTTCAGACTACTGAAATGAATTTTCAACAGTTAGTCTAGTGTTCAGACTACTGAAATGGATTTTCATCAGTTAGTCTAGTGTTCAGACAACTGAAATGAATTTTCAACAGTTAGTCTAGTGTTCAGACTACTGAAATGAATTTTCAACAGTTAGTCTAGTGTTCAGACTACTGAAATGGATTTCCATCAGTTAGTCTAGTGTTCAGACTACTGAAATGGATTTCCATCAGTTAGTCTAGTGTTCAGACTACTGAAATTGATTTTCAGTAGTTAATCTAGTGTTCAGGCTGCTGAAAAAAATTTTAGTAGTCAGTTATGTGTTCAGACTACTGAAACGGATTTAGTAGTGAATTTAGCGTTCAGACTACTGACATTCATTTGCTGTAATTAAACTAGCATTTAGACAGCTAAAATTTATATTTAATATTAATTAATTTAGCTTTCAGACTATTGAAATGGATTTTTACTAGTTACTCTAACATTTAAACTACAAAAAGTAATTTTCAGTAGTTAGCTATGCTTTCACACTACTGGAGCTGATTCAGTATCTTAGTGTTCAGAAACGAATTTTCAGTAGTTGATCTAGCATTCAGTTTTGCTGCCAGACTACTGAAATTTATTTTCACTAGTTAGTCTAGTGTTCAGACTATTGAACTGGATCTTCAGTAGCTGGCCTATTGTTTGGATTACTGAAATAGATTTTCAGTATTCAGTCTAGAGTTAGTTACACTTTCAGACTACTGAAATTGATTAAGTAGTTACTTTAGCATTCAGACTGCTGAAATAAATTTTCAGCTGAACTGATTTTTTAGTAGTCGATTTAGCCTCCAAACTACTGAAATGGATTTGTAGTCTGATTGACTACTGTAATGGGTTTTCAGTAGCCGGTCTATCTTTGAAACAGGCTTGTTATACTTCTGGTACACTGCACCAACCTGTTCTTAGGTTGCCTGTTTGTTTTCAACATGTTCAGCATGTTATGACAACATGACAAAACCCATTGGATAAGTATTTCTCACAGAGTAATGTTACTTATTCCCAAAGAAGACAATCAAAGCAGCACTTCAATTTTTACATTCACTTTCCATTTCTCTTTTTTGTCCACCACAAACAAAATGAAGATACAGACAACTCAATCTTTCATTGCTCTTGTCTTTTAGCATGCCATGAGAAGTGGAAAGGTACTGTTGAACAGGCAGACAATGTTTAATGGCTCTGTTTAAAGAGCTAATAGTTTGATTGCTTCTAGATTCTTCATCTGTCCCTGTGTCATTATTGACAAAATGTGCTTACTGAGCTGTTCCTCGGGACAGTAGATCACATCAAGATAGAAGCACACAGTGCTGCTCTTTGTGCATTAGTGGAAAGGTTTGGAAGGACTGGAAGTGGGAAATGCCATCTTTATTGGGTTAAAAGAGAGTGTCATGTTCATTTTCTATTAAATTAGTAAATGTTTGATGGCGAGCGACATGCAATCTTCATCTAATGAGGGTTGAGCAACAGTCCCAATCCAAATAACACATATATTTCACATATTTTCTCCAGATGTGCTTTTTTACTAAAATCAGAAGAAAAAAATCATCAAGATACTTGGTAAGAAAAATTGGTTGTTTTATTTTATTTTATTGATACACTTATTATGTGCACTATAGATGCACACCACTGCAGATTCTCTTTATTTTGACATTGCCTATTTCCTAATATTGTATTTAATATTTGTAGGGTCACCATAAACTTGATTCAAATAAATAAATAAATAAAGTGTAAATGAAAGGTTAAGTAAAACCCTAACTAAACATAATAATGTAAAATACAATTTACTGGTCAATAAAACAAAATTATAGCCAGTAAATTTTCTCAGTTCTACCGCCATTGGCAGATTTGATCACCGTTCACAATCCAGTAATGCAGTGCTGGCTTTGCAACATTATTTCTATTCTAGCCATTAACATCTTGTCACTGCCAAGTCAGAGGTATCTACAAACGAGGTGTTTTCACCTGACCATGCAGAACAAACTCGGATTGAAAAGGGCCAGAGGTCAACGACCAGCAACATGAGAGCGGTTACCGGACACTCTCTTTCCAGTGAGAACCAAGTCAAGACAGCGTCTGAGAGATTTAATTCAAACAAGTTTTTACAAATGCCATTTTATTCAGCTCTTAAGTATCTAACACTAACCTGACTCATTTTACTGATAAAACATTATCTCAGAATCACGCCAACGCAATCACCTACAATGAATGAATTGCTCCTGCACGTTTCCTGTAAAAAAAATCTGCTGGCCTCTGTTCCCGCAATGAAAACTACAGATTACTGGAATGCTGAATGAGATTTGAAATCAGATATTGAAAAATTAAACACGCAGCTGGCCTGTTGAAACGCTCAGCAGGTGATACAGTAGTGTGGCATGTGGTGACGGAAAGATGCCCTCAGGCAAATAAACTCATTGATGTGACACTGAGGTAAAACTACCAGACTGAATCATAACAACGCAACACATATGTCAACATAAAAGATCTATCAGTATTTCAGTAAGGGAAATATGCCTTCTGGAAGCAAGATGTATGATAAGGCATTAACTAAACCAAGTTAGACAGAAGAAAACATTGTACTGAGACAATTTTATCTCACTGAAATCTGAAAACATTGTCATGTTGTAAAGTTTTAAACCAGAGTTACAACATTCATGCCAAGTGCACACTAACAATGAAGGTTAACACTGTCTGTGACCAGTTTGTAGATAGTTCAGACTATAAATTCTGTCTGGATAAGTTGAATTATATTATTGTAATGCAAAATACTACTACTACTAATAATAATAATAATAATAATGCAGAGATAATTATGTTGATATTATCCATGTGATAATGGAGGGAAAAAAGCAAATATCTGCAAGTGATACTGTGGGATTTTCATTTCTAAGGTAATTTAGCAGCCAGGTACTTGTGTTTATCAGAGCGTCCGTCTGCAGTCGAGTGCTCAGACACTGACAGGGCTCTGGCTCTGTCTGCAGTGGACATGAACACGCTCCTTTGTTCCTGCGAGCTCTGTGGGCAGGTAACCGATGATAACCCATGTATCATGGGATGCTAACAAGTGTTTGAGTAAAGAATATGCAAAAAATGAAAACGACATTGTCAGAGGAGACCAGCAGCTGTAATTCAAATCTGAAGATATTTTCTGTTACCACTGTACCACTGTGAGGATCAAATATTGAGACTTGTGATATGAAGACCTGTCTTTCAAGGCTCGGAATGAAAAAGTGACAAACAGCTTATTATGTCAAGAATTAAGAATGCCAAAATGCTGCAGTGTACCAAGTGGATACTAAAAAAGTTGGCCAGCAAATCTAAATGGCATTTTCTGTTTTTGGCTGAAAGTAAAAGTTCAGATGAAGAGTTACTTTGTCAGTTTTTACATATATAGATGTGATTTTATCTCTGTGAAGTTGTTTAAAGGAACCCTTCTTACATTCTGCAGTATTAAAGTCTACTGCCAAAGACACTCCTTTATTAAGCGAGGGGTTTTTTGCACTGTAAATCTTTAACCTGTAAAGAAAAGAGCTGGCGGTGATAATCGCAACTGCGAACCGATTTCTTGTTGTTCTAGTTCACACCCCGCGTTTTCAACAGTTCATTCTCTCCTATTAGATGAAACTCCTCACACAGGTAGAGGACAACATGTGGCAACACGGCCCAACTTCAAGAGCACTTTACAATGAACAGAAGCAATAATTCACCTCAAAAGAAAACCGTCTTTTTGTCTTTCAGTGCTTTTCTATGAAGTGACAGAGCAAAAGTCTTCAAACCTTAACTAGGCCAAACACTTGAGTGATTTATAGCCCTACTCAAGGAATCCACCAGAAGGAAGAACAGAGCAGCGAGGAGTGTATTAGAAGTGTAAGGAATGCTCTCATCTTCCTGGTCCTCAACAGAGTGGAGCCCCCAGTAAGGCCGAGAGCCAGACAGAGCTCATAAATGAGTGAATGATGGCGTAAGTTCCTGATAATTTTTTGTGGGATTACCCAAATTCTTCCTCCAATTAAGATTGCAACAGGGCTAAACAGTTCTCCGGCACCCTTGGTGGAAGAGGGTTACGGGAGGCTTATTTATTACCTTCATGAAAGTGCCGTGGGTGGAATAGTATAGATGAATAGTCCTGACTGAACAAACCCATGTTAGGTGGTTTACAAGCGATTGGAGAAGGAAGCGAATTAAAGGATTAGTTCACTTTCAAATGAAAATTACCCCAAGCTTTACTCACCCTCAAGCCATCCTAGGTGAATATGACTTTCTTTTTTCTGATGAATACAATCGGAGATATATTAATTAATATCCTGACACATCCGAGCTTTATAATGACAGTGAATTGGATCAACAAGTATGAGCTGAAGAAACTGCCTCCATCCACATGCATCCATCATAAACATACTCCACACGGCTCCGGGGTGTTAATAAAGGCCTTTTAAAGCGAAGCGATGCGTTTGTGTGAAAAAAAATATCCATATTTAACAAGTTATGAAGTAAAATATCTAGCTTCCGCCACACCGGCGGAATTTATTTTTATTTTTTTTTTTACACAAACGCATCACTTCGCTTCAGAAGGCCTTTATTAACCCCCCGGAGCCGTGTGGAGTATGTTTATGATGAATGGATGTGGATGGAGGCACTTTCTTCAGCTCATACTCCCATTCACTGCCATTATAAAACTCGGATTCATCAGGATATTTATTAATATATCTCCGATTGTGTTCATCAGGAAGAAGAAAGTCATATACACCTTGGATGGCTTGAGGGTGAGTAAAGCTTGGGGTAATTTTCATTTGAAAGTGAACTAGGCTAATCCTTTAAGAAGATAAAGAAAGCAGCTGCAAATTCGACTGTAATCCATGTGTTTTTGTACAACGTAGCAAAGTTAGAATTGCTTGTTTTCGTGTGCTCTCTCAACAACACATCCCACACAGATTACGCATCAGGTCAGTAGGCGGTCTTTTGTGGCTGTGCAAATGCATTTGACCACATGTGCGTCTACACTACAAAAGCAATCCGTTTTAATGTGTTTTTGACTACCTCTGGAAGTGGTCGGAAGTGGACAAGCTCAAAATGTTTTAGACCCCATTTACACCTGTATTTAGCATTGTCTTGTGTTTGGATCGACGAAAACCCATCTTTAAGTCCCCCTGTGGTGGAAACAAGTTTTTAATGTTGTTTATATGTGGTGTTTTTAATATGCTTTATGACAAACAATGTGCAAATTCATAAGTCAACACCATTGCCGAGTATTTTCTCTTTAAAACTGCAGTGATCTTAAGATAGTTTCAAAAACGCGGTTTGAAATCGCTAGTGTTTGTGACATCACAAACTACCTTGTAACCAATCACGTCAACATGCCGGCAGGCTTTAGCATATCATTACCTATTACCGCTCTGAAGAAGGCAGCTGTCTGACTCTGAGATGGTGAACAGGAACATGGTTTGTGTAACATTAGCAACTAGGGCTGCACGATTTATCGCGATTAAGTCGCACACGATTTGGCAAAGCCTGTGATTATTTAATGCGCAGCTTGTCAGAGCTGTACGGATGCGTGATCAGTAGTAAATGCTTCTCCATCTGAATGCCAGAGGGCGCTCTTGCGCAGAAACTCTAAATATGCCCTGCCGCAGAAGAAGATAACACGCATCATATCACTATAGCTGAATAAACAGAAGATTTAAACACCTTGATTGATTAAACATGACTAATAAACACACGGCTGCTTATTCTGTGTAAGAAGCGACATCATCTCACAGAAGGATGCTCAACTGTCGTTATGAAGTGAGTTAGGAGTAAAAACATGTTATTAAATGTTGTCTTTTGTTGGACAAAATGTTAATAAATGCTTCTCATGTCTTGACGTGTGTTGCTTTTTCAAATGTACATTATAAGCGATTCAAACTCAAAGTGCTTTCAGATGGATTAGCATTTGGAGCCATACTTCATTGACAAACTGCGCATAAAAAATAATCACAGCCTTTGAAATTTCATAATTGCACTAAGAATCGCGTTTAAGCGATAATCACGTTTAAGTTAAATTTTTTTTTTCGTATTGTGCGATAAATCGTGCAGCCCTATTAGCAACACATTATTAGCTGTTTGATAACGTAGTCAAGCCGATTGCTAATCATATCAATTACCGTTATGTGTCCGACGTTGTAAAGAGCGATATTATTGTGCAGCGTTTACCTCAGTAAGTTGACCGAGTGGATCTCTGAGCTTGTGCGAGTGAGTGGAGGTGGGGCTAATTAGCATATTCATAGATCCGCGTATAACAAATAACGCACGGGTGTATAGTTACATTCAAGCTATTTTAAGGCATGAATACATTTTTTCACAGGAAAAAACATTTAAATATGTCATTTTGGTGATCAAAGATGAGTTTTAAGGGATAAAATTATTGACTACAGGGGGATTTTAAAACAAAAAATAAACAGGGTTCAAGGGGTCTTGAAAGGACTATTAAGAAGGCAACCACTTAAATTCTTGCTTTTTTGTTTGTTTCTCTTTCCTCTCCCTTCCTGCCTTCCATGTGCATTTCTTCTCAACATATTACTGAAATCACAAATCACCCTCCAGCACCTCTAACATGTCACTACTGAGCCTAATTAACAAGCTAGTCTTCCTGTAAATGCATCCGACTGGCCCAATAAAGTCTCAGGAACGAGCGGCATATGTGTGCGAGGAAAGAACCCGGAGCGGTTCGCTGTGGTCTAGTGAAAAATAAAATGCACCTGGCTTGCCCTGTAGAGCCTCCTCTTGGCCTTAATCCACCCAGATCCCCCCACTCAAAACCCTTGTGTTGAAATCTTTGTTCTCCTCTCAGAGGGGTGGTAAAACTGGGGTGTGAGGGGCTCAGATGGATGTCTGCAGCTATCATGGTGAATTGGGTTTACGGCGCTCCACAGGAGTAAAGTACCAGATAAAAAAGAGAAAGGGGCCAAGCCAAAACTCAATTAAAACATCAAAACCTGAGAGCCAGCCTCAGGGCAACAATTTTAAGTCGTCATCAGGGACTTTTTTACTGATATCTGATAAATATAAAGGTTTCATTCAAAGCAGAGAAAGATATAATGTCTATATGTCTTGTTTTGGAAGTATTAATGGAGTTCATTAATTGTAAAAAAAAAAAAAAAAAAACAAAAAAAAAAACATTAATTTAGGACACTCTTAGGGTTAGAGTTTTAAACAAACCCATGAGCCTAATGATTAAACTTGACTGCTAAGCAATTATATGTATAGGGCTGTTTCAATTCTGATTTTTGTCTATGAATTACATATGAAAGAAATTATCTTTCTGTTAATGTTGTAAATTATACAGAGCAGTGTTTTAGGTTGATTCAAACTGGTAACTTGTCATTTGGAACTATTAATTAAAAGAACCAGATCATAAGAGTCATTTGTTTTAGGAATTGAGATACATTGTTGTTGTTTTTTTTTTATTCACTAAACAAAAAACAGCCCATAAGACTCATTTGCTCACGACTGACCTTAACATTTTTAATATCGCGATTGGAAAATCAGAATTTTAACCCAGCCCGATTTTAACCTGCATGGCAGCCGATAAAACAGGTAAGAAAATCACATAGATTTACTTGTAAAAGAAACCCAAGAAATGTTCAGAGACAAGCATATCACAGAAAGTTGATGTGGAGAGGTTGTTGACTTGGAAGAGTAAGCAACCACCCAGAACACACTAATAACGGTCCTGAAAAATCCTTAGTAGCAACTACTAACACCATGTTTACATTGGATGCGAGTGGTGCGACAAAATCAAAGAGAACCCATTGTCATCAGTAATACTGTCTACACTGGATGTGGCATGGTGCGACGTATTGAGACATAAACAGTAAAACGATGCCCTATTCTATTTTTGACACACTTGCACAACTTGTGCAACTTTCGTTTTGACGTGTCCAGTTTAGACAGCCTCAAGTTGTTGCGGCACGGTGTGACACCTTCTGTTTAATTTCCTGACTGCTACATAACTTTTCTTCTTAATTAATGTAAAATTATTAAAGATTTGTCAGCCTAATTCCTCTCTAAACAAAACAGAAAGTAAGGAGTAGGGAGAATTTTTAATTGTGTGTGTGTGGAAAGTGGTAACTGCTAATGCTATGACTAATTAGGTATGAAAACTTCTATTATGACCACACTTTTGCAGTCTTTGGTTCATATTTTACATAGTTTCCAAGGCAGACAACAGATATTATGAAAGGAATGAGAGGTATGTAACTGTATATCAAGTCAGTTCTGCAAATAAACCACAAAGAACAAATTATACACAGCACAACAAGCCAAAATCACAAGATTCTACAAGCATACTCATCAACAACACTGAATGTCTCTCATGGCAGCATTACCACTGCTTCTATAATAAAGCAGTCAGCGGTGGATGTAGTACATCATTAAACAGTTTATGGGCGTTGGTTTTTCCCAACAGGCCGAGGGCAAATGAGTAACAGTAGGCCAATACTGCCTTGTGTGCTCGTAACAGCTATGGAAATGTCTCCACATTGCCTCCTAATTCTCCTGCTTTTTCAAATGTACACAAGTTCCTGTTTTCCCCCGGCAACGCTTTTTTTCTCCTTTTGAAAAGAGCCAACCATCCGGGGGCTGGTAACTAAGCACCCTGTTTATCAGTAACCAGGCTTAACAATGTCCGTAACCAAACACCGCTGTGGCAAGAGCAAGAATGAGAGAGAGAAAGACAGAAAGAGAGAGAGAGAGATCTTATGACATTGCAACCGATACACTTGGCACTAAGAGTCATGAGGAGGTACATGGGTGGGTGACTTTGAAGACGAAACTTAACTATCTGTAAGCTACTAGGTCGGAAACGCACTATACGTACACTATACATCAACGCACTTTAAGCGCAATACCAAAGTACACATAACGCACGGGTGTATATTGCGATTGGGAGTTACTGTAGTGGTAACAATCTTCAATACTCAATGCTGCGATAAAGTTAACTTCAAATATCTGTGCCATTATTATGTTATTATCATTCAGGTATCTAGCTTATTATTTAGCTAGGTAGCTATAAACAGCTTTAGCTAACTTTGTCAGCAAGATTCTCTTCATACATTGCTGACGTGTAAGAAAACCTGACAATAGGAGAAAGATGTTAATTTTATGTTAATGCGCTATAGCACCCCTTGTGGTAATTCTGAGATTGCAACACATATTTGTGTTGTGTTAATTGCCCTCTGACACATTTCGTCTTTGTTCTGTTCACACCAAAACGAATGTTTGGCACACAAATTTGGTGGGATAAACATTTTAATTTGAATGAACGGCAGTAAACAGGTCTGTTCAGATAGGTCTGCATAAGTTTTTTTTTTTACGGGAAGGGGTTCTAATATCTTTTACACTGCAGTGTGAATAAAACTGGCTAAACAAGAGTCATGCTTCTAGTAATATGTCTGGAGACGCTGCTGTTATATAAAACTATGGCTTGTGGCACTCACAAACAGACTACTTTGCTAAGTGACAGTGATTAGCAGAGGAAGAATCCGGACCCCACTCTCTTTCGCTGCGCTCTTGTATTTGGTGTTGTTTGATAAACACGAACATGACGAATAAAAAAATCTAAACTGCTGTTTCACTTTCTTTCTTCTTTGTGACGAAATAGAAAGTTGTGCAGCTCTACCCTTGTTTGTGTGTGTGTGTGTGTGTTTACTGAAACATTTTGAACAGCATTTTTTGAGCATTCAATAATTCTCTCAGCATTCCTGTGTTTCAACGTTTAGTTGTTCAAATTGTACCTATGATGCTTAAAAAAGCTAAATTTGGACATTCCATACACAAAAAAAGCTTTTTATTCAGGTTTTGAAACACAGGACTGCTCAGAGTGTGTGTGTGTTACAGGTTTGGGCCATGTGAGTTTAGCATCTTAGTGACCGCATAGTCACAGTTCACCGGTGCTAACCTCGACTGAATGAGCAGGTTAACTCCTGCCCTGCTGTCCTCTCCTCCTTAGGGATCTAATATCTCTCCATACCCTCATTCACAACTCACCCTCATCCGATTTCTTTCTATTTTTATCCCATACAACAGGAATGACCGGATTTTCGCGTGAAAATTTATTTGTTGTACTTCAGCTTTCCTGCAAGACACCTTTGGATGACAGAGTTCACTAAACCTTAGACTTGTTAATTGATAAAACTGGAATAGATACATTTACACTTAAAGGAACACTCCACTTTTTTTGAAAATAGGCTCATTTTCCAACTCCCCTAGAGTTAAACAGTTGAGTTTTACCGTTTTCGAATCCATTCAGCCGATCTCCGGGTCTGGTGGTAGCACTTTTAGCATAGCTTAGCATAGTTCATTCAATCTGATTAGACCGTTAGCATCTCGCTCAAAAATGACCAAAGATTTTCAATATTTTTCCTATTTAAAACTTGACTCTTCTGTAGTTACATCGTGTACTAAGACCGGAAAATGAAAAAGTTGCGATTTTCTAGGCCGATATGGCTAGGAACTATACTCTCATTCCGGCGTAATAATCAAGGAACTTTGCTGCCGTACCATGGGTGCAGCAGGCGCAATGATATTACGCAGCGCCTGTGACCCCCTGCTTGCACAGGGAGCGTGCCTTGCAACCATGGAAACATTTGTGAGAGACGCTGCGTAATATCATTGCGCCTGCTGCACCCATGGTACGGCAGCAAAGTTCCTTGATTATTACGCCGGAATGAGAGTATAGTTCCTAGCCATATCGGCCTAGAAAATCGCAACTTTTCATTTTCCGTCGGTCTTAGTACACGACGTAACTACAGAAGAGTCAAGTTTTAAATCGGAAAAATATTGAAACTCTTTGGTCATTTTTGAGTGACATGCTAATGGTCTAATCAGATTCAATGAACTATGCTAAGCTATGCTAAAAGTGCTACCGCCAGACCCGGAGATCGGCTGAATGGATTCAAAAACGGTAAAACTCAACTGTTTAACTCTAGGGCAGTTGAAAAATGAGCCTATTTTCAAAAAAAGTAGAGTGTTCCTTTAATATAAGCAACAGAACTAAAAACACCCACATTTACACAACTTAACTGATAAACAGACAGATTTAACTAAATATTTATATTGTTGTGCATGGATATCTGTAATATCTGTAATATGGATATATAAGGCAGGTCAATTATAAAATTATTAGCATGCAGCCCAAAAATAACAGTGCTCATCACACCTATTTTCAGTTATACAGTTCAGATCTACTAACAGTCAGCCAATGAACAGTAAACAATTTTTTTATTATTTATTTTGTGAATTTGTGTCATTTTGTGTAAAAATTAGTTTTAAATGTAAATTTAAGAAATTGTAACATATAACAATACAAATTATTTATTTGGCTACACAGGTCTTATTTAAAAATCCATATTAGTTGAATTCTTTATTAAAACATACCTTCCGAATGAATCAACTTAAATGAACAAAACGTTCCCAAGCTAAATTGAAAGAACACAGGTCCGCATAAATCCTGATGAGTCAAAGTAAGATTTTCTCACAATGAAAAGCTTTTTTTTTTTTTTTTGAGAACTGCATGGCAACATTTCACTTTAGTGTGATTCAGAGCCAACACAGAGCAACTGAGCCAAATGACTAAGAGAGCACAGCAGTCACCATGGCACTGTCCTGAGAGTCAGTGTGTGTGAGAGTGTGGGTGGGTTTGTAAGGAGGATAACAGGATGCTGACACATGCTACATTTAGTTCAGGGAAGAACAACAAAGACAGACAGACAGAGAGGGGGGGGATTGGCATGTGATGTGTGGTACTTTTATCATGGTAATAATAATAATGCATTTATTCTTGCAGTCAGGGTGCACAACAATAAAACCTTGTGCCATGATGAAATATCTCAGTAGTTGTTTTGTATCCTGTGGTGTGACATGCTATATTGTTTCAATAATTGTTTCATCAAGAGGTGCATCATTTTTTGGTCAAGATCTTGTATAGACAATGCAAGAGGTGAACACTCTGTAAAGTCTCCTCCAGCACATCCCAAAGACTTTCAATGAAATTAAGGTCTGGGCTCAGAGGTGCCAATTCATGTGTGGAAATGATTCTTCATGCTCTCTGAACCATTCTTTCACAGTTTTAACCCTGGTGAATCTTGACATTGTCATCCTGGAATATGGCCATGATATGTCTTCCTAGATGGTTGTTTAAGAAATGAAAAGCTGCACACTCCATCAGTTAGGATTAAAAGAACTGATATAAAAACTTGCTATGTACCAATTACCCGTCTACACATCCTCATTCACACCCAACACGATCTGATTAAACCACAGACAACTCCAAGACATCCAATAAACAAGAACATAACGTGAATATTAATACATAAAAAAGGAGTAAGACCGAAGTCCACTGGTGCAATGTGGGTAAATAAGCCCAATATAAACCGCACACCCTCTGTGTAAACAGAGTTTCCTCCGTGGTGTGACACTATGGGTTTAAAACAATGAGTTAATGAAATCCACAGTGTCCAAAATTACAAATAAAATCTCTTAAATATCTGAATTCTTTCTCCTACACATCAATTAGATTAAATAGAGAACAAAATAAGTTTCTCTTGAGAAAAAGAGCTCAGTAATCTCACCTTTGGGTCCTACAGAGTCTCAGAATACATGTCAATATGTCTCAAACTGACTCAAGAATGTCTTAAACTGTGTTCAGATGTGCCAAGATAACTAAAACATGACCATTTTGCATCACAATTCTTCCAAAACCAAATTATTTGAGCTGCTATCCACATTAATTTTGTGCCTCTATACTATTCTTATGTCTCAACAATGCACTCAATTATTTAAAAAAAAATAGCTGGAAATTTTGGAGACAAATCTGAGACATACAGTAGTTGACAGATAAATTAAACAACTGAAAGTCTCCAGAGAAAGAAAGCGCTCATGTAGGAAACATGTTTAGAATGCCAATGCATCTGTTGCATCTGTCACTGTATAGAAAACTCATTCCTAACATCACAAAGATGACTGAGGGTCTGTTAAACTGCCTCGACTGACCAGACATGGGACACATGCAGAGGCATCTGCTTGTGGTGAAGGGCGGGACAAAGAAAGGACACAGCCATGGCATTTGAAAGAGCAACTGTATACATGACAGTGTACAGAAGAAGCAAAGGTTTAATTTGATTGGTTGTTGATGAAAATAAATGCAATTAGTAAAGCAATTTGTATTATCATCTCATTTAGAGGCGTGAAATTGATTTGCAATGCATTTAAAGGATTAGTTCACTTTCAAATGAAAATTGCCCCAAGCTTTACTCACCCTCAAGCCATCCTAGGTGTATATGACTTTCTTCTTTTTGATGAACACAATCGGAGTTATATTAATAAATATCCTGACGCATCTAAGCTTTATTTTACTCATTTACGTCATTTTACTCACTGGGATTTGATTGGATCATGTATGTTAGGCTACGATATTATTGGTTGATATTATGTTTCCCTGTCCACACAGCCCTGATTACATCAGCAGAAAAGAAAATTTGTTTAAGGTGGAGAAATTTATTACATTTTGATGAAAGATTAAGACAACAAGCTTTTTTTGGATAAAAATAAAGTATATTTAATTTCCTGTTGACTTTAACAGGCATAAAAGACATCTGTCAGTCTAGAGCCCAAACTGCATAGTACACATTAAACCTAACGTTCAACAACAAATGATTAACACAGAGGTGATTCCTTTTAACATACTAAAGGAGAACCTGCAGACAGTCAACAAAACTTCTGACACCCCCTAAGTTCATGGCCAATTTAAATTTACCAAAACCATAGAAACCCTTCCAGGTTGCATGCATTGTCTTGTCAGTCCATTAACAGCTTTGTGAACTGAGACACCCTGACGAGTCCGCAACACCTAGGAAAAGTGTGGACAATGGGCCGGACCCTCACACCAGCTCCAACAACCCACATTCATTCAAGAGAAGCCTTTTGACATGGATCACCCTGTACCTCCCCCTCTCCTTTTTATAAGATTATTTGCATTGAAGAGAAGCCCACAGGACACTTCCGTAACGTGAACACAGAACTGTAAATAAAGGTCGGCAATGGTAAAACAGCGCAATCAAGAAGGAGTCATAAGGGTCAATGTTTTTAAATTGAGATTTATACATCATCTGAAAGCACTGTAAAAAAATTATTTTCATGATTTATCACATTTTTTCTTTTGTCAAATCAACTTTTTAATAATTAATGTTGTTCAGATAACATAATATTTTGAGTTTCTGTTGATTAAACCAATCGCCTTCATTGTATTAACTCAAAATTTTAATTTCAATGAACTCAAAATTTTAAGGCAACCAGGTAACTTCCCTTTTAAGTTAAACCAACAATTATTTTTTTACAGTGAGCTGAATAAGTAAGCTTTCCATTGATGTATGGTTTGTTAGAATAGGACAATATTTGGCCGTGATAGAACTATTAAAAAAATCTGAAAATCTGGAATCTGAGAGTGCAAACAAATCAAAATATTGAGAAAATTGCCTTTAAAGTTGTCCAAATAAAGTCCTTAGCAACGCATACCCACTCACAAAAATCAATTTTTGATATATTTACAGTAGGAAATTTACAAAAAATCTTCATGGAACCTGAGCTTTACTTAATATCCTAATTATTTTTGGCAAAAAAGAAAAATCCATAATTTTGACCCATACAATGTATTTTTTGGCCATTACTACAAATATACCTGTGCTACTTATGACTGGTTTTGTGGTCCAGGGTCACAAATACCTTTAAAAATGATCACGCCCCAAATTATCATTACTTTAATGTGAAAAAAAACCCAACACATTCTCATAACTCATTTTGCCTAAATTGTATTCAGTACAACAAATACTACCATTATGTAAATACGTCACAATTCAAATAATATAATAAAAGCTTTCCGAATTTTTTTTTTTTTTTTTCTGCATGACTATGATATTTTTCACATTACAGTAATGAGAATTAAGGGTTAAATTTATTTAATTGTGATGAATACTACCTTCTCAAAGTTTTAAAAATGCAAAATTTCTTTATATATATATATATATATATATATATTTTTTTTTTTTTTTATTATTATTATTATTTAGGTATAATATGACCTGGATAAATTCTTAACACAAAATCTTTTTAACTACGTTTATGATTAACATAACTATAATATTTCTATTCATTTTATTTGTTTTGTCATTTTATCTTGTTTTATATTTATTAAACTCATTTTAAATAAATGATTTTATTGTCATTTTAGTTTTTAGCATCATTTTTCCGTTTTATATTCTGACCAGTGAACCAAATTGAGATGCATTTTATGTATAAAAGGTGCCATAAAAAAAATAAAATGTATTATTTTTATTATTATTATCATTATTGAATGGTTTTTGTGAGAATCACCCAGACATAATTAAACTGTTAAAGACATTACTTTTAGGGTCAAAGCTGCCATCATAAGGAAAACATTCTACGTGTGAATGAGTTTTTGTTTTCATCAAAGACGATTTTTGCACACAAGTAAATAGTGTGTGTGTGTGTGTGTGCGTGCGTGCGTGCGTGCATGCGTGTGCGCGTGTGTTCTGAAAACACAGATGACCTCTCTTAAGCGCTTGAGTGTCAGTATTGATAAGACTCTACACTGGCACTATAGTCATTAAACTGAACTGGTCAGGCCAGATGTGACCTCCCTGACCTTTTTAAGTAAATGTCATTGAGCAAAACAGAGGTTATTACCCATGATCTGTTTTACCCCAAAACCCCAGAGCAGACCAAGAGCATAAATCACATATATAAACACTAAAACACTAGGAAACTAGATCAAAGATCTTTAGTATGCAGGACTTCCTATTATAACACATCCGTCTGGCTACAATAAACATACATGAGCCCACCTGTTTATTTCAACAAATATGTCACATTATAAGTTAAATTATTTGCTAAAAGAAATGCATAAGATTTGGAAATGCTTATTACAGTCAACTTTTTTTTATAAATGACTATAACTAAAAAAGGGATAAGTAAATTTATAAACAGATAAACTTTGTTTAATTATTTTTAATTATTTGTGATAAATTTACATGGCTTAACAGTTTTCAATATAATGAAAATGAAGAAAAATAGCATCTTTCATTTCTCCTGCAGTGACCCCTGATTACTAAACCAGCTTATCATTAGGGAAGAGAGATAAATAAAATACCGGGCCTGGCCAAGGTTAAAGTGGCGCACAGATCATTTTTCCAAATAACACGGATTACGAACGGAACAGAGAATAGCATTGTGTGAGAATATCTGCCTCCATCATGAAACAGAACCTGCTTTAATGTAAATGTAATTTGAGAGGGCGACTTCATGTTTAGTAGTGAACATTCAAGTAGAGAAGAGCTTTGTTTTCAAGCGTCGTTGTGAGGTGCGAAAGGCGTGAACGAAATGGTTATATTGGTTGTATAATCAGGGGGAAACCATCCCCCCTGTAAGAGGTGACGGTGTTTCTAAAATGGTGGCTTGACACCTACTCTAAACAACAAGACAAATTCAATACATATAGGTTTGCTAAGCTTAGCCTGAAGGTTCGAAAAAGTACAAAGTGCATCTCAAAACGAAGACTAAAATGCAAATCACCCTGCAGGCCTCTCATGACTTTGGTTAACCTACAACTTTTACTCGTTAGTGGCTAAAATGTCATTTCAAGTATTTCCATGTCATCTTGCTCAGGTATTGCCTTAAAAGAATAGTTTACCCAAAAATGAAAATTTTGTAATCATTTACCCACCCTGAAGTTGTTCCAAACCTGTATGAATTTCATTGTTCTGTTGAACAGAAAAGAAGATATTTTGAAGAATGTTGGTAACCAGACAGTTTATGGTAGCCATTGACTTCCATAGTAGGAAAAAATGTCAATGGCTACCGTCAAATGTCTGATTACCAATTTTCTTCAAAACTTCTTCTTGTGGTGGACAACATTTAATTTGACATGGACAAAAACAAGGCTGTGAAAAATAGGTAGACGTACAGACGTACGTTCAATGTTTTGTACAGTTGTATATGGGTCATTGACAAATAAGGTTTTTAAAAGTGTAAAAAACCAAAATGGATATATAATTAATTTTGGAGTTTTATTAAGTGTTAACAATGAGATTATGTAGTTTTTATAATCAGTTAACACTGCTTTTGTCATTTTTTTTCAAGATGGACAAAATTTGTCACCAAAAAAGTCATTCGGTTTAACCAAAATTTCAGTTTTACCGAATGACACTTTTGGTTATACCAAATGACGATATTTTCAAACAATGCTAACAGACTGATATCTAGCTATCTAGCTAGCAAAAGGACAATCAATCATTTTATATTTAGTACAAGTTTTTAAAATATTACAACATTTTCCATGTTTTATAACGGTTGTACCGAATGACCTGATTTTTCGGGACATGCGTATGAGCAAGTGAAAACATGAATTTTTCAAATAGTTAAAAGAGAGTTAGTTACTTTGCTTCATGACCATGTGGTCCTTTGCAGGTGTCGGAATGATGTCACATCCTGTCACATGATATTGACCGCATGACTCCAAAATGGTTCCTTTATATTGGTTACTCTGAATGACATCAATGAAATTAATTTTTCCAGACATTCTTTCTCATAATAAAGCAACGACTTCTACACATAATTTTAATACGATTTTGCACTATGTTGATATATGATGTTATAAAATCTTGCCAGAATAAAAAATATATACATTTATTACATTTTAAGATATTTTAATCACAAATAAAATGGCTGTATTGGCCTTTAGACAGTTAAACCGAATGACCTTTGGACACATCAAAATCTTTAAAATACATGTGGCAAAATATATTGTAAAATATATGTAGCAATATATAATTAAACCCTTTTGGATTCAATAAAAGAGATCTAGTTGTACTACCTTATATACTTTGAATGTCATAACTTTGTTTTTTATTATTATTAAGGCCTTTGAACAAAAAAATGACCCGTCACATCATTTCTTGGTATACATTTTCAGTTGACAAAAATCCTCAGACAGTACAACATATTGGTTCCTGTGTCCAAAATTAACTTTTTAGCCTACAAGCCAATTTTTACCAACCAGTCATATTTCAACACTGTAAGCAAGTTTAAAAAATTAACTGTTATTTTAAAGAATTAAAATTGTATTATTATTTATGAAATATAATTACTTATGATAATTTTCTATTTATAATAATCCCATTAGCTACTGTTCTATAAAAATATAATTTCTTGATAACAAAGCTTCATATTTCCATATCCAAATCAAAATCCATATTTTAAACAAAATGATAATTTTTAAATAAATATTAAAATGATGATTATTTTTTGAAAATATACCTAGAGTGGTTTTAATTTCGAACCCTAATTGGTTCTCATTCATGAAACATGAGCAGAACGAATTTGTATAGCTAAAATTTCATGAATGTAGGCTACGTCTGGTGATTTTTTGACAACGTATGTTTATCAGAGCAATGTAATATTACCCACAATGCACAGCTTAAAAAGTATTGGCTGGCCGCCCAAGTATCACATTTCTTGAAGTCTTGAACGACAAAACATCTCAACAGCAAAAACACGTCGCTCAAACTGTTTAGTAGAACAGCAAAGTTTGCTATCAAATACATGCTTCCATTATATAGTGGCATTGTCATACATCGGTATTAACAATGCGATTGAATTACAGGCCAGCCATTGTAGAAAAGCATGTGCTAGTTCATGCATGCTGAGTGAAAACAGGAAAGTCTTTGAAAGTAAAAAGAACTTTAATTTCCCTCATAATCCCTAAATGCTGTGCATGGATGGCCTTTCGAGTATATTTCTACAAACGTAGAGTCAGTCACCGTTGGACACATGTAATGTCACACTTTTTGGCCGTTGGCTGAAATAGATGCTTTTCTAGCTCCTTAGTGTTAAGGACAAAGGCATCTTTTATGTGCGGCAGAATAGGCTCGGGATAGAGCGGAAAGTGTGTCGTGTTACACGCGAACAGGTTCCCCTTCCGACTTCCAGCCGGGGAATCACAGATCTGGATTGCGTCTGATCCGTCGGACTAAATCTAACCCCTGAGAATGAGACCTCCACTTCACCTGAGCTCACAGGTCAGACCTAGTCGGTTAAAAAACGCACCTTGATGACTACCCAACCTGTCCGGACTTCCCAACCAGCGATCTGTCTAAACAAACAGCCATTTAATCCTGGGCGAGAGTTCGCAGGGTTCTTAAAGAGGCTTAGAATGCCTACAAAGAGGCGGAAAGTTTATATATCATTCTTTATTGAACGCCACCATTTAGTGATTCTATGCTTTGTAGGATTTCCTGTCAAGAGTGCTTCGGATTTCTGTTGAGTTTGAGGAAGTTGCTTTTAAGATTGTGTGAAGACTAATCACTTTCTGAATCATCTTCACAGAAGGCATTCAATGTAGAACATCATTAAACATCTGTGACATTTCTGGAGACCACAGGTGGAGTTAATTGTGGTTAAGATCTCAGTAGTATTGCCTAAGGGAGATGCCATTTTCAGACAAGCACCCAGAAGACGTTTCTTCAAAAAGAAGGCATGTAATTTATGTTCCAAGTTGCCTCCACTGCACCGGTCAAGCTAGATGCGAGGCGTAGCTCCATGAGTTTTACAGGAAAAACTACTCAATTAAAAGGAATGTTTGGGGTTCAAATCAAGCTAAATTCTTTAAACATTATATACGACATACGGACAGTAATTTCTCATCAATTTGTTAAAAATTGTTAAGAAAATTACTAATGTACTTACAACGGAAGTCTAATCACGCACTGGAAAAAATGTCTTAGTCCCACTTTATATTTGGTGTCTTTAACTAATATATACGTACAATAAAAAAAAATGTTTATTACAATGTACTTACTGTGTTCATGTTGTATTGTCATGTTGTAAACACTTTTGCTGCTATTGAGGTGGGATACAGGTAAAGTTAGGGTCAACGCTGTAATTGTAGATGTATTTTTTTTATATAAAACATAAGTGCAACAAAATATCCATTGGATCAAAATATTAATTTAAATGTTAGCACATAGTTAAAGGCACTCAATATAATGTGGGTACTAAATGGGTTGTGTATAAGGTAACTACATGGGTTAAGGTTTAGGGGTAGGTTCAGGGTTAGTACCTTGTTATTACTCAGTTATTGCAATTATTATAATGAGTACATAGTATGTACATGGGGAAAATGACTGTAAAATAAAGTGCAACCACTAAATATTAAAATAAAATGAAACTACATAGCATTCTGTAATGTTTTGGATCATATACCATTGTTTTCATACCAAGCCATCCCATGCAGTGGAAAAGCGCCAAAAAGTGAGCCGTACCGAGCCATACCGAACCGTATCATGCAGAGGAAAAGCGACTGGCCTGACTGACTTGTTAAGCCCTAGCAGCGAGTATAGCAAGATGTAAACATTATAAGTTTTAACCTGAGACTAGAATATTAAAGTCACTCTGATAACAGATTACTCTTAATTGTAACATCGAAATGCATTTTCTGTAAAGCTGCTTCGAAACTAAATGTATTGTGAAAAGCTCTATACAAATAAATGTGAAACTTATTAATCTTGTCTGTAAGACAAGGTTATATTTAATCTTTCTCTACTGTCATGTTCATGTGAAACCAATAAAATCCAGGTAGGATTCGTCTGCACAATATGTGTAAGGATACCAAACGGGACATAACCACCCACAAAGTGCTGTTTACATTGAGCAAACTCCACCCAAAAGAAATGCGTTGGTAGTACATATCCAGAAAAGTTTCAACTCAGAACAGTAGCTCCACTGCTATAGAAAGAAACAATTTAAGCTCTTCAGCAAAAACATGTGCAGCATATTTTTTTTTAAGCCCTTTGGAATGACTTACACTTCCATAGTAAACTCCCATTGTAAGTTACTATAAACAGACTTTTGTTTCTTTTGACAATTGGAACAAGTTTATTCACAGATTATTCCTTTACAACAAAAATTAAAAGACGACCAATATTCATTATCACAAAAATTCCCAGCAGTCAAGGGCAAACTTGGCCTGAAAACATTACAGTGTAAACAAAACCATATAATTAGCATACAAAGGCTCTTCTTAAAACACAATACTGAGCCATATTTTCATGTAAACTACCCTCGAATGACCCAAACCTGGAGCGGTTATTGTTTGCCCCTCTTGGCGCTGGTTCGAGACCTCATCACTGTCTCTGTCTTCTCTCTCCACCTTCAAATGAGTTTGCAAGATTAAACATGAATCAAATTCCTTTCCTGCTCATTTAACAGAGATGCAGACAGCTCACACTGTTATTTTAGCTTAATTAATGTTCAGGTTTCCCGGTCTCGGGCTGTATTCTGCTATCAGAGCGCAGGAATGTGAGGAGGAGGATTTCTGATCTTCATCTCTTTTGAAAATAAGGTTGAAGACTTTTAGAAACATGAATAAATTCTAAACGAACCCTGCGGTTAACCAAAATTGCTAGTATCAGATACATAGAGGCTATTTGCCTGCCTGTTAATAAAGGGCAATGTTCAAGAGGAACTGCACCAAAAAAAAAAAAGATGGGTAAGAGAACAGTGCTGACACAGTTGGCCTCAGTAATCTAATAACAGTTTTAACAGACACTAGAGACGGATGTAGCATTGCAAGTAAAGTGAAAAGTTTCAATAAAACTCACTTTGTTTAAACTACACAGACCTTGAGTCTTTTTGTTATGTCTACCCAACTTCAGCAATGACACAGGGTGTTCGCATTTGGAGAAAAGAACATCCAACACAGTCTCATGGCTCTTTAACATTTTGGCGATTTGGTGGCAAATTCGTACAATCTCATTCATACGTTTTCATACGATCTGCTTACACCCTACTGAGGGTTAGGTTTAGGAATGGACCTTCATGTTTAGAAATTTTCTAAAATGTGTACGTTTTCATATGACTCAAATCGTACAAATTTATACCAATTCGCCAAAACGTAAAATGGTCAAAGTTTTCTCATGAGATCGGGTTGAAACATCAAAGACAGTGGGTGGTGAACCAGTGATATTAATATGATTAACTAAGTGAAAACATTATCGTTAATTGAAAAAAAATGGGTTATTGTTATTTTCACAATCTCTATTAAAAAACATTCAATGATTTGTTGGAATCCGACAAAAAATGACTGAGCTACACCTGTTTGAAGTCGATAGAGTCAGCAAAGTCAATTTTGAGAAAAATCGAATTAAAGTTTTCTGAAGGTTCCAAAACAAAATCACCTAGCAACCAAACCTTTTTTCAATATTTTACTTCAATATTTTGACATACTGTAATTCTGTTTATATGTGTATATCGGGATCGCGCGCTGTCTGAGGCGTCTTTGTGCGTGTGCTTCGGATCTGTCAATCAGCCGAAATAAGATAATTTTGTTTACATCAGCATGAGTTCAAAAATCACATTTCATTGGTTCAGACTCATGCCATTTAGAATTCGCTATGAATATTCACAAAGTTGGAATGCTGCGTTTTAAAACGATACCAAACTTGGACTAATGAGAAAGTTGCTTAGAGGAAGCACCAGTCGTCCAGAAGCAAGCAGAGAAAAATGGCATTTTTCATGGACAAAAGGAAAGGTACTCCTCTCAGAACACAAGACTTTTATATCTTTAATTGCTATTTGAAGCATCTGGATCGCTATATGAGGGCTTAATGAACTCATTTTTGTGAAAACCTCAAATTCGACCAAAATCGACATTTTTGACTTGTTTTGCCTGTAGCTTGAAATTAGCCCGTGCGCATTCTGACTCATTTTGTCAGCACGGGTCACACACACAGATATATATATATATATATATATATATATATATATTACTAACATTACTGGAAAAACTGAAACTAAACTAACATACATTTCCACGACTTCAAAAGTAATTAAAATACAACAAAAATGGCCTCAAATTACTTTTTTATACCTGGTATATTATACAACTTTACACCATTACTGTCTGCAATAAACATGATAAATCTAACGCTTTAAACATTTTTTTTTAAATGATACCAGTTAGCAAAACATTGGCAGCCCTAAAATACTAAAACTAAAATAAAAACCAAATACACTAAAACTAGAAAACTGAAAAAAACTAAAAAAGATAAGGTGAAAAAAACTAATCTAAATTAAAAATAAAAACTATTATGTTTAATTAAAATGTGAAACTATAGCAACCCAACCCAGAACATCCTTAGCATAGCTACACGGTAAAAACTAATACAACCGCATAGCAACACAAACAGCTTAGCAGATTGTGGTGGTGAGTTTTGCATGTGAAAGCATCACTCATGCCTTCTTCATAAAAAAATAAATACATATCTAAACATTATTTCATAAGACTTTCTATAACTACTTCAGCCTCATTTATGAATGCTAAGTGGGATTTGTCCTTTTAAACAAAGTATGTTTGACAGAGTGACACCCACAGCATGTCTGTGACCTCAGAGGTCAGAGGGTCATGTGTAGATGAGGCAGAAGGACAGTCACACCTGGAGTGGAGATCTCCTCTGTTGATGACATGTAGATGACAGGGGACAGGCAGCGCAGTGCTCAGGGCACTTTTACAGTGATTAAAGTCTCTGTCTGTCTCTCTTACAGCTGCTGTGTGCATGTCAGAGAGCAGATCTGAGGACACAGCTGGCCAGCCCTACTCTGACCCCGTCTGCTCACACAACACATACAATAAACGCATGAACCACACAGAAACAGCTTTTACAACTTAAGCCAGTTCACGTTAACTCGCGCTGACTTTTTTCAGCCATTTTAAATAGCATATCAGCTCTATGAATTAACTCAAAGGGTTTTACATTTAACCTACATATCGCGCACATCATTCATAACAGTCATTGCAAACAAATTACTCAGCTCATTACCCCATTTACTCACAGGTAGGCCTGAAGGGAATTGACAGCTGCAGAATTCCGTAGAAAGCCCTGCCGACTTCCATCATTCACAGAGTTCCACACACATGCACTGCCTCATGTGTTTTCATTGTGAAAGACTTGATCATCACAGTGAATTTAACAAATTAAAAAAAAAAAATCAAAATGTTACAGTTACCTACTTTATAACTATATGAAATAAGTTAAATCTGTTACACTAAAATATATTGATCAGTTAATAAATAAAAGAACAGTCTTCAACTACATATTTTGATTAAATTATGTTCATTACACATTTTAAAAGATTGCATTATATTCATAACTTGTTACAATTAGCCCCGACCTCACAGCCAAGAAAAAATCATACACAGTAGCTATTAGTAACATTTTTAATAATGTTTGTTCATTTAAATTTAAACTACACATATATACATACACATTTAAAAGATGCTGACAGCAGTAAATAAATAATTTTTTTTTATTTATACTTTATCATTTTTATTATTTTTTTATACTATTAAAATAGTATTATTTTTATTTTTAAGTTTATAATTTTTAATTAAAAAAAAATGCCTCAGTCTTGCAGCTCAACTCAATCTATTTTACTGTTTATATCGGTTTTGCAGAATTTCACAGATTTTCTTCCACACATAAAAAAAAATCATGTTTTGAAGTTGTAAAATTATTTACACAAGGCATTTTGGGGGCCTGAAAATGCAAACATTTGAAAACAGGTTTCAAAGCGCAAGTTTTTGAAACTGATACCATTATCGTCTCTGTGTAAACAACAAAAACGTGAATTTGTTTAAACGGTGACGTCATGCGCATGCGTATTACGTGTTCAGTCTATAGGCTCGTAGTGTTTCTTTACAAAGTGACATCGCCAACTACTGGCCTGTTATGAATAATACAGCGATTGTATTCGTTTTCGCAGATCCATGTGAATATAAAGTGTTTTGACATTTTCATCTGCACATGAAAAACGCAAAGGAAAACGTTTTCCATTTTTAGTACATCGTTGTCGTGTAAACGTACCCTAAAACAGTTTATTGGAGAATGTTTTACAAGAAAATAATATTTCAGTCTTTCTTCTTCAGAATTTCATGTTTAAAGGTGCAGTGTGTAAAGCGGCATCTAGCGGTGAGGTTGCGAACTGCAGCCAACGGCAGCTCACCCCTCCCTTTCGCGTGATTTGAGAAGCTACGGTGGCTGTCTGGCCGACACAAGTCAAAGATGTTGTCGTCTGAGACAGCAGAGAGTACGTCAGCCAGTCAAGTAATAAGGTTTCTCTAAGGGTGCGTTCACACTTGTAGTTCGGTTCGTTTGGTTTGTTTGGTCCGGACCAAAAAAGAAAAAAAAAACATTTAGTCCTGGTCTGATTAGCGTTCAGATTGGCAATTTTATCACCGAACCAAAAGATACCGAACCTAAAGGCATAGGGATACGTTTACAACCTGATTGGTTGGATTTTATGACGTATTGCCTATTTTAAAACGGAACTTACTGAACATCCAAAACAATGCATATGATGGTATTTTGGGAACTCGTGAAGAGCTTATAAAATGTGTAAAGGAGTCAAAACAGCGGCAGGAATCCCTCCAGCACACACACAAACGATCTGCTGCTTGGCGACGCACGTCTGATGCCTGTGATAGGCAAACTCGCGACTATGACGAGAAAAAACGATATGCGTGAGGATTCTGTCCTTTTTAGGGTCTCATCTTCCTGTTTTTGGTTTGTTTACATGTCTTTGGTCTGTGTTGTGTTCATGTATCATTCGAACTGCACCAGAGTTCGTTTGGAAGCGGACTGAGACCCATCTTTCAGCAGTCTCGGTCCGCTTGTTTGGTGCGCACCAGGGTTCGGATGGCAGCGTTCACACATGTTCAAATGAACCGCACTAACAGAGCCATCGCACCAGGGTTCGTTTTAATCGAAACAAACATGACAAGTGTGAACACACCCTAAGGTTTCTCTGACTACTACTACTACTACTACTACTACTTCTTCTTCGTGCGTACTCAACATAGTGTCGATGAAAACATGAACAATTTAGAAGAAGAACAACATAGTGACGAAACATGCTCTGTAGAGCGTTTGTCCATTTAGGGCTGCTGTAGAAACATGCCGGCGCATAATGGCGACTTGACATGGAGGGGGGACCCGGAGTGTATGAGATAGAAATGGCTTATTCTAAGGTAATAAAAACGTAACGGTTCATTATGTAAGGTCTTTTACATCACTGAAAACATAGTTATGTATATTATATTGCATTTCTGTCAATAGACCCTCCCAAATTGTACACATTGCACCTTTAATTCAATGTGTTCCTCGCCATTTCTTTGTAAAAATCCTACACCATTGTTTTATCAGTGCAGTCAGTGCAGAAAATGTAAAAAGTGTGCAAAATCCACGTGGGCCTAAACATTTAATCTACAAACCTCAACCATCCAATTACAATAAATAATTTTGTAGGATATGAAGCTACATCTTCAAGTCCCAACTGAAATACAAGTTCAGAGAGTTTGGCAATGCAATGTAGAATATGTGAGTCCTGCAGCACAGAGTGGGCTACAGTCAACTACGTGAGGCACAGACGCAGTGGCCCACGGGCAGAAGCTCACCCCGCTGAAAGGGTCTGCGTGTATCGGCAGGCTCAGCTCACTGACTGCAGGGAGAAAAGAGGATGAAACTGGCTAGAAGTGATAAATTACCTCCCCTCCTCTCTTTGGATGTGACATGGATCATAATCGAAAGATAAAGACATCAAAAAAGTTGGGAAATTCAGTTTCACCAGTACAAATGACGGCTGGCTCCATCTATCTTGAGGCTGCGACAGATGGCTTATCACCCATATTGATCCAGTGAAACAAAGCACAAAGGTGCAGGGCTAAAAAAAGTGGCATCATTTTGCAGAGGACACCCCTCAAATTGGGAAAAGCCTTGTTGAATGTTAACAGACACAGATAAGAGAGATTAGGTTACTGTTCAAACACACAGCCCTCACTCCGTTGTGTTTGCTGTGCAAACTGCTGTTGTTTTAGGCTAGAATGGCCCTTGTTTTGACTAGAATGTTAACTTGCTTTTATCAGGGACATATCTGGGACTTCTTGTGTGTCCCCAAGTACTTGGATAAATAATTAAAACTTAGTCGTTAAGGAAAACACCTGTTCAGGAGTGAACGATAACAGTGTCTGTCTTCACAGTGTTCCATTTGTGAGGTAAACTAAAAATATGAGTTGTGTGGGAACACTTAAAAGTAACTGGCTTTATTTTTATATTTTGGACTGATGACTACAGTAGGTTAGACCAACAAATGTTATTTTTTGAGGGTCAGATCATGTAGAAAAATATACAAATTGAACATTTTTACTTTTCACAGTGCTTTATCACGTTGCATTTAAGTGTGGAGTATTGTATATTTAAAACATGGAGGACTAGGAGTGTCGCTTAAAACCTCAAGAAATCAGGTAACAAAAAAATATAAAAATGTGGTAAAACTATATTGTTACATTTTGTGAAGACCGTGTGAGTGGTGTTTGCCCATGCGAAACCCACCACCATGATTCTAGGGCTCAGTGGGGGGTTGCTAGGGCACTGCTATGCATTTGTTTTGACTGGTTTTTAACATGTTGCTATGCAGTTACTAGGGTGTTCTGGGAGGTTGCTTTCTGCTTCAAGTCAAATGAGTCCATCCCCAAGTCTCTATATTTTGGTCCCTAGATGTGCCTTGGGTTCCTTGGGTTATGTATGTATGCCTGTTTTATTGTTTGCCAGGATAAAATGATAAGTCTGATTAGTTAAAAATAAAATCAATGTTTACTACTTAAGCTTAGTGGTGTAAATAAAACCCTAACCTTAAAGACCTAACCTTAAACACTAATCTTAAGTTCACCCAAAAGTGAAACCCTTACCCAAGACTTTGGTAAATCTTCAAAAGATTTTTTATGAAACCTGAGAGATTTCTGTCCCTTCTAAAATAAATATGCTTCATCACATAAGCGATCATATCTCTTCACAAGACTATTTCCATGCTGATCAATGCAAAAAAAATGCTTTTCTTACTTAGAGTTTTTGTATTATTTCAAGTCCAAATATCTAAAAATTCTTAAATCAAGAATTATTTTAAAGACAAGTAAAAATTATTGTCTTGTTTTCAGAAAAAAATAAGTCAAAATTAAGTGAGTTTTTCCTTAAAACAAGTAAAATAATCTGCCAATGGGGTAAGCAAAATAATCTTATTTCAAACCAAAAACAAGATTATTTTGCTTGTTTTAAGGAAAAACTCACTTAATTTTGACTTATTTTTTCTGAAAACAAGACAATCATTTTTACTTGTCTAGAAAATGCTTCTTGATTTAAGAATTTTTAGATATTTGGACTGAAAACAACACAAAAACTGAACATAGCAAATACTAGATGGAAAATCCATAATTTAACTAAATTATTTCTGTCTAAGCTGTCTTCTTTTAGCTCTTCTAATACTCAAACATTGCATATAACATCAAAAAACATTTGCTACATTTCTGAGGACGGCTGAATTTGAGACTCCTCATGAAATTCACTCATAGACCAGAGTAGATGTTAAAATCTAGCTAAGAGCTCTGTCACATGTTTTCCCTTAAGGGCCGTTTCCTTTCCCCTGGGCTGGAGGTGAAGAGGTCACATAAGCAGTGTTAATGGTTACCTAACATCTGACATGTGGGTATGTCCAACGAAATAAAATGCATTAGTTTATTAGACAAAAGAGAAAGAGATCTGTGTGGGATTTGAGGGGGTAAAAGAGGGCGGGAACTGCTATGGCGATGGAAACCGATGTGTCTTTGTCATGAATGAGAGAGCATGGCATGAATGCGGCTCATTACGACCCCAACAATGACCATGAGCATGCACATTCAGATGAGGACCGGCAATCAGACCAACAAAGACATGGCCGTAAAGCCACAGAGTACAGACAAGAGAGCTGTATTCTGTGAGATGTATTTGAATTGCAAGTTGCAAATTAACAGGAAGGCCCATGAGTGGGAGGAAGAGAGAGAGAGAAAAAGAGGACAGAAACAGAGAAGGAAGAGTGTGAGATATGAGAAGCTGATGCCATTTGAAGAGGCTGGCTGTACATGTGAGCATGGTATAATCTAACACTGCCACAGATATGGTCATAATAAAGCACTGCAACAACACGCTAACATGCCATGCAGTTCGTTTAAAGTGTCGTTTAAATCAGTTCAATTTTAAATCCATTCAGCGCCAGTCAATTAGTCATATATATTGGTCAGGTTGATTAATCAGCTGATATTTTGTCATTTTTATATTACTGGCATTGGCCAAAACCCGTGATTGTTGGAGGAGTAACAACAGTCTGACTGGTGGGATAAATTATTACAGACAACAATCTGTCAGTGAGTAGAAATTCATGATATTTACTTCCAATAAAATCATTTCTCCAAATATGCATAGCCATCACTATACTTAAAGGGATAGTTCACCCAAAAATGAAAATTCTGTCATTAATTACTCACCCTCGTGTTGTTCCACACCCGTAAGACCTTCGTTCATCTTCAGAACACAAATTAAGATATGTTTGATAAAATCCAATGGCTCAGTGAGGCCTCCATTGACAACAAGATAATTTACACTTCCAGATGCCCAGAATGCTAATGAAGACATATTTAAAACAATTCATGTGACTACAGTGGCTCAACCTTAATGTTATGAAGCGACGAGAATACTTTTTGTGTGCCAAAAAAACAAAATAACGACTTTATTCAACAATATCTAGTGATGGGAGATTTCAAAACACTGCTTCATGAAACTTCGAAGCTTTACGAATCTTTTGTTTCGAATCAGTGGTTCGGAGCACATATCAAAACTGCCAAAGTCACGTGATTTCAGTAAACGAGGCTTCATTACGGCATAAGTGTTTCGAAATTTCAATGGTTCACGTGACTTTGGCAGTTTGATACACGCTCCGAACCACTGATTCGAAACAAAAGATTCGTAAAGCTTCGAAGCTTCATGAAGCAGTGTTTTGAAATCGCCCATCACTAGATATTGTTGAATAAAGTCGTTATTTTTGTTTTTTTAATGCACAAAAAGTATTCTCGTCGCTTTATAACATTAAGATTGAACCACTGTAGTCACATGAACTGTTTTAAATATGTCTTCAGTAGCTTTCTGGGCATCTGAAAGTGTTAATTATCTTGCTGTCAATGGAGGCCTCACTGAGCCATCGAATTTTATCAAAAAAAATCTTAATTTGTGTTCTGAAGATGAACGAAGGTCTTACAGGTGTGGAACGACATGAGGGTGAGTAATTAATGACAGAATTTTCATTTTTGGGTGAACTATCCCTTTAAGAGGCACCTATTTCAACAATAATACTGTGTTGCTCATCTCAACAATTTCAAAACAGAACACTAGCAGGGATCTCGATATAACAGTGAACTGAGTGAACAGAGAACTCATTCTCACACAAAGAGTTCTTGCCTTGTTCAGCATATTTAACAAACACCTCATAAGCAGAAGAACAGGATTATGATTCAGCCTGCAGCAAACGCACACTTAAAACATGCAGTCCATCAGAGCAGCAGCTCCATCATTGACATCAATTGACATAATAAACATTAGTTTGTATCAAATTGGTCCTTTTTTTAACCTTGATTTTGTGGTAACACTTTACAATAAGGTTTCATTAGTTAACATTAGTTAACTACTTTAACATAAACTAAGATACTTCAACAGCATTTATAAATCGTATTTAATGTTTTTACTAATACATTATTGAAATCAAATGTTGTAGCTGTTTGTTAACATTAGTTAATGCACTGTGAACTAACATAAAAAAATAATGAATGACTGTATTTTTATTAACTAACATTAACAAAGATTAATAAATGCTGTAACAAATGTATTGCTCATTGTTAGTTCATACATTAACTAATGTTAACAAATGAGACCTTATTGTAAAGTGTTACCACATTTTTTTTTACCCTGCTTAACTTTCTACACTGCAAAATCTCAAATTTGAGGGACATTACAGGCAAAGACAGTTAATTCAAAAGATACAAAGGGAAGTTAACTGACCTGTGACAGAAACTTTCATGGTGGCCTCCAGAGGTCTGTTGTTATCCAGATCTTTGCTGAGTTTTAGCTCTCCAGTATCCGGGTTTAGAATCAGCAAATTCAGCTCATTTCCTTCAATGAAACTATACTTGAGTTTATCTGACACATCTGGATCATGGGCTGGTACCTTTCCTATAATCCCAGACGGAAAGCTGTTAGATTTGTTTGTGACGTAGTTATTGAAGATAATCTCAAAATTCTGCAGGACGGGATCGTTGTCATTGACATCAACCAGACGAATGTGGACCGTTGCTCTGCTGACCAGAGGTGCGGATGTGGCCTGTACAACTATGACATACTCCATTTTGGTCTCGTAGTCCAAATCCACAAGCGCTTTTAAGTCTCCAGTGAATATATCCAAGTCAAAGACCTCAGGGATATTTCCTTCCACAATTTGGTACAATATCTGAGCGTTGGTTCCTTCATCGGGGTCCATGGCGGTGATCCGGGCAACTACTGAATCAACAGGACTGTTTTCTTTGACGTCGATGTACAGTTCGTCCTTCTCAAAAACAGGAGCATTGTCATTAATGTCCAACACAGAAATCTGGATCTCCACTGCTGCTTTGAGAGGAGGAACACCTCTATCTACTGCATAGGCCTTCAGGTTATAGACTGGAACGTTCTCTCTGTCCAGCTTCCGGTGGGTTCTGATAATTCCAGAGTACGGCTCAATTATGAAGTCTCCTTCCCCATCGTCGCCTCCTTGAAAGGTGTAGCTCACACGTCCATTAGACCCTGAGTCCCTGTCTGAAGCAGATATCTGGAGCACGCTGGTCATTAGAGGTGCATCTTCGAACACAGTACCCTGGTATTTGTCCCTCCCAAACTGTGGAGTATTATCATTAGCGTCCAGAACAATGATTTCCACATAGGTGGTATCAGACTTCTGGGGGATTCCATTGTCACGGGCGATGATGGCCAGTGTGTAGGAGGCTTGATCTTCATAGTCGATCTCCATCTGTGTGGTGATGGCACCTGTGTCTGGATCAATCTTAAACTGTGGTACGTTGTCCTCCATAATGTAGGTAATACGTGCATTCTCACCCGTATCCTCATCCGTTGCACTGATTACCACAACAGTTGATCCAATGGGTCGGTCCTCGCTGAAGGTCTGATGGTAGCTGGCGCTCTGGAACACGGGTCTGTGAGTGTTAGCATCAGTTACGTTGATGAACACCTGTGTGGTGTCAAAGCGTGTACCGTCAGAGGCAGTGACAGTCAGAACGTACTGCCGTTCCTGTTTGTAATCTAACGGCAATGCCAGGGTGATGAGTCCACCTCCGCTTTGACTAGTTATAGCAAACCGGTTCCGCGTATTACCACTGGAGATCTGATAGGTGACCACACTGTTTACATCGCGGTCCAGAGCTGTGACAGTTAACACACTGGTCCCTACCACAGCATCTTCATTGATTTTCAGAGAGTATGATTTTTCGGTGAACGTAGGGATGTTGTCGTTCACATCTAGGACGGTGATGCTAACGCTAGCTGACGACGACATTACCGGAACTCCATTGTCTCTGGCTTCCACTCCAAAGGTGTAATACTCAGTGGTTTCCCTGTCCAGCTCAACACTGACTGTTATCCATCCAGTGCTGTTATTGATGGTGAAGGGGAAACCTGGAGTGGTGTCTGTGAGGCGGTAATCCAAACGGGCATTTTCGCCAGAGTCAGAATCGATGGCCTGAATGTGAATCACAGAATATCCAATGGGCACGTTCTCTAAAACGGAGGCTTGGAAAGGAGTGCTTACAAACATGGGAGCATTGTCGTTCACATCCACAACTTGGACGACAACAATTCCTGTGCCATTAATAAGAGGAGGCCTGCCTCCATCCTGTGCCTTGATGCGTAAATTATACTCTCTGATCATTTCGTAGTCCAGAGGGTTTATGACATCAATGGCTCCGGTAGGGGTGTGAATGAAGAACTGACCTTTTACATTGCCGCTGATTATACTGTAATGAACCTTAGCATTATTGCCCTCATCTCGGTCAGTGGCTTCTACCTGGGCCACTTTAGTGTTAACTGCCACATTTTCCGGCACCTGGACTACATATCTTTTCTCACTAAACTGAGGGTAATTGTCATTTTCATCTTCAACTGTGATGTATACTGTCGCAGTAGCACTGCGAGGTCCAGGGTCTTTTCCTTGGTCATTTGCCTCTACTATCAGTTGATACTGGGCCATGGTTTCTCTGTCTGGACGCACCCGAATCTTGACCAGTCCATTCCGAGAATCAATTTCAAACCCAGAATTAACACCTTCACCATTCACAATCTTATAAATCATGTTTGCATTGGATGGTGCATCTCCATCTGTCGCCCTTACTGTAATCACCTCAAAACCAACTTCCACATTTTCTCTTATCCTAACCCTATATTCATTCTGCTCAAAAACGGGTCCGTGGTCGTTGGTGTCACTAACTGTAACGGTCAGGTATGACGTGGCTGCGCGTCGCGGCGTGCCATTATCAGTAGCAGTGACTTTAAAAACGTGTGTGTCTTTAACTTCTCTATCTAAGGGCTGGACGGTCTCAATGCTGCCGGTTTGAGGGTCTATCCGAAAGAAGTCGTTAGAACGGCTGTCGAATAATGCTTCCATGCCATACTCGATCTTTCCCGCCTCTCCAGGGTCGCTGTCAGTCGCTTTGAGGGTGATGACGCGCGTACCCGCAGGCTCGTTCTCGGGCACTGAAACCTGGTAGTTCGGTAACTGAAACTGAGGCGCTGAATTCACAGCTCGCTTTACTCTCGGTTTCCATTGATTTGATACGTCCTGCATAGAATGTAATAATGAAGTTTGGACTGAGGCGAATCGTAATTTAAGGCACACAGAGAAGGGCTCACCGTTTGAATCATGAAACGAACAGCGAATAGTGTCTTTAAAGCGTGTCAGGTCCGTCTCCAAACAGTACGCGTCCTTCACAAGTAAAGTCCCGTTACGCACAAACACATTCAGATGGTCTGAGGTGCAAGAAGAAGCAAAAACATCAGAGTGTCTTGTGAAGACAGGTAAAAAGTCCTTAAAACTAAGGAGTAAATCACCTGGAGAAAAGCAGGAAGTTAGTCCCAAGTTATAACTGCAATCCACGTTAATGTCAGGCTTACTCACTCTCTTCCTTTTATATTTGAACACGCAATTGCGTCCGTGTACAAATACATTAAAATGTGCGTTAACTAGTCCTTCAGTTGTTAATGATTTCATTTTAAAATAAAGAGGCAGCGCGCTCTGTGGGGCGCGCGCACAGTCCACCTCTCCATTTAAACGCACTACTCCATCTCTCCAATCCACTTGAATAAAGTTCCCAATGTACTTGGAAGTTAAAGTCCTATCTATTTTATAAATCCAACCTGGTCCGAGTGACAAATTGGCAAGAACAGCTCCAGAATGTAAAGTCTCCGAGAGATGCAAGTCAAAACATCCCATGAGAGGAGTGCAGAGGAGAAGGTGAACCCATAATAACCAACACATTACTAAATCCATGGTGTAAAACTCCACAAAACATGCAGAAAAACACGTCAGCTCTCCTTCTGCCGGCACGTCGACCTTCTTTTATCCTTCATTGTAGCTTTTTAACAGCAGAAAACACAGTTTATCAGGGTGGTATCCATGGAGCCAAGTGACAGTCTCCACGTTAAGTTTTAAATGAGGACAAAATGGCTCCGTGCGTGCGCGTCTCTCCCCCCGCACACACACAGTCATTAACATAAACCTGCACCTCCTCTCGGGACTAAAGAACTCTCATGGAAATTCAACTATTGTTATTCAACGCTGCATATTCCTTGGTTCTTTTGGAGACTTTTATACCCTAAAGTGAGCGACGCGGCGCGTCAAACAAGAACTCTCCCATTATAATAAATGAAGTTGCGCGATTAAAGAGTTTCATGCGACTGCCCGCACGTAGAGTTCTCCACACAAATGCTTCCATAATAAATAAACGCTAAAATGTAATTTATAATGGATAATTTGTGTATTTAATTTGTTGTGTTGAGTCGCTCGCTCGCAGTTAAGACTACACAGATAAAGTTTTCTGATTTCTGTCTATTAAAGTGACATGAATTCACACCACGTGTTTAAATCACTCAGTTGACAAGCGGCTGTAAAGTAATAAAGAGTTATCAGTGCTGGATTCTCTATCTATGAATAGGCTACAGTAGCCTAAAACTAAACTGCATGAATAAATGATTGTTTATTCTCTATTCAAACTATTACAAAAATACCACGGCAGCCAGTATTTTCGCCAGAATGTCGTAATATTGTTATTGTCACCAAAAAATATCAAATATTTTAAAAGCTTCTTACACACGAGACCGTTTGTTTTTTAACATTAAAATAGCGTTTGGCGGGGAATAAAATCATGACAACGATGTTTTTGACTTTTAAAAAAATAAAATATTTATAGAACCCACTTAAAAAAAAGGAAAGACAATCAATTTATTATTCAAAACTTAGGTTTTAAGATCATTTTCTCTCACATAGGCTATTGCTAAACAGATAGGATATGGTGCAAATGTTCTATGACAGATATTAGAGAGTGATTTTTTTGTATGCAATCATGTATTTTCTTAGCCTTACACTTGATGTGTTTTTTGTGTATTTATAGTAATACTACGTACTACGAATACGGTTATTTTTCCACCTTATTAAATGTAGTGTCTCCCAAACGTGAAAAATATGCAAAATATCCTCCCTATAAAGGATATATTAAAAGTGTATTACTGGTAAAATAAAAATCACACTCTGCTTTGAAAACTAATTTTTCTTAAAATATTTATTTACAACAAATGCTAATTACAATATATACACAACATATACATACATACAATTCAACCAAATTGAAATTGGAGACATTAAAAAAACAGAAGAGGAATCATGACCAAAACCGCAAAGACAGATATTATTGCAATTACCTGACTACGTATACTATAAATACGTTAATTTATGTTTAATTTAGTTAAATGTGTTTAGCAAAATTGTCATTAATGAAAATTGAGGAAGATTGTATTTGTCCATCAGCAACAGCTATAAGTCATGCGCTCACGCCCTCTAATGGCAGAGAAAAGAACTCCAACTCAAAGTGAACCCGTGGCTTAATATTTGTATGAAAGATTGCATAGTTCAGGATGTGGTGCACAATAAAGGCACAAAAACCATTTACAATTTATAAAATCTTAAAAAAAAAAAAATTAATACAATAATCAATATTTATATTATACAAATAAATTACAATTCCCAAGTTAATTACAATTGAAATAAAAATACATACAACATACAATTCAAAACACTATCAAAGTGTCTGTATTTTCTCCCAGCCTAAATGTCTGTAAATACTAAGAGCATCTTTCCACAGCACAAGCCTGTTGAGATCTTGTTATTGTGCTGGTTTGTGTGTCTCAGCTGAGAGGCTCTGGATGTTGTTTGTTTGTGTCTTTAGGGTGGCAGTTCATGCAGTTTTGACCTTTCTGAAGAGTGAATTTTGTGGGTCCCAGACGAATGATCTTCCCACTGCCCAAACACTCATCTCCCTTATATAGCACAGCAAACTGCAAAGCAAAGACAATGGACAATAATCAGCACCCTTTCCAAGGTTCCCAAAATACCATTTTCTATGAGTATAACACAGTAATACAGTTCATAAATCTAACTGTAACTGTAGGTCTACAAAGTTTTAAAGATCAAAGTGCATGACAAATATGGTTATTGTCTCCTAAAAGAAAGAATTGATTCTGAACTATCAAAACGAGTTGTCAGCAATTAAATCTCACTTCCTGTTACATACCTACGAAATAATATAACTAATTTGCATAATGCCAGTCTTCATTGGCGGCCCACGAATAATGTCTACTTTGACCCTCAAACACTGAAGTTGTAGCTGAGGCCTCAAAGAGTTTGGAGTGTTGTTGACATGTCAAGACAACGCTGTTTTTTGCGCTGCGAATCCACTTAGCATGCATTTCAAAAAGATTGAGAACTTGCGCTGGAATTTACACGGAAAAACCAACATCATCATTACTTTTCATGTCATTGTTTATGAATCTGAAGAACTGAAATTCAGATATGGCCGTTTTGTTTCCGACACCTGCTGTAAGCTGTAAACCAATCACGACAGACTGGACTGTCTGACCAATCAGCGCAGAGCAGCTCTCAGAAAGGAGGGGTTTAGAAAGACTGAATTTTTGAACAAACCGTTTTCAGACTCTTTGAGAAATGAGGTGATGTGAAATGTATATTATGAGAAAATTAAAGTGGGGTTTTTGTTTTTTTTTTTGACCTTGGGTGCATGTATTGTAATGTCTATTGTAGGAAACATCCAAAACAAAATTAGGAACCTTTAACATATCATAACGGGAGCACTTTAAAGTGTTCAATATTCAAGATACATATTAGATGGATATTTCTGGATTACCTGCCCAGGTGTCATTGCTCTTAATGGCTCTTTCACCATTACCCACACTGAGCCATCAAGATTCAAGGTTACAGTACATGGAGCTGAAAGAAACAAGATGTTTGTATTAGCATTGTTTAGCAGAACCATCTTGATATTGATAACAAAAACTAAAACAAAGCTGTAATAAAATATGATTAAAAAAATGAAAATAGAAATAAAATATATAGATGAAAAAAAATTAAACTTAAAAAAAAAAAATTCAAATTTAAAATGTTGCTTTGGCCCCTAAATGAAACAAAATAATATGCAAGTTGAAGTACCAAAATTACTAAAAACTAAAACTGAATTTAAAAAAAAAAATATATATATTATATATATATATATATATATAAAGTTAAAGTAAAAAAAATTAAATACATAAAGCTAAATAGAAATATAAAAAAAAAAAAAACATTATAATGACCAAAGAACATAACAAAATCACTAAAACTTAAACTAAATTAAAATGAAAATAAATAAAAATAAATGATAACTAAAAATAATAAAAGCAAAATATTAATGAACACTTTAGACTATAAATTATACTAAAATAACACTGCTGTAGACAAAACAGAGAAAAATATTGTCTGCTGGTTGTTAAATGTGGTGGCACTCACATAACTATTTCAACTGACCCGATTTCTAATAATTCCAGCTAAAAAAAAGGAAGGCGACTCACTCAAAGGCATCCGGTTGTTGAAACGGAAGTGACATTCCATCATCTGAGTGCGGACAAGTTCAACAGGCGGCTCTTCTGTGATCCAGTGGAAGCGGTCTGTCTGTAATGTGTCTCGTAACAGTGCTGGGTGGTTAGTGGTTGGACCCTGCAAGAGTTTCCATATTTTACAAGGCAATCGACCTGAAAAATCATATGTGGCCATTTTTAGCAAAAATAAATGTAAAAAACTATGGCTGCGTCCCAAATGGCACCCTAATCCCTCACGGCCTTCCTCTGAGTCCGCACTTTCGTGACGTAATGCCGCTTTGACTGCCGGGTAAAGTCCACGTAGCTCGCAAACTTGCAGGCTCAGCTGAAGTGCGCATCGAGGGCGCATAGCGGCCACAAAGGGGGCGCTCACGAGCACCCCTCTGAAACCTAAAATGATGAATGGGACACCCTACGTTCTCATGGACTTAGCGGACACGCGCACGCAGCGGCCAAGTAAGTCCACAAGACCGAAAGTGCACATGAAGTACGCCATTTGGGACGCAGAATATTAAGTGTCCAAATTGTGCAACTCACCACAAATACATCACCGGTAGTGATATCTTTATCAACTACAAACCAAGGGTCTTCTTGTCCTCCTATTCTTGCCCTCTGACCTAGTGTTAATGTGAACCAGCCTGTAAAATATAGTATTGTGTGTATCAGTCATGCAGTATCACAGACAAAATGTAGGAGAACATCAACAAACTAGAGGAGTAAGGTTTGATGATGAACTTTGATGTTGGCTTGACAAAGCCTTTTCTGAAAGTTTGAAATAACTTTAAAAACTTGAAGATTTTAAGTAAAAAAAAAAAAAAGTTATTAACATGTTTTAGCACATTGCTAACATTTTAGCAAGTTGCTAGCACATTAACACATTGCTAACATGTTTTAGCAAGATTTAACACGCTGCAGGCATATTTCTAACATGAATTAGCACATTGCTAGCATGTTTTAACATGTTGCTAGCATGTTTCTAGCATGATTTAGCACAATAAAAGTACATGGGAATTTGGGAATGCTCGGAAGTCCCATACGGGAATTCCCAAAGTCGGATCAGTTAGAAAAGATATAGCAACCCGAGTCAGAATAGTCTGTTGGTCTTATCCATCTTTGGTGTAGCTTTAAAGAGCAGATACTGTTTAAAAGTTTGTCTCACAAGAAGAAGATGAATAACCCTGAATAGTAGATCAGTATTTCGGCTTTGTCAAGCCAACATAATTAATATCCACCTTTATGCTGCCCCATGATCTTCCCATCTTCAATGGAGACAAAATTTCCTGGTTTTGGCTCCAAGTACTGTAATAAATTTGACATAGGGAAAAAGTACAATATTAGGTGACTGTAGCATATATATTGAATAATGGCATAACTAAAAATACAGTACAAAATAAAGTCTGAAACTCTTGAAAAGATTTCAACAAACTATCAAAAAGGAGGGTTTTGATTTGTAGAAAATGTTTTATTTTATATGAGGTTTGCCTTTTTTTCAACCCTGTTACCAAAATTTAGGATATGTATGAATACAGTTTAAATGTCAGATATTTGTGCAATGAACATAAATGCTCAATAAAAATAATAAAAAAAGATTTAAACAAAATAGGTAACAGGGTTAGAATAGTTCAGAATAGGTAACAGGGTTGCAAATTTAGCTTAAATTAAGCTATAGGTGAAGGCTGGATAATTTAAGACCAAGTTTGTTATTGATGAATAAACATTTCCTATAAATTAAAGAAAAATGTGTTAATTATCATTTTTCTTACAATAACTTTTGTAACAGGGCTGAGCTTTTGACAAAAATTGTTGAGTTGAACTGTTATAGTTTTACTACAAAGACGCGATTTGTGTTTTTATAGCTTTAAAAAACAAAACACATTCCTTAGAGAGGTGTAAGCTGCATCAAAGAACATACCTCAAGAATAAAGTTCTCAAAATCTCTTTCTCCAATGAAACAGATTCCCATGCTCTTCCAGGGGAAATAAAGTAGATTGAATTAATTGCATTTACATTATATATAGTCATTTAGCAGACATTTTTATATCAATTAATCATTAATACAGTGGATTATATTACATTTAATATACTGAACACTACCGAATGTCAAACCTCTTGTGACTCTTGTATAGAAGACTTACAGATAGAGTCATTTATTTATCAAAGTACCTCTTTTTTCTTTAGAACATGTTGGAAGCCGGCCTCAGCAGCTATCTTCTTCACATAGTCTTTGGTTAGCCCAGCTAGGGGGAATAATGTGCGGCGCAAAGCATCCTGGGGGATCTGACTGAGGAAGAACGTCTGGTCTTTCAAGCGATCAGCACCCTGATAGAGCCGCACGGCTAATAAAATTCAGAAGGAGATTAAAGATCAATTCTGAAACAAATCACATATACAACTGACATAAACACAAATTAACAGTTTTAAATCTCTAAATCTCAATAAGTCAATAAATATTTCACTCCAAAAATCAAAAGAAAATAATAAAAAAAAATATATTTTGCATAAAGAAAAGCCTTTTTTGTTTCATTGTGACATTATTTTCCCATTACTGTAATGGAAATTTGTAATTGTAAGTGTAAGTAAGTATATCATTTTAAGTATACATCATGGTAGCATGTTATTTTTCATTGTAGGGTTATATTTATATAAATATATATATTTATAAATAAATGTAATTAAATTAAAATATATATTTTTAAATTTAATAGAAAAAAATACAACTTGTGTCTGGACAGGATGATTTTCATTACTAATTTAGACATTTTGATTCAATACTTTAAAAAAAAAAAAAATGTTTTCTTTCCCTGTGCTCTACATCATTGACAGATGTTACACTTACGCTTTCTAATTTCAAAGCGGTCTCTGAAGAGAGTTCTGGGAGCTGGAACATGCTTCTGTTGAAAAACATCCTCATCCTCCTGGGATGTCCGGGCATAGTGTCCCGTTGCCATGGCATCAGCACCTGTTGTCAAATAAGACTGTTTTAACAGAAAAATCTGTTTTCCTGGAAAACTCCAAAACTTCAGCAATTCTTCTTAAAGGAACACTCCACTTTTTTTGAAAATAGGCAGCAGGGTGCAGGAGGCGCAATGATATTACGCAGCGCCTCTCACAAATGTCTCCATGGTTGTAAGGCACGCTCCCTGTGCAAGCAGGGGGTCACAGGCGCTGCGTAATATCATTGCGCCTGCTGCACCCATGGTACGGCAGCAAAGTTCCTTGATTATTACGCCGGAATGAGAGTATAGTTCCTAGCCATATCGGCCTAGAAAATTGCAACTTTTCATTTTCCGTCGGTCTTAGTACACGATGTAACTACAGAAGAGTCAAGTTTTAAATAGGAAAAATATTGAAACTCTTTGGTCATTTTTAAGCGAGATGCTAACGGTCTAATCAGATTCAATGAACTATGCTAAGCTATGCTAAAAGTGGTACCGCCAGACCCGGAGATCGGCTCAATGGATTCGAAAACGGTAAAACTCAACTATTTAACTCTAGGGGAGTTGGAAAATGAGCCTATTTTCAAAAAAAGTGGAGTGTTCCTTTAACTTACCTAAAGTATTAACTGTATACTGATAGAAGTGCTTAAACTTGATGTGTTTGTTACACATTATGTCTGGATTTGGTGTTCTGCCCTTCTCATATTCCCTGAGAAGATTACTACAAGCATAAAAAGAATAAAAAAGAGAGAATATGAACAAACTGTGCACAACATTTTGAATTTAATTAACTTAAAATGACTGCAATATTTACCTAAATACTTCATGCCAGTATTCTTTAATATATGAGACTTGGTGGAACGGCATATCCAGCATCTTACACACTTTATAAGCATCTTCACAGTCTCTCTCAGATGAACAGACGCCTCTCTCATCATGAGAGTCCCAGTTCTTCATGAACACACCAGTCACATGATAGCCTGATGGCAGACAGATATCAGATAACATATGATGCTAGACTGGAAAGCCAGAAAGCGTCTTTTTTTGCCAGCACAATAAACACTGTATGAATTGTTTTAGCATTTTAAACATAAACTACGGTGGCTGAGAGAGCTCACCGTGCTGCAACTGAAGAAAACTCATGCAAATAGAAAAAACACCAGTAAACTAAGAAAACATCTTCATCAGTTTGAGAAACACATGTGCTGAAAATACTCACAACACAACCAAATACTGAAACATGCTGCAACTACTCACATACGCCAGGTTTGTCCCTTGTTGTGAGTATTTGCAATGCGTTTCTGTATTTGAGTGTGCTGTGAGTATTTGCAGCACATGTGTTTGTCAAACTGATGAAGATTGTTTTCTTCTTTTTTCTATTTGTATGTGTTTTCTTCATTTGCAGCGTGTTGAGCTCTCTTGGCCACCGTGAAAAACAGCTTTTTAAGTTTATGTAAAATAAATGCAGCTTGCTTTAATATTTTCTATCTAATTCAATGACAGTCGACTTTACATTCAGACATATGTAAGTGTCTACATTATTATTAAACCGAATACTTTATTATTATTGCTACAATACAATCTAACTTACAATCCAGTACAGAATAAGCACAATATAGCACATATCCATACAAAATACAATGGGTGACTGCAAACATTTCATTATAGTAAATGTGTTGATGCTCATACTGTGCTCTGTGAACTGGATTGTAAAGTTAATTTAATAAAAATGTGTAAAATTGTAATTATTTTTTAGTACACTGAAAACTTACCCATTCTTTTGAGTAACAATGCACTGACAGAACTGTCAACCCCTCCAGACATAGCACACACAACATGTCTAATTACACCCATAACACCTATTATTAATATGTGCTCAAATACATTTAATTATACAAGTGAAGAGAAGTTAAGAGATATTTCACGCCTGTGCCATGAAGGTCGCCATAATTAAAGTTCTTTTTAAAATCTTGACCGATCGGAAACAAAGAACAACAAAACCAAAACTATAGTTCCGGGCTTTATTCCTAGTTGAACACTAAACCGTGACAATGCAAGAAGCGTGTGGAGTTTAAAGTCCACAGAAATATAATAAGTAGAATGGCCATCAGAATTTCAAAGAATGACTTTGTTGTCCGAAAGTTTCTTATCACAAATTCTTATATTTCGATTTAAATTGATGAGATATTCCGATATGATGTAGTCGTTATACTCACGTGGTACCCAATGATTTTTTTTCTTTGCGCTGATAGAATCGACATTATGTTGGATAAATCCGTTTAAATAATAAATTTACTGATACATTTGTTTGAACGATTATACTTTAAAAGTATACATATACAATTATAAAACATCAACATGATGTGAAATGGGATAACATATTTATTTATATGATATATCATGTGTGTTGATATATATTTTTGTACTAATAATTGAAGTCCAGATTAATGGAATTCCATGGATGATTTGTTTTCATGAGCCATCGAGCTCCCCCTGCAGGAACAAACTGTTTGTGCCTCATATAGTATCCTGGTAATCTGCCACCCAATGATTATTTCATAATGATCAACGGGACACCGTTGTTTGGTCGTGTTGGTAATCCTGAATGAAATTTCTTCATTTGGAAAAGTAGCTTCATAAAACCCAGCATTATATTTTTGGATTTCACTATCGTTTTACGGTAATACTATCGTCCAGAAATATTGCAAACGTTTTCAAAGCAGCAGCAGTACAGTGCAACTAAATGCAATTCAGCTGAAAACTTTCGAGCTGTTAGGTTTTATAGTTGGGTTATACCAAAATAAACAAGTATTTGACACCATTCGTTTCTTTAAAAAACCTCCATCAATGTCGTATGGTTGGATTTGTTTACTTCTCCGTTTTTTATAACACAATCGAAAGCTCTGCTCAATGAATTAGCAAACAAACTAGTTTTGAGTCAAAAGATTTGTTAATAAAAACAACAAAAATCATAAGATATTTTGAATAATAAAGTATGAATAAATTATAGGACAGAATAAATATTAATAAAAATAATTTTATCCTTTTAATTTATATTTTGTACATTATTTATTCATTAGCAATCTAGCAAAGTGTTCGCCCAAGAACAATGGGAGAAGTGTCAGCAGACAGCATCACAGTAGAGATGCTCCGAGAGGCCTGTGGGACTGTCAGGCGCAGCCCGCTGGATGTGATCAACACGCCAACGATCCCATGGTGCCAAACCACACTGCCGCTCAAAACATCCGGCAACATTCACATCAAACTGGAGAACATGCAGAGGACGGGTCGGTTTGTGTCTGTTTGATTTGGTTATGGCTGCATATGAATTTTTCAAACTTGTCTTTCCTCTTCCTCCAGGTTCTTTTAAGATAAGAGGTGTTGCAAATCAGTTTGCCAGGAGACTCAAAAGGGACAATTTTGTGACCATGTCTGCTGGGAATTATGGGAAGTCTTTTGCATATGCATGTAAGCATTATGGATCCAAAGGCAAAGTGGTGATGCCAGAAACCGCCCCCATCTCCAGATCTCTGCTGATACAAGTACCACACTCTCATTTATACACTTTACAGAGGCGCTTTTTTCTTTATTGAATGTTTAACAAAAATAATTGTGTCAAAATGTGTAGAGTTTGGGAGTTGAGGTCGAAAGAGCACCAACTACTCATCTCATGGATGTTGTTAACCGGTGTGTTCAAGAGGACAGCATGACCTTCCTACATTCCTATGATGATCCGGACCTTATCGCTGGACATGCCAGGTTAAATACATGTCTGGGATTTTAAAGAAATAGTTCACCCTAAGGATGAAAATCCTGTCATTATTTACTCACCCTCATGTCAATCCAAACCGGCATGGCTTTCTTTCGTTTAACACAACAGGAGATATTTTTACTTTATACTTTTGCTTCTCTAATGAAAGTGAATGGTGACTGTGACCAGTGTTGGGGAAAGTTACTTTTAAAAGTAATGAGTTACAATATTGCGTTACTCCCTAACAAGTAACTAATTGCGTAACTTGAAAAAATGGAGATAAATATCAAATATCAAAATCAATTAAACAAATTGTATATACATACATAACATGGAACACCAACTTTATCAAAAATACATGCACAGCATCACTTGAACGCTAAAGAGTAAAAATAAGTCTTTAAACTGGATTTAAAAGCATCCAGTGATGGAGAGGCCCTGATACTCAAAGGTAGATTGTTCCAGAGCTTTTGATTTGCAATGAGAACGAGGGACAGATAAAAGTAACTGATCACCAGATTTTAATGACCTAACAGCTGTGTATGGCTTAATAAGATCGGAAATATAATCCAGGGCCAAGTTGTGCAATGCCTTGTATGCGAAAAGAAGGATCTTAAAGTCGACTCTAAATTTCATGGGGAGCCAATGCAATGAGGCAAGGTCAGGGGAGATATGATCCCTTTTTCTAGTTCCTGTAAACAATCTGGCTGCCGAGTTCTGAACCATCTGTAACCCAGACAGTGTAGATTGAGGTATTATGAAGATTTTTTGCATGATTGTGCAGGTTGTTACGCAAGGAACCTAATTGTGTTTTAACGGAGTTGTTGGTAGCAGCAGGACCCAGTAGAAGCACTTCGGTTTTAGTTTCATTCAGTTGCAGTGAATTATTTGTCATCCAGGTCTTGACTTCATTGAGGCATGAGAAGAGATGATCTAATGAAAAGTCATTTCTTTGTTTGATTGGAAGATATAGTTGGAAGTCGTCAGCGTAACATTGATAATTTATGTTATATTTCTGGAATATTGAGCCTAAAGGGAGCATGTAGAGGGAGAATAAAAGAGGGCCGAAAATGGATCCCTGTGGAACACCACAATGGATAGGCGCGGAGGGTGAGTAGGAGGAGAACCACTGTAAAGCTAGGCCCTGGACTTCAACAACATACCTCCAACAACATACTGAAGACGATCCTATTCAACTTACGGAACGAACGCAGCGCCAGTTAGATTTTTCCGTAAGTAGAATAGGGAAGGCGTAGGACATACAGCGTAAGCTTTTTGAAGAATACGAAAGTACGGTTTTGGAAGCACTTGGAAGGCGATCATTTGTTTATATAAAGCATATACATTTACATTTTTTTCGAAAATGACTGATCGTTTCGCTAGATAAGACCCTTATTCCTCGTCTGGTATCGTTTAAAGCCCTTTGAAGCTGCACTGAAACTATAATTTTGACCTTCAACCGTTTGGAGGCCAGTGAAGTCCATTATAAGGAGAATAATCCTGGAATGTTTTCATCAAAAACCTTAATTTCTTTTCGACTGAAGAAAGAAAGACATGAACATCTTGGATGACATGGGGGTGAGTAAATTATCAGGAAAATTTTATATGAAAGTGAACTAATCCTTTAAATCTAAAAGAATCAGAATAGCAGAAGACCCAGAATCGATAGACAGCAAAATGTTATTCATGACCTTCAGCAATGCTGATTCAGTGCTATGCAACGCTCAAAAAATGGGTCTAGAATATTAAAAGTATCCAGGTACGAAGTAAACTCTAAGAGTGCAACTTTTTCCAAAACCTTTGAAATGAAAGGAAGTTTAGAGATAGACCGGTAGTTTTTATGCACGGTGGGGTCAAGATGAGGTCTTTTCAATAGGGGCTGTACCTTGTTTATTAAGTAGCTGTTTATTATAGTTAAGAGGGTGGGGCTGATTGTGTCTACAACCTCTCTAAACAGACAACCTTTTTCGTGTTACTTTTTCCCACCTGGGCTGGGCTTGCCTGTTTATTAACAAAAAAGGTATACTCTGGCAAATGTAAAGGCCCTTTGACACACCAAAAGTGAAATGAATAAGCCTCAGGCTGAAGGAAATGCAAACTCACACCTGTACAGTAGAGGGCGCAGTTCAAACAAACCTTTCAGCTATGCTGCCATTCTGGATTGAAGAAGAACAGGACAGGAGAAGAAAGAAGATGAACACTCTTACTTCAGCAATAAAAACAAAAAATGAAACACAAATGTGATGTTTATCTAAAGTCATTTTTGCTTATTAGTATGGTTGAATTGGATCACCGAAAGTCAGCAGCAAAGACATTAGTTGATAAAGTGAGATTAAATCCATAAAGTATATTTGTGTAATTAAAAATATTTAATTATTTCAGGTTTAAATAATATTCTGAGTTTGAAATACTGAATCTGATTTTGTGCAAGTGAGATGAGTAAATTCATGCTCACATTTAGTCTAGATCTAGGGACAGGAGAGGTGTCAGACAATAAATTGGAAAACAAAGTAACCAGACATGTTGTTGTAAATCAAAAAAGTAATGTGTTACTTTACTCATTACTTGAAAAAAATAATCTGATTACATATACTTGTAATGCATTAAAGGTATCATAAATGTATTCATCAGTATTAATGAAACACACAACTTGTATGGAAAAGAGCTGTGTGAACCTGTCTACAATCTACTTTTGGGTTGCAAAAGCTAGAAAATAATGTCACCAGAGTTGGTAAATGATGTTCCTTTAAATTTTTTTCAGACTCTCCAACATAATAAATTTAACACATGCATCAATAATGGAATGTATTATAATTGTTTGACTCATGCTAGTGTCGTTTTCAATGATAGCTTAGGTTTTGAGATCCTGGAGGTTGTGCCCTGTCCAGATGTGGTGGTGGTTTGTTGTGGTGGAGGAGGGTTACTTGCTGGTGTGGCAGCTGCTATCAAACTGTCTGGCTGTGAGAACACAAAGATCTATGGAGTGGAGCCAGAAGGAGGTGAATATTCCAGTTCCCTGTTAAAGTGATGTCTGAGAGTCATGCTCAAGAAATTACGCCATTTGTACATGAAAACTTCAATTTAATTAGCATCTCATTTGAAAAGGTTACCACTGAACCAGGATCATTAAGATACTATTATTTAATTAGTATAGTTTTTTGTTAATATTTTAAATTAGATTATATTTTTTATATTTTCTGTTTTAATTTTAGTTAATGTTTTAGTACTTTTGTTGTGTGTTTTTGCCATTTTTATTATTATTTCAAATATAACTTTTATTCTTAAGTTTTAGTTTATTTAGTTTTAGTTATTTTAGTACTTATGGAAGCTTGTTTCCCCCACGGAATAAAAAAATGTAAAAGATAATTGCAACTTTTTTATCTCACAATTCTTACATTTTTCACAATTGCCAGTTTAGGCCCTGACTTTTTCTGACTTTTTTTCTGTCAATTGCGTGATATAAAGTCGCAACTGCGAGTTATAATGTCAGAATTGCGAGATATACACTTGCAATTTTGACTTTATAAGTCACATATCTGACTTTTTTTCTGTCAATTGCGTGATATAAAGTCGCAACTGCGAGTTATAATGTCAGAATTGTGAGATATAAACTTGCAATTGTGAGTTTAGGAAATTAAAAATTCTGGTTATAAATTCTGACTTTATAACTTGCAGTTGCGACTTTGTAGCACGCAATTCTGAGAAAAAAAGTCAGAATTGCGAGATGAAAAGTCGCAAATTACTTTTTTATGTTTTATTCCATGGCGGAAACAAGCTTCCATAAGTACTTAAACTCAAAGTGACCAAAAATGAGAAATGTTGCCTTGGCAAATAGCTGAAATAAAATAAGTTGTTGTGATGGAAAGGCGCTGCTTTTTGGAAATTACACTTTTGTTTTACTGATATGTGCACATTGTTAAATAAACCCTCTTGATTTTCAACAGCATGTACAATGTACAAGAGCTTCATTGAGAAGAAGCCTGTTGGTATGGATGCTAAAAGCATCGCTTCGGGGCTAGCGCCACCATTTGCAGGTATGAAATCTACTTTAAATGAAACTTTATGGCTGTGTTCTTTATTATAACTTTACTTTATTTAAGATTCAGGATTTTTATTTGGGCTAACCGAAACTTGTATATTGGGATTCAACCTCAGGTACCTTGCCATATGAGCTTTGTCAGATGTACGTGGAGAACATTGTGCTGGTGACCGACGAGGAGATCAAATCTGCCGTTTCCACGCTTTATAAGGCTGGTCTTGTTGTTGAACCTTCAGGCACTGCGGCGTTTGCTGCAGTCACGAATGACAAAATACCAGATATCAATGACAAGAATGTGGTGGTCATTCTCAGCGGAGGAAACATTGGCAAAGACGAGCTTTGTAATTTCCCGGACTAAGCTCACTCAAAAATTCTGTCATCATTTACTCACCATCATGTCATTAATGTCAAAAATGTAGTAAATTTTGTACAAAATTTCTCTTTTTGTGTCCTCAATCGTAATAAAATAATTCAGGGTTAGAAAGACATGAGGGTAAAATAATGACGTTTTCAAACTACTGTTTTGTTGTTGTTTGTTTGTTTTTTTTGTTTTTTTTGTTTTTTTTTGTAACTCGAATGAATTTTCACCTAGCCACAATTGCTTGTTTTTATGATTAAATACGTGAATTATCATTTAAGTGCAAACACTAAAATTATTCAATATCCAATAAATAATGTACCTGTTAGATATGAAAAAACTGTGAATAAATAAACTCCAATGGTCATCATGAAAAATCTATTCTTTTCAAAGCAATAACAAAATATGAGGTTTTAAATCACATCCCTTCTGCTTTATCTGTGCTAAGTTTCTTTACAATGTTTCATTTTTAGTTTCTTTTCAGTGTGATTTGCTAACTTGGCTAATATGCAGATAGTGTTGTTTAATCTCTTTTTAACATTCATAACATTATTAATATTGACTACAGTATCTTTTACATATAGGAGGTATGAAATAAGAATATTATAAGTTGAGGTCCTGCCGGGGCTGCTACTTTTGCTCCGGGACAAGTGCCTTTTAACTTCTTTGGAGGTCACACCTCTTGAATTTGGCTTGACCAATGAGAAAGGTGTAATTTTCAAGTGGGAAAGGTTTCTTTGTTTGGAAGCTGACTCATTTGCAAGTTTGTGTCCCTTTATGCTCTGATTAATATAAGAAGCATTCAATGCATGCTACACTGTCCGGCCAAAAAAAAAAGTCGCTGTTTGGATTTTAATAGGCAAATACTTAAGAGTCTATGGATTGATCATTATTACAGTGATTATTATTTTTCTAGCATGTTATATGTTTGGCAACGGTTCTTTTAACCCTAAAAGATGGAATGGGTAGCTTTTCAATGTCAAGATTCATCAGGCTCAAATTGTGAAAGAATTGTTGGGAGGGAGCATGAAGAATCATTTTCACACATGAATTGGCATTGACCTTAACCTCAGTGTAAGTCTTTGGGATGTGCTGGAGGAGACTTTACAGAGTGCTCACCTCTTGCATTGTCAATACAAGATCTTGACCAAAAAATGATGCACCTCTCGATGGAAATAAATGTTGTGATATTATTTCCATCAAGAGGTGCATCAATCTTTGGTCAAGATCTTGTATAGACAATGCAAGAGGTGAGCACTCTGTAAAGTCTACTCCAGCACATCCCAAAGACTTTCAATGAAATTAAGGTCTGGACTCTGAGGTGCCAATTCATGTGTGAAAATGATTCTTCATGCTCTCTGAACCATTCTTTCACAATTTTAACCCTGATGAATCTTGACATTGTCATCCTGGAGTATGGCCATGATGTGTCTTCCTACATGGTTGTTTAAAAAAATGAAAAGCTACACACTCCATATTTAAGGGTTAAAATAACCGTTGCCAAACATATAACATGCTAGAAACATAATTATCACTGTAATAATGATCCATCCATAGACTCTTAAGTATTTTCCCATTAAAATCCAAACAGCGACTTTTTTTTGGGCCGGGCAGTGTCTAAGGAGGTGACATACACCAATGTGCAGGGTGTTAATGACGATTATTTTGATAGGAAGCATGAAACCAATAAGATGACATTATCTAATAGTTCTAACATAAGGCATGCATAAAACAGGATACAATACAAAAAGACAATATACAAAACAGTAATAATACACACAATGTCCTGGGGATATGCATGTTCATTCATAGATAGGTTAGTCTATGAATTATTGGAGAGAAGTCCATTTTATGGGCCTGTGTCTGTCTTTCCTATATGGCCTGTGCAATTTCAACTGAGGTTTTACTGATGGGGCTTTTGATGGAAGTAATAAGCAGAAAGAGCAGTGAGGATAAATATCTCACTGGAGGCCTTGAAAGCTGGGGAAAGCAGGAACAGATATCTGGACCCCCATTTCAGGATGTTTCCAGTGATCCAAGAGAGGATTGGCAAGTGTTGAATCAGCCAGGACTACCTCAGCTGTTGAGCTCTTCAGAGCCAGCAGGGTGATTTCCTCACGGTGGAGACATCTGACTTGAAGGGTTAGTGGTGAATAATTCATTTTCCCAGGGGTTTAATGATTATGGAGTGTGTCTTGAGGGTGGAAGCGCAGGGTCCTTTTTTTGAGGTTGAGCTGATGGCAGAGATAAAGTTCCCGGCTGACCCAGAGTCAAGGAAAGTGGACACTGTAAGTGATTAACCAGCGGCAGTAAGCATCACACAGGTTAAAAATGGTGAGTGGCAAATATTAGGAGTGGTAACATAACTCACAGCTGGCTTCAGGGAACGAACGGGACACGTGGATATTACGTGTCCCCCATCTCCACAATACAAACACAGTCTCTGTGTCAGCTCTGTGTCGCTCTGCTGAAAGACAGTTATTGTTGAGTTAAAAAAGTGAACCAAAAAAGTTTCAAAGGTTTTAGTTTATGAAAATGATTTATGAACAAATTTTTAAATAAACTATATATTTTATAAACATGCTGAACTCAAAAACCACTAGAAAATCAAAGCCATAAATCTTTGTCCTTAAGGTCCTAACTATTTTGTGTAGGCCTACCTAGTGTAAAATAGTTTTATTAAAGGAAATGAGGGTGAAATAATAAAGCTCACAGGTCCATCTTGCTGCCAGATAGTATGCACCCACTGTAAAGCTCTCCCAGTAAAGAAAGCACAAAAGAGATTTAGAGCATTTGGTGGGGAAACAATGCGGTTGCATCTCGAGGGCTAGTGAGCATTGGAGAAGAAAGGTTTTTGTCGACATTGCTATATGTATCAATATATAGTTGTGGTCAGAATTATTGGCACCCTTGATAAATATGATCAAAGATGACTGTAAAAATAAATCCGCATTGTTTATCCTTTTGATCTTTAATTCCTAAAATTAGCAAAAATCTAACCTTTCATTGAAGGAAAAGAATTGAAAGTGGGGGGGAAATCACATTATAAAATAAATGTTTTTCTCCAATACACGTTGGCCACAATTATTGGCACCCTTTTATTCAATACTTTTTGCAGCCTCTTTTTGCCAAGATAACAGCTCTGAGTCTTCACCTATAATGCCTGATGAGTTTGGAGAACACCTGACAAGATATCAGAGACCATTCCTTCATACAGAATCTCTACAGATCCTTCAGATTCCAGCTCCATGTTGGTGCTTCTTCTCTTCAGTTCACTCAAATCATTTACTTTAGGGTTCAGGTCAGGGAACTGGGACGGCCATGGCAAAAGCTTCATTTTGTGCTCAGTGACACATTTTTGTGTTGGTTATGATGTTTGTTTTGGATCATTGTCTTGATGGAAGATCCAACCACGGCCCATTATTGGATATCTAGCAGAAGCGGTTAGGTTCTGATTTTGTATCTGTTGGTATTTGATAGAATCCATGATACCATGTATCTGAACAAGATGTCCAGGACCTCCAGCAGAAAAATAGGCCCACAACATTAAAGATCCAGCAGTATATTTAACCGTGGGCATGGGGTACTTTTTATCCATGTGTGCACCAAACCCATCTGGTGAGTTTGCTGCCAAAAAGCTCTTTTTTTAGATTCATCTGACCATAGAAGCCGGTCCCGTTTGGAGTTCCAGTCTTGTCTGACAGCTGAATATGCTGGAGATTGTTTCTGGATGATGAAACTATAGTTTCCCATATATGGAAATGTATTATGTAATATAATATTGCATTATATTTTCCAGTATATTCCCCTATATTTTTGTTTCATAAGGGGTTACAAGGACCTTTTTCTATACTTTCATCAACAGAGAACTACTTGAAATTTTACTGCATATTGTGATGAACCCTATAATTTCCCCTGTTTCTCAGAAATGATCTGATGGGTCATGCTGAAGAATATGGTCATTGAGCTGTAGGGTTGCCAAATCTGACCAGACAAAACCAAAATTCAAAATATGCCACTCCCATATTTAAAACATATATTTTAATGATTTTTAACTTGAAAAGTTGTTCTCTGTATAGTATCAATCATAAACACAGCCTGTTTTCATAAAGGAGCTTAGCAAAGGCTCCCAACCTTCCTTGTCCCTTCCTGACAAAAATCTTCTTACTCTGTCAGTACAGTTACATCACTGGGAGGCAATCTACAGCAACAGTTTAAAAGTAGCCCAATAGTAGACTTGGCAACCATATTGAGCTGCGGTGATGTCTGACATGTGAAAATTGAAGTGTCACAGAACACAGGACCCTTTTAATATCATGTGATTGCTGTCTTGACATGCATTATCATGCTTTTTCATGCAGAGAGTCACATTGAGATGCAAAAATCCTGAATTTCTTCTTCTGGGTAAGTGAATGCATTGATTAATTGATTACTTATTTTCTATCGTTATTTTATATTTACTACCTGTAATACCTGTTTGTAAAATGTGTCCTTGTCTACTATAATATCTTAGTCTGTAGTTTTTTTTTATTTTTTTATTAAATTGCTTAGTTAAATAGATGGGAAACATGGTCATTATAATGGGATGTTTAAATATATGTCCATAGATTCATATAGAGTTACATTTTTATAATGCCTTTATTATTACTTTTCAAATGTTAGTAATGTAACACTGAATGTGTCTGGATATGAATCCATTATCATATTATTACATGTTTAAAATATTATTGTTTTATTATTCATTTTTAATTAAATTATTGTCTGAAAATAATGTAAATCTTTTTTTTTAATTAGTCTGTGACACCCCTCAGTTGTGGTCATTTCTACAACAAACACTGCAACAAATAGGTTTATAAAATAAATAAGGTTTTTCAAATGTTACTGTATTTGTTTACCAATGAGACAGCCATGTCAGTTGAGATTTTTGTAAGATACTTTTATGAATTGTAAATAAATAAAATTACATTTAAAAAGGTATTGTATGTACTTAGGATAATTAAAACACTACCTATGGAATTAGCCTCATCAAGACAAGGAAGTCAGCCATTTTATAGCAAAAATATTCAAAATGTAATTTTCTTCTATGTCTTACTAAAGACAATACAGAGACATGGTCAGTGTAAACGGTCCCAATTCGCATACTATCCATCCGAAATTGATGGTGAAAACGTTTAATAACATTTTACAGAATTATTCTGTTGTATGTTGTTTAAGGACAAATTACAGATAGTGTGAAAAGTGTGTTTTAAAGCTAATAAATGCTGTACTTTCTCTGGTCACGCCGCAGTACAGTAAGTAGGTGGCACTAGTGACGTTCGCAAAGCTCCATAAAAGCAAAGGAAGAAGAAGACATGAAGCAACAGATTTCCACCAATCGAGGTAAAGCACTGCTTTGCCCTCCGCCATTCACTGTACGTTATCTCTGTGTACTTTATCCTGATAGGTCAGATTTCGCCGTTTGACGAGTTGACCGGAAATCAGTTCACTAGTTCACACAGACCTGTTATCTTTGCTCACTACTATTACAAACTTCCAAACGTGGCTGTATTTCAGGAAACATGGAGCAAGTGGGGAACAAGTATTTGTGCCAGGATTATTTCAGGTGTTGTTGGTTATATCTTAATATTCATGTTAGTAAAGCATGATATTAGAAGCTTGTACACAACCTTACAAAAAATCACTATAACCATAATGTCTAAATTATCATAGTTACTACAGGTATGTCTAGTGCAATACACTTATAATAAATTATATCATAATAATTATAATTTATTAGGATCCCATATTATTAAAATAGCTCTCAAATTATCTCTGTCAGTTTGTTGCTTTTTATTCCTTTGGATGATGACAGTGATAGTTATTACAAATGAGTAAAATGAGAGTAGTAATTATAATATTTTGACAGAAACTATGTATATATTCTGTCAAATGTATAGAAACTATTTTTTTTTTCTTCTCCACAATACACATAACTCAGAGGAGCTGTACAGTAAATTAGCATGATAGATTTTTTGTAAAGGATTTAGGATTACCAATCGACTTTAACACAATATTTTTAATCCTGAGCAACATTTGGTTGACATTTCACTCTATTCTGTTTGATTTTCTCCACAGCTTTGCGCTCTTCGATGAACATGCAATTTGAGGATGGTATATTCATCAAAGATTACATCAGGATGATGGCGTATATGGTTGTGTTGTGTTTCACACTGGCGATTTCATTATCGTTCTGGGTCCTGTCTATAACTGCCAGCACTTACTACGGTGAGAGCTCACTTTCTCATGATATGGAGTTAGACATATTTGAATACATAAGGGCTGTTTGTGAAACCAGCCTCGTGCCCAGTCTGTCAGTGTATGTGTATGAAGGGGCCTCCAAAGGAAACTGGTTTCAGACACCTTAGTTAGCCTCACAACCAATGAATGAATGAATTCAAATGAAATGAATTCAACTTAAAGGCCCACTGAAGTGTCTTGGAACGCGCAGCATTATTCAATGTGTTGATGTAATTTCAACTGAAACAGGAAGACAGGGCGATATATCGAACAGCCCCGCCCCTTTTTTAAAATAGCCAATAGCGTTTTCATTTATATCACAGCTCAGCCAGAGCTGTTAAACTCAGTAAAACCTCTGTTTCCTTTTAATATCTAACCGTTTATCCTCCTAATCTCCTCTATATCACTTTAAAATTAGTGCTGTCAAACGATTAATCACGATTAATCGCATACAAAATAAAAGTTTGAGTTTGCCTAATATATGTGGGTGTACTGTGTGTTATTATTATGTATATATATACAAACACATTCATGTATATGTATTTATTTATATTTTTAAAAAATTTATATTATATATAAATAAAAATATTTTGTACATAAATAACATATTTTACTTAAATATATACATTAATTTGTGTGTATTTATATATACATATTAATTATACACAGTATTCACACATATAGTATGCAAACTCAAACTTTTATTTTGCATGCGATTAATCGCGATTAATCGTTTGACAGCCCTATTTAAAATACAGCATTCTGTGCAGAATTTAAATGGGTCCGATACCTTTCGTGGTCTGAGCCGACTCGCGGATATGATCCGCTCTGTGCTCTCGTGTCCCTGGGCCAGAGCAGACTGTGCTGCTCGCGCTGCGGAGGTTCACGTGACACTAACGCAAAAAACGGACTTTATTTGCGTCAATGGAAAGCATATTTACACTGTCTGAATCGTTCCCTATTCTCTATATAGTGCACTATCTGCCATTCACCATGTAGAAACTAGTAAATGTGTGAACAAGTGACCGATTTCAGCCGCAGCTTCAGTGTCTGTTAATAGTGTAGGAGGGGGCGGGGCTTCAGATTCTAGAGAGCATTTGATTGGACAGAAGATTTGATGAGAAGCTGAAGTGCGATGTGATGTCATGAAAATCCGTGATCCATTTTAGCGGAAGTGAGAGACTGTAAGTTTTGAATGCTTATATCTCCTAAATGTGAATTTTGTCATTGTTTTGGAACACACCAGCTTATTCATAACATTAAGGCTAACATATTCATACTAAATATCAATATTTTGATTTCAGGGGGACTTTAATAGATAATTTAATTTTATAGATAGCCAAGAATACATTTTGAGATTACAATTCTTATTTCTTACTAGAAATTGTGACATAAATTGATAAAAATGGACATTTACACATTATTCTTTCCACCATCTACACACACAGGATTGTGTGTCCTTGTTGCTCTCCTGCATTGGTATACTGCTTGGAATTTTTGCAGCTTTCAGACACAGCCAAAATGTTCCATCACAGAAAAATGTAGCTGTTTATTATTTATTGTGTGTTACTGTGCACATACAAGCACACTTTCAATAACTTGACGCTGGAGAAAAAAAAATGAGTAAAGTTTATTGTGACAATTGACAACGAAGTATGACAACAGTATGACAAAGTTGTTGTTAAAACGTAACGAGTACAGTGTGCTTTGTACAAAGTGCAAAGTTTAGTGCTAAATGTATTTTAAGCATTTGCAAATAAGTGCGCTTTTTGTCATTTTAATAATTGGATTTGAAAGCAAATTGAAATTGTCTGCAGAGTAAACAGCAGGGTTCCCATTTAAAATTAAAAAAAAAGTGTCATTTCCGGGCCTTGAAATGTTGCGATAATTAACTAAAAGGTAATGAGTATTCTGAATGCAATTCAATGCATATAAAATGCTGTTTTGCAGGTACTCTGCAGCCAGTATCACCATGGCGGTGGCTGTTTTCAGTGCTGGTCCCTCTTTACATCACATTTCGAGCCTTTAAACGTAGGAGTCTTGATCATGGTGGTGCCATAGGAGGTGAGGAATATATTTTAAAGCACAAATGGCCTTGTGGGTTCATTTTAAGGACACATTTTATTGTTTCAACACTCGTTACAGGTTGTAAAGAGATAGTCCACTAGAATATGTCCCAAAGCAGCGCTTTCTTACAAAAACAAACAAACAAACATTTCTAACAGTTTTTTTTTAATACAAACCCTAAAATAGACATACTTGGAATCTCACATATGTACAAAAAAACCACAAAAAAAACCCAAAAACCCTAAACAATCTAAACTAACCTATCGTTTTGAAACACACACTAAGATATAACATGAATTAAACACCCTTAACAAAACCACCCTAGGCAGAAATGTCTTAGACACTTAAACCCTAGAAGGTAAATTTAAGACAAAATGACAAATGCACAATCCATCTTCAGCTCTTCAAGAGATACCTGAGGAGGATACCTGTAAAAGTTTTTAGAAGCACTGATCTTGGAAAATCAAATCCTTTCAAGCTTGAGGGAATCAACCATCTTAGACAACCAATCACATGAAGGGATAATGAAGAGTACGTTTTGTTAAAGGGATAGTTCACCCAAAAATGAAAATTTGATGTTTATCTGCTTACCCCCAGGGCATCCAAGATGTAGGTGACTTTGTTTCTTCAGTAGAACACAAATGATGATTTTTAACTCCAACCGTTGCGGTCTGTCAGTCGTATAATGCTTGTCAATGGGAACTCCATCTATAAGAGTAAAAAAAAACATGCACAGACAAATCCAAATTAAACCCTGCGGCTCGTGACGACACATTGATGTCCTAAGACACGAAACGATCGGTTTGTGTGAGAAACCGAACAGTTTTTATATATTATTTTTTTACCTCTAATACACCACTATGTCCAACTGCCTTGAGCATCCGGTGTATGAGGTCTGAACGTGTTCTTATGACGGAAGTGATCTCTCGCACTCATTGAAGTATAGGCGCGAGACATCACTTCCGTCATCAGAGCGCGTTCAGACCTCACACACAGGATGCTCAAGGCAGTTGGACATAGTGGTGTATTAGAGGTAAAAAATTATATAAATACTGTTCGGTTTCTCGCACAAACCGATCGTTTCGTGTCTTAGGACATCAATGTGTCGTCACGAGCCGCAGGGTTTAATTTGGATTTGCCTGTGCATGTTTTTTTTTACTCTTATAAATGGAGTTCCCATTAACATGCATTATACGACTGACAGACGGCAACGGTTGGAGTTAAAAATCATCATTTGTGTTCTACTGAAGAAACAAAGTCACCTACATTTTGGATGCCCTGGGGGTAAGCAGATAAACATCAAATTTTCATTTTTGGAAATGGATTCACTATCCCTTTAAGTTGTTAACTTTCAAATAATGTAACCAATGTATCACTTAAAGTTTCATAAGCTGTAGCCTGACATTTAGATGTGAATTAATTTCAGTCCCTCTTCCCAAATGTCTTTTGAGAATTTGACTCCATTGTTATCCTACCAGACAGGGTGTCGCATTTTAACTGTATCACTTTTTAACGCTTTTTAGCCTTTTAAAGACAATTTACTATAATTATCTTACTATTATAAGAACAAATTGTAAAATATACAAAACCTGATATGTTTGACCACTGAATACACTGTTATAAGCCCCAAACCTTTTCATAATCAAACAGCAATAATTCTGAGAAAATTACTGCTGTTAGATTATTACTGATAACATCATAGACAGTGGCAGGTCTAACAGGCTGATTCACACTAATATACTGATCTATTTTAACATATCAGATGTTTTGTCCTCTCCTTAAGACATAACTGCCTGTGTTTACATTCATTTCGCATCGTAAAAGCATTTGGAGATGCAAGTTTATATTGGAATATTTGAGTTTTTTTTTTTGTTTTTTAAACTTCTTTTGCATGGTGGTCCTATTTTATAAATATTGTCCATTGGAAGTGCTCCACCACCTTAATAATTTGAGCAAAGAAAAGAAGTATCCTGCACTGTAACCAAACTCATGACAAGCTTGATATTCTTAAAAGTAGACTGATATAAAGGTATAGGATAGGAGAATGCACAAAGGTGTAATTTAAGGCAAATAAGACTGTAGGTTCTATTGGATTTTTTCTCTGTTTTGGTCACCTTTATTTTGGATAGACACTTTCTTTCTGCATATCATTCATACTTGACACTATGTAAATAGTTGTCATTTATTTATTCATTCGATGTATTTCTTTTTTTATATTTGTTTTCAGTTATCTCCTTCATATTATCTCCTTCATGGTTCAGTGAATGTTTGTTACTGTCAGTACTGGTAACTGTTTGTAAGAAAAAGCACAATAAAGTATGTCACCTCCCTCGAGTTGAATCAAAGCCTCAGGTCGTTCTTGGTTTTAACAGACATTTATTCGGACACGAGTCTTCAACATGTCTTGTACATTCTAGTCTTGCAGCCCTTTTTATGCCCCAACAATGCCGTCAGAACTATGAAAGGAAATACGTAAAACTTAAATTAACCCTCTAAAAGTGGTGTTTTACACATAATAATAAACGAAAAATACATACAAAACGAATAAATAAAGTGCACATTCAACACGTAAGAAAATACACTTAATTGGCTAATTATACATTAACACACGGTCACATAACACACGTTCACATAAGGCAAAGCAATTAACACGATAAAACACATACCTCATTGGCTTCTCTAACTCAAGAGGAATAAACTTGGAGGGTTACAGTTTCTTCTTCTTAAACAAAAAGACAATATAACTTCTTAGCAATTCTTAGAGGCGTAACTCTTACAGACATGTTACGAGTACAGCACCTCGTGTGGCTCTTCTACATGTAGTGCACCGGAAAAAATATCCTGATAGCAGCAATTAAATAATTCCCAAGCGGAACAAAAAAGAAATAGTTTCCCCCCTTTTTCTATGGTTTTAGCTGAATAATATGAAATGAATTGACATAAAAATATATTACTTATTTATTCTAATGATTATTCTGAAGATTATTATTTATTGACCTTTTAACTGTAAAGTGCATATTATGAACTGAAATATATGAGAGTTGCCTCTGACGGCAGCTACAAAGTATATTGATCAAAAAAAAAAAAAAATTCTACAAAAGTCCTTGATTTTTCACTCAACCTCAACAAAAATTCCCTGAAATCCCTAGGTCAATAATTATTAGAAAAATGTTAAAGTTTAGTATTTGTATGGCTATAACAGGGTCATTTAAAAAATATGGCTGTGGCCAAGTGTACCAAAAAGTGTACTCTATAATTCCTAAATATAAACCGCAGAACTTCACGAAACTAGGTATGAAGACGTTACGTATGATTCTAAAAATGATGCAAACTTTTATGGAGATCTGGCAATGGGCGGCGCCTTTTTTTTTTTTTTTATCTCTGATTAAGGTGCTTACAGGCTTGCTAAAGAAAACATAATAAAAACTATAAAAAAAATCTTTTTATGTGTACATGTAAAACTTTTAAAGCACTTTTTTCTTTTTTTTATGACAAATGGTGAATATGTATGTCTGTTGCAAGTTGGAAAAAAACAAAAAAACTTGTGAAAGTTAATCATTTAGGACGAAAATGTTTTGCTATCGCATAGGATGTATTAAAGTCGGATGGTACTGGGTTGGATGGCAAATGGTACTGTACTGTTGATGATGTGACTAGATTAATAAATTGCAAAAATTTAAAAAAAATGTCCTTCTCTTTGCAGCAATGCTGGTTGGCTTTGCTCTTACTATGGCCAACATGAGCTTTTTTGCAGCTTTGTTAACCTTTTTCATCACATCCACCAAACTAACCAAATGGAAGGGGGACATCAAAAAACAAATCGACTCCGATTATAAAGAAGGTAAGTGGCTACTGAACATTTCAGATGTTCCTATCGAATGGATTACAAAAGGTTAAAAACTGCTCTGCTCTGATTGGCCCTCATAATTCACTTCACCATTTCTGAATTCTGCAGAGACTTAGTTGTTCCTATCAGCTCTGGTGGTATCATGACATTTCATGTTAGTTGTGTTCCGAAAATCTAATTTGGTCCGAGCCATATGGCTCTCATTTTCGAATTCAAAAATCTAAAACGTTCTTAAAAATCACTTTAAAACTGAGTAAGCTTTTTAGTTCTTGTTTGTTTGTATACACATCATTCCAGTGCTGTCTAACCCAACTGATTTTCAACACCTCTGAATTGATGGCAGATGTTGACTTCTCTGATGTCTGCAGGTGGCCAGAGGAACTGGTTGCAAGTTTTCTGTAATGGTGGAGTTCCTACAGAATTGGCCCTGCTCTATATGATTGAAGCTGGTCCTGGAGAAATACCTGTGGATTTTGGGAAGCAATATTCTGCTTCATGGATGTGCTTATCCCTATTAGGAGCCCTGGCTTGCAGCACAGGGGACACCTGGGCTTCTGAGGTGGGTCCTGTGCTTAGTAAGAGCAAGCCCAGGCTCATCACCTCCTGGAGAGATGTCCCAGCAGGTATACAGAGCACAACATTGTGGAAATTAACAAAATATTACAATGTTCACAGTTCAATTAACAGAATATGTGACATCGGTTCATGTTTAAATACAACACAAACTGATGGTACAGATGCTGTAAATGACCACAGACAATAATTATTCTTTGTTTTATTCTTTGTTTTATGATTGCCAATCATTGTTTGTCGATACCATAAAAGTGAAAGAGTAGTGCCTCAACGGAATGTTTTGTTGTAATCTCCAAATATGCAGTAGTGGCCAAAAGTGTTGTCTGGCCTATAGGAAAATTGACATCTTTGCCTTTTATTTAAATATTATTTTTTAGTATTTTGCTTAGTTGTGCTTGGAGTTTTATTTGTGATAACGCAATGAAATGTCATATCGTGCAGACATAATTTTTTTGCCTGGATGTCATACAAAGAAATTATGAACACATGCAAAAATAAGAGAAATATCAATAACTGATCATGTTGTGTTAAATGTTTTTTCGTGTGAGCTTTTTGTTTTTCTGTTTTGTTTTTGTTTTTTGGGGTTTTTTGCATAGTAAAATTAAACGTAGCTGTAGTTTGCTTTTGTTGCAAAATCATTTTGTCAGGTAAATAACCTTGTTTTTTCTTTACATTTTTTATATTTAAAAAATATAAAATATTTTTCCTATGTTCTGATTGTTTAATCAAACTTGTAGGGTCATGAAAAATAAATATTCCCTCTGGACATTACTTTTGGCCACTACTGTACACTACCTGTCAAAAGTTTGTAATAATACGTTTTTTTTTTTTAATGTTTTTGAAAAAAGTAGCTTATGCTCACCAGTTTATTTGAAATTGTAATAATATTTCTCAAAATTACTGTTTTTACTATATTTCTTATCAAATAAATGCAACCTTGGTGAACAAAAGACACTTTCAAAGACAGAAAAAACATTAACAAACTGTAATTATTCCAAACTTTTGCCGATAGTGTAGCTCCAAAATGAATGTTTAATGGTAAACATGTTAAAGATTAGTAGACAGGCTGTCAATTCATCAGCTGTGAACTGCGGTTTCCTCACCGAAGTCAGTGTACTGAACTCAGCTCTTTGAATCCACTTTTCCACTGACAGCCATTAAAAACTAACCGGTGACTCTCACTCCCAAGGCGCATAACAATGCTAGTGATAATCATGCCCCAAAATATCACAATTTTTACGGTGATAAAATTATCATGGCCTTTACCCCTTTGCGTCAGAATATTGACAGCAAATGTTTCTGATTTAAAGCAATGGGTTTACTGGCAGTGTTGCAATAAAGATGCCAGAGGGCACTTTTGATGACTGTATAGTTACACGCAAATGTGGAGCATTTATCAAATGGCTATGGAGTGAGAATGGGTTGAAATGAAAAAGAAGTCTCTTTGTTTTGCTAATGTTGGAGGCTCTGATAGCGATGGCATGCAAATTGACAGAACATAACCATAGCCCCCAAATTGGCTACTGTGACCCGTTTTTGGCGGGTGTTCATTTTAATTCCTGATTATGGACTGTTTGAAATTATAAATTTCAGCAAAATGCCTTTGTCTTCACTGGTTTATAGGTACCAATGGTGGAGTCACTGCTGTTGGATTGGTGGCCAGTGTTTTGGGTGGAGGCGCAGTGGGAATAGCGTACTTCTTCATGCAACTCCTGCTGGTAAAAGATTTGCATTTGGCAGTTCCTCAGTGGCCTGTCATCTTATATGCAGCAATAGCTGGCCTGTTTGGATCTTTGCTGGACTCATTCCTCGGTGCAACCATGCAGTATTCAGGTAATCTGGCTGATTAATATTATAAAATCAAATTAAGGTAAATAAATGGAAACATTATAAGGTAAATAAAATCAAATTAATACATATTTTACTCAAAGGTATCATATCATGTTTTTCCCCTGGGGGCCACTCACAATGTTATTCCAGGTTTCCTGTACCAGCGTGGTAATTTACTTTTTATACAATAGAAACATCTCCCCTCCTCTTACTCTTACTGGGCATGCCAAGTTACTAAGCACTGAATGGGCATCATGTGTTAGTAGGCTCATGGGTGTGATGAACTGGGTAAAAATAAAGATTTTCTGATCCATTATGGATTCTTAAAATCCCAAGATAAATTTTTTAATATATGTCTGTGGCTGACTAAAATTGTTGCTTCATTAAAGCTGTTTGTAGCACATTATTAACAAACCTCCCATCCTGCAGATGTCACTACAGATGCACTCTCAAATCGTCTTACCATAAGAAAAAGCCTAGAAGCCAAGTAGGGGAGGAAGGGACAGATGTTATGTTAATAGTGCAATATAAAATATGAACAAATGTGACTTTGTTTATTTAAAGTGCCCCTATTATGTTATTTTAAAGATTACTTTTTTGCTTTGGAGGACTCTTACAATAGGTTTACATGCATTCAAGGTCAATAATACCTGAATCTTCTCATAATATACATTGCAACATCACCTGTTTTCTCACAGTGTCTATAACGGTTTGATCAAGGATCCGGTCTCTCTAAACCCCTTCTTTCCGAGAGCCTGTTCTGCTTTGATTGGTCGAATGGCCCAGTCTGTTGTGATTGATCTACCACTTACAACGCATCGGTTGTATACACAGTGATAAGGACTTTGCAACTATGTAATAGCTATATAATAACTATGTAATAACTATTACTAGTAACTATGGTGTTGGTTTTACTGTATCAGTTCGAGTCCTCATCCTTTTGGGGGTGTTTCCAATGCTTCCAACACGAACCAAACTCTTCCAGGCCTCAGCCACAACTATGTTTGAGGCTAAAAGTAGATGTTGTTCTCAGGCAGCCAATAAAGACCATAGGCTGATATGCAAATTTGTTACAAACCTACATAGTTTCAGCAGGAAGTAAGACTTGAATTACTGACGACTCATTTCAGGCAGTTCAAAATCTATTCTTTCTATTGGGAGACGAGAAGTCCATTTATCATGTTCTTTGATCTAAGAAACTTTGCAGACCTTTTACATTCACAAACAGCTATATTACACACTACATGAAAGGTAATATCCAAAAAATTCCAAAAAAAAAAAAGCATAATATGGGCACTTCTGGAGAAATGCTATCCACCTGTTGTTGAATTATCTTAGCTTTGCATGTTATAATGAACAAAAATATTTGGAAATATGAAAATCAGTGAAGCAGTTTTGTTTTAAAATATATAATGTTTGGGGGGAGGGATGTCAATGTGACGTAGCCAACATGCTCTTTTATCATATTGTACATCTTTATTTGTGCTTAGTTTTCTTTGAGTATTTCTTTTAAATTATTCTTGATGATTGACCATTTTTCCCTCTCCATCAAGGATACGATGAATCCATGGGGAAAGTCGTGAGTTATGAGTCACCAAGTGTTAAACGAATATGTGGGAAACCCATCCTGGATAACAATGGAGTGAATCTGTTCTCTTCTGTCCTTATAGCGCTGTTCCTGCCTGGGTTTGCTTGGATATTCTGGCCTAGGCTCTGAATCATGTGATTTTATTGTGCGCATGTCAGTTTATGCTAAAAACAATTCCGTTATTATACATTGAATTTTTAAGAATTTAATCAAGCACAGTGTGTGAACTCAATTTCTTTCTTTCTACTAATTATATTGAGATTTTGAATGGACTTTAAAGGTGAAGTGTGTGTTAGTTTTTTTTGGATGTTAAATACTTGAACATACGAGTAGAAATATGGAAATGAAATCCCTTACTTATATTCCCAGCCTTAATATAAGCCATCAAATAGGTCAATGCATTTAACCCTTACAACATAGTACAAAATACTGTAAAATCATGAATAGTTTCCGGCCCACTACAGTTCAGATCACTTCATTACATGCACACTATGCAATTTTTGTAGTCCATTTGTCAGATTACTAAAACATTTTGAGTAAATATCCTTTTCTGTACTTTTACACAGATGCCACTTATGTCGACTGTACTGCTGTGGGTTCTGTTGTTCTGTGTATGTCAGAGATCAACACATTTAAATATGTCATTGTAATGTATGTGTACTTAATGTAATAAAGTACCCTTACATACAAAGCATGCCAGGTTCTTAAGCCATTCAACTGTCCGTTTCTGTTTATTGTCTTGAATTCAAAATGACATTTATGATTAAAATGTCTCAAAGCATTATCTTCTATATTTTATTAAGTATTTACTTTATATTGTTTCCCAGATTTAGACAATAGGGTTCACGACTAAAACTCGCCAAGCACCAAATGTCTCCATATTTTTATTTGTTTCATAAATCATTACTATTGACCCATCATGTTTATTTAACCAATGAAAAGTATTAAAAGGAGCTTGTGACAATGACTAAACCTTGTAACTCCATTGGATCCTCAAACTGTTGTTAAAACCTAATTACTTCACCCCGCCTCAATCTTGAATGAAGTTCCACACGCATTTTGGACAACGTCTGCTTGTTTGCAGTGCACGTCTAAATAAAGAACTGGTTGTTTGAATAAGTACAGCATTTTCTTTACTCAAGTAATACTATATATAAAGGTTAATGTATGTATTTGAGGAGTGGAGAATAGTGTTTTAGTCTAGCATTTGTCATGGAGTCATAGTTAATAGGCTACTGTCTTAAATAGTCGGTCCGTGGACTGACATATTTCTTTTGGCTATTAATCTGCTGTCATAGACATGCAAATAATAGGCTATTGCATGTAAGTCTTCATGATTTGTAAATTCAGGTGATTCTGTCCTCCTTTCCGAAATTCTTTTTTTTTTTTTTTCATAGTAACTCTTAATTTTATAAGTTCTCCAAAACTTGGACACTTAGAAGAATGAAACTAGTGTCCTCTTGACCATCTTGATTTTGATTTGTGAATTTTTTTCATGGCAAAGCACTTGTCCGCAAACCCCTTGGTAAGTCCGCTACTCAGGAATGTAAAAAAGTAGGTGTTCTTTATGTTATTTCCAAAAAAACACGCAGACCGTGTTAACACAAAGTCACTTGTTTTAGATTGAGCCTGATTTGAGAAGTTTCACAAGTGAATTTTATTGCGTTTCTGCTCTGTCCTCTTTTTACTGTGTAATAATTGTAATTCACAGTTTTGATCAGTTAACCCTTCCCTAAGTTCTTAACATCAGAATTTTGATTTGAGAGAACTTTCACTGTACAATTTTGATCAGTTAACCCTTCCTTGAGTGTTGAACTTCACTATTGTGATTTGTAAAGTTTTACAGTAGTTTTAGTCAGTTAACCCTTCAGTGAGTGCTTAACTTAAAGGAACACTCCACCTTTTTTGAAAATAGGCTCATTTTCCAACTCCCCTAGAGTTAAACAGTTGAGTTTTACCGTTTTCGAATCCATTCAGCCGATCTCCAGGTCTGGCGGTACCACTTTTAGCATAGCTTAGCATAGTTCATTGAATCTGATTAGACCGTTAGCATCTCGCTCAAAAATGACCAAAGAGTTTCGATATTTTTCCTATTTAAAACTTGACTCTTCTGTAGTTACATCGTGTACTAAGACCGACGGAAAATGAAAAGTTGCGATTTTCTAGGCCGATATGGCTAGGAACTATACTCTCATTCCGGCGTAATAATCAAAGAACTTTGCTGCCGTACCATGGGTGCAGCAGGCACAATGATATTGCGCAGCGTCTCTCACAAATGTCTCCATGGTTGCAAGGCACGCTCCCTGTGCAAGCAGGGGGTCACAGGCGCTGCGTAATATCATTGCGCCTGCTGCACCCATGGTACGGCAGCAAAGTTCCTTGATTATTACGCCGGAATGAGAGTATAGTTCCTAGCCATATCAGCCTAGAAAATCTTTTCATTTTCCGTCAGTCTTAGTACACAATGTAACTACAGAAGAGTCAAGTTTTAAATAGGAAAAATATCGAAACTCTTTGGTCATTTTTGAGCGAGATGCTAACGGTCTAATCAGATTCAATGAACTATGCTAAGCTATGCTAAAAGTGGTACCGCCAGACCCGGAGATCGGTTGAATGGATTCGAAAACGGTAAAACTCAACTGTTTAACTCTAGGGGAGTTGGAAAATGAGCCTATTTTCAAAAAAAGTGGAGTGTTCCTTTAATTATTCTGATTTGTGAAAAATTTCAGTTTTGATCAGTTAACCCTTGTTCTTGTAAAAAGTAATACGCTCTATCTACTCAATAAAATTGTGGCAACAGATTACAAGCAATATTGTTAATTCAATTCAGCATATAAGAATTGAGTTAGAATTAATCAAATTGATTCCTTAAAAGTCAACCATTTAAAATGTGTAAAATTAGCAAACACCATTACAAAAACCACAAACTGACATAAAAAGCAGAGTCAAACTGCCCAACTAAGTGAAACACTAATCACCATAATGGTGACCAAACATGTTCAATAAAATCAACATCAACAACTAAACTTCTGTTAATTCTTGTGTTTCTCTTTCCTTAAGTGATTCTGCTTGTTATCATCAGGTGTCTTCAATGTTCAATAAAAAATAAAGAGTTCTTAATTCATCTTTGACGTCTGTTATTCAGATATTTTTGTTGAAATTTTACTTGTTTTAAATGGTTGACATTTAAGGAATTAATTTGATTAATTCTAAGTCACTTCTATTTGTTGAATTTAATTAATAATATTGCTTGTAATCTGTTGCCAAAATTTTATGGTGTAGATATAGCGTATTACTTTTAACAGTGTAACGTCAGAATTTTGATTTGAGAGAACTTTCTGATAGTATGTTTAGGTGTTTACTTAAATGTTATAGTTAACAGTTCTACAAAATGTTGCACATTAGAGATTAAACACAACAGTTCACATACAGTGAATAAACAGTGTTAAAGGTTAGAAGGTCACATATTATAGAAATAAATAATATAAATAAATAAAAAAGGGCCTTAAGAAAAACACTACAGGACTACAGGACAATATTGTGAGCTGCAAATAATAACTTCATACTCATTTGAAATTGATCTATGACATGCACTTTATCTAAATTTCATTGTTTGTCATTACCTTTTATCTTATGATCACATAAGAAAAACCTCCCTTCTGTTTGCAGACTTCGAAACAGGAGGGAACTTCACACAGCTCCAGTGATCTGTCAAAGATCTGTCTGGAAATGAGAGCCAGGTGGTTAGTGAAGGTTTTTAGACAGGCTGGTGTCTGGGTGTGGTGCTTTTCTTGTCTTCTATTTTCCTGCAGATCTTGACACACATCCTCTTCACAGATTGTTAGTCCTTGAGAGGGGGGTTGCAGAAGGTGTACATAGTTGTGCAGAGAGAAAGACGGCATGGGCGTGGGGTGTGAGACTGGCTTTCTCAAATCTGCAGTAACTGCAACTTATTCAGGTCACCGGCCAGTTGTTGTTTTTTTCCAACAGAGTTGGAGGATAGTGTCTTAGTTGCTGATGTCTTCAGCCCTTTCCACATTGATTCAGAGTTGTTGGATAAAAACTCCTTTGTCAGTATTTTTTTGGCATGATTATACAAGACTTTGTCCCCACTTCTGTAGACATATTCTTTGTCCTGACTGAGTTTAGCTGTATACCAAGGTTTGTTGTTGTTATTAGTTAAATAAGTCCTGGTGCAAACACACATTTCCTTGCAGAAAGTGATGTAGGATGTCAGTTAGTCTCAGCCTCAGCCCATGGACCGTTGGCTGAACATCTGGTGCATATGGCACACAAAATTGGAAACACTTCAAGTCGTCATCTGATTGGTTGAATTCTACAGGATTTTTCTGGGAGACGTTTGTGTCCACCTGTAAACACAGCCGCCATGACGCCAAACCCCTCATGGAAGAAGAAAGCTGTCATGTTTACAATGAGTGCTTATCGGGATCAACTAAACTCTGGATTTTCAAAGTATGTGAAGTATGTAAAGTTCGTGGCATGAAATACATCCAAGAGCACCGATCAGTTATTGTAGGGACATTGACGTTACATTTTCACGCCCTAAACATAATGCAGTACAAAACAAACTGTGATTGGTTACTTTACATGTCATTCAGACAGCTTCTGGGCTGTTCTTGACCAATGACAGCTGCTATGAAGTCCAGACCTTCTGCCGTCAGTCTGAAGGCCTGGCTAAGGCCTAAGACACACTAGACGATTTTCAAATCTTAACCGATTTTAAAACTGTGGGAGACCACAGACATAATGACAGTTTCAACCGATTTTTTGCATTATAGTCCTCTGAACGCACACACTAGATGATTCGACCGGACTGCGAGACCACACACCTGTTGATTGCAGGAACGATTTCACAGTGAAACAAGATCTCACAGTGAAACAAGATCTCACAGAGACTCGCGAGATCAAACTTAAGAAAAACAAATGGAGGACAATCAACGTTGTCAGCAGGCTCTCCTGCCACGCGTTCTGCTTTACAGTGAAAAACAAAATTTCAGCTAAAGAAGCATGTTACATCCGGTAGGTCACACTTACTCACTTTCATTGGCTATCGCGGGTATCACGTCAGAGGCAGCCAGATCAAGAAAGATTTGAGATCGGGGACACTCTGTCTCGATTGGGAGCAGTTAAATAATCGTAATGACACCACACAATAGAGGATTTTTTGGACAAAAAATAGTTTGTGATAAGCCTCGAATCGGGCCACGCCAAATTGAGACCAGTCAGTGTGCTCATCCAGATCAGTGGATGCAGCTTAAAAACACACCAATTAGTGCAGTCAAAACAGACTGTTAGTTCCTTATATGCTTTGTTGGTCCATCTCTTCACAGTCCTTACTACAAGCTTAGCAGATTTAAAGGTATAGTTCACCCAAAAATTTAAAGGAATAGTGAACTTCCAAATAAAAATTTCCTGATAATTTACTCACCCCCATGTCATCCAAGATGTCCATGTCCTTCTTTCTTCAGTCGAAAAGAAATTAAGGTTTTTGATGAAAACATTCCAGGATTATTCTCCTTATAGTGGACTTCAATGGACTCCAAACGGCTGAAGGTCAAAATTACAGTTTCAGTGCAGCTTCAAAGGGCTTTAAACAATACCAGACAAGGAATAAGGGTCTTATCTAGTGCTAAATGTCCTACGCCTTCCCCATTCAACTTACGTTTAAAGCCCTTTGAAGCTGCACTGAAACTGTAATTTTGATCTTCAACCGTTTGGAGACCATTGAAGTCCACTATAAGAAGAAAAATCCTGGAATGTTTTCATCAAAAACCTCAATTTCTCTTCGACTGAAGAAAGAAGGACATGGACATCTTGGATGACATGGGGGTGAGTAAATTATCAGGAAATTTTTATTTGAAAGTGAACTAATCCTTTAAATTCTGTCATCATACCCTCATGTTGTTCCAAATCCGTAACGCTTTCATTCATCTTCAGAACACAAATAAAGATATTTTGTGAAAAAATGAAATCTGAGAGATTTCTGTCCCTCTATTGACAGCTATGCAACTACCACTTTGATGCTTCAAAAAGTTCATAAAGAGATCGTAAAACTAATCCATATGAGTGGTTTAGTCCAAATTTTCTGAGAAGAAACGATCACTTTATATGATGAACAGATTGAATTTAGGCTTTTAGTTACATACAGTGCTTAGCGTAAATGAGTACACCCCCTTTGAAAAGTAACATTTTAAACAATATCTCAATGAACACAAAAACAATTTCCAAAATGTTGACAAGACTAAGTTTAATATAACGTCTGTTTAACTTATAACATGAAAGTAAGGTTAATAATATAACTTAGATTACACATTTTTCAGTTTTACTCAAATTAGGGTGATGCAAAAATGAGTACACCCCACAACAAGAACTACTACATCTAGTACTTTGTATGGCCTCCATGATTTTTAATGACAGCACCAAGTCTTCTAGGCATGGAATGAACAAGTTGGTGACATTTTGCAACGTCTATCTTTTTCCATTCTTCAAGAATGACCTCTTTTAGAGACTTGGATGCTGGATGGAGAGTGATGCTCAACTTGTCTCTTCAGAATTCCCCATAGGTGTTTGATTGGGTTCAGATCAGGAGCCACTGAATCACTTTCACCCTGTTCTTCTTCAGAAATCCAACAGTGGCCTTAGATATGTGTTTAGGATCATTGTCATGTTGGAAAAGTGCACGACGACCAAGGGCATGGAGTGATGGTAGCATCTTCTCTTTCAGTATAGAGCAGTACATCTGTGAATTCATGATGCCATCAATGAAATGCAGCTCCCCGACACCAGCAGCACTCATGCAGCCCCACATAAGGACACTGCCACCACCATGTTTCACTGTAGGCACCATGCATTTTTCTTTGTATTCCTCACCTTTGCGACACCATACAGTTTTGAAGCCATCAGTTCCCAAAACATTTATCTTGGTCTCATCACTCCAGAATATAGAGTCCCAGTAGTCTTCATCTTTGTCAGCATGGGCCCTGGCCATGGGCTTTTTTGTGTGCCTGGGCTTTAGGAGAGGCTTCTTTCATGGACGGCACCCATGCATGCCATTCCTCTGCAGTGTACGTCGTATTGTGTCACGGGAATTAGTCACCCCAGTTTGGCTTTCTACTTCTTTAGATAACTGCAGTGAACTTGCATGCCAATTTTCTTCAAACTTCTCATCAGAAGACGCTCCTGTCGAGGTGTTAACTTCCGTGGACGACCTGGACGTCTCTGTGAGATGGTTGCAGTTCCATCTTTTTTAAATTTTTGTACCACTTTTGCTACAGTATTCTGACTGATAAGTAAAGCTTAGCTGATCTTCTTGTAGCCTTCACCTTTCTGGTGTAAAGAAATTATTTTCGTTCTCAGGTCTTGTGACATTTCTCTTCCATGTGGTGCCATTGCTGACAGCATGAAATGGGAAGGGGTTTTAACACCCTTTTATAGTCAACTGTCTGCTGGACACCTGTGTAATGAATATTTCGACTCACCTGTGGTTGAATTCTTGTTAAATTAGACATTTGTAGTCTAAAATTTAGCTTTGCTCCAGAGACTTTCAGTGGGGTGTACTCATTTTTGCATCACCCTAATTTGAGTAAAACTGAAAATTTTGTTCTCAAAGTTATATTATTAACCTTACTTTCATGTTATAAGTTAAACAGCATTTTGGAAATTGTTTTTGTGTTCATTGAGATATTGTTTAAAATGTTACTTCTCAAAGGGGGTGTACTCATTTACGCTGAGCACTGTATAAACATTGATCAGAGAACATAAACAGAAGCTCAACCGAACCTGCTTGACAAGCGAGAACAAACCTCTTGCAGAAGCTGCGTGCTGCGTAACACACGAGAATGAACTTCATTGGTTCTCGCACCTCAAGCGAACATGCTTGAGTTTCCGTTTACCACAACTGATGTGTGCGTTGATGAATGTTTATATGTGAATAAAAGCCTAAATTAAATCTGTTCAGCATTCAATGTCAGTGGAGGGACAGAATGCTCTCGGATTTAATCAAAAATATTCACATTTGTGGTCTGAAGATGAACGAAAGTCTTAACGGGTTTGTAACGACATGAGGGTGAGTAAACGATGACAGGATTTTCATTTTTGAGTGAACTAACCCATTTATGTGTCTGCCTGTAGATTAGGAGAAGATGAATAAGGCAGTGATCAGAGAGTCCCAAAGCTGTTCAGGGAACAGAGTGTCCTTTATTGTGGTGTAGCAGTGATCCAATATGTTTTTGTCTCTGGTGGGGCATGTTATGTAGTTCACGGGTAAGTCTTGCATTGTTAAAGTCCCCGAGAATAATAATAAAAAAGAGTGTGTTGTTGCTTCATGTCTGTGATTTGATTAAGCCAGCTTTTGCAGCGTCATGCTTGCAGGCTTGAGAAAGAATGTAAATATTTACCAGAATAAACTAGGAAAACTCACACGGCGAATAAAGAGGCTTGCACATCTTCTTGAACGTTGTGATATATGTACACCAACATTCTTTATGTAAAAACCAACTCAAAAATAAAATAAAATAAACCATTTTCAACCAGTGACCTTCATAGTTATTGTTAAAATAATAAAAAAAAAAATAGGATCTCCGTCAAACAATGTATTATTGTTTTTTTATTAGTTTACTTTCTTCTTTTTTTTACATTTTTATGACAGTGGTGAATAAAATTAGTTGTTTACAGTAACTATGCACTTGTATTGAACGGTAGATGGCAGTACACTGTCGTTGTGTGCAGTACACAACTGAAAGAAAGAAGATGCGAGGAAGGTTTAAAGACACATGTGTGCTGTTTGGGCGGCTAATGACACTAGCCAATAACAAAGAACAGAAAGTCTTTTTCCTCCAGGGGGTGCCTGATGGCCCATGAAGACGGAGTGTCAGTAGCACCTCATTCAAATCTCCAGAGGTTTTCCGTCTCACTAGAGATATTTGTACACTGAAACGAATAATCTTTTAAATCACATTGATGCACAGATTGCCACCTGACAATCTGGCCCCATTAATTTTGAATAAAAATGATTTTAAAATAGATCCGAATCCAATAATCACAAACGACTGTGATTGGTCCATCTTTAGCTTCGCTGAGAAAAGTAACATATATCACGTGACAGACGCTTCTTCGCTGCTTCAGCAAGTGGTTTGGACAGTATATTTTACCAGAGTAATGTCATTGATGACCTTTAAAACATATATATTTTTAAAAAAATAGATACAAAGTGAAAGTAAAAATTGGATAATTATTATTTACAACCATCGCACCTGACCAATCAGAGACAAAGCCAAAGCAGATAAGCCCGCCCCATTAAAAGCACACCTTTTTGCTATTTGCCGCTCTTGGTTCTAATGCGCGGTCTATTTCATACGCATGCGCAGTGTGTAACGGAACGAGTCAACGGACGAAGTTGGAAACAAGACTGTTTGTCAGTCCAAATATTTTTAAAGAAAGAAGCAATGGGTGTGTATAATTATCTACCTTGCAATGATTTATATTATTTGTCGTTAGATCTATAATGCCCAGAGCTACAGTATTTCTCATGGCTAGGCTGATGTAGAGTATCATAGCTTTGAAGTACACAGCTAGTACATCATGTTGGATGAGACTGATAGATTATTTTCTGGCATGTAACGTTATTATTAGTTGTTAGTTGTGTTTTTGTTACAATTTTTTTTTTTTTTACGTGTAAATTAATATACATGTATGTGTATATGCAAAACATTTTTAAACATTTTAATAAATGTTTGTATATTTCTGTCTCTCTGTAGAGTCTGTCCCTCCTCTCTCCTCACTTCGCCTCCTGGTTTCTCCCCTTCGTCTTACATCTGCCTTCATGTGGCAAGTTGTCCAGGAACAGAATGTGGAGCAATTTGGAAAACTAGAAGAATTTGTTTCTGTGATGACAAACCTCGTGCCAGAACTCTTAAGCAGGAGGCAGAGAGCCACTTTGATAGTAGGGCTGCGAGCTAAGGTTAGATGTGTTTATGTACAGTATTTGTTACCGTTTTCATTGAGGTTTGCTCTCCTGACGCAGTTACAGTGGTGAAATGTGTCAGTCCACTGTTAGGTAATCTGTTAGTGCTGGATCCTTGCACATGCAACACATTTCCTGACACCCAGACTTAATAGATACAGTCAGTGTGTGTGAAGAAGATTACTACCTGTGTGTCATTTCAGGAGAGCAACCATCAAGTTCTAAAGTAAGAAATTACAGTAATTACGGCTCATAAGAGCTAACAGTCAATTTTATAATTGTTGCAGCTTCGATGATGTATGCGGTCAACAAATGTGACCTTCGCAGCCTTTGAAATGAGGCCCTACTTACTTTCAGAACAATATGCATAAGCAATATTTAATAATTAATAGTTGAGCATACTTCTGCAAAAGAGTTTTTCATTTCCAAAAAGTGGAATCTTTCACTTTCAGTTCTTAAAGGATTAGTTCACTTTCAAATGAAAATTACCTCAAGCTTTACTCACCCTCAAGCCATCCTAGGTGTATATGACTTTCTTCTTTCTGATGAACACAATCTGAGAAATATTAATAAATATTCTGACGCATCCGAGCTTTATAATGGCAGTGAACGGGATCAACGAGTATGAGCTGAAGAAAGTGCCTCCATCCACATCCATCCATCATAAACGTACTCCACACGGCTCCGGGGGGTTAATAAAGGCTCTGGGGGGTTATTAAAAAAAAAATCTAGCTTCCGCCAGACCGCTTCCGTATTCAACTTATGAAGAAAGTGTAAAACTCTAGCAGTTAAAAAAGCGTACACTACGTCCTACGCCTTCCCTTATCAACTTGCGGAAAAAGCTTAAGTGACGCGACGCCAGTTCCGTTCGTAATTTCAATACGGACGGCGGTCTGGCGGAAGCTACATATTTTACTTCATAACTGGTTAAATATGGATATTGTTTTACACAAACGCATTGCTTCGCTTTAGAAGGCTTTTATTAACCCCCTGGAGCCGTGTGGAGTACGTTTATGATGGATGGATGGATGTGGATGGAGGCAGTTTCTTCAGCTCATACTTGTTGATCCTGTTCACTCCCATTATAAAGCTCGGATGCGTCAGGATATTTATTAATATCTCCGATTGTGTTCATCAGAAAGAAGAAAGTCATATACACCTAGGATGGCTTGAGGGTGAGTAAAGCTTGGGCTAATTTTCATTTGAAAGTGAATTAATCCTTTATGGAGCTGAATGCTCTTTAATTTTGTTAGAGCTTTTAATTTAGCTTAGTTTTTTTATTGTTAAAAACCAAAGAGTAAGTGTATTTGTCAGTTTAAGTGAAACTGAATTTAAAATCAAAAGGATTTACATTCTAGTTTGTTACTTAAACATGAGAGAAATTCTTGTAGAAATGACTGTTTTCATGAAAATTACCGTGTTTTTTTTTTTTTTAATTGTAGGATATAAATGAAATATATTGCAAACAGGCCTAAAGAAGTGTTGAAGATGTAGTTAACTTTAAAACCTATTAAATGTTGTCCATTGTGAATTAATTGTTGTATGTTTTGTGTGTTTTGTTCACTGTGAATGATCTTTTAGATGATTCTTGAGATGTGTCGAGGCGAGCTCCCCGCGGACATTCACACTGTCAAATCACACATTCACCAAATTCAAACTACTGATTTATTAAAGGTATGTGGAGCCTCAATGTTTTTTTTCTATTACACGTTTTTATTTTCCTAAATATTAAATCCAAATTTTAATTCGCAAGAGTTGACGTTTGAGGGCAATGCATTATACATGTTTAGAATGGCCAGTACTGATCTACTGATTTTAATAAAACTCAACAGAAGCAGTCAAAATGCAAATGTATATCTTCTCAATGCAATTTACGTTTATAAGATGATTCTGTTTAATATCAGAATACTCTGATTATGTATGTCTGTTATGATTACATATAGTCATTTTTTGATTGTATGCAGTAAACAGATTCCCCTGTAGAACATCAGTGACCTCATGGTGTCCGTAGATCCTTAAAAAGTCTTAAAATGTAAAAATAAGTTTTAATGTAAAAATGAGGCCTTAATTAGCATTTAAAATGTCTTCAATTCACTTTTCAAAGGTGCATCTGAATTGACACCACAGTAATCGTAAAATAAGTCATACAATAATGCATTACAAGTGAATTCAAACAAAAATGTATTACTCTTGCTATATTTTTGTATCCCCAAATAAAAATGCATTATTATTTTTATCATATATTTTCAGTCCAGTATTAATATTACAAAATAGATTTTTTTTAAAGTCCATTATTCATTTGTAATGTGCATCTCTGAGCAGGATGATTTTGTTTTTTCGCAAGCCAATAGAAGTGATGTGCAGGTCTTAAAACTTTTTGGAAAGGTCTTGAAAATGGTATTAAAAAGTATTAAAATGCTGATACCTGCAGATACCCTGGACATGAATATCATTCAGTGTTGTTCAAAGGTTTTGTAAAATTGACTTTGTCCATACTAGAGCTGCATGATTAATCCTTAAAATCAGACAGTTTAACATGTCTGTTAAACTTTGACAAGTATGATCACAGCAAAAATTCAAATCCGTGTTTGCTGAGCCAGAGAGAGCAGTTATCATGTATAGATATGAAAAATAGCTTCACAGTCTTTTCAACCACACAGTATCATTATTTCTGTGTTAAGGTCTTTGCACACTGAGTCCGAAATTCGGATCCGAAATTTCCGCACGTTAAAAAAATAAATACGACCTCATGTTGTGTCAATCACGTTTACACTCTGCCTCCGAAACTTTCGTCCGTCGTAAAAAAAATTCGGATCAGGTTCGATTTTCTGCGTTTTTCGCATCCGTGACACGCATTTTGAGAGACGTTTTGACAATTCAGAGCCACCGTACAAGCGAACGCCAAAATCCCGAATACCATCTGACAAGTTGATCCACCATCGTCTACAGCACAAAGCAGCAGCACTGTATAACAAACAAAGTGCGGAATACAAAGAGACAGATTGTGTCAGTATCACTAGCAAAGCATCAAACTGAGCCACTGACATCCTGAAGTAAACTTTGAAACGCTCGGGATAATCACTCAGCTCCTTGATGAGGTGGAACTCTCCTTCCTCTCTCTCTCTACGCAATCTCGGGATTAGATGGACCCAATATTTCCTCTTTTTAAGAAGAGAGGACAGCTAAATCATTCTCACTGCTTGAAGACTCCATTTTGTATTGTTTTGCGAATTTTTTCGCAACGGATTCATTAATACGCATCGGACTCAATGTGCAAAGTCTGTGTGCGTGACGAATTCTTAGGGTCACAAGTATGAAAAAACGCATACAAAATTTTCGGACTCAGTGTGCAAAGGCCTTTAAAGTAATTCAAATGATCACAGAAGTACTGGGATGAAAGTTTATAGTTCGGATATAAACACTGATGTCTACGGTAATGATCAAAATAGAGCAAATCGCCTTTTGAAAGTAACTTGATGCTTCAAATAAAGTTTGTATCAGTTACATTGTTACACCAGTAGGTGGTGACAAGTGACTGTTAAAAAATGTATTTGTCATTAAATCATTAATTCTAGACATTTAGTTTAAAAATACTGATTCATCCAGTAATAAAACAAACAAGTCTTTATGAGTCAATGAATCATTTCAAACGAAAAAAAAAAAATCACATTAATTAAATATTTTTTTACATAGACTGCGGCAATTAACATTTTGTCAGAATCGTCAGAGAAACGTGATCTCTATTCTAAACAAAAAAATTGTAATTCTCAGTTTATCCAGAATCATGCAGCTCTAGTCTATACTATGAAGTTTTCAAACCAGTGTTGCATTACCAAAATTTCAGTAGTCGATACTGGTGATAGCTACTCTGATTAATCAGCTGATATTTGCTCAATTTGAGATTATCAGCCGAGTGGCCAATTAACTACCCCCAGTGTCAGCTTTGTTACTGTGAAAGGTTTCAAATGCGATCCAGGATGGCACCAAAAAAAGATGACAGCCATGTTGCAAGCTTTGACACAACATAGCATAGTTTTGTCTCAAATTCTCTTGTCTTTTGTACTCGTTGTCATTTGTTTTATTACCTACAATATACAAACACTTTTGGACATTGATTCCTATGGGCCGTAACACCAAGCCGGCGTTTGGCTGTTTGTGAGCATCTGTCGAGCAAGTTTTTGTGGTGTGTTCCCCATGTTGGCTCTAGTCGGGCTGCAGCAGTTCGCCCGATTCAGAGTGTTAAAGGGTTAGTTCACCCAAAAATGAAATTTCAGTCATTAATTACTCACTCTCATGTCGTTCCACACCTGTAAGACCTTCGTTTATCTTCTGAACACAAATTAAGATATTTTTGATGAAATCTGAGAGGTTTTTTTATCCCCCATAGAAAGCAGTTCAGCGCTTCCGTGTTTACATCTGAACGCGGGCTCAGTATTGTCCGGCTCCTGCGTCAGCATCACACGCATGCATCGTGGTGCTCACATGAACAGCGTCAGCCAATACTGAGCCAGCATTCGGACGTAAACACAGAAACGCTGCACAGCGTTCACTGCGTCAACTGTGTACGAGTCTGACAGGGTAGAGAAGAAATTGTTGAATAAAGGCATTGTTTTTGTTTTGTTTTTGTGCACAAAAAGTATTCTTGTCGCTTCATAACATTAAGGTTGAACCACTGTAGTCACGTTGACTATTTTAACAATGTCTTTACTGCTTTTCTGGACCTTGAATGAAGGTAATTTCGTTGCCTTCTATGGGGGATAAAAAAAAAAAACTTGGATTTCATCAAAAATATCTTAATTTGTGTTCTGAAGATGAACGAAGGTCTTATGGGTGTGGAACGACACGACGGTGAGTAATTAATGACAGAATTTTCATTTTTGGGTGAACTCTTTAAATCCTCATCGGGGCTGTCTGTGAGAGAGATTGCTGTAATTGGCTGTTCAGTTTAGCAAACAAGTCAGTGCACGAGTATAAAAGCGAAAGTGATGGAAGAATTCAAGACAGCACAAACAGAAGTATTTTAGCCACAAGTGGACTGGTCGCATGTTTAGCAAGGAGACTGTCTGAACATTTTAATAATTTATTAATAAACTAGTGTTTTCTGAGTCCGTATCAGCTGCAAAGATGGAAGTTGACAACGCTGACTTCTCATTTCCGCAGTATAGTGGATGCACCTATAGAGAGATGTACGTTAAATTAAACATGTCATGTAGTAAGCTCTGTACTAATTTAGCTTTCACACTCCATGCAAACACTTGGATATGCACCGAATAATAGCGCACATTTATCTAGGTTATTGTTAAAACGATTGGCCATGTAAAGAGGCTAATGTTAGGCTACTACTTGCATGTTTCAAAAGCTATGTTTGAAGTCAATAAATGATAGATGAACATTTACCTAAAGAGTTTGCTCATCAGTTTTTTTGAGGTCATCCTTTACTATAGGGCTGATTATTAGGGGACATCCCTAGTACAGAGACATTGTGAAATTGCAGGTCGACTCCAAAGTGTCGACTGACACTTTAAGCTTGTAGCAGAGAATCAGCAAACATCATAGACTGTGAACTTTGCTGTGAACACTGCTGTTTCTCCTCTGGATGAGCTCAGCACCTTCTTTGCTCTCAACAACATTAAGTACAATGCCTCCCTCACGGTGAAAGCTCTTGTGGGTGATGCTGCAGAGGTTGGTTCACTCTCTGCACAGCTGTAATGTCTGGACTACGCACCTAAGCTTTTCACACATCATTTACTAGTACACAGTTGGCTTGAGTTGATTTTCTGTTTGTCCACAGGTGAATGACACAGACATGGAGAGCTTACAAGACAGCGTACTTCAACTCGTTCTGAGCTTGCTAGAGGATTCCATGAAAAGAGAATACTTCTTTCAGGTCAGTGCCTTCAAGATCCATTAAAAAAGTTGGAGATGTACTGCAGATGAACAAATACTCTTGAGTATGAAATGTTCCAGATGAAAAAACACGCATAGATGTATACGTGTATGTTTTTGTATGTATATTTGCTGTCAGAAGAGAAATTTGCAGGATAATGCAATATTTAGAGTGAAAAGAAATTCATTTTATTTTTTTAATTAAAAATAAGAATTTCTTTTTACATTGTTTCACAAAAAAGAAACCTTATTCCAGTCTAATTCTAGTGAAAAAATCACAAATAAATCATGCATTCAGTCATTGAGTGTGGGGGGGTGGGGGTGGAGAGAATGACATTAATCTGCATTTTATGATTATTGCCACTAGAGGGGCCTATAGTTTTTCTATGGAGATTCTATAGAAGATTTGGGGAGATTTTATGTATTTCTATGTGTTTGTGTGAGTCTGTTCTGCATTGGGGATATTCTAGTCTCATCCTTTCATTTAAGCATGTGTGTGTACTGAATTGTGCCAGATCTTTATATATTTTTTGACCAAAAAATTGTTTTCCCCATTTCCCATTCATTCCTTATGGGGGTCAAATTGACCCACAAGGGAAGGATTTGTTACCATTTTTATTACAACTACAAATCCTATGAATCCTGTCATTTTTGTGTGTGTGTGAGAGAGTGTGTATATTCTCATTTCAAGTGTGAGCGTTTTAAGCAAGCTCTTAAGCACACTAAGCCGACGGTCGGCCGTCGGGCAGTTTTTGTTCGTTGGCCGACTAAGTTTTCTTAGTGTTCTGCACCGTCGCCTGAAGTTGGTCCTCATCAGCTTTTTTTCGGCCGATTCGACATGTTGAATCGCCGTCGGAGCTCGCTGGTCAGTCGGGCCATCTGATCATTCTGATTGGCTGTTCAGCTACTGCCACCTGCTGGTACGGAAAGGCATTTCATCTTATGCAAGTGCAAAGGAGCAATCGTGTCTAAAATCGATCGTTTCTGATCTTGACTGAATAATTTCTTGACTGAATAACTTTTGTAACTTTTAGATAAATGTATAATTTATTTATAAAAAGAACTTATTTTACATTTGATTACATCTGATTTCAATTTCTGTACCTGAACTTTGAGTTGTATTTATTTGTTCTATAGCTAATTTATTTGTTCTTATTTTATTACTGACTATTTACTTGTCTTTAATAATGTTTGAAATTTATATTAGTTTGTCTAGTTGTTTTTGCTGTGGTATTTTTGTTACACAAGGAGCTTTTGCCTATAGTTTTAAGTATTCTTTACGCTCTTCGGCTGTTGATTTTTGTTCTGTAGGCTGCTGATTTTTGTTCAGTTGCAAAAGAATGTTTTGCAAAAAGACAGAATAAATGTTTGATAGGCTATTTAAATATTTGACTTCCTTTTTTTTACCTTATTGGAATCAAAACTGGGAATCGATAAGAATAGGAATCGATAAGCAGAATTGGAATCGCTTAAATTCAGACAATACCCAACCACACGTGTAACTGTAAAAAAAACAGACAACTTTGTTTGCCTATGGGTGAATGTTCATCCTCAGCTCCATAAGATTCATTTAAGAGTTCTCTTGCACCTTTCATTTCAGAGTCTTGTGAACATGTGCTAAAGACATGTTCTTGATGTCCGACCTGCACCATAGGTGCTATGAACTGCAGTGGAAGTTGCTAAATCTTAATGGCTGTTTTTCAGGTTTGCATGAAGACTTCAAATGAAATTTGTTTTTGTGTTTCAGGAAGTATTTCCAGTCGAGTATGGTCCTGACTTTGATAAAGCACTGCAAGTCCTTGTTGGCTTTTTCCTCTCCAGATTGGAGCAACTTCTGCCTGTACCAAACTTCAAACAGGTCTGATGATACACGCTTATCATATCTGAATGATTCAGGCCTGGTACAGATTTTTTGTGTTTGTAATGTATTTTTAATCTTCATTTTCTTTCATTTCAGCTTTCATTGTTGCTCAGCTGTCATCCTGGGGAGCTAGATGCATGTGTGGACTCTGTTTGCAAATCACACAATTTGCTATCCTTGCTGCAAACAGATGTTTGTGGGACTTTGGAAAAAAATGGTAAAATTTAGTCTTTGAATATTAGTGTTATTCTATATGCTTTAGGTTGAACTTGGTTAATCAGATATGTTAGAGAATTAGAGCTGAGATATCTACTTTGCTTAGCAAGCAGGTTTTAGAATTCTGATTGGCTGTTTCTTTAACAAAGCTGAATAAGCTTTCTAGATAAAAATGGAAAATCACAAATTTATGTTGAGATACACCAAAACTTATCCGGCTAACCAAGTAAGCCCCTCATGAAGACCCACTTCTATTACTAGAAAAATACAGTTAAGCACAATTGGTCAAGGGCTAATTTTGTTTTCATATTTTTATTTTGAAGCTCTTCCAACAATAGTTGAGGATCGAATAGTTTCATCATTGTCACTGCCGCCTGTTGGCGACTCAGTAGTTATAAACCAGCACAATGATGATGGCAAGTTACTGCCTCTTGATTCTAAAAACCTGCCAGACCAACAACATAGTATGGACAAGGAGACTGGGACAGGTGATCCAAATGTCCAGGATGTTGGATCCAACTCCAGCTGTGAATCATCAGAGTCCTCCAGAGACAGTGATGGAGAAAAGGAAACAAACTCAAATGCTGATGAATTGCAACGGTACGTTTACATTACCATATTACTAGATGTGGGCAGAATGGTCAGCTAGTTATATAACAACCAACAAGTCAATTACTGAAGTTAAATAGATTATTTATTTCTTTTTTTAATTTAGTTTGAAGGAATAGTGCAAAAATCATTTCTATCACTCTCATCTCTTCAGATTTGTATAATTTTCTTTTTTCTGTAGAACACAAAGAAAGATATTTGTGACCCTGGACCACAAAACCAGTCATAAGGGTTGATTTTTTTTTGAAATTGAGATTTATACATCATCTGAAAGCTGAATAAAAAAGCTGTCCATTGATGTATGGTTTGTTAGGATAGGACAAATTTGATACAACTATTTGAAAATCTGAAATCTGAGGGTGCAAAAAAATCAAAATATTGAGAAAATCACCTTTATAGTTGTCCAAATGAAGTCCTAAGCAATGCATAACCACTCACAAAAATAAATTTTAGATATATTTACGGTAGGAAATTTACAAAATATCTTCATGGAACATGATCTGTACCTAATATCCTAATGATTTTTGGCATAAAAGTAAAATTGATAATTTTGACCCATACATTGTATAGTTGGCTATTGCTACAAATTTACCCGTGCAACTTTTGACTGCTTTTGTGGTCCAGGGTCACATTTGAAGAATTTTTTAGCTGTTTTTGTCCATACAGTGAAAGTCATTAGGCTCAAGCTCCAAAATCAGCAATATGGCCATTTTGTATGTTGAACATCACAAAATTGAAGTTGTCACACTCAATTTTTGGTGTTGGTGCTAATGGTGTAGGTGATAATTTTCTGATATGCAATTTCTGAGATGGCTCTGAGAGTGCATCTTGTGCAACAATTCAATAATAATTTCAAGATAATTACTGTCAGACTTATCAAAATGTCTGCTTTGAGTAATACTCCCCATTATCTTACCGTCTATTTTTTAGGACTGAGCACATTGCTATGAAATTTGCTCTGTAGTGTTCTTGAATTAAAGGGTTAGTTCACCCCAAAATGAAAATTCTGTCATTAATTACTCACCCTTACAAATGTTTGATTTGTAAAATATCCTGTTTATTCTTTTTGTAGGAATAACTCGGAAGAGCCAAGCGTACCGTCATCCACCAACGATGCTCATAGAGGTACAGCCCTTCTGAATATCTGTCAAGATTCTCATTACACCTTTTCATCATCTTTAGACTAAACCATCTCTGTTTGTCCCATGTTTTCCTTTAGGTGATTTAATTTTTCAGACTGCTGTGCCTCTCCAGCGGCCCGCTCTTGACACCTTCCCAAACTCACCTTCTAAAGGCTTCCACTATGCAGGCAGAACCGTACACAAATGTCAGCAGTGCACAAAATACTTCATCTATCGCTCTGATCTTGTCAAGCACCAGGAAATTCACACCCAGGCGGGGACACACGAGTGTCATCAGTGTGGGCAAGTTTTCGACGATTTGACGCAGCTGACGGCGCATAAGAACACCAGCTGCAATACCAGAATTTTCAAGTGCATCAAATGCACAGCCCACTTTAGATCCCTCAGGACCCTATACAGACACAACCGAGTGCACAAAGAGAAAACCACACACAAATGCCCTGAATGTGGACGGCTGTTCACAAGTCTGTCACGACTAGTCGGTCACCGGCGAGCTCACCGAACTCCTGCTGTTAAAAGGAACTACACCTGTAAACAATGCAACGAGACTTTCGGCTCGTACCGAGCCAGTTTAATCCACCAGAAGACTCATAAAGTTAAAGACGCCCCCCCATCTAAACCGGAACGGCAGCCAGGAAAGTGTCGTTTTTGTGATTTGACGTTCAGCGTCGACAGCGAATTAAGAAGCCATCTGAAGACGCACGCAGAGTTCAGGCCGTATATATGCGACCAGTGCGGGAAGTGCTTTTCGGCGAACAGCAGCCTGCTCGCCCACCTCTCAAACCACACGGGTGAGAAACCTCTCCTATGTTCGCAATGCGGAAAGCGGTTTTACAGCAAAATCCAATTAAAATCCCACATGAGATGTCATTCTGGCGAGCGGCCGCACGTCTGTCCGTACTGCGAGAAGCAGTTTTCACTGTCTGGGAATTTGAAAATCCACATCAGAATTCACACTGGGGAGAAACCGTACGTTTGCCATCAGTGCGGAAAGGGTTTCGTCTCCGCCGGATGCTTGCAGGTGCATCTGCGTTCTCACACGGGAGAGAAGCCGTATCAGTGTAAAATCTGCAGCAAGAAATTTGTAGTTTCGAGTCACCTGACGGCGCACATGTGCTTTCACACCGGAGAGCGTCCACACTGCTGCTTACAATGCGGGAAACGATTCATCCGGCGCTATGACTTGAGCAAGCACATGTACACTCATATTGGGAAGAGGCCGTTCCCATGTCCTCTGTGCCCAAAGGCTTACACGTGTCGTACACACTTGAACAGGCACATGAAGAGCCACAGTGTTTGACTTGAATCATGTTGTCATCCTGAGTGCCTTGTGTGGAGTGAAAACATAGCTCGATCAAAAATTTCAATCCTGTCATTATTTACTCACCCTCATGACCAATGTCCATATCCAAACCCGTTTACTGTTGTGGTTTTTCTGTGGAACACAAAAAGAAACTTAACACAGCTCTTTTCCATTTGAAAGATCATAGTTGACCACATCTTTCAAGCTCTAAAAATGACAAAAAAAATGTCATCATTATAGTCTATACAGCTTATGCTTTATATTCCAAGTCTTGTCAAGTCATATTATTCCTTTCTGTGAGTAACGAATTAAAATTCAAGTTTATTCAATGATAATATGCCCCTTCTTCTGAGCTGTTAACTGTGGCCAGATCATTGAGTTATTGAGTTGAGAACTAGATCAGTTTGATTTGTTAACCAAATCTGATTTATTAAAAATAATTGTCTCAGAAGAAACAAAAATGAACAGCGTACTGAATGTGAGTACTACCGCTGAATGACAACTTAAAGGGTTAGTTCACCCAAAAATGAAAATTCTGTCATTAAATACTCGCTCTCATGTCGTTCCACACCCCTTCGTTCATCTTCAGAACACAAATTAAGATCTTTTTGATAAAATCCGATGGCTCAGTGAGGCCTCTATTGACAGCAAGATAATTAACACTTTCAATGCCCAGAAAGCTGCTAAAGACATATTTAAAACAGTTGATGTGACTACAGTGGTTCAACCTTAATGTTATGAAGCGACGAGAATACTTTTTGTGCGCCTAAAAAACAAAATAACGACTTTATTCCACAATATCTAGTGATGGGCGATTTCAAAACACTGCTTCATGAAACTTCGAAGCTTTACGAATCTTTTGTTTCGAATCAGTGATTCAGAGTGCGTATCAAACTGCCAAAGTCACGTAATTTCAGTAAACAAGGCTTCGTTATGTCATAAGTATTTCAAAATTTCAATAGTTCACGTAACTTTGGCGGTTTGATACATACTCTGAATCACTGATTCGAAACAAAAGATTTGTAAAGCTTCGAAGTTTCATGAAGCAGTGTTTTGAAATCGCCCATCACTAGATATTGTGGAATAAAGTTGTTATTTTGTTTTTTTGGCGCACAAAAAGTATTCTCATCGCTTCACAACAATAAGGTTGAACCACTGTAGTCACATGAACTGTTTTAAATATGTCTTTAGTAGCTTTCTGGGCATTGAAAGTGTTAATTGTCTTGCTGTCAATTCAGGCTGAGCCATCGGATTTCATCAAAAATATCTTAATTTGTAATTTGAGTAATTAATGAGAGAATTTTCATTTTTGGGTGAACTAACCCTTTAAGCTCCAGTCTGTTTCCCACACAAAACCAAGACTTCAGAAGACTTGCAGACATAAGAGTGAGTAAATAAGTTGAGGTGAACTATCCCTTTAATTAAAATCTGTTTCCTGCCAATCTGACGCCGTTGAACTGCAGTTGTTTCACTACAACAAAGTCATTTGAAGAACAGCTTTAACATTTTCTTATATTACTGTGTAACATAGTTTCGTGCCATGGATATTTTCTGTAGAAATATAGGTTTTGAGCCCACTGTTAAGAGTTTTTCTTTTAGATTTAGGTTTTTCTAAGATTATTTTAAGCTAGAATCATGCTCAGTATGCAATTATTAATGAAATGTGCTGAATGTTATAGCCTCATACTAAACTAAATAAATGTGTTGATGACTTAAAGTGGGAATTAAAAATCTCTTATTGTTAATGGTGGTGTCATTTTTAAATATCTTCTTTTTTTTTTTTTTTTTTAATCAAGATAAACAGCTGTGTAGCCTATTGTATACATAAGTAATTCAAGGTAGCGGTGATGTACAATCAATAAAAAAAATAAAGGTTTGGCACTTTAGGTATGTTTTAAAATGCAGAAAAAGAAGAAAGCAATGAGAGACAAAGAAGCTGAAGGACCAGCTGAAGCAGACAGACATCATCTGGATCCAAAGCCCTTTATGATTACAATTTAATAAAACAATGGCATATATATATATATTTTTTTTTTAAATTTGTTAATCTGTTGAATTGACATCCATTGTTTGTTCATTAATTCATTTTAATTAATTAATTGTAATTTCCAAAAAATTTACTATTTAGTTGTTTCCCACATTTAGCACTTAACCCATGATTTTCCTCATTCCAAAAAAGTAACATTCTACTACAAATTTACACCAAAGATGAAATATTATTTCTACAGAATCTTATTAAATGTTCTCTGTGGTTGACTGTTCTTTTCAATTTCGACCATTCAACCTTGTTAAGTAATGGTTAAAAAAAATAATAAATAAATAAAATTAAACTTTAGTCCTGGGGGAACAAGTTTATCAATAACTACAACTATAGATTGTTTTAAAAAGCTGTGTGAACTCACAAAAACAAAATCAGGCACTGTTATTTGCTCTGACCCTTCTCTGCATTTCCAGTTTGGCCGTTGTGCTTTCTCCAATGGTAAACCCCTAATAAAGTGACTTTTATTTTGAAACGAGCTACATCCGGATGACGTCTGTGTTTACGATTCAACGCGTTTACGTTGCATTAAAAAAAAATGACGATGTCTTCCAGTCAGAGATTTATTTACAGCAAATGATTTAAACCGGTGAGTATCGATACTTTCTATAAGTGTATCTGTGGAAGTCTGTAAATATTTATCTTAAGCTACAGACGAGTATCAAAGTGTAACCGATTGATCTATCAATCTGTCGATGGATAGATTTTACAGTGATGTGGTGTGTAGTGTTTGTAGATGGTGCAGTAGAGTGTCCTGAAGACTCCAGCCCCTTCTCTTCCTCCCCCTTTTGATCCAGACCCTTATAATGTGGTCCCTCTACACCTATCATCAGCTGCTAGCCTTCCTCCTCACCTTCTTCAGGTATGCTGTCCTGTTCCTACCACCTTCTGCTCTTACCACGGTAATCAGTTTCTACCTGCGTTACTGAGAATATATAGCTTCTCTTTAATATTGCTGTCCCTGCGTTGGCCGAAAGTCTGTGTGGGGGTTCCTGGGATCTGTTAAGGATGAAAAGACCTGCTTTACACGAATGGTTTGCTGACATACTTCAGGCACTGTTTTATTGTGCATAATAAGTATGTTGAACTTTGTCTTGTTTGCCATCTTAGTAGCTCAAAGATGTGTGCTGCGTGTCATTTAACTAGCTGTATTCTGATTACTTAAAATGTTGTGGGTCATTACTTGTCAAATCAACCAAATTTCAGAAAACTCCCTGGCTAAATTTTTATGATTTTGTTAGTATTTTTTTGTGAAGAAAGACAAACAAAAATAGTGACGAAAGCCAAAATATGAAATGCCATGGATGAATGTATTCCACTCTTTTGTAGAAGGGAATCAGAATGACAGTTTTCAGATTACAGGAGGGTCAAAATGACTTTAGAAAGATGGAATCATCATCATCATTATTATTTTATTTTTACACAGAGATTGGTAGGTCTGTTAGTGACCTAGGAAAAAAGAAACGTTTTCAAAGTTTACATGCCTGTAACTTCTTAATATCCTTTTAGATGTTGGTTCTTAACCATTGTTTCTTATACATGCAGTGAATACTTATTGTATTTAAAGAGGAATATCTGATGAACAAATAATGTTGAAACTAGAAATACACTGAAATAAACTTGGTTTCACTTTCACTATTGAGAGCAAATACACAGTATTGTTACATGTTTGAAACAAGTTTCATGTCTTTCAGGACAGTGTGGTTTCTCTCCCCACATTTGTGTATTCAATGAACCAAGATTTGCCTCACCTGGATTTTTTAAGTATTAAAATTTTGTCTTGTTATAACTTATAAAATGTGTGCATATTAGCAGTATCCACTGCTAAGGGGCATATTTAACAGAATCACTGATATCACCTCAAACAAAAAGAAACTCAAAGTATAATTTATATCTTCCAGAGCTTGTTGGATGTACCTGAAATCCAAAAATGAAATAAAGGTATTCCACTAGCTAAATGGCCACATTTTCCTTATTAATACAATGTATAGACAATATGTAGATTCAAAAATCAAGATATTGACATTATTGTTTCTGTGTGACTAAATAAAGGTGCATTTCTAGTTTCAACATTATTTGTTCTTCAGACATTTCTCTTTAAAAGGAAAAAAGTATCAACTGTATGCAAAGTGACCCACATATGGTTTTTGACCACTCAGAATGTGTACAATTGAACAGTTTACTCATGGAGCCACGTTGAGATCCCATATTTCTAGAACTGAATCGTAGGATCTTGAGTTTAAGAACCACAATTTAAGAGAATAGTAAGATATTTGTTGAGTTATAGGTATGCAAACTTTAGGGGGGAAAAAATGCAGAAAGTGCTTTTCCCCCATTTTTGAACTGTGACCATTGTCGTGTAATGCAACAAGGATTGCTAAAGTCAACTAATTACAAATAATGATGTTATTTTTCTAAATTCAATCCCCTCAGGGGGACTTTTTTGACTTTTTAGCCAGGGCCCTCTGGTTGAATTCTGAATTCTGACCCTTATATGATTAATCTAGCTGTTATGCAGAAACCTAGCAGTGATTGGCTATAATTTAGCAATCACAATAAATCACAATAAAAATGTTCACTCACTTCCACACTCAACTGAGTATATAGGTAAATGATGTACAGTAATTTGCCATAGTATTCATAACCCCTTTTTTTTCACATTTTGTCATGTTGCAACCTTATGCTAAAACATATTTGAAACTAAGGTCTGACTCCAAAATCCCACCAAGATTTCTGACTTGAATTTTAGTTGTTTGACCCCTAGAGTGAAGGTATGCGTTTACCTTGAGCACTTCATCTTTGTTTCCAAATGCAATGACTTCAGTTTAAAAAAAACAAAAAAAAAAATTGTCACATCAATCTACACCCCATATTGGCAAATCAAAGACCAGATATGTGATAACTTTACAAATTTTTTAATAGGGAAAAATTGAAATATTTACATTGCTTAAAGGTGCAATATGTAAAATTTTCTGTCCGCTAGAGGCCTATACACAACAAAGGCGTAGCCTGATGACGCCAAGTTTGAGTGCGGAATCTTAGGACATGTGGTCTTCACCTCACAGCCGGTGGAAATAATTGGGATAGGACTCGGGAAGAAATCATGTTCATGGATGCGATTATTAACATTACTGTAGTATGAAGCAGAGCAGGACCGAGTGTTGTGGGAGCTGAATGAGGCCGCTGGAGCGATTGCGCAACACACGCCTCACGAGCAGCGGAACTTTTATTACGCCACAGTCGCCGGCGCCACTTCCGCTTTTCCGGTCATGACTATGAGGTAACGCAGCTCTGTTTATCATATTAGATACATATGAGAGTGTTGAAAATGATGTTATAACGTTACTCTGTGCGTTCGCTCAGTGGCTGTTGCGTGACACTTGTTGCACACTGCAGTAAGTTAAATCGATTTTAGAATATCATATTAAATGCTGGATGGCTTGTGTTGATAAATGGCATGCAATTAATTTTAAAACGTATTGTATGATGGAGAAAATTCTGTATTACTGTTACTAAAAATAAAGCTGCATCTGATTATGCTATGTTAGCTACTTCACAAAATAGTGTTTTTCTCTGAGGCATGGTAAAGCATGGTACTCTCGGAAAAAATCAAGAAAATTAGATTTAAACAATAAGACTAAACGTGTTGAGCTGTATAACAATAATTAGTTTTCTGTCTATAAATGTAACCAAACAGTTGTTCCCTTGTCTATTAAAACATGTAATATATTAAAGCGTATTTGGTGTTTCCATGGTTTCTACAAAATAAAACTGGAAACCAAGGGTGACGCGGATATGACGCAATTGACAGGCGACTCCTCACACGTCCCGGAGCCTTGGTTAAAATTGCAATTTTCTCACGATTTACAAATAGTTGGAAACATTTGGGATATTGTAAGTACTCAAGTGAACAAAATATATACCACTGGCCTAGTGGTTTTTGGATATTTTACTGCAAAATTTTTACATATTGCACCTTTAAAGGCCCCAATATACTCATGCAGAAGTTCTTTTTTATTCTTCTCTTAGGGCAGTGGTTTTCAATCCTGGTCTTGGGAACCCACCACACCGCTCTGCACATTTTGTATGTCTCCCTTATTTAACACACCTGATTCAGATCCTCAGCTCTTTAGGAGAGAGTTCAATAAACTGAACTGAGTGTGTCAGATAAGAGAGACAAACAAAATGTGCAGACAGAGCGGTGGGTTCCCGGGACCAGAATTGAAAACCACTGGCTTAGGGGTATCAAAATGCCTGAACAGTGGTATACTGTTATCGAACATACTGACACTGCCTAAACTCCTGAACCCAAAATTAAAAATCAGACATAATTACTAGAGGCAACAATAATAATCAAAAGGTGAACATTTATTAAAAAGCAATTTAATAAATGTTTATTATTTAATTATTATTCATTAAACTTATTAATAAATGAATTTATTAAATGTTTAAAAAATGTATTAAACATATTAATAAATGTTAATTTCCAACATACTTTGAGTTCATTTTAAGCCAGCAATACAGTAATTTTTAAGCAATAGTTGAGTTAAATAAAACTACCCAGCAAGTTGGGCAAACATTTAACCCAGCCTTTGGGTTAAAACAACCCAATTGCTGGGTTTGTCCATTTTCAACCCAACTTGGGTTGTTTTTAACCCAACATTTTTTAGAGTGTAGAATTACAACTTTTCTCTATACTATAAAGCTGCTCTCCAGTATGTTCATGTTTGTACCTCAACAAAATGAACCGGAAAAAAATTTCCACATCAAAGAAGGCAAAGCCGCAGAGCTCTGTTATGTAATCGCCACGTACCAATGGTAGTACAAAGGTTTTTACCAGCAAGAGAGACCTATTCCGTAAAGTTCGCTTTGCCAAGCTGTTTTGAACTCATGAAACAATCTCCAAATAAACTTTGTTTTGGCCTGATTTTGTTCTAAATGACTTCACACCAGTTCATTCTTTGATTTTGCCTGAAGTATATTGTAGCCTTAAGTATTCGAGCCTTAACTCAGTACTTACTTAAGGCTATAATCATTACTTTTTTTTGAGTTGTTTCAGGTATGATGTGACAAGCTTAGTTTGAACATCTGGCTTTGGGGGTTTTCTGCAATTCTTCTCTGCAGATTTTCTCAATCTATGTCAGTTTTGATCATGGGGACCTTCGGTGGACATCAATTTTCAAGGTTTCTCCAGAGATGTTTGTTTGGGTTGATTGGGATGGCCTCAGGACGGGCCACTTAAGGACATTCACATTCAGATGTCCCTAAGCCCATAGTGCATTGTCTTGACTGTGTGCTCAAGTCTGCGGTCCTGTGTGCTTTTTGAACCAGGTTTTTAATGAAGGATAATCTCTGTATTTTGCTGTTGTAGCAAGGTTCATAGATACAGGAAGAAGGAGGCGGGAAAACGTTCAATGCATACTTTAATCACAAAATAAACCAACAACAAAGTGAAAGCAAAGCGGTAGCCCCTCACGGACGACTGCCTCATAAAAGAAGACAAAACAACAACTTAAATGTCCCCAGGCCTGGTCCTCTCTCATCTTGCGCTGTCGTAACTCCTCCTTTTATCTTTCCGGGGCTCCTCCATGGGACTCAAGACCGGTGTGTTGCTCAGGTGTCGCTCATTAACATTCGCTCCACCGGCCTCGCTCCACTCCCATGGCTCTTTGCCCCACCCTGCTTCACACTACAGCTGTGTTCAACTTTCTTTCCACTCTGATCAGTCCCCTGGCACCCGGAGTTGAAAAACACCCCCACAGCATGATAGTGCCACAACAGTGCTTCACTGGGATGGTGTTGCGCAGATGATGAGCATTGCCTGGTTTCCTCCAGACATGATGCTTGTAATTGAGGTTCATAAGACCAAAGAATCTTGTTTTTCAAAGTCTGAGAGTCTTTTAGGTGCATTTTTTGCAAATTCCAAGCAGGATTTCATACGTTATACACTGAGGAGAGGCCGTCTGGCCACTCTTCCATAAAGCCCAGAGTGTTGCAGTGATGATTGTCCTTTTGTAAGTTTCTCCTATCTCCACATATAAGCTTTGGAGCTCAACCAGAGGACCATTCAGTTCATGGTCACCTTTCTTTCTAAGGCCCTTCTCCCCTGATTACTCAGTTCGGCTGGAAGGCCAGCTCTGGGAAGAGTCTTGGGCTGCGTTTCCCAAAAGCATTGTAAGCCTAAGTTGATCGTAGAACCTTTGCCACCAATGCTCTCTACGATCACCTTAGCTCACAATGCTTTTGGGAAACACAGCAATGGTTGTTTCAAACCTCTTCCATTTAAGAATTGTTGAGGCCACTGTGCTCATGTGAACAGTTTTTTTGTAGTCTTTCCCAGATCAGTTTCTGAACTGTGCAGGCAGTTCCTTTGACCTCATGATTGACCTCATGGTTTTTGCGCTGTAATGCATTTCCAGCTGTTAGACTTGTATAGGCAGGTGTGTGTCTTTCTAAATCATGTCCAAGTAATTGAGTTTGTCACCGGTTAACTCCAGTTAAAGTTTACAAAGAAACATCACAAAGAAAGAGGGAGAAAGTGTCACAAGAAAAGGGTTTGAATACTTATGCAATGTAATGTGGTTTTTGACTTGTCATTATGGGATGTGGGATGTGGAGATTGATGTGAAAAAATAAAAGTTTAAAGCATTTTAGAAACATGACAAAATGTGAAAAGAATAAAGGGGTATGAATACTTTTGCTAGGCACTGTATAAGAGTATTCATGATAAAGAAATGGAAAAATGTTTTAAAAAGAAGGAAAATTTAGTTTAAAATGCATGTGGCAAGTTCTTAGAAATGCATGCTTTGTGTTAGTATCATGTGGTTTTGAAAAGTTTGATGATTCATTTTTATATAATCATGCAGACATAAAAACATGCTTATAATGGGGGAGTTATACTAATTGTATGTGTTGACCCATATACATGAAGAACTAAATGAAGGACATTGTAGTAATGAGCATGCATAATACATGTGCTCATCTCCATACATACCGTCTGTTCTCTCCACTCTCTGTCCAGCTATGTCCTGCTTCACTCGTCTCGTAAGACTTTTAGTAACGTAAAAGTGAGCATCTCAGCGCAGTGGACACCGTCAGCATTGCAGCAGAATGGCAGCGCTATAACTTTGTCTCCTGGAGAGGTATGGATATAATACATGAGAATTTCCAGTAATTTTGTTGTCAAAATTAAAAAAAAAAAGAAAGAGTAACCGATCTCAATTCAATTAATAATTAAAAATACGACTGAAAATCTTAAAAACCCATTTGAGAAGTAGATTGCAGCCATTACTGTAATACGCATAGACTGTTTAAAGGCTTTCACTTTTTTTTTTATGGTTTAACATAGTCTTATTCAAAACCAAGTAGTCCATGTCTTACCTGTTAACTGCTTGCTCTGGAGAAAATGTGTTCTGCCAATAGGGGTGAGAGAAAAACTGAATTTTTCCTCACAACCTCACAATACTGTATTAGTATTATATTTCACATGAATACTTTTGTGAAAAAGGCGATTAATCATTAAGTATGTGAAAGGGCAACACATGGTCAAGCACTAACATTCTCACAACTTGCAATATAGTTGTACAAAGCACTGACTTTTCAGTTTTTAATATACATTTATAATAATATTGCTACAAACTTAATTTTTGTTTTTACATTTGTAGACATGGGAGGATAACAAACTGTTTGCTGATGTGGGGGAGGCCACTTTGTTTTTGGGTGCTCTGGACTCAATCTTTCTCTTCTCCTATGCTGTGGTAAGTTAAAAACAGGAATAGGTGTAGCGACAGGTTTTGGAGGTTGGAGTTGGACAGTGATTGTCTCTTATGAACAAATAATGCTGCTGGTGCACCATATTGAACTGTTAAATACTACTGTGACAGTAGGGTGTGTGATATTGACAAAATGATATTTGAACTATATTGACAATATTTGCTGAGTGTCTTAAAGGGTTAGTTCACCCAAAAATGAAAATAATGTAATTTATTACTCACCTTCATGCCGTTCCACACCCGTAAGACCTTCGTTAATCTTCGGAACACAAATTAAGATATTTTTGTTGAAATCCGATGGCTCAGTGAGGCCTGCATAGCCAGCAATGACATTTCCTCTCTCAAGATCCATTAATGTACTAAAAACATATTTAAATCAGTTCATGTGAGTACAGTGCTTCAATATTAATATTATAAAGCGACGAGAATATTTTTGGTGCGCCAAAAAAACAAAATAACGACTTATATAGTGATGGGCGATTTTAAAACACTGCTTCCTGAAGCTTCGGAGCATTATGAATCAGCGTGTCAGATCAGTGGTTCAGAGCGCCAAAGTCACGTGATTTCAGCAGTTTGGCGGTTTGACATGCGATCCGAATCATGATTATTGTTGAATAAAGTCATTATTTTGTTTTTTTGGCGCACAAAAAGTATTCTCCTCGCTTTATAACATTAAGGTTGAACCACTGTAGTCACATGAACTGTTTTAAATATATTTTTAGTACCTTTCTGGGCATCTGAAAGTGTTAATTATCTTGCTGTCAATGGAGGCCTCACTGAGCCATCAGATTTCATCAAAAATTTGTGTTCCGAAGATGAACGAAGGTCTTATGGGTGTAGAACGACATGAGGGTGAGTAATTAATGACAGAATTTTCATTTTGGGGTGAACTAACCCTTTAATGAGTGAGTCATTCATTCAAAAGCAAGTGACTCTTTATGAAAGGGTCACTGAATCATTCACTCAAATGATTTGTTCAAAAATGCAGATTAATTCAGTTACGAAACATCGAGTGAAAGCATACACTCCAAATGCACACGTAGTCGCTTGTCCTAGTGTATATCATTTATAAATATCTTTATTTTACAAGTTTTTTCATCAACCTTAATCTACATACAGTACTTGATAATATCAAATCGCATATTGTTAAATAAGTAATTGTGGTATTATCGTAGATGATCGCGCACACCATTGTGTGACAGTGATTTGTTTGGTTTTCTTTCAGGGTTTGTATATCAGTGGGGTGATTGGTGATCGGTTCAACCTCCGCTATGTTCTGTCCTTCGGTTTATGTGGATCAGCAGTCGCGGTTGGTATTCTGTAATTAAGGCTGTGAATCAATTCAAATATTTAATTTTGTTTAATCTAATATTTTATTAAGTTAAGCTGAATGCATTAAGTATAAAGTAAAAAAAAAAACTCTTGGTTACGTTTGTAACCCTCGTTCTCTGAATAGTCGCTGGTGCTATGGAAACACCCTCCAGGTGGGACGATTGTTTGAAGCCCGTATAGAATCAATGCCAATAGTGCAACAGTTGGATTCCAGAGGTAAAATTTCAAATTCATTTTCTCCATTGGAAATTGATTTGTAACAACAACTTATAAACGCATAAAGATAGACCTACTGAGAAGATATGAGGTTGATAATCAATGGTAAATGCTTTTGTTGAAGTGATTATTTCAACTTTACAGTATATACATATATAAATTCATGTTTAACAGTGACATTCCTAGTAAAAAACTACATTACCCATGATTCTACAAAGAATCTCCACCAATCAGAGAATCAAAACAAGCAAGTTGCTGCAGAAGAACTCCTTAGTGTTTGATCAAATTGTTGATCCAAAAAGCACAGTTGAACTGTTGTTGTCCAAAACGTGGCATGCAGCGGAACTGACTAACCGTAATCATCCAATTAGCGACTGATCGTGAGGAAAAGTGAGAGCCTTTTATCCAAATAAGAATCCAAAAGTTCTCGTGAAGCCTGGGCAGATAAACCTTCTTCTTGAAGAAGAACAATCTATGGAGTGATGGCGCGGACATGTCCTTTTAAAGCACTGTTGATGCTGTGCTTCAGAGTGCGACTCCAGCCCCATCAGGCTATGAGACAATCGTCACACCTGGATGGTGTTCCTATAACGTCAGCTATTGACACAGAGTGAACCTATTAAAAGGAACAAAAATGAATGTCTTTATTTAATTACATTCGCCCTCTCTTCTCTTTAGGAATTTATTTTTGGCACTTTGACAGAATGGCTTCACTTTTATAACGTGTACTTTTATTGCGTTTTGTGGGTGATAAATGGACTGCTGCAATCTACAGTTTGGCCCTGTGTGGTGGCCATCATGGGCAACTGGTTTGGGAAATCTGGGTAGGTGTCAGTATTTCACATCATCCTGTAATACACACACATGAATCCAGAAATTTGTGATTATTTTATTAATAATTATGGCAAAATAACTTTTTATGCAAAAATATCTGCATTTTTCCATTAATTATCCTTGATCTAGTTTAATTGGGTGCTAAATGCAATGAAATGACACTGTGTGGTATGTTTTTACGCCTGCGAAAACAGGCACTATTACCTGATTTCTACAATTTATGTAGTACATTGAGAGGTAAAACAACGTAGATAGCGTATGCTAACTTGGAGCCCTGTTGTAGTTGCAAAATTCAGTTATCTGTGAAGTTATGAATATAGTCATGAGTATTTATACTAACAGATGATACGCATTACATATTAACAACTGATACAGGTGCACAAAAATACACATCCAATATCAAAACAAAATTGGCACACTATTGCTTACCAAACATTTGACTTTTTTAACCACATACACTTTATCAAAAAAAGATCACAAACATTGTGCATGTGCACCTGTAATTATACCATGATATAGTCGTCACATGACATGGCATTTTTGCACACGTGATGGGACACATGATCAAAAATGAATTTCACCAACATGCCTAATGTGTAAATATCACTGATGTTTTTTGTTTGTTTGTTTTAGTGAGAGTTTGATTATTTTTTTTTATTTTTTTTTTGGGAGTAACTGTATGTTTTGATTTCAGGGAATTCACAGAAATGTAACATTATGTTTCTTTATGGCAGTGATTGTGCTTATATATAAAGTAACTGATTCAAATACGTCTTCTGTCTGCCAGCCGAGGCTTTGTGTTTGGACTGTGGAGTGCATGTGCATCCGTGGGGAATATTCTGGGTGCATTTCTTGCCTCCAGTGTCCTGAAGTATGGCTATGAGGTAAGAGCACTTATATTATATTATATTATATTATATTATATAAAACGGTTAGTTCCTGTCCTTGATTCTGATTGGTCAATAGCTGTGTTTTATTCACAATAAAACACGGCTATGACCGCTTCACCCAACAGTTCTGTGTATCATTACACAACACCCTTAGCAACAACTCTTAATAACGTAAACTGTCTGTTCTCAATTGATATTGTTCATTGAAGCTTACTGTATTATGTAGAAGAGTATTGTGAGAAAGAGATTGAGTGAGAGAGTTTATTACCTGCATTCAGATTTAGCTTTTTCCCTCAGGTCAGTCCTAAAAATCTGTTTAAATGTTCGATGTATTATCTTGTCCTTTTAACAGTTAAGGGGTTTTCCCGTGACTGACAGCACTAGTCAAAGCATTTGTCAGTTGCGTCTTGTTCCGTGTTCACAACAATTCAGTCTTTTCAATGTAAAAGTCTTTGCTACTGACTGACACACTCATAAAGACAGTCTTTGCCGCCATCTAATGGCGTAATAATGTAACTTCTGTTGCTGTTCGCGGTCAGGGACTATTTTTTCCGGCGGAAGGAAGGCTTTTAGTTAGAGTTTACTTCATGAAAGTTGCATTGATACATATTTTTGGCTCCGCTTCGCGTCGTGCCTAACAACGGCCTTCAGCCGTGACTTATTCACGATACAGCACAGCCTCTCGTACCTTATTGCTTACGTATTATATTATATTATATTATATTATTCATAAAATTCATAAATGTTTGTGTGAGGGTTATGCTTAATAAGTGTGTGTTTGTGTGTGTGTGTTTCAGTATGCCTTCCTCGTGACATCAGTGGTTCAGTTTGCTGGTGGTGTTGTAGTGTTTTTTGGCCTGCTCACTTCGCCAAAAGAAATTGGTAAGTTCATTATGGATGCTGCTGATTCTTTGCTTTTCAGTTTCAGTTTATCAATGCCTCTTTTATTTCTTTTTCAGTTTTACTTCTTCAGCCATTTCACACAAACAAAAATGTTCGGCACGGAAATTCATTCTGATTTACGCATATGTAAAAAATGGCAGACAGGCTGAATGAAAGTGCAGATTCACTGGTTACTGTTAATGGAAATTAACAGTGACACACAACTCAATACACAGATGTTATTTAATTATATTATAATGGCTTTTTAATTATATTTTAGCATAAGCAAACATTGATAGACAGGTAGTTGTCACTATTGTTTGCAGAGAGTGCACAAAGAAACAAAGGTGTATTCAAAACAAACAGTCTTTAATAAATCCAACAAGAACACGCAGGAGATTTCGGGAGTAAGAGTATATCACAACAAGACAAAGATAATACTGGACAAAGAAACTGAATGAACAGAGGGTTTAAAAATAAACCGGGATAATTAACATAACCAGGAACATGTGCGTAACTCAATCAAAAACCATGGAGACAAACTAGGTAAAGGGAACACAGGCAAACAGGAACAGAACAGAGTGGAAACAAAACCAAAACTGAACATACACTTTACAGTAGTGAACATGATCTTGCTACCATTTATTTATTTACAGCTGGAATGTTGAAGGGATATGTAGCAAAGTATTTATCATAATGTACTTTAAATTTACACAAAAAAAATGTCAGAAAGATATCAGTTGTGCTGTTGTTCATAAATACCAGTATTGATGATGTACAATGAGGATGTTGTCATGTTGCCGGAGATAGAGTCATCAGTGTCCATATGTGTAGTGAGCCAGCGTCCTTTACTGTACTTACCAGTGCTCGTGAACATGATATATACTGATTCACGATCTTGAGAGCTAGGAAGCTGAATGAGACACAACCCATAGTTTTATGTAACAGCAGCAGCTCTGGGCATGTGACCAAAAGCACAAATCTTATTGGTGTTGTTGCAGTGCGAATGAAAAAAGATTAGATCCATAAATCTGTCACATTAACGTAAATGTTTGTGAAGCTATCTAGATTAAACAGATCAGACATTGTTTATTCATTACTGTAACTTTTTTGAATTTCTGTAGTATTTCTTACCTACCTGAAAAACTGTTTATTTCATTTGTATTTTTGTTCTGTTGTATTTATTTGTGCCAGTGCATTTGTTCTTATTTTATTACCGACTGTTTATTTGTCTTTAATAATGTTTGAACTTTATATTAGTTAAGCTAATAGTTTTTGCTATGGTATTGAGAATTGTGAAATTTCACTGGTATCTAATATTTTAATATCGTAACAACCTTATTTATTCGAATACAAGGTTACATTGGTCAAAAACAACAATAACAATGATTTTTTTGGTGATGGGTCCAGTAGAAATTTTTTTTTTGCATTGATCCCACAAATGGACCCTGTAATATTGAACTTGATGTAAAAGAGTGTTCTCATCTGTTGGTCTCTCTTTAAGGATTAAGTGACCCCTCTGAGACAGTTCTGAGATCAGTGACAAGAGACTCAGACAGTCAGCGTCCTCTGATGAGTGATGATGAAGATGAGTTATGTGATGAAAACTCCTCCATACAGCAGCAGGATGAGGAGCCTGAACCACAGCCCAAAGCCATTGGCTTCCTACAGGCCTTCTGCCTGCCTGGAGTCCTTCCTGTCTGTGTCCATTTAAACACTTCCTTACTTATCCTCATTATTGTCGACTAGATTTGATGTTTATTTATTATCTTCTGCAGTATTCTCTGGCTTACGCATGTCTGAAGCTGGTCAACTACTCTTTCTTCTTCTGGCTGCCATTTTATCTCAGCAACAACTTTGGCTGGAAGGAAGTTCAGGCCGACCGGCTATCTGTGTGGTATGATGTGGGAGGAATTGTTGGTGAGTGCCCAGTTTGGTCCTAACCAGATGATACCAATTAAGTTTAAGCCTTTTTTCTCTGTTTACTGTGAAGGCCGGGACACACCAAGCCGATGGTCAGCCGTCAGGCAATGTCGGGCCGTTTTTGAGTGTCGGTTGGCTTAGTTTTTCAGCGCACTAGAATTAAAGTGAAAGTGATGAAAGAAAGCGAGCAAAGAAGTCAAGACTGTACAGACAGAAGGCTGTTAAAATTTTACGTCATCTTACTTGAGCATTCGAATGCACAAATATTTTCATAATAACATGAGCAGAGTGGAATAAATAGTGATCAAAGTGATTCCCTTTTTGAATGACAAAAATAGACTATTGATACCTGCTGAAATAAACAGATATTTACTTAAACACAGACGCAGAACACATATGTTAGTTGAGAGTCGCCTTTAGTTCTTTTGGTGTGTTCAAGCACAGCTTTTTGGCCGAAACGCAGCCGACGAGAGGTGACAACACAGTCAGCTTACATCGCTGCTAGTTCTTTGATGTTGGCATGGTGTGTCCTGGGCGTGAAAGAAACAACATCACATCTAATCAAAAGATTATCTTGTGGTAATACTGTTACCAGTGTTTATCTCATCTTTGGAATTACTGAAGAAACTGGTCATTAACCAAGGGTTTTTTGATTTCTGTCAGTGATGGAAAATGCACATCATGAGGATAATAGTAACATAGTAACACACTGATCTGACAAAACCCGACGATGTGTCTTTTGGCATCTGGTGTGAATTGGCCTTTACATCTCCACAAAATGATGTAAATACACAAGTCAACCAGAACTAAATTACATGCTAGTCAGAATGTGTGAGTCATGTTGTGAATAGCTCTTCCTGTAACTAAAAAACACGGACAATGTATAACTAAAGCATGAAGAATTTACTCTATTGTAGATAATATGAAATGGTTCATGGAAGCAGACATGTGTTAGGAGAGAGAAATTAGAGAAAGAGTTGCATATCGTTGCTATTGGGTGGTAGCCTCCTATTTCTATATTTATTTATTTACAAATCATTACTGTTGGTCACCCTTTACGGCTTTTTTTGGGTTTTGCAAATATTTAACCAATAAAAAGTATTAAAAGGAGCTTGTGACTAAACCTTGTCCATTGGATCCTCAAACTCTCAGTAAAACCTCATAAATTCATCCTGCCTCAATCTTAAATGAAGTGCCACACACAGTTTGGACTGTCTCTGCTTGTTTGCAGTGAAAGAGTAAATAAAGAACTGTTTTACAGGAACAGCGTTTACTCAAGAAACACTATTACCACTATATATGTATTACCGCGTCAGATGCCTCAGTTCTAATGACTCAGTACACGTACCCATGTCCCACATTCACTGGTCAAAAACCTTTTAACTCCATTTGAGCTTGAATTTGGTAAAATGTTAATAACATAATGACACATGTAAGTGTCTGACCATATATAAAGCCACAATATCAACTTTGACAAAAAAGTTTTTTCCATTTCCTTAAAGGTGCAGTGCGTAAATTTTAGCGGCATCTAGCGGTGAGGTTGCGAATTGCAATATAGAGAAGATATGGTGGCCAACACAGGACAAAGATGAGACAGCAGAGAGTAGCCAGTCAAGCAAACGCGCTCTGTAGAGCAGTTTGTCCGTTTAGGGCTACTGTAGAAACATGCCGAGGCAAAATGGCGATTTAACATGTAAGGGGACCCGTGGTGTATTTAGAAGTGGAAACATTACGGTTCATTATGTAAGGTCTTTATACACCACTGAAAACATAGTTATGTATATTATGTTGCATTTCTGTCAATAGATCCTCCTAAAATTTACACATTGCACCTTTAAAAGTAGCATTTTTTGACGTTTCCACCTGACAGCGACAATATGAACAGTAATTCCTTAACTAGACATGAATACCTGCTGTTAAAATATCTTGATAAAGAAGCTTTATGTCACTGTTGAATTTTTGGCTGCCACATTTTCTCCAAGCAAAACGAAATGGTACACTGTAAAAAGTAATACGCTATATCTACTCCATAAAATTTTGGCAACAGATCACAAGCAATATCATTAATTAAGTTCAACAAATAGAATTGAGTTAGAATTAATCAAATTAAGTAGATAGAGCGTATTACTTTTTACAGTGTACAAAGTTGTTGCATGTGGCGGTGAATATCTGTTCAGATAGTTTAAGGATTTGCTCATGTGTTCAATGCATTTTTTTCCAGGAGGAACAGTACAAGGCTTAATCTCGGATCTTTTGGGAAAGCGAGCTCCTGTGTTAGTAGTCAGTTTGGTGCTGGCCATGGGAGCGTTAGTGGGATACAGCCGTAAGTTTAGAGAAGACTAAATCATATTGTCTTGAAAATCTGAGCACCCTTTCTGACACTTCTTTCTTTTATAGCTTAATTTGAGAAATTACAGCTGATTAAATATTTCTTGTAACTTTTTTATTTCTTTCGATGCTTACTCAGACTCTCCAAATAACCAGATAGTGAATGGAGCTCTTCTAGCAACAACAGGTGACACATTATAATATAATGAAACAGTTTACTATGAGCTCAGACAATAGTTATTCCTAAGAAACTATTAACATGGAATATTTCTGTGTTATTTTATTTCAGGTTTCCTTATTGGAGGCCCATCAAACATGATCAGTTCAGCGATCTCTGCAGATTTAGGCCGCCAGGAGGCGCTGCAGAACAGTCAGGAGGCTTTGGCCACAGTCACAGGAATCGTGGACGGCACAGGCAGCATTGGAGCTGCGGCGGGACAGGTAATGCATTTTCTAAAAGCATGCCTTGAATTGTTCTCTTTGGTTTTAAACCATTTAATTTGGAGGTGGCAAACCTCAGAAAACCAAATTTGTTTAACCTTGCTGCATTCATGTGGCTAATGAAGTCCAAAATAATCTTTATGCTGCTTTAATAAGTAATACAAAACAATATTAATCAATAAAATCATAGCCCTCTTCTCATAATCCAATCAAATTCAGAAGGAAAAAATCCACTGTATTTTCTTTTTCACTCTGCCGAAGTTATATGCATTTCATGTTCTAAGTATGATTTTTATTTTGTATTTCAAGACATTATTATTATTGTGGACCGTTTTCACATTTCCGGGGTTCTCAGAAGCAGAAGTCGTCATAGTTGGGTAAACTTCTATAGCGGTGAACGGAAGACGACAGCAAATATAATTGCAATAGCAAAAGAAAACATCTGTTTCCATGACTTTCCAAAAGAGAAAAAAATATATAGAGAAACTGAGTACAGCAGTCAGAAGAGAGGAAGATGTGAAATTTGCCATCACTCTCTCAGCCGTTGTAATAGAAAAACACTTGCAGGAGCGTTAATTCGTTTTTTATCATTTACTGCCAAGTTAATATAACACAAAGTATAGAATTATAAATGTATATTATAATTTATCATAATCATTAAATCATAATCAAGGGGTCCTTGATTATGATTTCACTTTTTTAACTTTAGTTAATGTGTAATGTTGCTGTTAGAGCATAAACAACATCTGCAAAGTTACGACGCTCAAAATTCAATGCAAAGGGAGATATTTTCTTTCAAAGAATTCTCTGTTTAAGGACTACAACAAATGGCTGGTAGGGACTACAACAAGCTTCTTCCTGGGTTGGTGACATCACTAACCCTAAAATTTACATAAACCCTGCCCCCGAGAACACACACTAAAAGGGTGAGGTCATGTTGGGCTGCTTTAGAGAAGAGGAAGAGTTGTTGTAGTAGAGTGTTGTTGCCATGCCGTCATTTTACACCGGACTGCTTCACAAATAAGGGTCAATTCAACGCTGAATTAGCACGAAAGATTAACATGAAGGCACATGCTAGTTGAATCAGCTCCACAGCAACTACATAAATTTATCCAATAACCGTTCAGAAACTTCCAGTTGCATTTTAAAAGTTGTAACTTCTTCCTGAGTCTCTCCATCAGTGTCCAACTCTGGTTTCAACAATGTAAGGCTGAACACCGTTACTGACAATCGTCATTTTGGCTGCGTGAGATTCTCCAGCTTTGTTGTTGTTGAGCAACTGAAGCATGAGCTGTTAAAGCTCCGCCCTCTGCTAAAAAGGGGGCCGGGAGCAGCAGCTCATTTGCATTTAAAGGGACACACACAAAAATGATGTGTTTTTGGTCACACCCAAATAGGGGCAAATTTGACAAGCTATAATAAATGATCTGTGGGGTATTTTGAGCTGAAACGCAGACACATTCTTGGGACATCAGAGACTTATATTACATCTTGTGAAAAAGGGCCAAATTGGTCCCCTTTAAAAATTGAAAATATGAAAATACTAGATTTGATGACTGTGGAAATGTCATAAGAGTCCATGAAAAGGGTCTATTATTTTTGTTTCTGTGCTGCTAAAACTTCATATACAGTATAAGTACTAATTTTAAAAGTGTCTCTGTCTTGTAGTACCTGGTGTCGCTTATTGAGAGCAAATTTGGATGGATGTGCGTCTTCTATTTCTTCATAGTCATGGTAGGTAATTGTATTTCCAATGCAACAGCACAAATTCACACATTCAGCCAGTGAAGCATTACAAGCACATCCTTTCATTGGACAAAAAAACTATTCAGTGAACAGTGACTCATTTTCATTTGTCAAATTAAAGGTGAAATGTAATTTTTGTGTAATTAGCATCACCAAACTGAATCATTAAAACAGGAAATGGACCAAAAGTATTGATGACTCATCCTGCACCAAACAGATTTTTGTCCAATCAAATGCTCTCTAGAATAAGAATGTACCTCCCTTTAAAACCATTTACCACTTACTAGCATGCAGCAAATCATGTTTCATGATAGTAGTGTAACTAAAACTTATTTAAAAAACTAAATGAAGGGCACAGTCCCTTTACTGTGTCCAATCCAAACTTTTTGTTTCAATAGAAAATACATCAACACAAGAAAGAAAACTGTGCTTGTCAAACCGTTTGATGGGTCCTTAAAGGGTTAGTCCACCCAAAAATGAAATTTCTGTCATTATTCAACCTTGTGCCGTTCCACACCCGTAACACCTTCGTTCATCTTCAGAACACAAATTAAGATATTTTTGATAAAATCCAATGGTTCAGTGAGGCCTCTATTGACAGCAAGACAATTAACACTTTCAATGTTCAGAAAGCTACTAAAGACATATTTAAAACAGTTCATGTGACTACAGTGGTTCAACCTTAATGTTATGAAGCGATGAGAATACTTTTTGTGCGTCAAAAAAACAAAATAACAACTTTATTCAACAATATCTAGTGATGGGCGATTTCAAAACACTGCTTCATGAAGCTTCGAAGCTTTACGAATCTTTTGTTTCGAATCAGTGGTTCGGAGCATGAATCAAACTGCCAAAGGCACATGAACCATTGAAATTTCGAAACACTTATGATGTAACGAAGCCTCGTTTACTGAAATCACATGACTTTGTCGCTCCGAACCACTGATTCGAAAACAAAAGATTCGTAAAGCTTCGAAGCACAAAAAGTATTCTCGTCACTTCATAACATTTAAGGTAGAACCACTGTAGTCACATGAACTGTTTAAAATATGTCTTTAGTAGCTTTCTGGGCATCTGAAAGTGTTAATTATCTTGCTGGCAATAGAGGCCTCACTGAGCCATCGAATTTTATCAAAAATATCTTAATTTGTGTTCCGAAGATGAACGAAGGTTTTACAGGTGTGGAACGACATGAGGGCGAGTAATAAATGACAGAATTTGCATTTTTGGGTGAACTAACCCTTTAAGCTGGTATACGAATCGAAAACACAGAGTAAATGAGTTTATATATGCCATCTACTCTAAAGTCAGTGTTGTGAAAGCTGACACTTTCACATTTGTCTTTCTCTCCTCCACAGACAGGGTGCAGTGTGCTCTTCATCATTCCACTCCTCTACCGTGAAATCCGCTCCTTATGCCGAGACAGTCAGGCTCGTATACATCAGCTCTGAGATGGTCATTTGTGTGGTCACTTCTTTTGCCTGAATCTTCATTGAAAATCGGACAATTTGAAAACACAGACTTGCTTTTGTAGCACCTCCTATTTGAGAACGTTCTGTTCTCAGAAACAGAGTCTGGCTACTCTACATCAAGGCATTGTTCAGACTGGCAGTTTATTTTTCCTGTATTCTAGTCTGATCAGCAAACAAGAATAAAAAAACATGAAAACCAAATTTCACAAAAAAAATCTTATTTTTTGGAAGTTTCTTGGCAATGTGATGACTCTTAGTCTAGTAACCAGTGTCTTTCTAAATGTCAGATCCAAATCAAATTTGTTTGCAGTGTGAACAAAGCCTTGGATTTGAAGCAGGTCTTTTTTAATTTTCTCCCTCAAATAATTTCATTTATGAAGACAGAATGTTGCTTAAGATCTGTTTCTGTTTTATTTCTGTGTATTGCTATGTCTGCACATTTTTTTTTTAAATACCAATTTTATAATTGTTAGAGGGCAGGACCCTCACTAGCCTGATTAAATTATTGTTTTGAATGATTGCTTGAACTGAAGAAGTAGATTCATAGCATCATCATGTAGGTTTTGGGGTTGTAATTTTGGTGTTAGATGTGCACCGATTTTTAAATTCACACTAAATTAACACTAAGTTGCACTTTAGTATCACAGATGTTAAGTGTATTATGGGATGTAAATGTAACACTACAGTTTCAGCAAACTGATGTTTTGTGTTTCAACTATTGGAACCTGTACAGGTATTGCTTAAATATTTAAATTCTGTGGTCTATTGTTCCTGCATATATACCGGTACATAAGTAATAATAAATTCAGGCAAACAACATGTCTTTATTGATTTAACAAATTAGAGTCATTCATTGATTCTTTCATTCATTTGACTCTTTTTACTGAGCCGTCAGTCAATTTTAACAAGTGTTTTTCAGAGAGCTCATATTCTGATGTGTGATTCCACATGCTTCTCTTATCATCTTCTTATCAACTAAATTAGTTGTATTCACTGCAGTTTTTGGTTAGCTTCTTTTTTCAATCAAATGGCAACAAAATTCAGATTTATTTTTTGTGCCTATAACCACACAAACGTTTTTGGCGTCCAGTCAAACCTATTGGATCCCTTACGAAACAAAAATATATGGGAATATACTGGAAAATGTGATATACATTTATTTAATCAAAAATACAGTAAACACAGCAATATTGTGAAATATTATTACAAAATTGTTTTCTGTTTTAATATACAGTCGTGAAAAAGTTAGGACACCCTATTGAATTCCATGGTTTTCTGTATCAGGGAATAATAAAAAATCATCTGGTCCTTGGCAGATCTTAAAATTTGGAAAATAAAACCTCAGATGAACAACAACACATGACATATCACACTGTGTCATTATCTATTTAGCAAAAATAAAGCCAAAATGGAAAAGCCATGGGTGACAAACTTAGGACACCCTTACTGTTAACATAGAAATTAAGAGGTTAAAGGATTTGTTCACTTCTGAATGAAAATTTCCTGATAATTTACTCACCCCCATGTCATCCAAGATGTTCATGTTTTTCTTTCTTCAGTCGAAAAGAAATTAAGGTTTTTGATGAAAAAATTCCAGGATTATTCTCCTTATAGTGGACTTCAATGGTCTCCAAACGGTTGAAGGTCAAAATTAGTTTTAATGCAGCTTCAAAGGGCTTTAAACGATACCAGACGAGGAATAAGGGTCTTATCTAGCGAAACGATCGGTCATTTTCTTTAAAAAAATACAATTGTATATGCTTTATAAACACAAATGATCGCCTTGCAAGTGCTTCCACCATTCCGCTTTCCGTGTTCTTCAAAAAGCTCAAGACAGTACAATTAGAAAAAGATGGGACAAGTATGGCATGTTTGGAAGTGTTGCCAGGAGAAAGCCTCTTCTCTCTAAAAAAAAAAAAAAAAAAACATGGCAGCGCGGCTTAGGTTTGCAAAGTTGCATCTGAACAAACCATAAGACTTCTAGAACAATGTCCTTTGGACAGATGAGACCAAAGTGGAAATGTTTGGCCATGATGCATAGTGCTACGTTTGGTGAAAACCAAAAAAGCATATTAGCACAAACACCTCATACCAAAAGTCAAGCATGCTGGTGAAGGGGTGATGATTTTGGGCTTGTTTTGTAGCCATGAGCCCTGGGCACCTCACAGCCATTGAGTCGACCATGAACTCCTCTGTATACCAAAGTTTTCTAGAGTGAAATGTGAGGCCATCCGTCTGACAGCTAAAGCTTGGCCAAAACTGGGTCATGCAACTGGACAATAATCCTAAGAACACCAGCAAATCTATAACAGAATGGATGAAAAATAAAAGAATAAAGGTATTGCAATGGCCCAGTCGAAGTCCAGACCTCATCCTGACTGAAATGTTGTGGCGTGAGCTGTGCATTAACAAATGCCCATAAACCTCAATGAACTGAAGCAACGTTGTAAAGAAGAGTGCGCCAGAATTCCTCCAGAATGATGTGAGAGACTGATAAAGTCATACAGAAAATTATTGTCAAGTTATTGCTGCTAAAAGTGGATCTACAGGCAATTGAATCATCCTAACTTTGTCACCCATGGTTTTTCCATCTTGGCTTTATTTTTGCTAAATAGATAATGACAGTGTGATATGTCATGTGTTGTTGTTCAGCTAAGGTTTTATTTTCAGAATTTTAAGACCTGCCAAGGACCAGATGATTTTTTATTATTCCCTGATACAGAAAACCATGAAATTCAATAGGGTGTCCTAACTTTTTCACATGACTGTGTATTTCAGCATGAACAGACATCGCTAGACAATTAATGAAGATAATCTACAAAATATTTTATTTACAGCTATAATGTTGCACATACATGTAGCAATGTATTTATCATAATGTACTTTAAAGTTCTGCTGTTGTTCATAAATACCAGTTGTGATGTTGTATAATGAGGATGTTGTCATGTCATCAGGTGTCCCAGTGTGTCCTTACTGTCCTTCCCAGTGCAAATTCATATAGTGTTTTTTAACCAAACCCTATCATACCAGAATAATTGGAATATAACGCACATGTAGCATGGGATCATTCTGTGATGTAGTAGATTGATGCTTTTTGCTTTTAAAGGGTTAGTTCACCCAAAAATGAAAATTCTGTCATTAATTACTCACCCTCATGTCGTTCCACACCCGTAAGACCTTCATTCATCTTCGGAACACAAATTAAGATATTTTTGTTGAAATCCAATGGCTCATTGAGGCCTGCATAGCCAGCAATGACATTTCCTCTCTCAAGATCCATTAATGTACTAAAAACATATTTAAATCAGTTCATGTGAGTACAGCGGTTCAATATTAATATTATAAAGCGACGAGAATATTTTTGGTGCGCCAAAAAAACAAAATAACGACTTATATAGTGATGGCTGATTTCAAAACACTGCTTCATGAAGCTTCGGAGCGTTATGAATCAGCGTTTCGAATCATGATTCGGATCGCATGTCAAACCGCCAAACTGCTGAAATCACGTGACTTTGGCACTTCGAACCGCTGATTCATAACGCTACAAAGCTTCATGAAGCAGTGTTTTGAAATCGGCCATCACTATATAAGTCGTTATTTTGTTTTTTTGGCGCACCAAAAATATTCTCGTCGCTTTATAATATTAATATTGAACCACTGTTCTCACATGAACTAATTTAAATATGTTTTTAGTACATTAATGGATCTTGAGAGAGGAAATGTCATTGCTTTGAATGCAGGCCTCACTGAGCCATCAGATTTCAACAAAAATATCTTAATTTGTGTTCCGAAGATTAACGAAGGTCTTACGGGTGTGGAACGGCATGAGGGTGAGGAATTAATGACATTATTTTCATTTTTGGGTGAACTAACCCTTTAACTGCCTTATGCACCGCTATTGGAAATTTCTCCTTTTATGAATCGGAAAAGAAAGAATACTGTTCTAATACTGCATTAGAACAACACCAGGGTGAGTAAATGATGAATTCATTTTCATTTTATGAACTATCCCTTTAATATTTTTTTTTAGAAATAAAATATTTTTATTATTGCAGTATGGTTTTCTGACTTCTTTACAGCTTTATTAAATATGACCCCAGGAACAAGGTGATGTAGTATTTTATTTCATAAAATGTCATTTTACAGGAAAAAAAAAAAAAAAAATCACATCAGGACACCAAATATAGTACAGAGAAAATACAAGCTATATATTTAGTACAGCGTGTCTCATTGTAGGAGAGCTGCTGGATTCAGTGCAGCAGGAAGTAGGAGAGCAGAGAACAGCAGAGGAACAGGAAGCTCTGGGTGACACTCTGAGCACCGTTACACAGGTTCCCCTCACAACATGAGATGCCCTGAACATTAGGAACCAATGAAGCAGCATCACAAATCGCTTTAGAGACACAGCCTTTTACATCCACTGACTGGCCTCCAAAAGTCCCTGATGAAAGGAAAGAAAACAAAGGTTGATTCATTCTAATCTGGATATTACTATATGTGATCTGTATCATATGTTTAAACCTAAGAGAGTTTAAAAGAGAATGACTTTATTCTTCTTCGTTTTCCAGTTTCTCACCTGTTGCTTTAATGCAGCGGTCTTCACTCCCTGAACAGCTTAATATGCTTGAGCAGCTCTGTCCATCACAATAGTAACATGTGTTTCCATTTGGGGAGTTAGTGATGGGATCTACAGGAGGAAAAATAGATTTGCTTTCTTTACAGGGTCCTAGTCTTATTGTGCACACAACATAGATGTTGTTCCAATGAAAAATCTCTTTCATAAAATTGGAATAACTTGCTCTGCTGACATCCCAATCAACCCCTGATGGAAAATCAGGTCCTGCTTCCACTACTTTTTTTTTCTTTCTTGGTAAATGTTTTATGACTGTAAACTATAAAGTACAATACCTGGGGCATCTTGGGCATTACACAGGTCGTTGCTACAGCAGTAAGAAGACAGCTTTATAGTGCCGAAGTTGACGGACCCACTTGGACAGCCATTTGCAGGAGCACAACTTTTAACTGTCGCTACAGAAGTAATGCCACCTAAAAACAAGAATAATACAGGAATGACCACACATGATTTTGATGGAAAATATATTTATAAATCTGACAAAGTAGAAAGGCTCCATAACGTATCGACTCACAGCTGCAAAGCAGAAAGAAAAGACAAAAATTGTAATATAAAAAATGACCAGTGATCTTTTAAAAAATGTTTAAAGGGGGCCTATTATGCCACAAGTCTCAGGTGTCCACAGAATGTGTTGTTTCAGCTCAAAATACACCACAGATAATTTATTATACCATGTTGTAAATGCCCATTTTTGAGTGGAAGGAAAAACGTGTTGTTATCTTTAAATGCAAATGAGCTGCTGCTCCCCACCCCGCTTTACAGAAGAGGGTGCAAAAAACTAACAAAAGGGTGCAAAAAACTAACAAAACAACATGGTTTCGATTATTATCTCTATCGCGGTCACGCTTACATGACATTGCAGTTCTTTCTCATCATGAAAGTTTATTATCTGCATGGATTTTAAAGCCATATCAGTCCAAACTTCTGATAAATGGTTATCTGAGCGCACACTCATAAACTAAGTTCCCTTTCACGTGTTATTGCGCTTAAACTGTCAAATACACACAAGCAGTCTAAAGATAACACTCGCCAAGCGCCAAATGCGAGTAAAAATCATTGTTGGCGAGTATATGAAACTGTCAGTCGCCAGATGGCCTGTAACATTTTTATGAATTCTAACAGTGCAGTATTAAAGGGGTGGTTGATTATGATTTCACTTTTTTAACTTTTAGTGTGTAACTAATGTTGCTGTTTGAGCATAAACAATGCCTGCAAAGTTACGACACTCTTAAGTTGAATGCAAAGCGAGATATTTTGTTTAAGGACTACAAAAAACGGCTGGTAGGGACTACAACGAGCTTCTTCCTGGGTTGGTGACATCACTAACCCTAAAATTTACATAAACCCTGCCCCCGAGAACACGCAACAAATGGGGCGAGGCCATGTTATTGCACTACAATACATAACACAAATGCAATAGCATGTCATAAAAGCAAGATGACAACATAAGTTATAACCGTAATTAAACTAAACTATACCTGTTCTATCTTTGTTGTTGTCACTTCTTCTTGAGTCTCTCCATCATTGTCCGACTCCGGTTTGAACATAAAAGGCTAAACAGTTTCTAACATTTTAAGTGAGTCTGCATGAGGTAATCGGCGCTGCTAACTCTTGAAACTCCACCCTCTTCTTGAGAGCAGCAGCTCATTTGCATTTAAAGGGACACACAAAAACAGAGCGTTTTTGCTCACCCTCAAAAAGTGACAAATTTAACATGCTATAAAAAATTATCTGTGGGGTATTTTGAGCTAAAACTTACACATACACACTCTGGGGACATCAGAGACTTATTTTACATCTTGTAAAAGTGGCATTATATGACCCCTTTAAGAGAACATGAAAATGAACAAACGTGAACAACGCTCTGTACAGTTGACAGTAAATATTAAAGCGCTGGAACATGTGAAAAGGAATTTGTTATTCACGTGCTATGTGGGAAGTTCAACATCCGAAACAACCGAAGCGAGCGCCCTGAAACCCACGGCGTGCAAATACTAAGTTGAGTTCTCTTTTTATGCCTTCCTGTGCTTGAACGGACAAATTCACACAAAATAATGTCAAAAAATGCCTGTCTCGGCGAGTATCCTAGTAAACTTAGTCAGTTATGTCTTGTTGAGAAAGAAAACGCATGATCCATGCGTGCATTCGCTCTTAAAATGACAGCATCAATAATCCTGCTGCTGTGCTGTCTGCGTTTTTAATGTTAACCAAACAACAAAGGGGAAAATCACTCACTGCTCTTGAACTTAATAAAAGGATATGAAGACTATGCAGTGTTATTTATTTGATTAGACTACTTTATTACATTTCTGTACCAGAAAACTACTGTTAGACTGAAAGCACTGTTTATTTCATTCGTATCTTTGTTGTATTATATTTATTTGTGCTACCGCTTGTAATTTGATTATTTGTTCTTATTTTATTACTGACTGTTTACTTGTTCTTTACAATTATATTAGTTAAGCTAGTAGTTTTAGCTGTGGTATCGAAATTGGAATAGAGGATTGTGAATTTTCACTAGTATCTAAATACTAGTAATAAGAATAATTTTTTTTACATGAATGTTGCTGTTAAATGCTCTGGTGAGGAGAGAAACATGGCGGACTGTGTACAGCTCACTCAGGGCGGGGTCTATGCTAATAGGGCAGAGTCTGTCAGCAGTCATGGGCGGGGCCTATAAATTTGTGATGTCACAAAAGCTACAATCAGGGATGCCAGGTTTTTACAACAAAACCCGCCCAATTGCTACTCAAAACTAGCCCAAAACTAGCCCAATTGTGTTTCGGGGGGTCTCTCGGTAAAAATCGTGTTCTGAGGGGTAAAATCCACGTTTTTGGTGGGTTTCCCCTGGTAAAATTCACATTTCAAGGACTAAATATCATGTTATTTGTGGTCGCTTCAACCCGTGGACATGAAAAACAACCCGCGGCAACAGTGTAAATTCCGCGGGAAAACCGCGGACTTGGCAACACTGGCTACAATCTGCAAACAGCTTGTTCTGAGACACTGCTTATGATTTATGGGGATAAAAAAAAGACTGGGTGGATTTTTACCATTATAGGGTGGTTGTGTACACACACTGCTGACACATTTACGTTCAAACACCATGTAAAAGTGAATTTTGCATAATAGGTCCCCTTTAAAGGTGGAGTATGTCATTTCTATGACACTAGTGGCACCTAGTGTAATTACAAAAATAAAGCATATTTTTAAACAACCCTTACATGTGTCGCGCCTCCCCCAACTCAAACATCACAAATACCGCTCTTACGGGTGCTTGTGACATGTCTCAACAGGGAAGAGTAGATTACATTCAATAAGAGGTGCAACATATGAGTAATAATTTTAGCTGTGTTGCTATGTGTCATGAGTAAGCAGTGCCGGGAAGTAATCTGGATTATGTAATCAGATTCCAAAAAAAATAAGTACTTATAACTACAGTTACTTTTCTATTGATTACATAATTACATTATTCTCACAATGGCAGTAAGTTATTCAAAATTCATTAATTCTATAAGTAATGAAAAAGTAGTCAGATTATATTACTCTAAATGTTTAATGTAGCTAATGGATTATGTTACTAACTCCAATTTTTGTCATGTAATTTGGAATCAGTATACCAACTACAATTTGTAAGTAAACTAATCAGCACTATGAGTAAGCAACTGAGTAGGCTAACACCGTCTAGAGCAACATGAATGTCTCACTTATAATAAACCCATTCAAGGCACTTTTTTTTTTAAAACATAAACTGGTACATTTGTCTTTCTGAACTGGTGCATGATGATGTTGTATTGAAGCATCCATGCGCTTTGCATACCAATTTGACATGTTCATGATCTGTTTAATCTTTGAAGATCTAAAATGCAGCAAAATTTGGCTAAACACCCTCTGGCTCCACCTGCTACAGTAGCCATGCCCCAAACTCACGCTATTGGAAAGATGATTGACAGATCTGATTGAACTGTTTAGATGGTGCCAAGGAGGCTCAATGTTTACACTTTTGGGGAAATAAACCCTTAAATGGCATACTGATAGTAGTCAGTGAACAAAAAATTGGGCTAAGATAAGAATCTTACATACTTTAAATTATATTGTAGAATAATAATTTGAGAGAAATTAAAATTAAATTTTAAAAAATTAAAGAAAGAAATGAAATCAAAATGAATTTAGGTAATATAGAACATTCAATGCATGCAATTATAAATTCTGTCCTGAAAAGAAGTAGAAGTTCTGTGACAAGTTCAATATTAATACATTAAACATACTGTTGGAGCACCAGTAAATGATAGTTACATCTCCATCAGTCATTTATAGCAGTAAATTTCAATTCATTATACTGGACTTACCAATATACGCTGTTGCAGCAAAGCAGTTGGGAAATCCATTTGGACATGGTACCTGGTCACAAGAGCTTGTCACACCTGGGCACTGATTACAGATGAGAGAGTGTCCTTTAGTAATAAAAAACAGAGAGACAATGAGAGAGAGACATCTGTATTTGAATACATATTCAAGCTATTTGTCTTTGTACCTGCAGTGAAAAGAATGAACAGAAGAAAAACTGAGATTTGCAGATCCATGTTTAATCAGGTGAATGATATAACATCCCTGTTTCAGTGCTGATTTTATAGACCTTATGTAGCCCCGCCCCTTTTCAGCGTTGTGCTCGTTGTCTTTTGACTTCCGGTTTGTATTTCCACAGATCTTACATTTATGAATGAACTGCTCGTTTTAAAATCTTCCCGGTCTACTGACATTGGTTAAGACATCTGCTTTAAACATTACAATGCTCATGATAACTTTCATTAACTCTACAACAAATAAATCCACTTAACCAGCTAATTATTCTTTGACAGCGATGCCATAGAAATGTACAGTGCTACCGCAAAACGGAAGTTCAAAGACAATTTTATAAAGATGGCGGCGCGCTTGTTTCTCTGGCGCATAAGGTCAAAGACTATAGAATAACACAAAACGTGTCACTCGTATTGTTTTAAATGGGAGAAAGTGCAACGCGCAATATGGCGGAATAAGTCCCGCTTTCTAAATAAGAGCCAATCGCCGACTGGTAAAATCATCGCGTCACTGCAGCGGCCGTTAGAAGCACCGGTTACTATAGAAACAGTCAGACTCGCGCCTCCGAAATGAGGCGCAAGAGACGCGCATTTAGGTCTGCGCATGCGCATTAGCTTGATCCAGCCTAAAAAATAGTTTTTTTGTCATGATTCGAGCGTTTGGAAAAAAAATTATGAGACAGTTGTTGTCAGATTTCATTGGTGATTACAAATATGAAATTTAATCGAAAGCTTGGCAAACAGCTTTGGAGAATTTGATGTTTCCCCATTCAAAGAGATAGGAGTTGCACTTGCATGCCCGAGAGGCGTTTCAAAGATGGCCGCCGAGTGAAATGACTTGTCTTAAAGGGACTTTGATAAGGTCTATACTTTATCAAAAGGGGAGGGCCTTCATGAGAAGGAAAGGAAAGTTTAACAGAAAGACAATGGATGAAAAAGTGAAATTCTTCTTATTAGGTCTAGGTCTACCTTATCTAAAACTCAATTTTCTATTCTCCTTATTGACAACTGTCCAGTTAGTACTTCCAGTGAAAAGGCTTGGTGTTATATTTGATGGTTTGTTTTCTTTTGGCTCTCATATCAATAATGTTTCACGTATAGCATTTTTTTTAACTTACAAAATATTGCTAGACTCCGATCCTCATTTTCTCAGTATAGCGCTGAATCATTATTCATGCTCTAGTAACTACGTCATTTGCAGGTAATTCAGAACTCAACTCTGAGGATTGTTACTTGTACACATACTTCTGAATACCTAATCTTTTTCAACTCCACTGTTCATTATCGCATCCAATACAAACTTTTTTTTGCTCATCTACAAAGCTTTTCACAATTTGCTGCTCTTTACCTATTAGACCTTCTTCATCCATATATTCCATCACGTTCTTTAAGATCATCTTTTGCAGATTTATTGGCTGTTCCAAAATTTTTCTTTCAGTGCTACACTGTAAAAGTCAGCTCAACTTAGATAATTAATGTGGTTCAGATAACATAATATTTTGAGTTTCTGTTGATTGAGTTTCTGTTGATTCTGCTGATGCACATAACCTAAAATGATTATTTCCTTTTGAAAAGATAAATGTACCAGCAAGTACAGTATGCTGGTAATGGTTTTCACCACCACAAACTGCTGTGCTCAAAGTTCTTTTATATGTTTTATATATTTATTTTATATTTAGTTTTATATTAAACTCATTAGTTTGAAAGAAAATCACACTAGTTTTCAGATGGTGAACAGCTATGCTGATCCACCAGCTACACCAGTATCAATCCACTAAAAATGAATAAACAAGGAAATGCATAAAGGCCAGGCTTTTTTATTTTTGTTTTCAGCAAGGATTGAACAACTGTGTTTGGTTTGCTGTTTCTTCAGAACTGACTGTCACACTTCAGTTCTACTTAAGAATGCATTAGGTGCATTATGATGGAATGTTATTGAGAGACCAGGCCCAAGAATAGTTCAAATTCTCTTTTCACTTAAACAAACTATTTGTCTTGCAACTGTAGCTAAACACATTAAATGATAAAATACATTAAGCATTAAATAGATACAAATTCACAACAGTACGGTCTAACAAACACTGGGTGTTTGACTTATATTTGGGAAATTTGTACTTGTACTTTACTTTTACTTAATTACAAAACTTTTTAATCTTTACAATTTTATTTAGTACTCGTTAGACTTTTGCAGTGGTATCTAGATGAATGTTTGTTTGTTAATGGATGGGATGTTAAATATGGCTTTAATAAGATTTTCCCAATAAGTAGGGGCTGTCACGTGATGAGAGTGTTGACTGATAGGACGATGGAGGCAAAGACGCTAGAAAACTTCTGTTAGTAAAAGCTGCACTCTATTTGATATAAGTGAGTTTGTCTTTGTATTATTTTTGTTGTGTTGCCATGAACGGAGTGTCTATTTAGTGCAAATAGCATCCCTTGTTGGCAAACGCTATTTACACTAGCTCCATTAGCTACATTTATGCCACTCAAGTTTAAAAAAAGACACGCGGAATTCAACGCTGCAGCACCCCTACTTCCCGCGGTACTCTGATACGGTGGCCCATTAGTGCACAACACAATGAAATTAAAAAAGCAAACATAAGTTCACAACACAACGAAATCAAGCCACAACACAACAAAGTCAAGCCACAACACAACGAAGTCAAGCCACAACACAACAAAATCAAGCCACAACACAACGAAATCAAGCCACAACACAACAAAGTCAAGCCACAACACAACGAAGTCAAGCCACAACACAACAAAATCAAGCCACAACACAATGAAATCAAGCCACAACACAACAAAATCAAGCCACAACACAACGGAAACAAGCCACAACACAACGAAATCAAGCCATAACACAATGAAATCAAGCCACAACACAACGAAGTCAAGCCACAACACAACGAAATCAAGCCACAACACAATGAAGTCAAGCCACAACACAACGAAATCAAGCCACAACACAACGGAAACAAGCCACAACACAACGAAAACCAGCCACAACACAACAGAAACAAGCCACAACACAATGAAATAAAGCCACAACACAATGAAATCAAGCCACAACACAACGAAATCAAGCCACAACACAATGAAGTCAAGCTACAACACAACGAAATCAAGCCACAACACAACGGAAACAAGCCACAACACAACGAAATCAAGCCACAACACAACGGAAACAAGCCACAACACAACGAAATCAAGCCACAACACAACGGAAACAAGCCACAACACAACGAAATCAAGCCACAACACAACGAAATCAAGCCACAACACAACGGAAACAAGCCACAACACAACGAAATCAAGCCACAACACAACAAAATCAAGCCACAACACAATGAAATCAAGCCACAACACAATGAAATCAAGCCACAACACAACGAAATCAAGCCACAACAAAATGGAAACAAGCCACAACACAATGAAATAAAGCCATGACACAACGGAAACAAGCCACAACACAATGAAATAAAGCCATGACACAACGGAAACAAGCCACAACACAACAAAATCAAGCCACAACACAACGAAATAAAGCCACAACACAACGGAAACAAGCCACAACACAAAGAAATAAAGCCACGACACAACGGAAACAAGCCACAACACAACAAAATCAAGCCACAACACAACGAAATAAAGCCACAACACAATGGAAACAAGCCACAACACAAAAAAATAAAGCCACAACACAACGAAATCAAGCCACATGCTCCCAACCACTAGGGGGCTCTCAGAGCTCGGTAAAGTTCAAATTCCAAAGCTTGTTAGTTCCTGTTGGCAAGACTGACTTACTACAGGTGACATTTTGTCAATACCTCCCTTCATGTACTTACAATAAACAATTATTTTCAGAAAAAAATCACTGTAATTCACCAAAAGGTTTTTTTGTTTTGTTCGTTTTGTTCCACATCATGTTTAGGGGTGTGAAAGGTAAAAGACCGTCATGCATCTAATAAATTATTCATTTAAGAACGTTGTGCAAGTTTACTGCAACAATGGAGCCATGAACGTCACATACTTTTCAAAATCCAGCGTTTAGTTGATCCTGGTAAGCGCTCATTTTCACAGTTGTAAACATGACAGCGTTCTTCTTCCATGAGGGGGTTTGGCATCATGACATTTGTTTCCAGGCGGACCGTTAAAGAACGCAACACACACGTCTCCCGGACATCCTGTAGAATTCAACCAACCAGATAACGACTTCAGAAATCCTGAAGTGTTTCCAGATAAGTGTTCCACATGCATCAGACGTTCAGCCAACGGTCCGTGGGCTGTTTTATTTCTTTATGTACTTATTCATGTTCAGTGTCAATTGTCATTTATTAATGTATTCAGCTAATAAATGTTGTTTCAAAAAAAAATTACCTAATTGACATAAAATGCTGTTATTGTTGTTTTTTTTATGTAAAACCTTTATAGAGGCTACAAGATATTATAAGACCAGGAAAACACAGGGGTAAAAAACTAAATAACCCTAATTTGGTACTGTTTAGAAACATTTTTCTGTAGAGTGCTCACTGGTCTCCTTTCATAGCCTTGTTGTGTTCATTTGCAAACTATTCTAACTCAAAGTTTTTTATTTTTTTATATATTTATTTTGTGGCGGAAATAAACTTCCATAGTTTTTAGTTTTCTTCAAAACAAAAAGTTGCATCATAATGATTTACTGTAGTCAAGTCAAGTCAAGTCACCTTTATTTATATAGTGCTTTTTACAATGTAGATTGTGTCAAAGCAGCTTTACATTGATAACTGGTACATTATTTGGCTGCACAGCAGCTCTTAAAGAATAGTGTCAATGCAGGTAGATCAAAGCACTGTTGAATATCAAATGTCAAGTCAAATGTCAAGTGTCCCCAACTAAGCAAGCCAAAGGCGACAGCGGCAAGGAACCCAAACTCCATCAGGTGACATCAGGCGGCAGACAAGTGGCAAATAGGTGTTTAAATAGAGAAAAAAACCTTGGGAGAAACCAGGCTTAGTCGGGGGGCCAGTTCTCCTCTGGCCAACAGTGCTTTGTTACGATTCAGGTTGCCATCGTAAGTCCAATAGGATCGCAACATTCAAAGTATTTATTCCAGTTCCATCCAATTGAGGATCGTATTCATCACGCCGGTATGGACGGTTGTTGAGGAACTGTGTCGTGGCTGTCGTGTCAATGAGGCCCTCACAGTGGATGATCTAGTGACTCAATCTCTGCTGATACTTCAGGGCTGCGTTGTGGTCGTGTCAAGGCGCAGGTCCTTGGTCTCACCTGGATACGGCCCGGATCCGGTTGACTACGGTGAACCTCGGGATAACCAGAAAGACTAATATTAGCGTAGATGCCATTCTTCTTCTGATGTAACGAGTACATCATGTGTTATAGGAAGTGTTCCCGGTTCCGGCTGACCTAATTTATGCAGCCTAATAATCCTTTGAAAATATAAATTGGTAATGTGTTATGTGTATGCCAGGTTAAAGAAATGCGTTTTTAGTCTAGATTTAAACTGACAGAGTGTGTCTGCTTCCCGAACAATGCTAGGAAGATTGTTCCAGAGTTTAGGTGCCAAATAGGAGAAGGATCTACCGCCTGCGGTTGATTTTGATATTCTAGGTATTATCAGCTGGCCTGAATTCTGAGATCGCAATAGACGTGAAGGACTATAATGAATTAGGAGCTCGCTCAGGTACTGGGGAGCTAAACCATTTAGTGCTTTGTAAGTAATTAGCAAGATTTTAAAATCTATACGATGTTTAACAGGAAGCCAATGCAGTGTTGACAGAACCGGGCTAATATGGCCATACTTCCTAGTTCTAGTAAGAACTCTAGCTGCTGCATTTTGTACGAGCTGTAGTTTATTTATCAGGCGAGCAGAACAACCACCCAGTAAAGCGTTACAGTAATCTAGCCTTGAGGTCATGAACGCATGAACTAACTGTTCTGCATTTTTCATTGAGAGCATATGTCGTAGTTTAGATATATTTTTAAGATGGAAGAATGCGGTTTTACAGATGCTAGTAACATGGCCTTCAAATGAAAGATTGGTATCAAAGAGCACACCCAGGTTCCTAACTGACGACGAAGACTTAACAGAGCAGCCATCAAGTGTTAGACAGTATTCTAGGTTATTACGTGAAGAAGTTTTTGGTCCAAAAATTAGAATCTCTGTTTTTTCTGAATTTAGTAGTAGGAAATTACTGGTCATCCAATTTTTTATATCAGCTATGCATTCCGTTAATTTTGTGAATTGGTAAGTTTCGTCAGGGCGCGAAGAAATATAGAGCTGAGTATCATCAGCGTAACAGTGAAAACTAACGCCATGCTTCCTAATGATATCTCCCAAGGGTAGCATGTACAGAGTGAACAGCAACGGTCCTAGTACTGAGCCTTGCGGTACTCCATATTGAACTTGTGATCGATATGACATCTCTTCGTTTACTACTACAAACTGATAACGGTCAGATAAGTATGATTTGAACCATGACAATGCAATTCCACTAATGCCAACATAATTTTCGAGTCTATTTAAAAGAATATTGTGATCAATAGTGTCAAATGCAGCACTAAGATCCAGTAACACTAATAGAGAGATACAACCACGATCTGATGATAAGAGCAAATCATTAGTAACTCTAATGAGAGCAGTCTCAGTACTATGGTACGGTCTAAATCCTGACTGGAAATCCTCACAGATACTATTTCTTTCTAAAAAGGAACATAGTTGTGATGATACTGCCTTTTCTAGTATTTTTGACAGAAAAGTGAGATTTGAGATCGGCCTGTAATTGACTAATTCTCTAGGATCAAGTTGTGGTTTTTTAATAAGAGGTTTAATAATAGCCAGCTTAAAAGTTTTTGGTACGTGTCCTAGTGATAAAGATGAATTGACAATATTAAGAAGAGGATCTATAACCTCTGGAAGCATTTCTTTCAATAGCTTAGTCGGTATAGGGTCTAACATAGATGTTGTTGATTTTGATGATTTAACAAGTTTAGACAATTCTTCCTCTCCTAAAGCAGTAAATGAATTGAATTTTTCCTCAGGGACACTACAATGCACTATCTGACGCGATACTGTAGTAGACGGTTGCATGGTTATAATTTTTTCTCTAATATTATCAATCTTGTAAGTAAAGAAGTTCATGAAGTCATTACTGCTGTGCTCTTTGGAAACATCAGAAGTTGAAGCTTTATTTCTTGTTAATTTAGCCACTGTATCAAATAAATACCTAGGGTTGTGTTTATTTTCTTCTAAAAGTTTTGAAAAATAGGCAGATCTAGCAGATTTTAGGGCCTTTCTGTACTCAATCATTTTCTCTCTCCACGAAATGCGAAATACTTCTAGTTTTGTTTTCTTCCAGCTGCGCTCCATTTTCCTGGCTGCTAACTTTAGGGCCCGAGTGTGCTCATTGTACCATGGCATTGGATTAATTTCCTTAATCTTTTTTAACAGCAAAGGAGCAACTGAGTCTAATGTGCTGGAAAAGACAGAGGCAATAGTTTCTGTTGCAACATCGAGGTCTTCTAAGCTTCCTGGTATGCTAAGGCGATGAAACTGATCAGGAAGATTATTTATAAAGCGATCTTTAGTGGTAGAAGTGATGTTTCTACCATATTTATGGCATGGAGGCAGTTTAGCCGCCTTGACTAAATGTAGTATGCACGAGACTAGATAATGATCAGAGATGTCATCGCTCTGCTGCAGAATTTCAACAGCATCAATATCGATTCCATGTGACAATATTAGATCTAAAGTATGATTACGACAATGAGTGGGTCCTGACACGTGTTGTCTAACACCAATAGAGTTTAGAATATCTGCAAATGCCAATCCTAATGCGTCTTTTTTATTATCTACATGGATATTAAAATCACCAACAACAAGGACTTTATCTGCAGCTAGTACTAACTCCGATAGAAAGTCAGCAAATTCTTTGATAAAGTCTGTATGGTGTCCTGGTGGCCTGTATACAGTAGCCAGCACAAATGTCAACTTACATAATGTTACGTAAAGTACCATCACTTCGAAGGAATTATATTTGAAAGACTTCTGACTAATACTGTAAGTATTACTATAGATTACAGCAACACCACCCCCTTTGCCTTTCTCACGGGCATTGTGTCTATAATCCTAACCTTGAGGACTAGACTCATTTAAAGTAATGTAATCATCCGGTTTTAGCCAAGTTTCTGTCAAACACAGCACATCTAGATTATTATCTTTGATAATATCATTAACAATAAGTGATTTTGAAGAAAGGGATCTAATATTTAGCAACCCGAGTTTTATCATTTGTTTAGCATTATTATCTCTATTTTTTATTTGTTGAACATCAATTAAATTTTTACCATTAAATGGGTTTGGAAGTTTTTTGTTTTTACTAATTCGGGGTACAGACACAGTCTCTATTTGAAAATATCTAGGTGTAAGAGTTTCTATGTGTTGGGAGTTATCTGAATTATCTGACTTCTGTAACGTGAGGCAGCTAGCAGACGGTCGGTTTAGCCAGTCTGTCTGCTTCCTGACTTAGGCCCCAGTTTGTCATGTTTCACATGTTTCATGTAAGTGTGCTGAATCTCAAAACTGTGCAATGTGAGTGCACTTAGGAGTAAGGTATCATATTGATCAAAGTTTAAAATAACTTTCATGCATACTTAAATCACTTTCATGAATCCTGGTGCATTTGTAGACTAATTGTGCTGGTGCATTTTGCATCATTTTTATGTTTTTGAAATTCTTACGAAGAATGTAAGCACAGAACATGTTTCTCTTTAATTGTATAGGCTAGGCTCTTTGAAACTTTTCTTACTGTCTGTAAATGTGTTGGATTATAAAACACATAAAAACGAAAGCATTTAGAATAATAAACTTATGAAAATTCACTCAGTTTCAGCAAAACATCATTTAGGTGTTTCGCGAAGCTCCATTCCAAAAGTATGTGGACACACCCTTTTAATGTTTTAGCTATTTCAGTAATTAAAGCATGATTGTGAGTCTGGTCTGGAAGAATGTGACTGGTCTGTACAACTATATTAATGCTTGTTGTTGTTTTTTTAATTATTCTTCTAAAGGTGTTCAGCAGGCATGTGTAGGTGTGGTGTTCAGGTGTTCGCATGTTTTCGATCCTGGTTGTTGTTTTGTTTGTGTTACTAATAGTCTCTTGTACATAGATCCTCATCTTCACCTGCATTCCTTGCCCCTTGCATTACAGATAAATTAGCTACGTTTTCATGCAGTAATGTGACAGCAGATTTCAAGTTATTGTACTCCTCTGACTAATAGCCTATATAATGCATAATAATATACTCTAAATCAACAACTGATTGAATTTCATGTTTTATGCTTACATTGTAAGCTTTATTAAAAATAAATCCAGAAACAAGTGTAAAGGTGAACATTACATTTTATTTCATAAATGCATCTACGTTTCTTTAAATTAATCAGACTTGACCAAATCAGATTTGTATATCTTTTTAAATTCCTCACACCAGGTCAAAGATAGTACAGAGAAAATACACACTATATATTTTGTACAGCGTGTCTCATTGTAGGATCTGAAGAGCTGCTGGATTCAGTGTAGCAGGAAGTAGGAGAGCAGAGAACAGCAGAGGAACAGGAAGCTCTGGGTGACACTCTGAGCACCGTTACACAGGTTCCCCTCACAACATGAGATGCATGAGACATAACTAACTGATGTTGCGACATCACAGATGGATTTAGAGATGCAGCCTTTTACAAGCAATGACGTAGAACCTGGAAGTGCTGAACGTAAACAACGTACCAGAATGACACAGAAGAGTAGATATTGTTGAATAAAGTCATTATTTTTGTTTTGTTTTTGCGCACAAAATGTATTCTCGACGCTTCATAAAATTAAGGTACAACCACTGCAGTCACGTCGACTAAGGGAGCCCTAAGCAAATCTCCGGGAGGGGGCCCCAGCGAGCGTGTTCCGGGGGAGGGAGGGAGGGGGTTGAGGGGTCTGTAGTCTACTTTTTGTAGTGATACTGTGATTTTTCCCTCCCAGCCTCATACTCACCCGTCCCAGAGCGACACCACATAAGGACCAGTGGACCACCACACTAATGCATATAGTATGCATCTGATCTAGGCTACATCTAATTCAGAGCATTCTGAAAGAATGCTTATGTGTGTGTTATCAACATGTCAATTTATTATAAGCAACACAAGACTTTAACAGCCAATGACATTTACAGCTGGAGAGACTAGACTGATTTTCTACTGTTTAGTGTCAAACACCGTCTAACTCAGCCAGTTAAGATCTACATTTAGCCTTAGATGTTATATGAATATGGTCCCTGGATCATAGGTTTTATCAGCTGGCAATTTTCAATGCACATTTAAGAGTGCAAGTTGCAAGTGCAAGTGCAAGTTATTATTAACAATGGAAAGATGAGGCTTATCAGTATGTGACAATGTTACCCTGTTTGGACTTTGTTTTGCACCATTTCCTGCCAGTCTGTCATCATAGTTATGCATTTCGATTCACAAGCTTGCAATTCGATTCGATATCAGTTATTTTGGATACACTGTGTATCAGGTAGGGTACAGTACATGGCAAATGTTCTCAAGAAAAAAAATCTCTCAACTAATGCTGTATATGTAACAGAGTTGTACATATATATTGTGTGTCTCCACTTGCTGAATGTAAATAATAAGAACGTTAAATAATCACACTGGAAGATCATTGGACAGAATAAGGGTTGACGGGGCTTCCTGTTGGCTGGCTGGTTCTTTGTACTGTGTGCGCCCTCTATTGCACTTATCAGTCAATGTGTGTAAGGCCAGCGGTAAGTTAAAATATATATATATAGAGAGAGAGAGAGAGAGAGAGAGAGAGAGAGAGAGAGAGAGAGAGAGAGAAAAGTGTTGGATGTTGAAGAGTGTGACAAATGTGTTTTATTGTAGCGCCAGCACGAGGAGTCGAATATGCTGGAATGGGCCTATATGAACTCACTCTGTTACTGTGTTTTCTCAGTGTTTACCCAGTAAATAAATTGATGAATGGGACACGATTTCTTGAAGTACGAGCTTTATTGAAACAACTACGGAGCCCCGGACATGACATGCAGGAAAAAAAATAGTAGGCTAAATTGTGCGCACGATTTATTAATTCGTTCCCTCGATTTACTAAAACGTGCGCACGATTTATATTTCGTTCCCTCGATTTACTAAAACGTGTGCACGATTTACTAATTCGTTAGCTCGATTTACTAAATCGTGCGCACGATTTACTATTTCGTTCCCTCGATTTATAAATCATGCGCACGATTTAGTAAATCGAGGGAACGAATTAGTAAATCGTGCGCACGATTTAATTTTTTTTCTTGCATGTCATGTGCGGGGCTCCGTAAACAACACAACGCAAGGAAGAAAAAGAGACCAGTTACATATAATAGGGAATCAGTTGGTACTACATTAATATTAAAGGTTAAAACGAACCAATTTGTTTACAAAATTAAATTACACTTAAGGAAATTTTTATAATAATAAGGAATTTTTTATAATAATAACTTAGGCTATCAGGAAATTTTTATAATAATAAAGTTATAATAGGCCTTCTAACTTTAAAATTAGTTCTACTCCAATTCGTTTTTTGAAATATTACATTTAAATGGTGGCTGTCGACTTGACGGATTTATTCAAACATGCATTATATAGGCTATTGAAGAACATTAAAAATGATAATTAATATGTAATATGGTGCATATATTTAGCTAAATGCTCCTCTCTAGAGTTCATTTTTCTAGCTGACTAACGAGTTTATGGTCACTGAATATGTTTGTTCTGAGGTAAATGTGACGTTACGTTTGTTTGTTTATTAGCTTTTTTATTACCGTCTTTCCGCGGTTGAACACTGAGTAAGCGATTACACGAGACATGATACGGATTTCGGTAAGTTGAACTGTATCTTTTAACATACCTTTAGGTGTTCATTCATGTTTATTTCGCGCTGTAACTGGAATTAAAGTGGAGGAGAGGATCAGTTCACGTGCGCGTCAGACTGCCGGTTCTATTGAACTGAGGCTGCAGTGGTCACGCCACATTAAAGAGCGCCAAGTCCGTATCCTCGCGCTTTTTAAAGTGGATATACGGAAATCCTTGACCTTTCTTAGTGGGTATAAGGCATATACCTGCATATCAAGGAGACTACACCACTGGGGGGATCCCCCTAGGGAGAAATCGTGGGGGCCCCAGCCCCACGCAATGCTTTGCGTGGTGGGTAAACACCCTACTGTGTCTTATTTACCTTTCTGGACCTTGAACGTGGTGGTTAAATTGCTGTCTATTGAGGAGTCAGACAGCTATCAGATTTCATCAAAAATATAATTGTGTTCCGAAGATGAACGAAGGTCTTACGGGTGTGGAACGACATGAGGGTAATTAATGACAGAATTTTCATTTTTGGGGTGAACTAACCCTTTAAGATGAATACTGTTATTACCAGTCTTGTACGCTAGATGTCACTCTCGTATTTACCTTGCGCGAACCGCGAAGATACAAGATTGTCCAGTTCTAACGCCTGCACGGAGCACGGGTATACCGTTCAACTCTCCCTTTTACTGCTAAGTTGTAGCACAAAATATACACGAATAGACATTAGAAGGTATGTTAAAAGATACAGTACAACTTACTGAAATATATAATTTCTCGCGTAATCGTCCAGTCTTGTCTCAG